>BSDF01000022.1:8375966-8975966 GCA_027925045.1 Hypotaenidia okinawae | reverse complement strand
TCTGGAGATGCTGAAGGGCCTGGAGCATCTCCCCTGGGAGGAAAGGCTGAGGGAGCTGGGGCTGTTCAGCCTGGAGAGAAGAAGACTAAGGGGGGACCTTCTTCATGTTTCTCACTAGCTGCAGGATGGGATGCAGGGGGACATGGGCAGCCCCTTCTCAGTGTCTGTGGGGACAGGACAAGGGGCAATGGCTGCAAGTTGGAGCAGAGGAAGTTCCCCCCCAAGCTGGGGCAGAACTTTTCCCCAGTGAGGGTGAGGGAGCCCTGGGCCAGGCTGCCCAGGGGGTGTGGAGTCTCCATCTCTGGAGAGATTCCAGCCCCGTCTGGACGCCGCCCTGTGCACTATGAGCTGGGAGCTGCTTTGGCAGGGGGTTGGACCCCAGGAGCTCTCCAGGGCCCTGCCAACCCCTGGGATTCTGGGATTCTATGCTTCAACCCAGGTTTCCCATGTTCCATCCCAGGGGCTACAGCTGGGAGGGTCCTGGGAGCAGGGACCTGTCTGGAGATGGCAGTGGCACAGTAGCAGCACATGTCTTCACCCCGTGGCACTTCCAGCCTGAAGTCATTTCTTTGCTCTCTGAGCATTTAATAGCTGTTGTTACTGATCTGCCCAGTGACACACAGGGCTTTTTCCACCACAGATGACAGGGAATTTGGTGCTATGGAGGAGGAGGTCAGATGATTCCTGTGGCGTGTGTGAACTTCCACTTATCATCACTGTGCCTCCCTCGCAGCAGAACCAGGCTGTGTTAGCAGTGAGTCCCCTCTGCAGCCCCCCACAGCCTCTCTCATCGACTAACCCAGATAATCCTCTGCTATCTGCCACATCTCAGCAGATCTATTAAACACACAAAAGTTGTGGTGTCCTTGTGCCTAGCCAGGGTAGGCTGCAAGACTCTTAAATCCCTGAGTGCAGGATGCTGTCAGGTTGTATTCAAGGGCTGAATAAATAAACCCCTTGTACTCGTCCCTGGCTGGGTGAGAGGAGAGGGCTCTGGGGGCTTCAGAGGTGAGGGATTGCTGTTTGTGTGAGATGCTGGTCCAGATTATCTTTGATACAGGTGAACTGGGGTTGATGGGGCTGTTGGGACCCCTTGTAGTCTGTGCTGGGATGCAGGATTCTGGGAGCTCTGCGGGGTTGGGGCTGGGGCTGGCTGCAGTGTGGCTCTAGGGGAAGATGGGGACAGGTGTGTGGGGCTGTGGAGATGCTCAGGGGGCTGGATGCTATGATTCTATGGTCTGCTGGGACAGATGGTCACGGGGCAGTGTCCGCAAAGAGGTGGAACCACAGACACTGGGCTAGGAGCCCAGAAAGGGCCCTGGAAACCTCCCTGCTCCCAGGACCCATCGCATTAGAAGAGACTTAAAACTCTGCAAAAACCTAGTGGAGAAGAATGACAGAGGCTCAGAACAGCCCAGCCAGGTGCCAGCCTCCTGCCAGTCTCTCCAGGAGATCCCTGGCTGGTTGATCCCAGGGAGCCCAGCACTGGACACAACACTCCAGTGGGGCCTGAGCAGGGCAGAGCAGAGCAGACACACCAGCACCAACCCTGCCTCTCTAGGCAGTTTTATTTCTCTAACAGCTTAAAGCCTGTTGGTCTCTCCCCATCCCATGGCCTGTGCACTGATGGATCTTCACCAGAAGCAGCTGGATGACACCAGCAGATATTCCCCCCTCAGCACAAGCACCCACCAGTGCTCCAGGCTGGGGTGCAGGACCAGGCTCGTGGGCCACCTGCCTCTCAGTGCCCCAGCAGCCCAGCACAGCTGAGGGACTGGTCAGGAGTGAGATTTCTCTCTGTACAAAATGTGTCACACTTCACAGAGGGAATTTAATTCCTGGAGAGATTTTTCTTTCCCCCACTGAGCCCAGGTTTGCTGAGCTTAGCTCTGAGACGAGGGACCAGGATAAGTCCATTAGCTTCAGAGGAGTTATCCTGAGCACACAGCCCGACCTGTGATCCCTCATTTTACAAAGGGCTAAAGGCAGAGAGGATGTAAGGGTGGAAGGGAGAGCCCCTCTGCCGTTTCCCACCCAGGAGGACTTGGCTGTGATGTGAAAATCAGCGCTGGGGGTGAAACCAGGGTGACACAGGACTTGCTTCACCCTCTGGAACGTGCGGTCCTGGCGACTGAACTCCTCCTCACCTTAGAGCTGCCCTTCTGGACTGCAGGCATGGAGTGTTTCACACTGAGGGGTGTCTGGAGACATGGGCTACATGTGCAGGGGGTGTCCCACCGTGTGGGGAGTCCAGCAGTGGGTGCACTGTGATATACCCACCCACACAAGGTGCCCTCAGATACAGGGTACCCCAGCACATGGGGATGTCCTGAGGCTGAGTGCCCTCAGATACAGGGTACCCCAGCACATGGGATGTGGATACAGGACATGCAGCACCCTGGGAAGGCTCAGTGGCTTGTCTGGGATGAGGTACCAGCCCAGCTGGCTGCAGGGAAGTGTCTGGAGCTGGGAAGGAAGCAACAAAGAGGGTCCCAGCGCTGGGGCCGCGATAAGGAAGAACAACCCTGCAATTTGTAGCTGTGCTCCCAGTTTTGGAAGCTGATCTCTTGGCGTCTGAAGTGCAAACAGGCACAACACCCCCCTGTTGACCAGCCCACTGCCAAGAAAAGCCCACAGCCCTTTGTGTCACCCCCACCACAGGAGGTTTCCCAGCGCAGAGCAAACTGCTGAGCAAGATCAAATGTGTTCCCCAGACTGCCCCCTCCCCCATCCCCACCCTCCTCCTCCTCCAGCTGCCTGGATAATCCCCCCAGATTGAAAAGGGAACCTGAACCCTGTGTGGTTTGGTGTAAGGGGAAATGGAGCTGAGCCCCCCCAAACCCCCCTCCTCATTGTGCTGGGATAATGGTGAGGGTGCCTCACAGCCCCCTGCCATCCTGCTCCCTGCTGGCACCAGCCCTGCAGACGAGCTCAGGGGCTGTCACCACCCTGAGCTTCAGTCCAGCAGAAACCAAACTTTGTGTTTAAGGTAGTAGTTACAAAAAAAAAAAAAAGCAAAGCAGCATATGGCTTTGATCTGGAATAAAGCTGTTATCACAGAAGCCTTCAGTCCTGGTGAGCAAAGGGGATTATCTTCCTCTCACACAGAAAGTCACCTCCTGGTGCAGGTCACTGGAGGAAGATTGCACTGGAGTGGGAGGTGTTTTCTCCAGGGCATTCACCCCCCAGTCCAGCAGGCCCCCCTCGTCTCCCAGGGATAGGTTTTTATGAGCTAACCTACTGCCTCAAGCCCTTTGGGATGGAAGGGGAAGGGAAAACCCCCTCCTCTGAGTGGAGGAAGCAGTTGCAAGCTCCCTGAGGATCGCTGCCAGCCTCATTTAGCAGGAGAGACCCTGAGGCCAGCATCCCACCAGCTCTCCAGCAGGAGTGACATGGGCTGTCCTGACCCCAACCCCAGCCTGCTGGCAGCTAGAGCATGGGCTGTGCAGAGGGGATCTGACCCCTGCAAGAAGCTGCTCCCCACGTAGGGCAGGATGGAGCCAACTGCTTCCCCACTGACAGGCTAACGTGGGAGATGCTGGATGCCTGCACCACAGGGGCTGCCAACACCCTGGTCAGCCTCCCTGCCTGCCCTTCCCCTGCCTGCATCTCCCCTGCCTGCATCTCCCCTGCCTGCCCCTCCCCTGCCTGCCCTTCCCCTGCCTGCCCTTCCCCTGCCTGCATCTCCCCTGCCTGCCCCTCCCCTGCCTGCATCTCCCCTGCCTGCCCCTCCCCGGGCCATTCTGTGTAAGGGGATTTATCAGCGGTGCCTGGAAGCTGCTCCCTCCTCCCAGGGTCCAGCAAGAGGTGGGGGCAGGAGGCAGCAGCACCTTGGAGCAATCCTGCCCCAGGAGAGCGGGGCAGCACCCAGCTCCACTCTGCCAGAGCCAGGCAGGAGGGGGGCAGGGGGGCAGCACTGCGTTCCAGGCTCTGGGGACATCAATCCAAGGGACAGACACCCCTTGACATCAATTATGTTGCTTTCTTGTTCAGCCAAGAAGTAATTAAGTGAAGCAATTAGGTAAACTTCTCAAGTGGGGTTTGTGGTACCTTAGGCAAACAGCCCTGGGGCTGGAAGGGGATGGGGGTGACACACCCAAAGGGGTCCTGGGGTCCCCAGGGGCTGCGGCCACCCTCGGCCAGGTGAAGGGACAGAGCCTGCAGTGGAAAGGTCTGGGGTGAAACACCCCTCCTGGCCCCCACACCCAGCGTCCAGGGCAGGTCCCATCACCTCTCCCCCCAGTCTCTCCCATGGGCAAGAGGGAAAGACAGGGCACCAGGGGCCTCCTGAGAGCAGAGGGAGGAAAGGAATCGATGAACACCCCACTGAGCAGCAGAGATTCACACAAACAGCTCTCAGGAGTGTTTGCTGCTAATAGCAGGAGAGGCAGAGGATGGGGATGGATGTGCAGCCATGGCAGATTCCCTGCAGGGACAGCAGAGACAGCTCAGTCTCCAGACCAGAGGAGCCAGCGAAGGGTTGGGGTGTCCAGTGTGTCCAGTGCTTGGCTCCCTGGGATCAACCAGCCAGGGATCTCCTGGAGAGAGTCCAGAGGAGGCTCTGGAGATGCTGAAGGGCCTGGAGCATCTCCCCTGTGAGGAAAGGCTGAGGGAGCTGGGGCTGTTCAGCCTGGAGAGAAGAAGACTAAGGGGGGACCTGAGGAATGGTTATCACTAGCTGAAGGATGGGATGCAGGGGGACATGGGCAGCCCCTTCTCAGTGTCTGTGGGGACAGGACAAGGGGCAATGGCTGCAAGTTGGAGCAGAGGAAGTTCCCCCCCAAGCTGGGGCAGAACTTTTCCCCAGTGAGGGTGAGGGAGCCCTGGGCCAGGCTGCCCAGGGGGTGTGGAGTCTCCATCTCTGGAGAGATTCCAGCCCCGTCTGGACGCCACCCTGTGCACTATGAGCTGGGAGCTGCTTTGGCAGGGGGTTGGACCCCAGGAGCTCTCCAGGGCCCTGCCAACCCCTGGGATTCTGGGATACTGTCCAGCATCCCTCCAGCTGGCTTGGGCACACTGGTCTCACCAAATCAGTGTTAGGCAGAGGATTTATCTCTGGCAGGACCAAGGAGCCAGGAAGGGTGGACAAGCAGCTCTGTGGCTGCTGGGGTGTCACCATGTGCAGTCTGAAGCCTCCTTTGTGTTCTACTCCTCCTGCTGATGCCAACGTGGATGTGGCACTAACACAGCTGCTGAGGTGGGTGTGGGGGAGGAGGAAGCCCTGGGAACCAGCTGAGTTTGGGCTCTCATGGTTCAAGCAGAGAGCACGGGTTCCCCCCCAGCTCTAGGAAAAGGGCTGCAGCCACACTGAGCTTTTTGGCTCTGTCTCCCATGGTGGAGCAGCATCTCCCTGGATGCTGGGCAGCAGCTTGTACCAGCAGGGCACCTGGCCATGAGCTGTGCCCAGCAAGACGAATGAGAGCAGACAGGGAGAGGTGGGCAGAGGAGAGGCCACAGCCCAGACCCCTTCCACCAGAGCCTGCCCTCTTCTTTAGAGTCAAAGCTCTGCCATTGGAGGGGTCGTTCTGGACACAGGGGGATGAGCAGCACAGCAGCTGAGAGAAGCACACTCTCACTGGGTAATCCAAGAGCTCTAATGATCTGCCTTTGATCTCCTATTCAACGGGGAGATTTATTACAGCTTTCATTTCCAGTCAGGACTGATGAATTTCAGTGGACCTGTCGAGTGGCTACAACCTGGAGGCATTTATCTTTCAGGAGGAAGAGACAGTCTCCTCTCTTTGTCTCTTTGAAATGATGGGGGGAGACCTGGTACCCAGCTAGTGAGAGTCAAACGATACCTGCTGCACGGCAGCAAGGTCTGCCTTGCTCAGGGCAGGCTCTGTGCTCCACAGCAGCTGCTTCAGTGGCCTTTCTTCTCCGGTATAAAACTGATCTACCTAACTGCTGCTTCCTGCTCTCCCTCTCCCCTGCTTTTGCAGGCTGAGATCCAGCGTCACAGGACAGGGCTCACAGGGCTCTTTCCCTGGAGCTGCCCTGCTGTGGGAGCTGCCTCTGCTTCCCTAGCAGAAGGTGGACCAGAAACCTGGTGTCCACATTTGTCTCTCCTGCCTTGGGTTGTGCAAGGCACCTCCTGTTGCATTAAGCTGTTTTCTGCACTTCCACCAGGACCAACACTGCTGAGTGGTCAGGGATGCTGGGGGAGCTTCAGACCTTCCCATGTAGGTGCAGTTTGCCTGTCCTGTCTGGCAGGGTTTTCACCTGGTGCCTCTCCACTGAAGGAGGTCTGCAGCAGCACATCCCTTCTGCAGACACCAGCATGGCATGTGCCATCCCACAGCACCTGGAAAAACTGGGGATCTTTGCTAAACCACCATTTTATTGTTGCCAAGAGCCCCAGAGGAGCTCCCAGACGTTATTTGCAGCCTCTTGCCAGTCTGAAGGCTGCTCCTGGGCAGAGCCTGCCCTGGGCAGCTCCCTGCCTGCACCAGGGGGGTGTTTCCTGTTCTCTGTTGGCTTCAGAGATGCATTTCAACATCTCACTTCTGCAGCTGTTTCTCCCAGTCTCCAGAGCTGCTCCTGTTGCTTTGGTTGACCAGCCTCCCCATCTCATTCCTGTCTCTCCCACTGAGGAAGAGGCTTTCACTGGGATGCAGCACCGTTGGGATGCTCTGTGTCAGGGATGCAAGATTTGTCCTGGGAGCACTGCACCAGTGAAACCAGCATGTCTGCAAGCTCCCACCACTGGCCTGATCATACCAGTCATCTTGGCCCTGCATCAGTGTGCTGATGTGGTCCCACTGTGCAGCTCTGCATTACATGCTGGCAGTGGGACCTCCACGGGGACATCCTGCTCCCTCCCATCAGCAGACAACAAAGAAGCTCCAACGTGCTTCTGCTCTTGATCAGGGATGGGTTCTCCTGGGACAGGCTTGGCTGCTTTCCCTGGCTCTTCTCTGCTTCACAAGCAGTTGTCTGAGTATGCTGCCAGCCCTGTGGACTCTGTCAGGCCCTTGGTCCTTTGCTCCAATGGGACTTGTGGGGACAGCAGGAGATTTTTTCCCATCCTTTCTTCTCTTTGCTCATGGGAGCCTCAGGGGCAGGGTAGCAACAGGATTTCTGGGCTCCTTGGGCTCCCCTTGGCCACGTGTGGTCCCTCTGAACCCTGCTGCTGGCCCTGGTCACACAGCCCAGGGAAGAGCCACGTCCCTGGATCAGCACATCTTGGTGGCACGCAGGGGTTTGGGTAGAGGACATCTGGGTACCAAGTCCTGGCACAGTCAGGGGATGGAGAGATGCACGTGGTCTGTGCAGGACAAAGAGCAAGTGCTGTGGAGAGGTGGCACTGCCCCAAAGGGCCTTTTGGGGAACTGGGAGGGGGTGGTGGGGAAGCCAGGGTGCTGGAGTTGCTCAGACCCACTGCACAATGTGATGGCCGTGGGATGCTCTGGGAATGGTGCCTGGCCCAGCTGCACCTCTGCAGCTTTGGTTTGCTGGGAGGGAGTTGTTGGTTTGGGCTGCACAGCAAGTGAAGCAGATTCAAACCCAGGGTCTGAGCTCTTCCTGCTCCTGACCACAGGGCCTACCCCCCAGTGCTCACCTGCCTCCTGCTGGCAGTGGGATCATAGAATCCAGGATCCCAGGGGCTGGAAGGGCCCTGGAGAGCTCCTGGGGTCCAACCCCCTGCCAAAGCAGCTCCCAGCTCAGAGTGCACAGGGCGGCGTCCAGACGGGGCTGGAATCTCTCCAGAGATGGAGACTCCACACCCCCCTGGGCAGCCTGGCCCAGGGCTCCCTCACCCTCACTGGGGAAAAGTTCTGCCCCAGCTTGGGGGGGACCTTCCTCTGCTCCAACTTGCAGCCATTGCCCCTTGTCCTGCCACTGAATGTCTGCTGCCCCAGTAGACCCTGGGTGAGTCACCACCAGACCCCAAGGTTGATCCCAAACCCGAAGATGATAAGACTTTTTCTGGACACCAGAGCCTCTGTTTGCCTCTCCCATCCATCCTTCCTGTGAGCAAGATGTTGAAGAGTTGCCCTCCACAGGCTGTGAATGTTGATGTGAAGGTCCCCTTGGGTCAGCAGATGGTAAATCCTCACCAGCCCACAGGAATTCGGACCAGTTCTTCCTTCCCCACAGGACGCAGACCAGACCCATCCTGCAAACAGCTCATGACCTGGGCTTCTCTCTCCACACCCGTCCTGCAAAGCCAGCCTTTCTGTCCTGCTGTGGGAACAGCCCACAGCAGAGGGGCTGACCCTGGGAAGGAACCCCAGGAGGAAGCTGTAGCCATGGGTGGGTAGGGCCAGGGCACAAAGAAGCAGAGATGAAATGGTCAGCAACCTGCCCCACAGGGTGAGCAGCGAAAGCCACTTGGTCACCACTGGTGCTCTAGATGGGCTCAGGGGTGTCCTGTGTTCCCTCAGTCACAGACAAGGGGTCCTGGCCAGAGCACTGGGACACTCAGGGGTGTTGGGGGTGCCATTGTGGGACTGACATTAAATAGAATTCCCTTCATGGAGTCTCCTGCTGTGGTTTCACCTCCATTTCCTGCAGTTTGAGTTGTCAGCAGGACCTTTTCTGGTGAAAACAAGTGGGTTGAAGTGGAGATACCTCAAGAGCATTTCCTGATGTGTGGCTCGTTGTGGCCATCAGGCTGGTCCATGCTCTGACACTGTGCCCATGTCTGGATGTGCCTTCCCTCCAGCCTGCATCCTGAGCCCACAGCAGAACAAGCCCATCCTTCCCACAGGCTTGCCAGGTGGTGAGGAAGTGCCTGAAGAGGGGCTCCCACAAGATGTGAGGCTCTCTAGGCTCAGGAAAAGGGGTTGTTTGGGGAGTTCTGACCCCCAGTCTGGTGGGAGTCTGCCCCTTCTTGTCATCCCCACTGCAGGGGCTGGGCAGGAAGCCTCCCAAGGCTTGGGCTTGCAGCACAAGGACCACTCAGCACAGGACTGCCTCTTTGGTGGTTACAGCAGCAAAGGGTGAGGTGTAAAGCCTTCCTCCCTCAGGGGAAGTGGCAGGCACAATGAAAAGCTAATGACACTGGCTGTGCCTTGCCAAGTCCTTCCCTGCCATCCTCTCTGCTCTCCAGGTAACACCCAGGCTGGGTGACCAGCCCAGGATGTGTTTGTCAAGGCAGCAGGCAGCAGGGCAGGGATGGATCGGGGGTGGCACCAGCTGCTCCTCTCTCCCCCACAGAGCAGGTGGAAGGAGCATCCTCCATGTGCCTGATAGGAGAACAGGAGCCCCTGCACCGCCTCCTCCTCTGCTGGTGCAGCCCAGCACTGCCATGGCAGTGATAAGGAGTACAGCAGCTACTGGTATTGGTGCTGGTGGGCTGGTGAGTGCTGGAGATGCCTGATCCACCTGGGGCAGGAGACTGCTGCCCTTGCTGTGGGCACACAGTGCTGATGGAGGTGAGCTGCCCTGCAGCAGCTTACAGGGTGATTAACACCCCAGAGCTGTGAGACACTTGAGTCTGGCTTCCTGGCTGTCCCACTGCTTTCTGGTCCAGGCTGTTGGCAGCCAAAGTGGGGATGCCAGGGGATGGGGTGAGGCGCTAACCCCAAGATCAGGGGCTTGAACCCCCTGCTTAGGCAGTGCCTTGCCCATGGGATGGGGATGTGATGCCACCAGTTGCAGACTTGCCAGCCACCAGCTTGCCAAAAGTATCGGTGCTGGATGTGCCCAGTGATCCCTGGGTGCTGCTGCTTCCAAGTTGGAGGCTGATGACCTTTAGCAAACTGCAGTGGCTGCTGCAGGACCTCCCCCTGCCCAGTGGATTCTTAATTATACTGCAAAAGCACATGTTCATATCCCTGGCACTGGCTTGCCAGCTCGCTGCCCCTGCCTGGGAAATCAGGGTAGCAGGCTGTGCACAGGGGAGTCTGTGTGGCCCTCAGAAGATCCACACCCTGCCCAGACACTTGGGGGTTACTCTTGGCCATGGCTGGGAAAATGCAGCTGAATGCTGCAACCTGACCAGGAGGGTGAAGAAGCCCCCTCCCCCTCTCTGTGCACACAGGCTGGATCCCTGTGTCCTTCTGTCCTTTCCCTTTTCAGAAATCCAGGGCAAATCCACAGTAAGCAGCTAACAGTTTGGAAAACCACAGGATGGCATGGGTTGGGAGGGACCCCAAGGGTCCCAGAGCTCCAACCCCCTGCCACAGGCAGGGACACCAACCTCCAGGCCTGGAGCTACACAAGGGTGCCCAGGGCCCCAGCCAACCTGGCCTTCAACACCCCCAGGGACGGGGCACCCACCCCCTCTCTGGGCAGCCCCTGCCAGCCCCTCACCACTCTCTCTGCAAAGAACTTCCCCCAAGATCTCCTCTCCCCCTTCCCTCCTCCAGCTTCACTCCAGCCCCCTTGTCCTGCCAGGCTCTGCCCTTGAACAAGCTGATTCCCCTCCTGTTCCTCTGCTCCCTTCAGGGACTGGCAGGCTGCAATGAGGTCCCCCCACAGCCTTCTCTTCTCCAGGCTGACCCAGCCCAGCTCCCTCAGCCTCTCTCCAGAGGGGAGCTGCTCCAGCCCCCTGAGCATCTCCGTGGCTCCTCTGACCCCTCTCCAACAGCCCCACATCTCTCTTGTCCTGGGGCCCCAGCTCTGGACACAGGACTCCAGCTGGGGCTGAGCAGAGAGGGACAATCCCCTCCCTGTCCCTGCTGCCACCCCTCTGCTGATGGAGCCCAGGATCCCATCTCCCTTCCCAGCTGCCAGAGCCACTGCTGGCTCAGGGGAAGTTCCTCATCCCCCATGACCCCCAGGTCCTTCTCAGCAGGGCTGCTCTCCAGGAGCTCTTCTCCCAGCCTGGATCTGTGGCTGGGATTCCTCTGGCCCCAGTGCAACACCTGACACTTGGCAGTGTTGAACCTCACTAGGGGCACCCAGAGCCACCTTTCCAGCCATCCAGCCCTGGGTGGCAGAGACCTTTCTCACCCAATCCACAGCTTGAGCCTCTGCTCAGCCTCTGCCAGGGCAGGGGCCCCCTCTCCATCTGTGCTGCTGCACCTTGCACTAGCCCAGTCAGATGTCACAGGTTACATGCTCTGGGGCAAGTTCTGCTCTGTCTGCTCCTGCAGCTCTGGGGGAAATGAGCCCACACTCCCTGCCCCTTCACTTGCTCCCAACCCCTCTCAGAGCCCTGGGAAGCCTGCAGCCCATAGCTCTGGGCTGGAAGACTTGATGTGTGAGTCAGACACAGGAGTGTAACTAGTGCCACTCAAAAACCCCATCCCATCAGCTCAGGAAGGAAAGAAACAGCTCTATCCAAAAGCAGCTGACATCTCAAGGGTTTTGGACTGGCAGGGAAACCCCTGCTTAGAGATTCAGGGGAGGCAGAGGGAACGGGGCTAGCAGGGCTGGGGAGAGAGCCAGCAGTGGACACTCTCCCCAGCCCTGCTAGCCCCATTCCCTCTGCCTCCTGTGTAGGCAGCAATGCTGTGCTCAGCCCCACTGGAGGAGGAGGATGCTGTGGGGTGAAGCCTGGGGGAAGAGAAGAGAAGAGGCCCTGGTACTCAGCCTGAGGGACATTGTTTTGGGGAAAGCGGGCTGAACTGGAGCTGGATGTCAATCCAGTTTTGTCTGTGCTGAGAAATGTCCATTAATGGGAGATGCTGCAGCAGCCCTTGGGGCCACTGGCCACCAGCCCATCGCAGCCAGCCACTGGTTTGCAGTGTCTCAGTGCACTTCCCTTAGCCCCAGCACTCTTCTTTGGCTCATGAGAGCCTTGGGGGCAAAGGATGCCTGTGCACATCTCTGACAGGCACCTTTGAGAGGTGAGGCACGTGGGGTTTGGGTTAGGAGGGGCCACTACTATGACCCACCCTCTTTTTCAGACCAGTGGCAAGTGATCCATGCTGGGCTCCCACCGGCTCTGCTGCAGCTTCCCAGGGATGCTCTGGTGATCTCCAGGATCCTTTCCTTAAGACTCAGCTGCTTCTAGGGCAGGGGGATGCTGACTCAGGTCTGGAAGGTGCTGGAAGAATGCAGAGTGAAAAGCCCCAGCGTTCAGGGGACGGGACCTGCTCTCCTGGGACTGACCCTGGCTCTGCACTTATCCCCCTGCGAGCTGTGATGGGGCAGCATGTCCTGCACATCGCATCAACCCTGGGAACCCCAGGCCCCTGGCTTGGGACTGGAGAGGACCCTTCATCCCTTGTCACAAAGCTGGCTCTGCTAAGGAGGCAGCTCCTCATTTCCAGGGAGAGAGGGGAGGGGAGGGGGGGATGCTGCACCCGGGAGGGCAGGGACGCAGGGACAGCACTGACCTGGCTGCGCCGCTTTCTCTCCCAGTGCCAGCCCGTCCCCCTTAATGGGGAGCTTGGAAACGATTCCTTCATTTACCCTAATGCAGTAAGAGCCTGGTTGGAGCGTGGGCTTTGTGCAGGAGCAGACCTGTCTGTGCTCCCTGGAAAGGCAGCATTATGCTGCCTCTCGCACTCCAGTATGCTAATACACCAACTCCCTGCAATTTCATTTTCAACAGGGACTAATTTAAAAGAAATGACCAGCCTGCCAGTGGACTTCAAAGATATCTTTTGATGAGTTTTAGCAGCTTCAGCAAAACTCTAATTTGAATTTCGGGGGCTGCCGTGTGATTTTCTCGGTGACAGTTAAGAGAGATGATGGTGCCAGCTCCATCTGTCATTGGAGCCTCTTCTCTTCCCTCTTTTCACTGATTTGTTACAATGGGGGGGGTGGGGGGAGGAAAGGAGAGAGGGGAAAAGTTGAAAGAGTGAAAGAGAGGGTGGCTGAATTCGGGCGCCCCTGTTAGGTGCACAAAGGGGAAATGTGGAGCTGAGAGGTGGGAGGAGGTGATGGGGGGGGTTGCAGGCAACATCCCCCCCTGCACAAGCAGCACACCCAGCAGCTCTGGGGATTCTGACAAGAGGGCAGTCTGGGTTAAAGTGATAAAGGGGCAGGAAACTCTTTCCACGGGGAATTAACCTGCCTGAGGTGGCTGCCCAGGACGGCAGCCCAGGGAAGAGGAGCTCTGCTGCCCGCCAGTCAATAGCTGCTCCCCCAGCTCACCTCCTCCCCGGGTGCTGCTGTCCCTCTGGGGTCACAGCAATAGATGGCTGAGGTCTGCAGGCTGCAGCGTAGCCAGGACTGGGGCAACAAGGGGTAGCCCCAGCGGGCAGTGGGGCCGGGTCCATCTGCCCCCAGCACCGCGCCTGGCGCTCTGCAGAGGCTGCTGGATGCAGCACGGCTCCTGCTCCCACCTCACGTCTGGAGCTGCCCCTGTTATGGTTGTCACCCATGATTTCATGCTCCCTCTTACATCTTTAGTGTCCCTTGTCAGAGACAGCTTCATCTCTGGCTGCCCTGTGCCTTGGGGAGTCCTCTCACACTGAGCTGGCAGCTCTGGGGGCAGAGGCTCTGCAGCCTTTTGTTCCCAGAGACCCAGATTTACATCCTCCCTCCGATGCCTGTGGACAGAGCCATGGCTGGACACGTTTAGGCGCCAGCCCCAGCATCTGACTTGCCTTCCTCCCACAGGGAAGCCCTGTCCCGGGTGACAGGAGCCACTTGGGGTTACTCTGGATGGCTGGGGCATCCGGGTGGTGTGGGAGCAGCTGTCAATCCCACTGTAAGCCCCTGGCAAGCTGATCAAGTCCTGTTCAGCTCATGTAAAAGGTGAGGTTAGAGACTGGTTCAAGTTCCAGTGTCCCCAGTTGCAGCTGCTCCCAGGGACCTTGGTCAGGAGTGATGCTGGCAAAGCCCTGTTTCATGCAAAGCTCTCTGGTACCCTGCACTGCTAGCTCATCCCTGGGAATGGGATGCTCCCAGTTCAGGTTTCTTAGTGGTGAGCATCTCACTAGCACTCCACCCCACACTGATGCCAGGCTGGGCCTCTGCTCTCTCAGAAGAGCCCAGAGAAGGAAAATACATGCCCCATACATGGTACTTACCTGTGCACCCTGGGGCTGTGCGCTCCCCAGTCTCAGGGAGCCTGGCACTGCAGGGTGAGTGCCCAGTGGTGCTGGTGTGGGGCAGCACAACCCCGAGAGCTGGAGAACACTCTGCAGCACCTGGATACAGAGTGTCCCAGGGATGTGGTGGGGATGCCTTGGCTGGGATGGCCTGCACCCTTGCCCTCCAGCTTGGCAGGGGGGTTGTGCCATAGGGTGAGGTGAGGAATCAGGAGAAGTGAGGAGGCTGAAGAAACAAGACAGGGAGAGCAGGCAGGTGAGGGCGCAAAGGAAGGCAAAGGAAGGGCCTTACCCTGAGTCTGCTGAGCCCAGGAGCTGTGGGGCCTGAGGCTGCCAGTGCTGGCAGTAGAGGCACTGCCCCATGTGCCCAAGTGTGCCCCTCTTTCCAGGTTAGCAAAGCTGATCCTACCGCTAGCTAAGGAATACAGCTAATGAATGCAGCTAAGGAATGAACACAGTGCTCGCCCCACCCCACCCTGTCCCACCCACCCCTCTGTCCATACCCCAGGAGTTCCCCCCAGGGGTGGCAGCCCCCTGCGCAGCATCCCTGCCGCTCTCATTGTCCCCTGCAGCCAGGACCCGGGTCTAAGCCCACCTGAGGGGGTGGCAGCCCGCAGCTCCCGCAGTCAGCCTGCACTCTGAGACCCACCCTGAAATCGCTCCGACACTAGGCACTTCCTAATAAAGCCGTCACAGACACCCCATCATCTCAGCTCAGCCCCCTGCCCTCTGTTTAACCAGATAATCTGCTTTTTAGAAATGCATTTTCCTGTGGCTCAGTGGAAGCTCAGGGCTGTCCCAGTTCCTCCTCCCCGAGGCACGCTGAGGAATTAGCAGCACGCAGGCCTTTTTTATTTTATTATTTTATTTCTCTTTGTCATCCTGTGATGCTGGAAAGTCTGGTTTGTGACTAATTATGCTGGCATCTGCCTGCCTCCCTCGGCGGGCGGGTGAGCCTGTCCCCGCTGCAGCGGAACAGCCTGTGCGGGGAGGGCATCCCTTCCCGTTAGACAATGGGAGCGGAGCTGGGCTTTGCCCCAGCCCTGTGCACAGAGTCCTCACCCAGCCTTTTGTCCTCAGCCCTGGGAAAGTCCCATTTCTCTGCGGACGGAGGGGCAGTGGGGGGGATGAGGGGCTGGGTGAGCTGCCGCCCCAGCAGCGCTGTCTGCCGCCAGACGTGGCTGTGGGGTGTGTCGGGGTTGGAGGAGGTAAACGCTGGCCATGGGACCATCACCATCCCTTCCCCTCCTGCACCCTGGGCATGTTCCCTCTGCCCCAGCCAGCAGCCAGAGCCTGTGTGTCCGTGTGTCCCTGAGTCTGTATGTCTGTGTGTCCGTGTGTCCCTGAGTCTGTATGTCTGTGTGTCCGTGTGTCCGTGTGTCTGTGTGTCTGTGTGTCCATGTGTCTGTGTGTCTGTGTGTCTGTGTGTCTGTGTGTCCGTGTGTCATTGTGTCTCTGTGTCCCTGTGTTTGTATGTCCGTGTGTCCATGTGTCCATGTGTCCGTGTGTCCGTGTGTCCGTGTGTCCCTGAGTCTGTGTTTCTGTGTGTTCCTGTGTTTGTATGTCTATGTGTCTGTGTGTCTGTGTGTCCGTGTGTCCCTGTGTCCGTGTGTCCGTGTGTCCATGTATTTTGTGTCCATGTGTCTGTGTGTCCGCGCATCCGTGTGTCTGTGTGTCCCTGTCTGTGTGTCCATGTGTCCATGTGTTCATGTGTCCCCGTGTCCGTGTGTCCCTGTGTCCCTGTGTCCGTGTGTCCATGTGTCCGTGTGTCCGTGTGTCTGTGTGTCCCTGTGTCAGTCTGTGTTTCTGTGTGTCCCTGTGTTTGTATGTCTGTGTGTCTGTGTGTCCGTGTGTCCGTGTGTCCATGTGTCCGTGTGTCCGTGTGTCCCTGTGTCCGTGTGTCCCTGTGTCCGTGTGTCCCTGTGTCTGTGTGTCCGTGTGTCTGTGTGTCTGTGTGTCTGTGTGTCCATGTATTTTGTGTCCATGTGTCCGTGTGTCCGTGTGTCCGCACATCCGTGTGTCCGTGTGTCCATGTGTCCGTGTGTCCATGTGTCCATGTGTCTGTGTGTCCGTGTGTCCCTGTGTCTGTGTGTCCGTGTGTCTGTGTGTCCCTGTGTTTGTATGTCTGTGTGTCCGTGTGTCCGTGTGTCTGTGTGTCCATGTGTCTGTGTGTCTGTGTGTCTGTGTGTCCCTGTGTCCGTGTGTCCGTGTGTCCCTGTGTCCGTGTGTCCGTGTGTCCATGTGTCCGTGTGTCCGTGTGTCCCTGCTTTGCCCTGCTAGCGGTTCCCGGATCTGTGGGAAGGTGCAGGGTGGGAAAGGTCAATCCTGAGCTTTTATCCTTCAAATTTGCTAAGCGGTGGGGGAGCAGCAGGGACAGCCACCCTGGGCCCCACCGTGTCCAGGCTCTGGGGCTGGTGTGGGTCAGGCTGGGCCTGACATGTGGTCATGACCTGAAGATCCCAGAATCCCAGAATCCCAGAATCCCAGGGGTTGGCAGGGCCCTGGAGAGCTCCTGGGGTCCAACCCCCTGCCAAAGCAGCTCCCAGCTCAGAGTGCACAGGGCGGCGTCCAGACGGGGCTGGAATCTCTCCAGAGATGGAGACTCCACACCCCCCTGGGCAGCCTGGCCCAGGGCTCCCTCACCCTCACTGGGGAAAAGTTCTGCCCCAGCTTGGGGGGGAACTTCCTCTGCTCCAACTTGCAGCCATTGCCCCTTGTCCTGTCCCCACAGACACTGAGAAGGGGCTGCCCATGTCCCCCTGCATCCCATCCTTCAGCTAGTGATAACCATGAAGAAGGTCCCCCCTTAGTCTTCTTCTCTCCAGGCTGAACAGCCCCAGCTCCCTCAGCCTTTCCTCACAGGGGAGATGCTCCAGGCCCTTCAGCATCTCCAGAGCCTCCTCTGCACTCTCTCCAGGAGATCCCTGGCTGGTTGATCCCAGGGAGCCCAGAACTGGACACTCATCAGTCACTTGGCCCCGAGCTGGAAGACCCCAAGGAGCAGTTGTCCTTGCTGATGCTTTGGTGTAAGTGCTGTGGAGCTCTGCACCCTGCTCGGGGGGCACGTGAGAGCGGTGACGGATCAGCCTAGAGCCTGATTGGTATTCCAGGGCTGAGCTACCCTCATGGGAGGATGATGTATCTGATCCCACTAACCTTGCTGAGGCAGAGCACCTGTAACACCTACGGAGCTGGCAGAGCTGGCTCTGGGTGTAATTACCCGACATGGCTGGGGTTAAAACGCTGCTTTGGAGAACTGCTGGAGCAATGCTGAGGGTCCCTGTCAGAGAACAAGTGTGACAGTGTTCTGCTGAATAAAAAAAAAAGAGAAAAAAGAACCTTATCAGGGATGTGCCAGCCTGAGTGTGTGTTCAGCTCTGCGAGCAGCTGGCTCTGCCAGTGGTCAGGGCTGTGGGCTGGCTGCTGCAGGCAGGGTCTCAGCGCTGCTCCGCTGAGGGTAGGTGGAGAGGCTGATCCCAGCAGCACAAGCCTGGCTGGGAGGAAATGCTCTTAGCACCGTGCTGGCAGCTCTCTGCTGGGTGAGATGGGACCCCGCCGGGCATGACCCACAGGTGGGAACGCCTCGGAGCCGCTGCTCTGAACCTTGATACCTGGGGACAGGTGGGGAGCCCTGGGGAGACTGTGGTGGTTCATCGTGCTGCGCTGTTCGGAGAGCACGACAAGAGGACATTAAAGCAGGCAATGCAACAGCTGAGAGGAGGATCACCCAAAGCAGGGAGCAAGACCCTTGCAAGGTGTTTCTGATGCCCCTGCATCAAGACAGGGCCTGGGAGCTGCAGCAATGAGCTCTCACCGGGGGACGGTGTCGCCACTGAAAGGGAGGAAATGAGTTTTTCCACATGCATTAAGACAAGACACGCCAGCATGAGGGACGATCTCCCACGTGCCCAGAGATGCACGGGGAACGGCTGCGTCCCAGTGTCTCATCACAGAGGATGCAACAGAAAGTGAAATCATGAAAATGATAATGGGTGGGGAACGATTTCCACATGAGAAGAGAGAAGAAAGGAGCTATTTAGTCTGAGAGGGGAAGAATGAGAGAGAGCACGGTGAGATGGAGATAATAATGAATGGGACAGGGAGACGCATCCACCAGTCACCTCTGACAAAGCGAGAGCCGCCTGGGGAGCTGAAAGGGCCCTTCTGGAGACCGGGTGCAAGAAAGTGTTTCTTGGGCAGAGTTCAAGTGATCACAGAACCACAAGGTTGGAAAAAGTCCAACCATTCCTGTCCTAGGCTAAACCATATCCCTAAGTACCTCATCTACCCTTCTTTTAAACACATCCAGGGAAGGATGCAGGGCTGCAGGAAGCAGAGGACAAACTGCCAGCTCATTTCTGTTGGGGCTGCCTGCATCTGCCTCTGTCTCCCTACGCCTTCCCATCAGCATCAAGTATGGCAGGGTCTCTGATCCCGTCTGCTTCCTTCCCAGGAGTGGCAGTGACCACCAGCAGCCTGTTAGTGGGATGTTTCCCGCTGGTGTTGTGCCAGGCGGTTCATGCCTGTGGCTGCCTGTGGACACAAAGGCCATGGTGATGGCCATGGGGACGTGTTGCTGATGGAACACCTAGATTCCACCTGGCAACAGGTCTCAGGCAGTGTGGGACGTAAAATGCCTTCCAAAATGAAGATGACCCCATGCCCAAAACGTGGTGGGCATGGCCATGAGGATGTCAGTGCCCACAGCCCAGCTGCACATTCCCACCTCACTGTGTTGCACCCCAGGGCAGTGAATGCAGGTTGGTGTGAGCCCAAAGGCAGTTGCCTGCTGAGCACTGGCCACTTGGTGCATGTGTGACTAGGCAAGGGACTCTAGATAATGGAAAATACGGCCTGAGAAGGTGCTGGGGACCCCAATTCAAAGGTGGTGGGAGATGGAGAGCCAGGTGTGGGGGGAGCTGCGTTGCATAGAGGCTCAGAGGAGGGTATGATGTGGGCATTGGTACCCAGAGGATGTAGGAGCAGTCAGGAGGGCCTTGCCCACCCTGAGCGAGTAGGGAAGGACAAGCAGCATTAAAAACATCTCCTTCCATGTCCCTTCTGTCACCTTTCCCAGTGCCAGAGAGCAGGCACAGCTCCTGGGGTTTCACGGTGGGATGGGGCATCATTCTGTCCTGTCCCTGGGGACAGGGAGCTGCCAGGTCTGTGCTCCCTTTCTCTGAGGCACGACTCCACTGGACACACTGGTCGTACTGGAAAGCTGATATCAGGCTGCTGGAGGAGCCAGCCCGCAGCCTCCTAGCCATCATCCTGCCTGACAACAGTGGCAGCAGCAGTGGGTGGTGATGCTGTGGACGGTGATGTGGTGTGTGTGGGATGGGTGCTGCTCCCCCTGGGCTTCACTGGGATTATTTGGGTTTTTTTTTTCCTCTGGGGCTGCTGGCACGACACTCCAGAAGGCTCCACTGCCATGGTGAGGTGCTTTGCACAGCATTTCCACCCCAATCCGTGCCTCCTGCTGAGCACCACCACTGCCCCAGCCTCACTGTCCCTGTTTGGGCCAGACAGAGCAGGCAAGGGATGGAAGAGACCTGAGGGTTGCTCCTCCTCGCTGCATCCCCATGGCATCCCCTAAGGTTTTGCCTAGCCACGCTCTGCTAAGCAGCACTGCCTCACGGTCTCACCCTGCCTCAAAGCATCTTCCCTGCCCCACGTCCCGGCTGGAGAGGGAGCAGCAGGGCTGGGTGGCTGCGGACAGGCACAGGTCCCCACCAGCAACCCGTCAGCGCTGAGGAGCAGCGCTCGCAGAGAGCTCGGGGCGAGCTGCAGGGAAGCCTCACTGGCTGCTGCTACCTTCAAAGCTGTGTCTCCACAAGATAAGGCAGGTGGATCAGAGTTCAGCTTTTCTGTCAGGTCTGAAAACAACAGTTTTAAATTAACAACTGGGACCAATCCAGCATAATACTGGCTTCTTTCCCCCCCTCCCCCGCCTCCTTCTTCCATGCTTCCCCTCCCAGCATCTCCCACAAATCAGAAAGTCATAAATAGTGTTTGGGGTGAAGTGGGTGATTTTTGAGCTTCGGCATCATTTAAGGCTCAGGGGCCAGAGGAGAAGAAAGGATGCACCAAGCAGGGAGCTGGGGCTGGGTTTTAAAGACTATGGACTTTGCAGGTGCCTGGCCAGGGGAAAGAGAGCACACACCCAGGAAGTTTGATGTAGTGAGCAAGGCAAGGGGTGCACTGCGTTTGCTTGCCAGCAACAGTCTGCTGCACATCATCTCTTTAACCAAGAAGATCTGCACTGGTGCGATGTCCAAGTGCTCTCCTGCATCCACCAACCAGCTGGGGCTTGGGTTGGAGGTGTCTTTCTGGCCACTGATACCTATCGACTGGGAGGGCAAAGCCTCTTGGGACTGGTGCATCCCGGAGCTTTCCAGCTGGGAGCACCTCCGCATCCCGACACTGACAGGGTAATTGCAATATTGTCATGACATACAGAAGATCAAAGGCTGGGTGCAGGGGAGGTGGCGGTGGTGGTAAGAATGACATGCAGTTTGCATTTAGAAAGCACTTAAGAAGCAATTATCCAGTGCTGGGAGCCCTGGCCAGAGAGTGTGGCTCATGTATTTTAATGTGTATTTCAAAGAGATGAAGATTGGTGCCCAGCGGGAGGGACGCACTGTGGCAGCAGCTGTGTGCATCTTGCTCCGGGCCAGGCTGCACTGCAGCGGCCTGGGGTGAAGCTGCCTGCACAGGGGCAGCTCGCCCGTGCCCTGCCCCTCACCGCTCTGCTGCACCCAGCCGTCCCTCCCTGCCCCTGGCCTGCCGTGCAGGGGGAAGGAGAAGGGGGTCCTGGCATCGCCGCTCTGGGGCGGCTCCTTGTTGCTGGGAGGGAGATGGGTGCTGCTCTGGATGGCAGGCTGGGCTCTGCAGTGGCTGCAGCAGCCAGCCCCAGCAACACCAGCTTGGCTGCTCTGGCAGGGGGCTCAGGACCTTCTCAGCACGTCAGAGACAGGCCTGTCCCTGCCTCTCCTCTTTGCAGATCTCAGAGCCCCCGCGCATCCCTCTGCAAGGCACCCCTCCCGTGCAGTGCATGGTCCTGCTGGCGGCTGCCCTGAGTCAGCCAGACTCCACCTCCACCTGCCCCCCTCACCAGCCCTGCATCGCTGGGCAGTGGGCAGGCAGGGGTCCTGCCAGCTCCCTTTCTGCTTAGCAATGGGCATCGCTAATGGGAACGGCCTCTTTAGGGAAAAAGACCACCTAGGAGAGGCAGCCTGGTCCTTGTTTTCTAATTAGGAGCAAGCTTAGACTGACTAAATGGGTTAACCAGTAATGAATAAGTTATTGCTTGTCATTATCTTCTTCCTTCCTGGCTGGAGCAGTGGAGAGCACAAGGGATAATCCCCTAACCTGAGCTGGAGACTCTGTGAGGGAGTATCCTACAAAGATCTCCTGGCTCACGGGCTGCCTCAGGGTGGGCAGACAGTGACCCCCCTGGGCAAACCCATCAGTGGGTCAATGCTGAGCTGGACCTTTACCATCTGTGCCTGAGATGGCAAGCGGGTCCATCTGGCATCTTTCCACAGATGGGGTTGGGAGCACCCCAGGTGCCTGGACACCCCGCTTGCAGGGCACCCATCCTTTCTGTGGGACCAGATGGAGCTTGTCTTTCAGTGAGAGCAGCCAGGTCCAGACAGGGCTGCCGGCAGCACCCCCAGCCCCTGCTACATCTTGATGGGCTGCTGACAGCCCTGGGCAGGTTTCCTGGGCTGTGGGGCCGGCGAGGGCAGGCTCACAGCCCCAGCACGGTGCCGGTGCACACCCCGGGGGGTCTGCCCCCTGCGCCTGTCCGTCAGGCCATCCCCAGGTGGCTTCACTATCCCCACCTGCCGCCAGAGCCCACTGCCTTTGACAAGTGTTTCCAGTGGAGGTCTGACAGCTGGTTTCAGGGGAAGGGGGTGTGGGGTGGGCCATGGCATCTCATTGCGCTGCTTGAAACACTTGTCCGCATCCCACTTGGGCCTCCAGCCCCTCACCTTGCTGTGAGCTGAGCTCAGCCCCCGTGGGACAGACCCCCAGCAAACCCTCAGTGAGGCCAGGCCACCTGGTGTGCTGCCTTCTCCTCCCAGCATCACTCCCCCGCTCACCAGGGACCTCGGGGGTTGGAAACACTTTGCTCTGAGGTGTGGGGATGCTGCCCAGCTTTCCTGGGGGCTCAGCAAAGCTCCAGAGGGGCTCTCCAAAGAGCCCCAGCAGCTCCTGCTCTTGCTCCCCGCTGCCTGTTGGAGTGGGGAATGCCTTTGCCAGAAGGTCAACAGATCTGAGCCAGTGTGGGATAGGATGAGGATAATCCCAGAGCTACAGGGATATTGGTACTGATTCCAGCCTGAAGCTGTTTGCTTGCTGCTGCTGCTCCCACGCACAGTAACACCAACGGCAGCGACTTCCCTCTGCCCCAGGATGGGAACGGGGGCGGGGGAGAGGGGAGGGGGTGCTGGCATCAGCTCTGCTGGAGGGATGGAGATGTGACCAGTGGATCCGCCGGGCCCACAGAGGCTGTTCTTGGCCCAGTCCTTGACTTCACCCGCTGATTCCTGAGCCTTTTCCTGGATGCTGTGTGTGTCTTGTCCGCATTCCCCAAATGATTTAGACAGGAGAAATGTACCTGCTCAGTTTTAGGACCTGTCCCCTCAAGCATGGCCATGCAGAGGTTGGCTGCTGCATGGGAGACCGGGCTGCAATTTCCCCTGTGCCAAGCTGGAGCCCAGGCTTTAGGACATCTGCTACACCTGGGTTCATGTTGTCCTCAGCCCCTCTCTTCTGCTGCATCTAAAGTGCTTGCAAAGTCTTTGGGATCGTTTAAGATAATTTCCCAGACCTCACCCAAAGGGCAGGACCAGTGATTTCATGTATTGTGCCTGTGGAAGAACTTGCCAGCTGTCAGCCTGGACAGGACATCTGCCTGCCTGGGCTGTAAGGAAAGGAAAGCTTTGCTGTAAACCTGCAAGCAAAGGAGACAACAGGACCCAGGTCTCCATCTGTCATGCAAAGGCCTCTCTGTCCTCTCTGTCCTGTTCCCTCCTCTTCCGTGCACTCAGATCTCTGATTGCTTTAAGAGCCTCTGGAGCAACTGCCTTTTCTTCTGCCTAGAAGAGAAAAACGGTCTGGGAATCCTCAGCCTTGGCCACGTGACAGATGCTCTGCTGTGAAAGGCTGAGCTTCCCAAGCAAGCAGGGAGATCCAGCTTTTACTTGGCTGGTTAGAGCCAAAGCCTCAAACCTTCACTTGGAAGGGCCTCACCCACGTAGGCAGCATCTTCAGTGAGATGTTGGTGCCACAGAACCTGGCTGATGCAATCTGTCTTCCCAGTCCAAGGCACCTGATACAACACTGAGGCAGACTGGAGCCTTCTGGAGCTTGGGAAAAGCTGAGGAGCCAACGTTTCCACTCTCTCTAGGGTTGGGGCACATGTCTCAGCTGTGATCCCAAAACCAGAGCCATCTTCTGAGTTTGATCTCAAAGCCTGACCTCTCATGGGCCTCACCAGGACAAACATTGCCTCCCCAAGCCCTGCAGAAGGCTGATGTGCTGCAAGAGGCTCACTGTTCTGTATGTGCAAGATCATGGGGTGCCTGCCACAGAAGAAATATCTCTTGCCAAGGGTTAGGGCACCATCTGGAGAGGCAAAAAGTGGGGGTTCAATCCTCTTAGGAAGGGACAGGTGTGGTGCTTCTGTCCCACACCGTGGGGTGGGTTTGCTTGTCACTGGTGCTGCTGTACACCAGGAGGGTTTCTCCTTTTACCCTGCTCCTTCAGCTGCTTGGGTGCAGACTGGTCCCTGGGAGGATGCTCCTCTGGAGCTGGACTTCCCTGGCTTGGTGAAGGTGCTTCAAGCAGCTTTTCCCGCAGCAATAAGTTGCAGTAAAAAGGAAGGTGTCAAGGCCAGTAGCCTTGACACTGGCTGGTTTTGAAGCATTTGATTTCTCTGGTAGCTTTCAGTTGGCTGAGGCTGAGAAGGCTAATTACAGACGTGCAGCACAGGCATCCGAGGCACGCAGGAGCACCAAGGGGAAACTGGAACATATAAAAGACATGGCTTAATCAGAGAGGACTGAAAGGAAGGGAGATCTCAGAAGAGCCAGTGACTGATCTGCAGCTGGAGAACAGGCAGCTGAGAGAGAGACAGAGGCAGTGAGAGAGGTCTGGCTGCAGACCGAACTCCAGGCAGTGCAATTAGAATTTGCCAGGCAGCAGAAGTCACCCTGTCCAGAGTGACACCTTTGAAGGGTGAGTAGCACGTAGCCTTCACAGACACGGCTGAAAACACTTGACACTGCTGGAGTGACCTGCAGCAGAGATGAGAGCAGATCTGAGAGCAGGGATGGAGCCAGCACAGCACCTGAGCTGTGATAAGCAGAGCGCCCTGCGTGCTGGGGACAGGCAGCAAGTGCAGCAGCCTGCAAGCACCACAGATGCACAGGGAGGATAAAGAAGGTGGCCATGCTATTGCCTCAGATGATTTCTTCAAAGGAGCAAAGGATGGGGCTGCAGCAGAAGGGAAACGGGTGCTGAATCTTCAGGCCAGGGCCACTTGCTTTACTTTGAGTATCTGTATTAAGAGCAAGCCAGAAGGCATCTCCAGGAAAGCAGCTGCCTCTGACAGTGGTGAGGACACCTCTGTCTGCTACATGTGCACGTCACCTGAGTGGGCCAGTGACCAGATGAGAACCTATTTCTGCTTGCATCATCACCTGCTCAAGTGTCCCCAGACCTGAGTGCTGTAACTGGAGGACCACAGGAGGGGAAGATGTTAGGGCACCTTCTCCTGCATGGGCAGACAAGGGGATCAAGGGGCATGGAGTCAGCTGCCAGACTTTGAGTGGCTAGGTTGGGATGAGAGACCCTCAGGGCATGGCACAGTCAGGACAAGAGAACTGGCAGCAAAGCTGCTTTCAGAGGGAGCCTGTTGCCTAAATACTCTCTTAGGGCCCTTGACACCCTGGCCACAATGTTGGGAAGGTGAGTGACTAGCTCCCTGAGAAGTGTCTCTACAGATATCTTGGAAAGAAGCTGTGGTCCTAAGGGGGGTGCCTTGGTGGGCTGAGATGCCCAAGCTGGAGACAGTGTCTTGCCTTGCAGGCAGACTAAAGCTCTGGGTGGTCTCTTGCTGGTGTCTGGTGTCCCATGGGACCTCAGACAACACAACAAGACCCTTGTGGTGGCTGCTAGCAATGGGTGAGGAGCTTTGCTGCAACACCCTCAAGATGGGGTACTGCAGAGAACAACCCCTGGGGAAGCTGGAGAGGTTAAATCAGCTCCACTTGAGGCTCTTTTTACTTTGCTTTGTGAAGAGGCAGCTCCCAAAGACAGAATGGGAAGAAGTATAGTTAAAAATCAGGGTCAGTTCACTGTCAGTCAGGGCAAGAGGAATATGGCTGTTGGGTTGCTGTCCTGCCAGTCCCTGGGCACTTGCCTCGGGTTCTGTAGTATCTGAGCTTTAATGAAGCTCCCTTCTGAAGCCACTTGGCTTCAGTTTAGCCCAAATTCCCTCAATGTCACCCATGCTGGGGGGCCAGGTAAGCCTCATGTTTGAAAACCTGGGAGAAGGGATGCCAGAATCTGTCAGGTGACTCTTGCTCCTGACCTGCTGATCCCACTGTCTCTAGGTGAGCAGGCAGCGACGGTTCGGTCCAGCCCTCGAAGACTGCCCAGGGGTGAGGCTGAGCTCAACACCCAGAGCTGAGAGGGGACGCAGCAGCATCACGGCCGTGAAGAGGCTGTGGGTTGGCAGCCAGAGCCAGCCAGTGATGCACTGCAGCCTTGCCTTCTCTAAAGCACAGCGACTCTGCTCAGCCTCTCCTTGCTCTTCTGTGAAGCTGGGGCCTGCTGGCACTGACCTTTGGGAGCAACAAACGGCCTCCTGCTGACCCTGGAGAAGCCAGGCTCTGGAGGAGAGTTGCAGCTTTGCTCCTGCCTCTGTCTGCAGGGATGGCATGGCCACGCCTGGTCCTTCCTGCAGCAAGGCCTCAGCTCCCAGCCAGAGCCTGGGTTTCATCTACACCTGATTCCTAGCCTGAGCCCTTCTCCCCATGTGTAACACAGAGCCTGTCCTCCCTGACCCTTCGCCTCCTACCCTTGAAACATAGATTACATTCCTGACAATTTCCAAGTGAATCTGTTAATTACTTCCTGGGACTGTATTAATTAAATACTCAGCCTTTACACAATCTCAATTTGTTTGTTCATCTTCCTCTGACCCTTGAACTAATGAAGGGCTTCTCACTGACCCCTCACAGCCCACAGGGAGTTAAATCTCAGTGAAATAAGGTGGAGAGGTGGATGGCTGAAGGAATTAGGCTGCAATTCTACAAGGTTATCCAAGGTAACCAAGTTATTTATAACCTTGTGCAATAGCCAGGGCTGGTGAGTAGCTCCTGCTCTTACTAAACACTCCACCATCCCACACGAAAGAACCACAGCAGCTGGGCAGGAGGCAGGCTCCCAACTGCATGCACAGAGAGTGATGCTGGGTAAGGAGCAGCCCCAGCTGGTGCAAGGTCCCTGGTACAGCCAGACTTAGCAAATCCTAAATCTGAAACGGCAGCTGGGGAACCTGGGGAGCGCAGGAGAAGACCCAAACTGCGGGAGAAGCTCTTGGCTTGGGACTTTCCCTTGCTGCTGGCCTATTCCCAGGTTTCCCAAGGTGATTAAAGGTAAGGGCAGGGCCCAGCTCTGTGGAACCACAAGCAGGACATGGGTACCACTGGCAGGGAGCTGATACGCCGGCACCTTGTGCCAACCGGTGCCCCCTCTGCACAGGGACAGAGTCCTGAGGGTGGCAACAGGGACAGGGAGGGGATTGTCCCTCTCTGCTCTGCCCTGGGGAGGCCCCAGCTGGAGTCCTGTGTCCAGAGCTGGGGCCCCAGGACAAGAGAGATGTGGGGCTGTTGGAGAGGGGTCAGAGGAGCCATGGAGATGCTCAGGGGGCTGGAGCAGCTCCCCTCTGGAGAGAGGCTGAGGGAGCTGGGCTGGGTCAGCCTGGAGAAGAGAAGGCTGTGGGGGGACCTCATTGCAGCCTGCCAGTCCCTGAAGGGAGCAGAGGAACAGGAGGGGAATGGGCTTGTTCAAGGGCAGAGCCTGGCAGGACAAGGGGATGGAGTGAAGCTGGAGGAGGGAAGGGGGAGAGGAGAGATTGGGGGGAAGTTCTTTGCAGAGAGAGTGGTGAGGGGCTGGCAGGGGCTGCCCAGAGAGGGGGTGGGTGCCCCGTCCCTGGGGGTGTTGAAGGCCAGGTTGGCTGGGGCCCTGGGCAACCTTGTGTAGCTCCAGGCCTGGAGGTTGGTGTCCCTGCCTGTGGCAGGGGGTTGGAGCTCTGTGACCCTTGGGGTCCCTTCCAGCCCAGCCCAGGCTGGGATTCTGGGATTCTCTGCAGGCAGCCCAAGCAAGGATGCTTTGCTGCCTGAAGAAGCAGAGGTGTGACACAGTCAAGTCCACTCACGTCAGTGACACGTCAGGACCCACCCATCAGGTGCTGCAGTGGCACAAGAGCCACAGATAAACTTAATGTCACTCTTAACACCTCTCCTTTGCCTCCCAATTTCTAACCTTGGCTTCCATGTGGCTCCATTCTGCACAGTCACAGAGGCCAAAGGCTCTGCTGTTATAATCACATGCTTCCAGCAGACGGGGCTTGAAAGCATCCAGAAATAACCCAAGGCTGCCCATGGTATTGTGAGAGTCAGCAGCCATGGAGGAAGGCAGTGGGCTGACTGGCTCCAACCCCCTCTCCCCATCCTGTGTACGTGCATTTGGAAAGGAAAGGGACACAGGGACCCCCCAGCGCTCTCCCAGGAAAGGCTGCTCCAAGCAAACAAAAATTAGCTGGAGCTAATAAAACAGGGGCTTGCCACTAGCCCAGAAAGAGCTGTGTGTATTTAATCCCAGTCTCCAGAGCACAGCAGCTCTGGTATTGCCAGAGGGAATGGCTTTGTGGGGAAAGCAGGTGGTTTGAAACGCTTAGACTTCAGGAAAACACAGGATCCCCGCAGGACAGCTGAGCCTGCAGCCCAGTTCACTACCCCTCTGCTGTACAGGACCCCAGTATCCTCCTGCTCTGGGGCATCCCTCGTGTCTCTGGAGCCCAGCGTGTGCTTCTTTCCTCCCAATTCATCCCACACCTTCTTCTTCATTCCCTTCTGTCCTTGCTCTGTCCTCCCTTGTGCATGGCTTCTCCTCTCCTGTCTCTGGGGCTTCATCCCACACGGGCAGATGAACTGCTTTGTGCCTGCCAGATGGCCGTGGCACCTCGGTCCCCATCCCCAGCCACCCATCACCCCCTCCTCTGCCTGAACAGCCCCTTTGCCCCCTGAGAGCAGCCTTGCCTTTACACTGCCTGCAACCGTCATGTTTCTCCAAGGAGCCAAGCGCTGCCTGAGGCACCCAAACCCCCTTAGATGTGCTCTGGGACACAAACACTCCATAGCACCCCAGGGTGCATTTCCATGGCTTGCCTCTTCCCAGGGCTCCCAGGCCAAAAGGCAGGCCTGTCTCTGGGCCCTGGCAATGAGATGGAGAGCAAAGCAGAACAGCCCACACCAGCCAGCTCCAAGTCCTGCAGCCTTCCTTGGAAGCACGTTACAGCGAGTCTTAACACTCTCCAGCATTCCCAGACTCTGCTATCCCAAGAAAAAGGTATCTCCTTGGCCCCAAGTGCTGGGTGCTGTTGGCATAGCCACAGGATAGGCAGAAAATACCTTCAGCTCCATCTCAGGCATCCTCTGCACTGCTGATAGGCACCTAAACTGCCGGCTTTATTTCAAGAGCTTTGTTTCTGCTGGAAAAGGAAATCTCAAAGAGACTTAATTATAGAGCTGGGCAGACACAGGCATAATCCTTTTGAAAGCTTACAATGAGACACTCTCCAAAATTAATTTTGAGGCTGCAAGAAAAAACTAAACAAAGCTGTATTTAAAGTGGGGTGAGTGATGGGGGAACAACAGTGAAACGAATGGGAACACCCACAGACACTTCAGGGCTCAGCCAGAATCCCAGAATCCCAGCCTGGGCTGGGTTGGAAGGGACCCCAGGGGTCACAGAGCTCCAACCCCCTGACACAGGCAGGGACACCAACCTCCAGGCCTGGAGCTACACAAGGTTGCCCAGGGCCCCAGCCAACCTGGCCTTCAACACCCCCAGGGACGGGGCACCCACCCCCTCTCTGGGCAGCCCCTGCCAGCCCCTCACCACTCTCTCTGCAAAGAACTTCCCCCCAAGCTCTCCTCTCCCCCTTCCCTCCTCCAGCTTCACTCCATCCCCTTGTCCTGCCAGGCTCTGCCCTTGAACAAGCCCATTCCCCTCCTGTTCCTCTGCTCCCTTCAGGGACTGGCAGGCTGCAATGAGGTCCCCCCACAGCCTTCTCTTCTCCAGGCTGACCCAGCCCAGCTCCCTCAGCCTCTCTCCAGAGGGGAGCTGCTCCAGTCCCCTGAGCATCTCCATGGCTCCTCTGACCCCTCTCCAGCAGTTCTACAGCAATCCAGAGGCTGTTGGAGCGTTCCCTGGGGGTCAGAGCTGTGAGTGTGGGTTGGAGCTCCTACAAGTGTTTAGCTGGTGTAGCCAGTGCTGCAGCCAGGCTCAAGACCCTCTGCAGAGCAGCCCAAGGATTCTGCCCTGTGTGGCCCCAGTCCTGTTGTGTGCCTACCTGCTGTGAGGGCTTTTATTCAGCCCTCCCCACCGCAGTGTCCCCCATGAGGGGTGGTCCCTGTGGCCACTGCAGCACAGGGTGCAGAGGGAGACTTTAGAAGGGGGCAGCGTCGTTGCCCAGACCTCCCTTCAGACGGGGCACAGATTCATCTTTCTCCATGCCTGGAGATGCCTGGGGATCACCAGGGCTCAGCTGCCACCTCCATTCCAAAGGGTGACACCTGCCTCTTCATCCCCTGGCGATAAGGGCTGCGCTGGCACCAGCCTGGCATGCACCTCTTCCAGCCTGGCCCCGGGGGTATTGTGGTGATTCCCCTTGAGCTGAACTCCTGACTGCTCATCCCCTCTTCTCAGGACCAGGATGCCCCATCAAGGCATGAGCATGTATCTTCTTCAGGGCAGTGTGGACATGGTGGGGCTTGGAGATGCCAGTAGAGAAACAACGGTCCCTGGGAGGACCTTACTTTGCATCTCTGTGCAGCCCTGGTCCCTAACAGCTTGGCAGCAGCTGTGCACTCGCCTTAGGGAGCAGGAACCCAGTTCCACTTCAGCAAGACAGAAAATAGGCAAGAAGGCAAGAACAACCCCAGCGCTCGTGGATAAAAGAACATTAATGTCGTTAATATCCAGCAATCAGAATTTCTTAGAGAGAGAACAGTGCTGCATCCCCTTCCCTCCTGCTCATCCCCTGCTTGTTTAATGAAAATCAGAGACAGCCATTAAAGAGCTGCTTAGCATTTCAATACGTTTAATATCCTCACTGATAAGGGAACGATGGATATTACCAAAAGGCCTTTCTTAAACTCTCCCCTTCTGCAGCCAGTGCTCCTGGCTTGTGTTTGTCTCCATTCCAATTCCTAACCATCTCCTTCAACGAGGAAAAATTATGATAAGATTATTTTTTTTAATATAAAGGATATTAATACACAGAATTTCTGATAATGACAAGGAAGAAAGGCATGCCAGGCCTCCCCAGCCTTGACCTGAATTAATTGGGCACTGATTGCTCTGCTGCCCAAGGGCCTCCCACAGTTGTGCTCCAGCACGGCTGATGCTGGGGGCTGACCCTCTCTACTGGCTTTAATGGAAGGAACTGGGCACCTGCCTGCAGGAACGGGGAGGGATGCAGTGCCCTGCGCCTGGTCATGGTGATGGGCTGGGTGGGATGCTCAGCCATGGCATCTTGTGGAAGGCGCTGGCTCAACATCTTCTCCATTGAGGAAGAGGCCAGGTGATGATGTAGATACTGGTGAGCCCCAGGGAGTGCTGGGGCAGGCAGGGAAGGTCCCCCAGTGAGGGCACCTTGCCGTCAAAGGGACCCACCACACAGGAAAAGAAAACCCCAGGGTGCTGGGGAAGGAAAAGCCTTCTGCAGGCTGCCCCAGGAGGCAAGGAGGAGGTAACACACGGTCCCTGCAATGCCACCTGGCTGCTGAGCAAGCTGTCTCAGCCCTGGCTGAGCACAGAGTTACAGTGACACTGCTACAGCACGGGTATCACTCCAGACGAATGGGGGCATCTCTGTAGATGACTTGTGGGCTTGTTTATATAGGAGATGGCTGCCCACGTGCACCCTTACATAGGGCACCCTGACGTTCACTAGGAATTACTGCTAACAGCTCAGGCCAGGACACTACATGCAGGTTTTGGTGGTGAAAGTGCAGAGGGGGCCTAGCATCCCCCTCCTGTCCTGCTGCCCCAGCGGCCTGGCTGGGGAGGCCAGGGTGGAGGGCTCACAGCAGCAGGCAAAAGCAGTAGACTTCTTTAATCAATCCTGTTTCTAAAAGGTTCCTGGACTCAGGGCTGTTGCCTGTGCAAGAGATTGAGGGAGGATTGTGCATGGCCACCTGTGTGGGAAAGCCCTTCGGACTGCAGGACTCCTGTCACCCCCGCCTGCCCCCCACACAGCGGGACACTGCTTCGTCAGGAGGCTCCCAGATCTCTGCCCAGCATTGCCTGTGCTCGGGGCTCAGCTCATCATCCTCCTTCTCCTCCTGCAGACACCTTGTGTGTGGGACAGGGATGCACGCTGGGCTTAGGAGAGGGCACCCATGTCCCACGATCACTCCTCACTCCTCTTCCTGGGATAGTGATACGCAGTAGGGGATGGACGGGTGGATGGACCTGTGTCAGGTGGGTACAGAGACCTGCAGCGTGTCTCTTGTCCCTGCCCTGAGCATCCCCTGCTCTGTGCAGGGTGGGAGCAGAGAGGGGGTTTGTTCCTGGCTCTGGTGGAGGTCCAGCATGGAGTGGCATGTGTCCTGGAGATGGTGCCATTCCCTTAATGATGCTGGCCCCAAGACTGCCTGAACCACCCCTGACCAGGAGGTGCTTGGCCCTCCAAAAGCTACAGGAGAACTGAAGTGCCTGGACATCGCTTTCCTGAGTGGGGAGGAGCAGGGACAGGAGAGCAGGCAGGGCTGCCCTCCGTGCTAGCCCAGGCACAGATTTGCTCTTGCAGGGCTGCGATGGGCAATCCCTGGGTGCAAAGCTGGGTGAGAAGGGCACCAGCTGCTCACGGCTGAGCAGCTGCATAAGGGAGAAGGCTGTGGTCTCCCTGGTAAAGGCACAACAGCCTGGGTCGTGCTGAAGCTGGGTAGAGCCAGGCTTGGCTTCCCCTCCTTCACTGAGCCTCCCTGCACGAGCTGCGCTTCCCTCTATCCGCAGCATCTATAAATATCCTGCCCATCTCCCTGACAGCCAGGTGCGGGACCACGTCTGAGGGACGTGGGGACGGCAGGAGACTCACTGAGGAGCAGCAGCAGCAGCCAGCAGTGAGGTGGGGAGGCAGCCGGGGGGGCACACTTTGTGCCCCATCCAGCTCACAGCAGGGAGGATGATGGAGAGCCTGTGGAGGGAGGCAGGGCCAGGGGACCCGGTGTGATGCCCTCCATATGTCTGGTCCCTGGACTTTTTGGGGGTTCCTGGGATGCCTTGTGACCGTGTCCACAGCTGGATCCTGGTATGGAAAGAGGCTGTGCTTCCATCCTGGGCTCTCTGAACAAGCTTTTGCATCCCATACCACCTCACACTCCTGACAGTGCCCAGGCTCCAGGCACATGTGCTCATTATGCACGTGTGGCACATCCTGAAGGTAAAACCAAGCCTCCAGTGAAACCAGGATGGCTGTCCCTACCCCCACACCCCTTTGGTGCTCAGTGTGCACGCACTGCATTACGGTATGCAGTTTACACTGAGCCAGCACAGTCCTTCACCAAGGCTCAGTGCCTTGCTGCAGCCACAACTGCATGAGGCACCTCAGTACTCATCATCCTCTCCCCACAAAGCTGACAGTGTATCTCAGAGGACTGCCTTTGCCCTGGAGGGATTTGGGGCACACTACTCTGGAGTCACTGTGCCCTGGCTCCTGAAAAGCTGCTTTACACCCTGTAACAACTATCCTGGGTCATGGCAAAGCCAAAAGCTGTGGGGAGGTACAGTATCTGGTAGCCCTGGGCACCTCTGCAAGACCTGGAGGACCCACACTCCTGGGATAGGCGGAGGTGGGATGGCACCAGGAGAACTCAGGTGGGTGCCTGGTTTGTGCTGCAGGTCTGCAGGGCTCAGCCCCTGCGTTAGGCCACCACGCTGGCAGTGGGCATCACTCAGCACTGCAAGCCCAAAGCTGGCTTCTGCACTGGCTTCTGCTTCCCCAGGAGTTCATTTCCAGAGCTTGGGACTGAGGTGGTGGGAGCGTGGATGGTGTCCCTCCAGCATGCCTGGCTCTGCTTGGGCACTGGGTGACAAAGAGCTGAGGGATCCAACACCGAGCTGTGACAAGCCCTTTCAGCACAAGAAGGTTTCTGGGTTGGAGTAGCGATGCAATAGCTGGAGGGACATCAACCCTCCCACCAGCTGCAGGGGTGCAGCCGCCTGGGGCTTCCCTGTGGCTTGGTTCTATTCAGGAAACCATCAGCCCTGACCTGTTTGCTCCAGTGTCCACTGCCAAGACCACTGCTTGGTTCCACAGCACCGCTCAGCCTCTGCCAGCTGCCCTGAGAGCTGCAGGAGCCCCTCCCCAAGCCGTGGCTTTGTCTCCACCTGAGCTGTTCATCCCATGACACCACGGATGACAGGATCACTCCATCTTCCCAGGCAGGCAGAGGAAGCACCCTGGAGGACCATCCCCAGGTCCTGGTGATGAGCAGTGCTGATTTGTCCCTGCAGGTACAACCTCAACCCTCCTGAATGGGGAACTGTTCTCACCATGTGCTAAGACAGGCAGGGAGGCCCTCTCACCCCATCACATAGGAGGCAGATGTCAGCGCCGTGGGCTGCCCAGCACTGGGTCCAGCATCTCCAGGGAACACACTGGGATGTGGTGGAGGCTGTGTGACACATCCCCACCCCTACCCTAAGACCTCTAAGCAAGTCTGGGGTGAGGTGCATCCAAGGGATGGCTTGAGCATCAACAGTGACAGATGCCATCCTCTCTTTTCCTGGGGTGAATTTCTAGGACAAGGGAGGGCTGCCATCACACATCCATCCCCTGGTCCTGAGCACCTGAGTGAGGTGAATAGCCCCACCACACGTGGCATAGGTGGGAGTCAGCATCTGTGGTTACCATGGGCAGGTATTAGCGATCGCTCAGCATTTAGATGGGGAAAGAGTCGTGGTCACTGTAGGGGGTCTGTTGACAGATGCTGAGTGTGTAATGCTGAGCAAGGTACTCACCCAGCTCGGCAATCCTGGCTGCTCCAGGCGAGATGGATGCAGAGACTTCCTTGGCAGGGCACAGGCTCTGTGCTCCTGGGGCAGCTCTGGCCTCCCTTGCCCACCAACTGGCCTTGCTGCCCTGGAATGACTGCTGCATCCTCCTAAACTCTGCTTTTGGAGAGGTTGGCCCTGTCTCAGGTGGCCAGCGTGGCTGTAAAGAGGCTGGGTGTTCTGAGCAGGGGCCGTGTTGTCCCTTGCTTCTGCTGCCCCAGCTCAAGGGCGAGCAGAGGGTGCCTGTCCCAAGAGCATGTGGCACGAGAGGCATCAGGGAGAGCAGTCCTCCCCAACCCGAGTTGGGGGGTGTGTGGGGTGTGGGGGGAGCACAGGCAGGGGGGTTTCCTCTCCATGCATACTGGGGCTGAAGGGCAGCCCCATCCCCTTCACGCCTGAGCCCGGCTGAGCAGGGATCTTCCCGCTGGACCACAAGCTCAGGCTGCAAGTTCGACTTCAGCGTCAGCCGGACGGGAGCAGCCAGGAGGGGTGAGCGGCGTGAGAAGCAGCGGGGGCTGCTCGAGCCCCATGGGGGGCGAGGAGGGGGGCAGGCTGGCTGGCTGGCTGGCCGGATGGATGGCAGGGGGGAGCAGGAGCCCGCCGTCCGGATGCTCGGGCTGGGCACGGTGTGCGCGTGTAGCGTGGGAAGGGGGGCTCGCTGCAGAGCCCACCCACCCCATTGGCTTGCGAGCGGTGACAGGCAGGCTGCTCCCTCCCTGCCGAGCCGCTGGGCTGTGTGGATGCGAGCAATGTGCGCAAAGTGCCTTTGCATTAGCCGGTGCGTGCTGTAGCTCCGGGCACTCGCTCGCAGAGGTGCTGGAACGACCAAGGTGGCCCTGTCCCGTGCCTGGTGGCCCCGCCAGACCATGGCATGGGCACAGAGCGACCTGACATCCTCGCTCTTCATCATCGTGGCCGTGGCTGCCTGCCTCTCTGCCACCACCAGCGAAGGTAGGAACTGGGGTGGCCCTGTCATGACAGGGCGCCGTTGGGGGGACCTGCAGGATCGCTGGGGTTGCTTGGATGTGTCTGCAAGAGCTTGCTCGCTCTGCCAGGCTTATCTTCTCCCTGCTCCCAGGGGAGCACAGCCCTAGGTTCCTGCCTGCCCGAGTTTGCTGATCCTGGAGCTTTTGCACCGGAGGCTAAACTTCAGAGCTGGGCAGGAGGACTTGATTTCTGCAGCAGTGCCTGGCAGCTCTGCCTGGCCTCCCCTGCAAGGGCTCTGCTGCAGAGGGGACAGGGACGCAGGCACCAGCTCAGCTGCGGTGATCCACATGCCCAGAGCTGGCAGCGGCAGCGCGGGGCCGTGCGTCGTGGCTGGGTGGTGTCTGCTGTGATGGAGCAAGTGGGTGGCCACGGGAAGATGTGCAGAGGGTGCTGGGAGCTGGAAGGGCACGTAGGTGGGAAACTTGTCGTGAGGGAAAGGGCTGGAAACTTCTCAAGTGAGAAGCAGGGATGCAGCCAGGGACTCTCTCCCAACATCTCGGTGTCAGGCCTGCTCCTGCCACCCAGATGCTCCACCCTGCTGCCGGCTGTGCTCATCCCTGGCCCTTGTCAGCAGTGCAACCCTGCTCTGGCATCTTGGGCCCCCCTTGGCTTCGGCAGCGCTGCTCCCGCTGCCTGCCACCCACCCGCACGCCTGCATCCCTCCGTGCTGGCAGTGGCTGCTTCCCAGGTCTGCTGATCTTCATCACCCAGAGATCTGCCGTTCCCGCTCCCGAGTGTGTCCTTGGCACCGGCAGCAGCATCCTTCCTCCCTTCTGCTACATCTGAGGGCTGCGGGCAGCACGGTGCAGCCCTTCACAGCAAGCCCCGTTCAGTTGTCCCTATCTGGTGGCAGCAGGGGCATCCCTCCCTTCTCCTGCCCCTGCATCCCTGACATCCTTCCGGCACGCCGAGGCCCACGGGCTGACACCCACGGGCCTTGTGCGCTTTGTGCACCCGCCGGGCTGGGTGCTTGCTCGCACTGCCACCTTCCAACATCCACCCGCATCTCCCCTCCCACCCAGCCTGTCTTCCTCACCTGTATTACCCATTTCCAGCTCTTTGTGGGTTCTCACACTGTTTCCTGCCAGCTACCCGCTTCCTGGCACCCACCCTGCTCCTTTTCCCACTGGCTCTCCTGCCCTTGCGATGGGATGCGTTGAGCTCTCACTGCTGGGAGTTGTCTGTGGCTACAGGATAGGACCCCAGCACCCCAACACCCCTACCCTGCTTGTCCTCTACTCCACGGTGCAGCAGATACCCGTGCCCTGAGTCCCAGGCAGGGTGCCACGCAGGATGCTGCCCATGCTTCCCCGGGCTCTCATCTAACCCTGGGCATGGGCGAGTGAGGCTGGGGCCTCTTTGCTTTCCCTTGCAGAGGAGATCGCTGTCTGCTGGGGTGAGTTTTATGGCACCTGCATGGACAGGCAGGCAGGCCCTGGACTGCTGTCTGCCTGTCTGCAGCTGGGAAAGACACAGCTTTCCTGCAAGACCTGTTGGAAAGTAAAGCTATTCTGAAAAGAAACCTGGTGCAGGGAGATGCCTGGGGCTAGGGGTGAGCCAGGCTCTGGGGAAGACCAAGCAGGGTGGATCTGGGTTAGATCAGGCAGAAGGTGCTGGGCAGCACCACAACGACGTGTGGGATCCTGCAGAAAGCAGGCAGCGCTCTGCCCACCACCCCAAGGATGCTTGTGCCTCCGTGCGTACTGGGGCACATCTCCACGGTGCCAGCCAGCTCCAGGTGTGGGCAGCGGAGCTGGGGATGTGGCTGCAGGCTCCTGACATCTCCAGGTGCCGGGACAAGCTGGTGGCAGCGTCCGTGCTGGGGCAGGTTGCGGTGCAGGCTGTCGAGCGCTCTGCCGTGGGGTTGGGACCAGAAATGTGGGGAGACGCTGCGCAGCACAGCCCCAACGTCCCCTGCGCTGGGCTTGGCCGCCCTGCGTGTGGCTGTGGTGTGAGCGTGTAGCCATGGGGGCACAAACCTGCCCCGCCGCTGCTGACCACGACCGCTGCCTGCCGCCACAGCCGCGGCCCGCTCCTGGCCGCGCAGCCCTGGCCACGCTCGCCAGCCAGCCCAGCGCTCGTTTGGAAGAGCTGCAGGGTAGAAAATTACAGCCACAAAGCAAATTTCAGGCCAGCGTGGGCTGCGCTCTGCGTGTTGGGAGGCAATCGGTACGTAAAGATGCTCAATAATCTGAACAAACCGCTTCGGGTGATTTTCTTCCCCCTTCCAACAGCTCCCAGCACCTTTCTCTTGCCTGAAACGTTTGTTCCAAGAAGTTTTTAGATTTTATATATATATATATATATTTATCCCTTTCAGCGGTGGGTGCCCTGGAAATGGGAGGAAAAGGCACCTGCCATTCCATGGGAAATCCCCTTATTTCAGCCTGGCAGACATTGCAAAATGCATTGGAAGCCAAAACTCAGGTATTCTTCTAGATGGGTGAAAATCTGCAGGGTGGGGAAGATTTTTAACTTGGATCGCTGGGGAAAAAAAAAAAACCCACAAAAAATTTGCCTGAAATTGTCACCTTTCTTAGGAGCAGGGAGGTAGAAAATTTATCTTCAGTAATATGAAGGCAGCGCGGTAGGTTCAGTATTTACACTATTACACACTGAGTTGCGAAGGCAAAAATATTCAAGTGGGTATTTGATATGATATCATGAGGTGAAGTTAGATAATAAAATATGAAATATTTTTGCTGTATCAAAAGAAAATCAGAAGAGCAGAATTTACCATATTTTGGGTTTATCTGAAGGGTGAAGAAATTGTATTTTCTGCCAGAAAATGGCATTTCAAATGCTACTGAGGTCTGCACCCTCCCAGGTGATGCCTCTGCCCTCTGTCCATGATGTGGGCAACATTCTTCCCCACCATAGCATGGACCTCGTGGCCTCTGGGTGGTTCCTCTGTGGGGATCATGGTGCAGCAGGGAAGGGGGACCCGGAGAACATCTTCCCTGGCTTTTCAGGGCACGCGGAGATGGCCGAGGCAAGCGGCAGGGGATGGGGACAGGGTGGTGTCTGGGGAGTGCGCCAAGGAGGATACAGAGCTGTTGAGCCAGGGATGCTTGCCTTTTCCCCCACCACAGATCTGGTAATGGAGATGTTTTCTTCTTCCCTGCAACAGGGACGGGGTGCGGGAGAGCACCGGGGTCCTGGGGAAAAGCTAGCGGCTCTAAACGGGGGCCAGAGGAAGGGTTTGTGGCGATCGCGCCCTCTAATCTCTTGCCTGTAATCTCATTAATTGCCTCTCTGCTCAAACAGAAAAAGAGGTAAAAACTCATCTGCCTGTTTATTCAACACTGCTTCCCCAATCCCTTCCCAGCAGCGCCGAAGTCGGGGCTGAAGTCGGGGCTGAAGTCGGGGCTGCGGGAGAAGTCAAGCTCTGAAAAGGGGAGGAAACAGCTTTCTCAGTTGTAGAAAGCCTGTGAGGATGCTGGGTTCTCCCCTAAGAACAGGGAGCAAGAGTGTTTTTAGGCATACAGACTTTTTGGTGACAGGAGATGGAGAGGCCTTAGTTTAGTTCAGAACAGGGAGTCGATTTGGGCTCAGAAAAAACAAGAATTGAGGGTGTGTAATTTTTTGATTGCTCACAAAGTGCTGATGCAAAGCAAACAACACCGGCGTGATGCAGGCAGGCTCACAGGGAATGCGTTTCTGGTATCCTCTTAATTCCCAAAATCTCTTTCATTTCCACCCTTCTTGTTTTAATACCTGGTAAAACTTCTGGAAAATGCAATCCCCGAATTTGCAGGAAAATAACCCAATGGCATGCAAAATGCACCTGCGCTACCAGCCTTTCGTTGATTCTCCTGGAAACCTTGTTTTCTGGGATCGTGGAGGGCGTATTTACAGTGACAATAAACAGGCACCCGTTTCGGTGATGGTGGAAGCAGAGCTGAAAGGCTGACAGATCATTACAGGGATGAAGGAATTCCCTGGGTTTTTTTCCTATTGCTGAGAAATTATTAGAAAATTTAAATTTTTTGGGGGTTTTGTTTTGTTTTTTTAAAAAGAGGAAACCCAACAAACCCCAGTCCCAAGGGATGCTCAGCCAGGGAGGGAGGGAGGGAGAGCGGCTTGTCCCACACATCTCGCTGGGGTTGGTGCGTGCGGGTGCAGGGCTGCGCGGGGCGCTGGCTCCACCAAGACATCCTGATACCTCTGGTCTTTGTTTTGGTCAGGTCCTGTGCTTCCTGCATCCCTGCTGGCCTCTCTGGCAGCCTTTGGTGCTGCCTTTATCTCTGGGGGCAAATCCATTAATATGATAACTCTATTCATACTCTGACAGGTTTTGATAGTTCCTTCTCCTAACCCCAGTGCGTTTGCATGACCAACACTCAGAATTATTCCTCTGTCACAGAGAAACAATTAACCCCTTCGGCCCTGGTTGTTCAGAAGTGAACAGCAGGATCATGCAGTTGGATTTCCTCCAAAAAGAAACACCCCCCCATGTCCTGTCCTGCCTTTATGTGGTTGTTTATGACCTGAAGTGCTACACATCCCTGGATGACCTGAAGTACTACACATCCAGGGATGTGTAGTACTTCAGGTCATGAATAACCACCTAAAGGTTGTAAATCCTTTGTGGAGCAAGTCCAGCCACAACAACAAAGCCTAATTAACTGTGTTTGGCACAGAGATACTGTCTGGAAAGGTATTCAACATTTATCTGAAGACATCAGCAAAGGCAGAACATCCCTGCCTTTTATAATCCCTTCCAATGGCTCATCAGCCGTGGCCTTAAAAAATTGGACCCCTCTTTCCCCTAACACAGATCTGCCTAGCTTCTCTTTCCAGACATTTGCTCCTGTTAGGCTTTTCTTGCTGGATTAAAAAGACCCTATTTTTTTTGGCGCTGAGCGCAACCGAGTGCCTGGCTCCCACTGTGGGCACAGCAGATCAGGCTCTGTCCGTTCCCCTCTCTGGTTTTTTTCCCCTCCAGCCCCAGCATCTTGGTTTCTCCTGTATCCTCTGCTCACATCTAAAATTCCTTCACCGTGTAAGCGAGTGGCAACAATGCTGGCTGCGGCTGGACGGAGCATCTCTGTCCCAGCACTGAGGGCGCACACACATCGCTGCCTTCCTCCTCCCATGCAGGGCCTTTTGCGTTAGGAAATGCTCCCAGACAGTTTTTTAAGGACTCTCACAACATTTCATTACTGGTGGCATGAGATATTCAGCTTGTCCCCTCAAATGTTTTTAGTATTGGTATTTCTGTCTGTGGAAACGCTCGGGTTCGGAGAGCAAAAGACAGCGCCTTGAAAAGAAATTAACTCGCTTTAAAAGTGCCACTGGGGTAAAACCAGCTACGCACCAGTTCAGGGTGGCAGGCTGGTGTGAAAGCAAAAGATGTCCTCAAAGAAATTAGGGAAAAAGCACCCGACAGCCTGAAAAACTCCCACACAAAGCCCCTCCGGATAATCCAGATAAGTGAGTGTATTTGCAAAAATCCACATTTCTCCAGTGAATCCTCTGGAGAGGATAAAAGTCAAATCTTTGCCAGGACTGCTGGGATGCAGCCATCAGTGGAAAGGGCAGGGTGTCTTTTGGGGGTACTGCAAGCTTTGTCTCTCTGATGGACTCACAGGCCCTGCTACGGGCACAGGTGTCCAGTGCCAGGTCCACTGTGGGTGGCACGGAAACGGCTGAAAGAGACACCGGGGGCTCCTGGGTTTGGGTGAGAAATCTGCAAAATCCCAGTCAGGAGATAACTGAGTGAGCATGCAGGGTACAGCCAGGGAGTGGAAGCCCTGAGATGCTCTGGGATAAGGACCTGGGATGGTATTAGGCCCCTGCCTGGCATTAGTTTCAACTCTCCAAAAATGCAGCTGGAGTTGGAAAACTCAGCAGCTGAAGCTGAAAATGTGTTTGTGTCTATTGTGCTCTGCCAAACCACTGTGAGGAAAGAGGAGAGGGTGTCAGGACCGGCGTGTGCCCCAGCCCAGAGGACCCCAGAGAGGCCACAAGCACAAACCAGAGAGGGGTCCCTTTTCCCCAGGCTGCGCACACAGGGCTTGCTTACCCCAAGCAGAAGAGGTTTATTTCGCATTAGAAAATCCTCCAGTCTAATTTTTAAAGACCATCGTGATGTTGCGTTACTGGTGCCATGAGATGTTCAGCCTGTCCCTGCCTCTGAGTGGAAAATGGGGAGTCTGGGTGCAGGTCCCTTCGCAGTCCGTAGAGCTCCTGGGATTGGGGACACCGTATGGGGATGCAGGCAGCTGTCCTTTGTCAGCGTGGGGCTTGAGCGGATTAGCTCTAGCAGGGCTTCAGCCAAATGTGGTGCCGAGGGGTGGCTGTGCCGGCTCTGTTAACAGACAGGCCCATGCCATCCTTCTGTCCTTTGTGTTGGGAAGGAATCACAGATGGACGAATCCAGAGCTGGGTCTGCAGAGCTCTCCCCTGGAGCTGCGAGGACACTCTGGCTCTCCCAGTGCCTGTTCCCTCCCCGTCTCGCCGTGGTTCTGCTCCTTCCCCTGCTCACATCGGATGTTTCCATGGAATTTCTTGCTTCCCTGACCTTTCTCACCAACCCCCATCCCCAGAGCCTTCCCTCCTCCTCCTCTGGCTTCTGCCCTGAATTACAACAAGCCCGGCCACCCCTTGAGCCCGAAATAGCTCCTTCCCCACTGGCACGAGCTCCTGGGCCGGGAATGTGGAGATGTATGCTCACCCCTGGCTCTGCTCATCAGGCCTAGTGCTGTTCGCCCCGTCCTCGAGCCCTGGGACATCCCGTGGGCTTTTAACATTTCCAGTCAGTCTCTTGTGCCTGGCTCTGGCCACGCACGCTTTGCGCCGACATCCGCAGGTGCCGCGATGGGGAGCTGGGCGCTGGCGCTGTATCGCTGCCTGGCCGCGGGTAGCGAGGGCTTCGATGTGTGGCACCCGAGCCAGCCTGCCCAGTTCACCCTGGATTTTCCACAAGCAGCAGGACTCTCAAACAGAGTAGGAAACACCAGCATTTTACATCTCTATTTTCTCACCTCTGTTTCTGAGAAGGAACATATAACATATTTTTGTTGTTGGCTTTTGATGTCTTTTTTTTTTTTTCATCTTTTTTTTTCTTTCCTGGGGAAAAGATGCTGCCCTGTAATTTCAAGGTTTTTAGCCTTGGAAATACTTTATTCAGGGTGTTTTGGTTTGTTTCATTTTTTACATTATTTCATGACATCTCAGTCCGACCACAGGTTATGCTCTTGCACTGCATATTATCCTACCTGATATCATGCAGGGTCTGGTAGGACCAGGTTGATGATTTTATTTTTAAAACCTGAACTGTGGCTTTTTGTTAGCACTGATTGAACAAACAAGCTTTCTTCCTACATCAAAGTATCTTCTGCTCCTGGTATACTGAAAAGGGGTGACTCTGGGCAGTCCTTATGGGCATTACCGCTCCTGATGCATTACAAAATGATATAAAATTAAATACAGGAAAGTTCACAGCAACAATCTGGAGGTCTGAGAAGAAATCCTGAAATGGGAATTAGGGCACATCCAAAAAGCAGCGCTGCTTTTTTCACAGCAATTGTTTGAAAAGGGTTCTTTTCAATCTATTTATTTATTTATTTTCCCCAGCCTGACTCTGACATTTCCATAAATGTGGAAATCCCACGTTCCTGCTGGATTTGGTGACATCTTTTTTATCTCCCTGCAATGCTTTCCTAAATTCCCTCCCCGGGCAGCCGAGGCCAGCGGGTGCGGATGCGAGCACCATCCCCGCTGTGTCCTCAGTACGTGCAGCCTCTGAGATGAGCAGCTGCTCCACAAAGCCTGCCTGGATCCGACCACTAAGCATCACCCCACCGCTGCGGTGCCGACCCGGATCATGGGGCACATCCCTTCCACGCAGCTCCCCAAAGGGAAGGGCTGACCTCCCCTCCCCAGGCTTGCTGCTTGTACCTCAAAGCCCCAGTGGTTGGCCTCCTGTGTTGGTGAATAAGTGACCATTTTTTCTTTCTTTTAAGATAAATATTGTGTGGGGAGGAGGAAGCTGAAAGCAAAGCGCCCCATCGCCCTGCGATGCTCTGAGGCTGGTAGGACACAGCTTTGTTGCTCAGCTTTGCCTCCCAAGCTGGAAAGGTCGCGGCTGGTTATTCAGCACACCCTTGGATTAAATGGTGGGATGAAAATAGCTGACCCACCCCGGCCCCACTTGCCCCTTCTAAGTCCTGCCTGAGTGTATGGGAAATGAATCCCAGTAGGTCTTGTTCCCCTCCTCTCCGGGAGCCTCTCCCTGCCCCTTTCGCGATGCCCCACACTCTCCCCACTGTGGGTAACCCTCCTTCCCCCTCTGAGTGGGGCTGGGGCGGTAGGGCTGGTGGGGGGCTATGCAGAACCATGTGGGGCTGTGGGGACTGCGCCCACGATCGTTGGGTAGCAGGCAGCTGGAGCGCCTAACCATGCTGATAAGAGTTTAATTATCAATGCAAAAGGCGTCGTTGCATGGGGGGAGCCTTGCTGGGAATCTTGGGAGGCCTTTGAAGTTGTGATGGAGAGGAACTGAAGCCCAAGGGAACAGGGCTGCTCCCACTGACCCTTCTTCCCCACGCCTGCACTACAAAGCCCCTGCCTGGGAGGGAGATGGTGGAGTAATTAGAGTGAGGGCTGCAGTGGGTTAACAATTAGTGAGGGAGCTTGGAGCCCTCACTGCTGTTTTAGAAGCTGGACCTCAATGCATCCCCCAGCACGCCACCCTTGGGCTTGTCCCACCACCCCACCATACACTGGTGGGAGGGCTGAGGGTCCACAGGCTCCTCTGAGCTGGGCAACCCTGGCTCCCATGGCATCCCACGTATCACAGGATATTTGGATATGGGATCCCAAGGCACCCGTGCCTCTGTGGGGACGTAATACATCCCTGCAGGAGCTGTGGCCACACCAGCACAAAGGTAGGGGAGGGTTTCTGAGCACTCACTCTTTATATATAGATATCTGACAACAGATACATAGACCCAGGCAAAATGCATATCCTCTGGATGCTAGTCCCTGCCTCATCTTCCTTACTTGTCCCAAGTGGTGTTTAGAATTTGGTAGATATGGGTGTGGATACAGATACAGACATAGATATATAGATATAAAGACGTGGGTGTAAATAAATTACACATATGCATGTATGCATGGTGTATGTACACCTAGCCTGGGCCTCCCCCATAACCCGCATCTGTGGCATTGCAGTGTGCCCTCCTGGCACAACGCTGCGCTGATGCTGCTTTATAAAGTAGCAAGGAGGCCTGCCTTGCGTGAGAGTCCGTCCCAAGACCCCAGTTGGCACTGGGAGGGGGGAGCGACCTGCTGGCTCCTAGGTGCTTCCATCCGAACGGGCAATCAGGCCTGACAGCTTTTCCACCGGGGCGAGAATTTCCCCTGACGCCTCCTGGTGTTTTGGCTCAATAGGCAGAGCCAAGGCCAAGGCTGGGAATAGGGAAGAGACAAAATGGCGCTCGGGAGAACAAAATGGAGCTCACAGTTTGAGGCTGATACGTGCAGACAGTCCATAACATCAAACAGAATTGCCCCAGCTGCAGGAGAGAGGTCTCCCGAACCGGTGCGCTTTCTGAGGAATGTTTTTGGCTGAAAGGGGCCCTTTGTGGCGGTGGTTCCGCTCAGCCCTGGGGATCGAGAGCGGGCTCTTTCTGAGCACCTCCCCTGAAGTGTCACAGCTGGGAGATCATCTGCACGGGGCCCAGCGGGACGCTTGTGGCACACGGTGCAGCAGGTTCCCGTCTGCAGCCTGTCCCCGCAGCGGGCGGGTGCGTGTCGGGAGGGTTTGGCCTCCCCGGATCCGGGCACGCAGCAGGTAGAAGAGCTGCTTAGGTGGATGCTCATACCCACAGGTATGCATGCTACGCCACAAGATAGCACAGGAGCTCTTGGGCACACGATGCCTTTGTATCTGTGCAGCGCCCGCGGCGGTGGGCTTAATGCTCAGGACTCCTACGCGCTTGGCTGGAAAACTGGCTGAGGAATAAAGGGAATATCCCAGCCTCCTGCCTGCCAAGAGACACGAGCAATCTCATCTCTGCACGTTGCAGGGAATGCAAGTTTGCCTGGTTATCCGTGCTCCTGAGAGGTGACAGCTCCTTCATCTGTCCAAAGTTGGGTGACAGCCATGCGGCCCACGCGGTGGGATGGGGTGTAACCAGCTGGCGCCAGGTCCTATGCCCAACATACAGACGAGCCTGGGGAACGTCTCACCATGCCTGCCCCAGTCTCAGCATCGTTCCCCACCGCATGATGCTCCAGCTGCACCCCAATCAGTGCAGGCTCCTCGTGCTGCCTGGAGAGCGGCGGGAGGCAGCCGCATCCATCGCTGAGCATCTCAGCGTGGGAACGAGGGTGCAAGGACCACGGCGGGGGGAAGAGAGAGTCTGTGAACGCGGTCCCCTCTCTGCAGCCTGCCTGCTGAGGGTCACCGGGACCGTGCTCCTGCACTGTGAGCAGGAAAACTCCCGAGCCCAGGCTCCTGCTGGGCGAATTACCCAGGGAAAATAGGCAGAAAATCTTCAGATTAACAATAACAAATAAAAATGGATTTGAGATCTCTGAGGTAATTACTCCGTGCTGAGGGCAAGGGGCCTCTTTAGCAGTGGGAGCAGCGTCGTGCGGGGAGTGGAGGGGCTCAGCCTGCTGTTGGGCCAATGGAGTCACACAAGAAACCCTGGAAATTCTTTCAAATTGTTCTGCTAACATTAATAAATGCCTCAAAAGCTCCTAATCTGCTCTGTCAGGAGCATGACGTCCGAGCGTTTCACAGCCAGCTCACGTCTCTGCTCCTCTCTCCCCCTCCCCTCCTTCCCTGCCTGGTAATAGTAAATGAAAGTGGCACCCGTTCCTCTGGCTGCTGGGACCAGCGTCATGCTGAGTGCAGCCTCTGCTGGGGCTGGAGCCGCTGTCCCGACATGCCCCATCCCTGTTGCGACAAGTCCGTGCCTTGCGTCAACACTGCCATCCTTCCAGAGCCCCGGGAGCAGCCGAGAGCTGGTGCTGCCGCAGGGATGCCGCGCCAGGTTGCCTTGAGGTCTAGTTTGATCCTGCCGGAGGGTGAGAAAAGCAGCCAGCATGGACACGGGCACGGCATCTGGAGAGGGCTGGGCCATACTGGGTGGGCAAAGAGCACTGGAGGCGCTGGGGGTCCCTGAGGAAGCCTGGTGCCGATGAGGGGTGATGAGGCACGGGTGTGCTGGCCCCAGTGCCTGCTGCAGTCACCGCCAAGGGTCAGGGCTCCTTGCTGGCACACCACAAATCCTCTGTCCCTCTGGATCTGAACCCTGGAGATGGGATTAGGATTCCTTCCCTGGGTGCTCAGCAAGTCAAGGGGAAGGCTCTCCTCTGCCTGGTGCTGCAGGTCTGGCAGTGTGGCTCACAGGCAGCAGGGTCGGCTCACCCTGTGCCTGAAGCAGTTCCGTGTCTGGCTTCCCACTTCTCCTCCCTGCTGACACTGCAGAGGTTTCCATGGGAAGCTCCTGAGCACATTCAGAGGTATCCTTGCCTCTCCCCCTGCAGAAGCTGCTCCCCTCTCCTTGCGGATTTGCCTGTGTGTCCTTGTTAAGCCTGGCTCCCAGTGCTTTTGATGGGCCTCCTCAAGCAGCCAGGCCCCCAGGGCCCAGCCTCTCCAGTGGGGTGTCAGCCAGGACCATGGAGGACCACTTTGTGCTGGAGCTGGGCAGGGAGGTGTGTAATTACAGCGTCTGATGGAGTGCAGACTACAAACAGGTGATCCTGGGAGGAATGTGAGGCTAAAGGGTTCAGTGGAGCCACCAGAGGAGAAATGTCCAAGCGAGAAACAGTGTTCCAGCTCCATCACTACTGGCCCAGAATGGGGCTGGTGGACAACCTAATGTTCAGAGTTTTGTTTCCCCAGCTGCCCCCCTTGCTCTGCATGCCCTCTGATGTCCCCTCCAACCTGATGTCTGTAGTCTCCTCTCCTCCAAAAGGACACGTTGCTTTCAGTCCCATGGCAGGGCTGACACAGCCCAACCCAAAATCTACCCCAAACCACCATGATTTGTTGCCACCCCCTTGTTCCATACCTGCCTCAGCTGCAGACAGACAAGTCCCTGGCAGCGGGCTCATGGATTGATGGGTACAGTGGGGTGCGGCAAGTGGGGTGCGAAGAGGTGTGATTTAGGGTGGCTTGGTTCATTGGCCCTTGAGAGCTTTCTAATGCCCTGCTTTGCTACTGTGTTTTCCAGTGAACTTACTAGACACGTCAACAATCCTGGGGGACTGGGGCTGGATGACGTACCCCTCGCATGGGGTAAGTATGAGGCGGCTGTTGGGACATGGATGGGGCTCCACGAGTCCTTGTGGGCAGGGAGGAGGGACATTCCAGCCCCAGGCTGGTGTCTTGGGCAGTGCTGATGGGTCAAAGGGCTGGTGTCTGTGGGGGGAAAGGCTAGCCTGGAAGAGCAGCCATAGGAAGAGGCCAGTTTGGAAATGTTTGACCCCTCTATGTCCCCTGGTAGGGATCAGGTTGTCCTCAGGTCCTGAGCTTTGAGGGACCTCAAGAGCTGAGTTCCCCCATGCGCAGTCATGTTGAGAAGCATCTCATTCCTTTCTGCACTGGGGGAGCATCAGGAGGAACAGACCTAAATGACTGGGAAGCTCTCAGCTGCCTGTAATCAGAGTTTTCTGTGGGAAGTGGGAAAGAGGGGCAGGGGGGCATCCCCTGGGGATGGTTTCTGGTGGGGAATGGGCATCCACAGCCCTGCAACATGGCTGATAGGGATGCAGGGGTGGTGTCTCCCCTTGAGCCTGCCATCTCTACTGGCTGGATCCTCTTGGCATGTTCCCTTCCACTTGCACTTCCATGCCCAGGTTCTCCTGCCACAGCGGTTTCCTGGAAGCTGTGAGTTTCGGGTGGCAGTGGCCACCTGGCTGTGAGGATTTTGCTCATCCATTCGGTGAACAGAAACAAGCCCATAAACACACACACACACAGGACCCACTGCAAGGCACAGCGGGCTTTGCTGCACGCACAAGAACAGGCAAAATTGGGGTGCCTACCTGGCTGCTGCGTGGAGTTTCCATGCCCACTCTTTTTCATCCCCTCTCTGAACTAAACGTTCCTAATCTTTCCAATTCCACCTCCCGCTGAAATCTTCCCAGGCCTCTAATCATTTCCATTGATCTGTTGCTTGAGACTTTCAGTCCCTGCCCTGTTTGAGCAGGAGTGACCAGAACTGTGAATTAATAATCATAACAAAGATCGGATTGATATCAGACATTATTATAGATGTAAATATATTAAATCATTCACCCACCTCTAATTTTAGCAGTTAGCTGTTGGAATGGTGACTGCTGCAATAGATTCGGAGGTACAAGGTCAGAGGGGACCACAGAGCTAATGTGATGTGATGTCCTGCATAAATACAGGCTGTTGGGCCTCTCAGCTCACTTGTGTCTCGGAAAAGCCCAGCTTTTAGGTAAAAAAACACCATCCTTGGCTACAAAACTGCCAGTGGTGATAACTCCTCGTGGTCCTGTAGTGATGTTGTGGACAGGTTGCTGTTAAAAAGCCATCACCACAGGGGTCTGCCTGGCTGTGGTTGCCAGCATGGGAATCTCTTCTGCTACTGCTCGGATGGGGAGATGTCCTCCTCTCTGCGGTGCCCGCGGGTCCCTGCGCCATCCCGCTGCTGCTGCCATCTCGTGCCAGCCCTGCTGCCACCTCCTGGCATCTGCTGGGGCCCTGTGCATGTGCAGGGGGTGAGGACAGGACCAGTGCTTCCCCTGCTCCCCGGGAGGGAGGATGTTTCTGGGGGGTTTCTGGGGGTTTCTGGGAGTCAGGGCCGTTTTGTTCATTTGCACTGCTCTGCCACTCACCGCATCCCATCGATTCCTGACCATAGACAGACCCTCCACTGCTCACACACTGCACAAGACTGTACTTCTGGATCCTCCACCATGAGTCCAGCTCTCCAGATGCCTGTGTGACCACATCCATAGGCCCGTTGCTAGCTGTCAGGCATGCATCACATCACCTAGGTGACCTGGGGGAAGAGGAACCCACCTGAGTTGGCTGTCCTGAGGACATGTGGGTGTGACTGGGCAGGACTTTGCACTCCCAAAGAAGACACAGGATTGAGCCAACCGGTGCCTCTTTCTCATGGCATCAGGGACTGCCACGGCTGGTTAAGGTGCAGCATCCTGTACAGTACATCTGGGGATGAATCCTGGGTCCCAGCCTGTTGGGGTTCTCAGATGTAACAAGGTGCTGGGGCTGGCTTGCAGGGCAGTCACTGCTGTGCTGCTCTCTTGCACTATAGCAGATACCCAGCAGCCCTTCACCAGAAACCCAGCAACTTCCAAACCACAATATGTGTCTGAAGTCTCCAGTTTATTAGTGATGTTTATTAGGAATAGCTAATTCTGGATGCCAAAAAAGACTTGCCCAATACCTAATGCCAAAGCCACCTCTTGCACATGCTGCTGTGTCCTACAAGTCCCAGGTAAGTCATGGGGCAGCACCACTCTTCGCTTGCCCTGTGCTTTTACCCAGCTCGTGGGTCGTGTACAACCACACAGCTGTGGGAAGACTGTCTTGAACACCTCCAAGGAGGGTGCCCAAGTTTCAATGCAAAGTTCTGGCACAAACAATTTTGCAAATCTTTTTCCAGCTGGAGGTTTTAGTGGCTCCCTTGAACACTTGTCTGGACTGTGGTTCTTCCTCCATTGGCCATTGCATTGCATCATCCTGAAAGAGCATCTCATTCCTTTACCCTCCTGCTGCTCCTTCAGCTTCAGGTGTCTTTTGACCAGCAGATTTGCACTTGGATCCAGTTGCCATCACTGGAGAGGAGGTGGGATAGGGTGCTGGTGTCTCAGAGAAGCTGCTGTGGCACACGTGCTCTCAGTGTCCATGGTTTGGCTCTGAGCAGGTGCCTCCTGAGCAGCTCCACAGCAGGGTTCAGATTCAGGTGGGAGAGACCTTGGGTGTGATCTCTGCTCTGGGAAAGGGACTGAGTTTGCTGGTCACCACCCTAGAAGTACTGCTATTGTCCCTGAGGCTGTCCCTGCCCACTGCAGCGTGCTGGGGCTCTGGCAGCCCTTCACTGGGTACAGCCCAGGCGCTGGTGCACTCTGGAGCTGGCGTGCGTCGAAGCCAAATTTTACTCAAGGCCCCTTCTTGTTGCTGCTGTTTCCTTAATTCAGATACTCCTGCTGGAAAAAAATACAGGTGGCAGTGCTCCCCATGCCCTCCTCCCTTGCTGCCCTGCCTGACCCACAGCTGGAGGCTGCACTGGGTGCCAGAGGCTGTGACATTCCCCTGCACAGTGTCTGCTCCGTCCACAAACAGACACTTCTGTCACAGCCTCCTCCTGCCTGGGGACAGCACTGCTGACTCTGGCTCCCCTGATGAAGTTGTGCTTGGTTTTGCTTTACCCACATGTCCATTTCTCTGCCCTCTGTGAGCCCAGGGCTGCTGCATGGGTGGCAGTGGGAGGGGGTAGTTCTGGCTGGGTCTTTGCATGGCACTGAGCAGCAGAGAGCCCCAGCCCCCAGCCTGAGGAGCTTACAGAGGGGACTTCTGTCCTCTGCCTCAGTCCCTGGTGCCCTACAGCCTGCTTTTCCAGCACCTGCAGGTCCTTTTCCACTTCTCTGGGGCTCATGGGGATGCCAGGATAAAGGTGACAGTCTCAGAGGTTTCCTCTTCCTGACTGGGAGATCCCAGAGCTGCCCACACAGCCAAGGCAACTGCTCAAAGCATCAACAGTGCGAAGCTGGAAGGGGGCCACACGTGTGAGTAAGTCCTTATGTTTTCATCACACCTGAGGCAAGGTGAACTCTCCTCACTGGAAGGGTGTGGGGTTTCCCCTCTCTGAGCTTGCTGTGGCCAGTGAGAGCAGAGGAGCAGGGGGCTGGGGGCTGTGGGCACGGCGGGGGTCAGCAGTACCATCCGCCCTTGGGAGTGTCAAGCCGTCAGGGAGGCACGCGTGGCCTGTTTTGACATTTCCTCTTGCCAGACAATTGACTGTGGGGTAATTGGCTGTAATTGCCGCTCAGGGGATTAACTCTGTCCCCCCTTCACCTCCACCCTGGAGACACGTGCAGGAAGCGGAAGGGTCACCGGGAGCATCCCTGTCCCGAAGGCTGTGGCTCCTCTCAATTATAACTTCAAAGGGCTCCCAGGAGCTTTGCAGCTCACTCCATCCCCAGAACAATTCCCTCTGCATTGAAAATTAAACTCTTATCCCTGCCGTCAAAGAGGCTACCCCTTCCCTTTCTGTGCCTCTGCTTTCCCAGCTCTCCCCAGCAAAACGTCCCAGTGCCCCAGTGCCCTTCTCTCCCCTCTCCTTGCTTGGCATGTGACCTGCTGGTACAGGGGGAGCCTGATCGGCCCCTTTGCAAATTGCTTTTCTACTGACTAATTAAAACGCTGATGAGATAAGTCAACATATTATTAATAATTATTGTATCGTCTACTTTGATTTACAAAGTCAAACAGGAAATGATTTTGTTCAGACACAGGGTATCTAAGGAGCTTGAATGATGCCTTGCAAAAGCTAATTATAATGGGGAGCACCTTGAATGCTGGAGAAAGGCACCCCCCATGCTGCCCACAGCCTCTGCCCCCCCAGCAGTGCCTCCGTGGCCCCAGCATCCCCCTCTGCATGGGCTGGGGTCAGCCCAGAGAGATGGCGAGCATCTGCCACCCAGGCAACTGCCCCAACGCCTGGGATGCTCCATGATGTCTTTGCTGGTGGAAGAACCAGGAAAGCCTTTCAGAGGTGGTCTGCACCTTCCCATCTGTTCCCCCCGTTCTGGTGAAGGGGCGAATACCGAGGCCCCTGGGCACAATGAACCAGGAGCACTCTTCCCCCATTCCGCAGCAGCTTGGGAAGCAATCTGGCATAAGGGCACCAGGTTTGCTCAGACGAGCAGCTGAGAGCACAGATGACACGCTTGTGCCCGTAGGACAGTCTCTCAGCAGTGTCTGCACGTCAGGGATGGGGATTTCATGCTGGCACACTGCCCTGGTTGTGAACTGCCCTGGCTGCCGAGCTCGCCAGCTCTGTCAGAGTCGGGTCTCACTTTGCCCCAAGCCCACCCTGCGAAGACCCTGTCCTCAGTCCAAGCTGGGCAATTTCAACTCCCTTCAGGGTTGTGCCTTTCCCCTTCGAGCACCGTGACCTATCGGGGCTCTCCCATCTTCCCAGGGCATGTCTTTGACCCTCCATCCCTTTGATGTTCTTGTGCCATTGACTGGGTTTCTCTTCCAACCGGGAGGCTGTGCTGGGATCCAGGAACACCAGCCAGCCACAGGGCAAGCTGTGGCTAAACTCTTTTCATTGGGAAACAAAGAGAAAAAGACACATAGGAATGGAACCTTGGAAAATAAAGATTTAGACTAGTAGCTGAGATAAAAGCTCATCTCCCAGCGCTTGTTCAGTAAATGTTGGGGTATTGCTAATTCCCCAGATGCTGGTCACTACCGGGAGTTACTCACCTGCGGTGCAGCTCAGGATAGTTAACTGCCTGACAAATCCCTCCTCAGCCACAGCAGTGACTGATTTCATGGGGATTATCCCCATTAACGCCTCCCATCTAATGATTTATAACTGCAATAACGTCCTTCTCTTCCCCCTCCCTCTCTCAGTGGCAGTGGTGTGAGTGGCCTGGCAGGTGCCGGGGAGGTGCCATGGCTCAGGGGCTCTTGGGAGGAAGGAGAGCGCTGGATGTCTCAGTGGCAGCAGACCTGGCACCCCCTGGAAGCCATCCCAGGGCTGGGGTGACCCCATCCCTCGGTCCCCTTCATGGGCACCGCAAGGGTGGCAGGAGACTGAGCCGCTGCTCCGGGGGAAACGTGGTCTCTCCTTATGTGTCTGCCTCCCCCTCCTCCTCATCTTCTTTCTCCCAGCTCTGCTGTGTCACACAGGCCCTGGTAGGTTTCTAAGGCCTTGCTCAGCCGCCCAGATATCTGGTGTTTGCATCTTCCACCTTTCATAATCTGGCAATTTTGATTTTTTTTTTTTATAACTGGTGTTGACTTTAATTTAAACTATTAGACAAGGCCCTGAGTACAGATGCAACCACGCCCCCCGCCCCCGCCATGCCCGCACTCACCACGTTAATTATGATGTCCTCATTTCTGTCTCGCTGGGGGATCTTATCGCAGCGGCGGGCCTGGGCTGAGCTCCATTTCATAAAAGCCACTTCAAACCCTGAGCCGGGAGCCGGCGGTGCAGGGAGGCTGGGTGTGTGCACAGCGCCTGTGCTCTTGAGCTCATCGCACCCAGCGACACAGACTCCTCTGCCTCGCTCTCAAGGCCTGTAATTAAGGTGAAAGAGAAAAAACCCTTCAAGTCATCTGGGTTCCTGAGCTGGTCCCTCAGCCCCCTGTGCCTGGCAGGTCTCGGAACCTGGCAGAGCTGCTGGGACCTGTGTTGCCTTGTGCATGCTGGGAAGATGCACCTATGGCATCCCAGCCAGCCCTTCAGCTGTCCTGTTGTCTCTCCCAGCATTTCACAGAATCCCAGAATCCCAGGGGTTGGCAGGGCCCTGGAGAGCTCCTGGGGTCCAACCCCCTGCCAAAGCAGCTCCCAGCTCAGAGTGCACAGGGCGGCGTCCAGACGGGGCTGGAATCTCTCCAGAGATGGAGACTCCACACCCCCTGGGCAGCCTGGCCCAGGGCTCCCTCACCCTCACTGGGGAAAAGTTCTGCCCCAGCTTGGGGGGGAACTTCCTCTGCTCCAACTTGCAGCCATTGCCCCTTGTCCTGTCCCCACAGACACTGAGCAGGGGCTGCCCATGTCCCCCTGCATCCCATCCTTCAGCTAGTGATAACCATTCATCAGGTCCCCCCTTAGTCTTCTTCTCTCCAGGCTGAACAGCCCCAGCTCCCTCAGCCTTTCCTCCCAGGGGAGATGCTCCAGGCCCTTCAGCATCTCCAGAGCCTCCTCTGGACTCTCTCCAGGAGATCCCTGGCTGGTTGATCCCAGGGAGCCCAGCACTGGACACAACACTCCAGGTGGGGCCTGAGCAGGGCAGAGCAGAGGGGGAGGATCCCCTCCTGGGACCTGCTGCCCACACTCCTCCTGATGCCCCCAGGATCCCATTGTCTCTCTCAGCCCCAGGACACACTGCTGGCTCATGGCCACCCTGTCACCCCCCAGCACCCCCAGGTCCTTCTCCACAGAGCTCCTCTCCAGCAGCTCCCCCCAGCCTGTCCTGATCCCAGCAGTTCTTCCTTCCCAGGGGCCAGACTCTCCACTTGCTTTTGTTGTTCCTCCTCTGGTTTCTTACTGCTTTCCAGCCATGGAAGAGCACTTGCCCTGCAGACCATGGATAGAGGTGTGGTGCCCGGGGCTGGTCCCAGATGGAGATCCCAAGGCACTGCCTGTGCCCTTGGGAAAGAGCTGACAGTTCAACTGTGAAAAACCACCAGGCGTGAGAGAGGGATGCTGCAGACTCAAACCCTCCAGTTCTCCGCTGTGGCTGACCGTGGCCATTGCCAGCGCCTGGGGATGGGGCTTTAGCTCCCTGCTTTCTGCCAGCGGTGAGGACGCTGCCAGACCTGGAAGTGCCACAAGGGTGTGGGGACACTGCGGTCACAAGCACTGTCTCCCCTGCCAGATTTGAGATAGAAGTGAATGTCTGGAGACCCAAAGCAACCACAGTAGCTAGGGCATTCCAGTGCACAAAGTAACCTCACCATTCCCTTGCTGGGCACTCCCGGGGAGCCCCGAGCCTCGCGGGCGTTGCAGAGGGGAGGAGCTGGCTGTGCACTGCAGGGAGCATCCCTGCTTGCCACCCTCAGCTCTGCCCTTGCCCCGCGTGTCTCCTCCCATGCACAGCTCTGCTTCACTTCCCCCCCCCCCATCCTCCTCGAGAAACTCAGCAGGGAAATGACAGGAAGCAGATGTTGTGTTAATTTGTGCTCGATTAATTTCGACAACGAGTTCCACACCCTCTGCAGCACAGCGGTGCCTGTGCCCTTTGATGCAGGAGCAGGAAGCTGCTTGGCTCCCGCCAGCGCCGGTGCAGGGCTGTGCAGGGAGCTGTGCCCTGCCTACTGCTGTGCACACTTCAGGGCACCCCTGTACCCCTTGGCCAAGCGGCAGGAGTGTATCCTGGTGGCACAGCACTTCCTACAGGCTCATCTCTGTGGCTGGGGAAGCTGAGGCGTGGTCAGGGGTACTCTTGCTCATCCCTCCATGAAGCCCACAGGTAGCCAGGCCCCTTGCCTATCCCAGCGCTGGGGTGCAGAGCAGGTCTTCAGTGATCCTAGGAGGATCCTGGGCAATTCCAGAATTCAGAAGACTTTTTTCCTTTTCAAAAGAACCAGAGACACTTTTCCCTGGCTGTGGTTTGACTTTCACACGCTTGGGCAGCGTATTCCCCCTTGGAAGAAGCTTTCATTGCAGTTTGCACCTGGAGCTGCTGCTGCCTTTTCCAGGTTCCTGGAAGGTCTTTAGGAATGAGAAGCAGGGTTTTCTCCTAAACGCAGGATGCTGGGGGAGTTGGGGAGATGCTCTGATCACCCTAGCAACACTTGGGAGCTGCAGGCCAAGGAGATTAAATGTGCAAGGAGTTTCCCACGTGAGAGGGGAGAAGGGAGCAGGCTGTCTGGCAGCATCACTGATAACCCATTTCCAGTATCTCTTCCGTTCCAGAGGTGTGATGCCCTGCCTTAGCCGTGTCCTGTCCCTCCAGTGCCTGTGGCCACACAGCGGGGCTGTCGGGTGCCTGTCCCATCAGAACTCCTGCAGTCACAGGGGGAAGTCTCCAGGCTCACCCCTCTGAGCTGAGCACCAGGCTCCTTCTGTCCCCGCTGCTGTTGTCTGTGTGTGGCCACCACTCCTAAGAACACCTCACGTTTGCCCTGTCAGAGCACACCCAGAGTTTTATTTAATGCACTTGCCATGCTGCTTAAAAGGGTTTGTTTTCCTGCTCTGTGCACCACTGCCAGAGCTTTCCTTGGCTGCCCCAGGCAGCACGCAGGCAGGCAGGGCATGCACAGTGCTGAGGTGGGGGAGGCCTTATTAGATGGGTCTTGGGCATCTTCAAAGCCTGTTGCTAAGTCCAGGGAAAAGTCAGAATGTTTGAGGTCCTCCTCTACTCCTCTTCCCCCTCCTCATTCGTCCCAAACCCATCCATGGGGGATGTGATCGAGGTGCCTGGTTTGGATGTGAGCTGAAATGGTAGTGGGAAGCCCCCAGAGAAGGGAAAGTCTGTGGGTCCTGGGGAGAGGTTGGTGAGGGTGCAGAGGGAGATGTGAGTCAAGAGCGAGCCCTCAGAAGTGCCCTATTGTCCCCAACAAGTAAGTTCAGCTTGTCCCTCAGCTACTTTTTCTCCAAAATCTCACTACTTCTTACCAAAACCACTTAGCATCCCTCCCTTGGATGACACAAATGTCACTGTCCCTCTAACCTCACCCACAGCACCATTGCAATCCTGCTTGCTGCAACCTGCTTTTGCCCATCATCTCCTCCCCAAACACACCCTGCTGCCACCACTGCGCCGAATTTTAACCCCAGAGCTGCCCTGGAAATTACCCTGGTTCCCAGAGCCAGCACCCAGTCCACTGTCTGCTGGGCTCACACAGAGGAACCACGCTGTCTTCACCTTGCCTGGGAAGAAGGGGGCTCTGAGGCCTCATGGAGCCCCGTTTCCTGCTGCAAGTCTTGTGCTCAGCGCATGCTTCCCCTTCACTCCACATTATGCCCCCTGAAACTCACTCTCCAGCTGGAAAGTGCCCTGTTCATTTTCTGCATGAAACAGAAGGGACCCAGGTGAGCACCACACAGGTGCCTTCCTCCTGCTGCTGCTGCTGCTGCGACTGGCAGGTTGAGCGCCAAGAAAAGGGGCTTGCAGACATGGTGTGGAGGGCTTGGAGCCCCCCAAGCACACACTGCCACCTGGTCAGACTCAGGCCAGCGCTCCTGGCTGCCAACAGGGGTGCACATCACCCAGCTCTGCATTTGGGCTGTGAGAGCTGCTGCCCAAAATTAATGCAGGGTAAAATCTGCTCATCCTCATTTTCCTTCAGTCTGTGGCAGCAGTGATGTCTCCTCCAGCCACACAAGCAGAGGGGCTGCACCCCAGGGTGGGGGATGGCACAGGCTCCCGCATGCCCCATGCTCTCCCAGCGTTCAGGGACGTCAGGAGTGACCCGTTTCTCTCTCTGCCCCGCAGTGGGATTCCATCAATGAAATGGATGAGTTTTTCAGCCCCATCCACACCTACCAGGTCTGCAATGTCATGACCCCCAACCAGAACAACTGGCTACGGACCAACTGGGTTCAACGGGACGGGGCGCGGCGGGTCTACGCAGAGATCAAGTTCACCCTGCGGGACTGTAACAGCATGCCAGGTGTGCTGGGCACCTGCAAGGAGACTTTCAACCTCTACTACCTGGAGTCCGACCGCGACCTGGGCACCAGCACCCGAGAGAGCCAGTTCATGAAGATCGACACCATCGCAGCTGACGAGAGCTTCACCAACGTGGACCTGGGGGTCAGGCGCCTGAAGCTCAACACCGAGGTGCGGGGCGTGGGGCCGCTGAGCAAGAGGGGTTTCTACCTGGCCTTCCAGGACATAGGCGCCTGCCTTGCCATCGTCTCGGTGCGGGTGTACTACAAGAAGTGCCCGGCGATGGTGAGGAACTTGGCGTCCTTCTCTGAGGCTGTGACTGGGGCAGACTCATCCTCCCTGGTGGAAGTGCGGGGCGAGTGCGTGGGCCATTCGGAGGAGAGGGACACCCCCAAAATGTACTGCAGTGCTGAAGGAGAGTGGCTGGTGCCCATCGGGAAGTGCGTGTGCAGTGCTGGCTATGAGGAGCAGCGGGATTCCTGCATGGGTGAGTCCCTGCTTCTTGCTAGCAGTGCCTGCAAAGGAAGGGATGGCTGCAAGGGGCTCTTGTCTCTTTGGGGAAGGGCTGAGGGCAGAAATCTGCTCACAAAGACTTGGACAGCCAGGCTCTGTGGGGGCCAAGAGCTGCCCAAGCCTTTGGTGGCCAACTTCATGGTTCAAAAACGTGTGTCTTGGTAGAGACAGCTCCTTGGGAGCTCCTGTGAGCCTGACTGTCACAGGTCCTGGTGCACAGGGCACAGGTTTGGGGTGGAGACTGGCTACGCAACAGGGTCTGGTGTCAGGACAGGGGCTACCCTGACTCTATCTTTCCATGCCATGGAACATGTGGCCCATGAGATCCCAGACTAGTGTCCCCAGCAGCTGATAACTGGTGCTGAGATGTCTGCTGGCGCACTCCAGCAAAGCACGACCTGGCCTCTCCAAAATGTCCCGCCACTCACTTCCTTGTGGCAGGGGGGCTGAAAGTGAGGGAAGCAAAAGGAAAACACCAAGCTTTTATGAAACAAGGTTATTGCATCCACCCATCACCCCTCCCCGGGGCTGCTGCAGAGCCCTGCTGCCTGGGGGTCCGTAGCACCTTCCCAGGGGTCCTCTGTGCTTCTGGGCAGACTTCAAGCTGCCGACTGTACAAACTGTGATAAGGAAGCAGGGTGACCAGCAGCAGCCGTGCAGCAGGCACGGGGATGTGTCTGCTCAGAGCGCGGCGCTCGGGGCTCCCCGTGAGAGTCCTCGGCACAGATTTGTTTGCTCTCCCTTTCTTCATGGGACGTGTTTAGGGGAGGAGCACAAATCAGAGTGCGGGGCCTTTGTTTGAGTTTCGTGGAAATGTCAAGTGGAGCATTTGTCTTAGGGAGGCTTGACACAAGGTTAGGACGTCCGATGCCAGACTGGAATGGATCCAGGTGCTGCTGGGATCTGCGCCGGCCCCACTGGGTCCCCAGCTACACAGAGTGGAAACTAAGGGCAGAATAAATGCTCCTATCTGAAAGTCCTCTTGTCTGCTACCATTGATTTGAAAGTCATCCTGGGATAGATCTGATAATTCAGCAAGGGACGTCTTCTCCCATGCTGAGGAGTGGATGCAAAGTGAGCACGGGGCTGCCTGGATGTCTGGGGCCCAGCTCCACCACTGCCAAGCTGCTGCGAGCTGGAGGTTTGGCTGAGAAAAGCCAAACACCCCTTCCCTGTACCCCCTCCTGCAGTCCTGTGCAGCAGGCTCTGCACCAGGACATCACCACCACAAAGCCCGGGGGCAGAGAGAAGCCCCGGGGTCTGTGTTGCGCTCAGCCTGCCTCATTTTCCCTGGACGTTTGTCTGTCTCCTGGGAGCAGGGCTGTGGAAAAGCTCTTTCTCTGCCATCCTGCCCTTTCCCGGTGGGATTCTCCCAGCCACTGGTGCAGCACAGGAGGGAAGTATGGTCCAATCTGCCTCCCTGGATGGAGTGGACAGAGACAGGAGCTGGCCTTTCCACGTGCAGATGGACTCCAGGCCACGCTGCTCAGCCAGCAGTTGTCTCAGACGAAGCTCTCCAGGGCTTGTGGCGTCAGAAACTGGGTAGCAGTGTCACTGGACTTTCTCTCACCTCAGCGTTGTCTCACCATCCTGCCTTCCCTGTCCTTAACACAGGATGTTGGACTGCCCAGCCTCAAGAGCACAGGGGCAACACCTCCTTCCCCGAATCTCCCTCGGTGGGTGGGTGTGGAGCTGGAGGACAGATATTTACACACGAAAGCAAATAGATGCAAATCTCTGATCTGAGCTTCTCGGGCTTGATTGGGGCAGAGCTCATTTTTCACAGAGAAAAGTGTCTTTTGGGGATGATTTACAACCCCAGCGGGTCTGTGGGGGCTGGAAATTAGCCGTTTTAATTGTCAGGAGGACAAAAGCAGGATTCCAGCGGCTGTCGCCCCAGCAATTTTTCATTCTCCGTCACAGGGATGAGATGATATAAATCACTCCTTGTGGCCCTAATAATCTTTCTATAAATATCAGGAAAATTCATTTTTTTGCTTGGGGGAAAAAAAAAAAATTAGAGGGAAGATACTTTGCCTCTATGGCAATGTTTAAAATGTGATTCCAAATTAATTTCCTTTCGCCTTTCACAGCCAGATGCCTTATTTGTCAAGGCTAAAGATGTTTGAACAGTGGAGGTTTCTCCCCCTCCTCTTTAACGTTCATTTTTCTAAGGACCTGCCAGAGTGATGGAAGACGTTTCAGGAAACCAGATCATGTCCAGAACTATTCCCAGCCCTTTGAAGGAGAAGGAAGGCTGTGCCAGAGAGCTGGGGAGGACGGGGTGAGGTGGGATGTGGTGGAGGATGCACAGGAACCCAGGGAACGTCTCTGCCTCTCATCTCCTACTCTCAGCCATCACCTTGTTTGGGGAGGAGGGGGTGGTGGGTAACTCTGACCCCTTGCACTTACCTGGGCAGGACACACAGGTATGTGTCCTCATGTGTGCCATAAGGATGTGAGGAGCACTTCCATAGGACTGGGGGAGCAGATCTCAGCCCTGGGGCACCAGGGTCAGGACCACGGTAAAGCTGTCAGCCTGACATGAGAGGTGTCCCAGCCCTGCATCGCACCAGGCATTTGTCCCTTGCCTCTGTGCCTCATGCATCTCTCTGGTTTATCCTCAGAGGCACAGGACCTCTTTTCCAGGTGTGGCTGGGCCCAAGTGCTGCAGTGCCTTACTGAGAGGAAACTGGGTTCAAGCATGAATTGCCACAGCTGCTGGTGGGGCCCTGGGCTCTGCCAGCTCCTGAAATTCCTTTTGCCAGAGCCACCCCAAGGATGAAACCCCTCAGGGTCTCTCTCTCCGTGGCTGCACAGCCCTGCTGCCCCAACCTGCTTTTCCTCCCTGGTTTCAAGGCTCTGAGGGATTTTGCCTCCCTCATTCCCCGTGCACCGCAGCCAGCCTCAGATGTGCTGCACTTCCCTCCTTTAAACGTATCAGCCCACAGCAAGACACGTTAGTATCTCTTGTGCACAGCAAATAGCAACTGCTTTGCCTAAATAGCAGAATAAGCAGTAAGTGCAAAGGATCTGTCCCAGCAATTTATCAGATAAGGCGACAATCAGCATGATTCACCTTATTTATATGCAGCTGCTGTACAGGACACATAGAGACCCATTTCAATAAGGTCAGTGCAATTAGAGAAATGAGAAAGGGGAGAGCTTGAATGCTGGGTCTGCTTCTGTGGGAAGGGAAGGAACCCACAAACCACCTCCTCAAGCAACCATGAGGCTGACAGACGGGTTCTCCCCCACACTCCTATCAGCCCTGGCTGGACTCGCTTTGGGGAGGGGAGCTGGGATCCTGAGCCACTAATGCTTTGGGGTCCTTGCATCAAAGTCAGCCCTTTGAAGTGGACCTGAGTTATCCCTTGGACTGTACCTGTCACCAGCTATCAGTGATCAAACCTGGAAAGTTGGGCTAAAAGTTCAGCTGATTTCGAGCTGTACTTGCACAGGGAATTGGTGTGGACCATTCATCGCAGTGCCACAGCCATGGACCACGGTGCTGCTCCCTGGAAGGTGACACAAACCCAGCCAGCCAGCCAGCCAGCCAGCAGCCACGGAGACCTCCAGGAGCACAGGATCTCCCAGGAAGCTCTTTCTTTACAGAACAAATGGGAAAGGGTAACGCAGAAGGGACAGGCCCCCTCCCCTGCTGCCAGAGTGGGTGGTTGAGCCTTTGGCTGAAATGCAGCTCCCCAGGGTCATCTTTGTGCCATATCCGTGGGTTTCAGGTGTGGGACTTGCTGTTTGGACTTTGTGTCAAAGTTTGGGGCCAGGTGTCTTAGCCCCAGGGTGCCCTGGTTGCTCTGGCCCTTCCCCTCTGCAGGCCTAGGGGCTTAGCTGGAAAACAGTGATGAGGGAGCAACAATTAAGCAATTAAGGAATTCTGTTCCATCAGCCCGCTTGCTCGTGAGGATGGGTGTTTGTAGCCTGTCAGGGCTGAGAGAGAAGAGCTACCACAGGCGGGTCTGAGATGCGTGGCTGAGTGAGGATCTGTCCCTGGGCCAGACTTTCCCCGTCTGTCCCTAGGCCGAAGAAACATCCTGGGTCCTTTTGGGCAAGGGGGCAAGGCCCCCACTGCTGGGACTCTCCCCTCCCTCCCCAAAACTGAAGGAGAGATGGGAATGCAGGGGATGCAGGGGGACATGGGCAGCCCCTTCTCAGTGTCTGTGGGGACAGGACAAGGGGCAATGGCTGCAAGTTGGAGCAGAGGAAGTTCCCCCCCAAGCTGGGGCAGAACTTTTCCCCAGTGAGGGTGAGGGAGCCCTGGGCCAGGCTGCCCAGGGGGTGTGGAGTCTCCATCTCTGGAGAGATTCCAGCCCCGTCTGGACGCCGCCCTGTGCACTATGAGCTGGGAGCTGCTTTGGCAGGGGGTTGGACCTGATGATCTCTGGAGGTCCCTTCCAACCCCTACAATTCTATGATTCTATGAATAGGAGAGGGGCTGCTGTGTCTCATGGACAAACCCCTCTGCTGCTGGGCTCTCTCCCGTGGCACACGGGTGCTGCAGAGGGATCTGGAGAGGCTGGTTAGCAGTCTGGAAGCCAGTTATTTTTTCTTCCAGTTGGGGGGATTCATGCTGATGAACCAATCAGCAAATTTAATGTACCTTAAACCTTCCTCGTGGGCAACTTTAATTGAGCAATTAAAGCACCACAGCATTGCTAATTAAGAGGAGAAAATACCCAGCTTGGTAATTATGTGCTTGTGAATACAGTTTTGCATCCATGGACCTTTATGAAGAAAGTCAGTGGAGACGTTGCAGCTGGTGGGGCAAGGGGGGAAGCAGAGCTCTGTGGTGTGAGAGAGATGAGGGGAAACCCTCTCCACTTCACCCAGGAGCCCTGAGGGTGGGCAGGACCCTCCCACCCAGGGGCAGGGTGAGGCCTGGAAATGCTGGAGGGCAAAATGAGACAAGTGATGCCATTGCAAGGGCAAGCAGGTTCACAGACACCGGCTCCAGCCAGGCTGGGCTGGGTGATGACCTGTGGTCATCACCTCCAGCCTGGCTGGAGCCGGTGTCTGTGAACAGATGTGGTGCTGATGCTGGGAGGGAAGGAAAGGTGGAGGCACACAGTCTGCTCTTCCCGGGCTTGGGCACGAGGGGACAGACTCCTTCACCCAGAGCACTGTAGGTGGGGATGCTGCTGGCCCCTGCACACGTACCAGGGAGAGCACAGCCCTTCCTTCAGTGCAGAAGGGGTAGTGCACCGTGCAGGCAGGAGGAAAGATATGTTAGGTTAACCCACCAGAGCCTTCCTCCATTCCCTTTTCCCTCCAACTTCCTTAGCCCTTTCTAAGTCAGAGAAGCCCTGAAAAGCCTCAGGCTTTTCTCTCCTTTTCCTGCTAACAGTGTGGCTTTCTTTTCCCCACCCGTGTGAACACATCAGGGAGAAGCCAGGAGCTCCTTGTGGTGTGTCTTCCTGTGGAACAGCTGGGTCAGGCATCGGAATTGGAAACAGGACAGTGCTCTGACTCCATGCAAAACCTGGTTTTCCTGGACCTGGGATACACACAGGGGCCACAAAGATGTGCTGGGGGTGAGGGGGTGTGTGTGATGGTCACACATGCCTCTATCAGCCAGCAAACCTGGGATTTCAGGGTACGTGTTACCAGGCTGTGCTCCACCTCCCTCCCTTGGGTCCTGCCTGGAAGCATATGTGCCATATATCAAGGTGACAGATAAGTGTGTGTCAAACTACCCTGCCACTGCAACTCCAGAAAGACATGTTGGAATACACTTCCCATCTCTTTGCAAATCAGGGTGGATTTCAAGGAGACTCTCTACTCCAGCCCCAGCACACACATGCCAGCGCTGAGCCGCAGGCTTGCTTGGCTGTATCCCACCTCAGTGATGCCTGCTCAGAGTCTCCAGCGCCTGCTGGCAGGGTACCAGGCTGTCGTACCAGACTGCACCAGCACCCTGAGTGCCTGACACAGAGAGCTTCTGCCATGAGTGTACCAAAACAAACCTCTCAAGGGCAGGAGCAGCGACAGGAAGATGCGCTATGGGAGTTATGCAAATGTCCTTTCAGGGATGCCAGGCAAGAAAATCAAAGACACTTAGTGACTCACAAGAGTTCCACTGTGGCTTTGCAAGCCAGTCAGCTGCTTTGTAAAATACAAGCAATACTGGCTGGTAAGATTATATCAGCTTCTGTGTATCTCCTGCAAAGCCCTGCATCCTAAAAACCAAACCCAACCCAACCAGGTTTATTTTCCAAACCACAGAAGCTGAGTCTGCTCAGGATCCAGGTATCAGGCTCCAGATGGGACCAGACTGCAAAGAAGATGTGTCAGAGACGTGAACCGCTTGTGAGATTTGGGTTTGACAACAGGCAAAGCTTATTCCCCAGAGGATGGTCCAGCCCTGGGATGGGTCACTGCAGACACAGCACAGTCCCCACCCTTCGGGACTGCTTCCAGCTTGCAGCCCCAGACCTGTCTGCTAATCTTTGGATCCTGGGTCTGCTGGGCTGTGTGTGCATGGATAATGTAGCACAGTGAGCGTGTTGGAGAAAGCAGGGTTCAGGACAAGGGACACCCAGTATCTCCAGCACCTTTAGTCCCTGCCCTAAACTCAAGCAGGCAGCCAATTGCATTTATTAGGAAAACAAAACAAAGCAGCCCCATAGCATGCACAAACCAGAAAGGCCAGAGATGACTACAGAGATGCCCTTTCTGCACAAATAGAAAAACATGGGGTTTGCTCTTGGGTAAATATTCTACTGTTTGCCATCTTTCCCCTGAACTTACTGTGTTTAGCCACTGAGAGAGATGAAGTGTGAGAATGATGCAAGGCTGGAGCTCAGGGCACTGATGGGGATGAAAGAAGTTGCATTCGTGCATGGTAGGTCTCTGCAGACCCTATAAGAAACCAGACTGTAATGGTAGCACTGGACTGTAACACTCAAAGACCCTCACAAGTTTTGGAATGTGTTTCTTTGATTTAAACTCTTCTTTTCCACAGAATTTGGCCAGGTTCAGGTGATGAACACACGCTGTTGTGCTGGATTCCCAGAGAAGGTCTGCAGGAAAGACCTGGCATTTTGCACCAGCGCTTGTGCTGCAGATGGGGAAAAGCAATGGGAAGCTGGGGGCTTTGTGTTTCTCACCAACGTACTCAGAGCTTTGGTGTGGTTGCCTTGCATGGGAGAGTGCCAAAAATGTGTTCTGTACCTGGTGTGAGCAGCAGAGCTCACCCACGACACCAGTCCCTGCCTGATGACCTCCTCCCCCGCGGAAAACAAGGTGCTGCTGACGCCTGTGATGGACAAAGAGATCCAAAAGCTGGTGGTCCACAGCTGTGTGGGGATGAGGGCTGTGCTGGCCCTTTCACTGGCTTCTGCTGGAGTGCTGGGCATCCTTATTTTGAGGCTCACACCCCACATATACCCCCAGCCATAAGCACGTGCCGAGAGGACTCACGTTCCCTTCAGAGCTGCGTGCTGGCTCCCGCTGGGGCTGGGGTTGAGTTCTTGGTGGTCTGCATGTTCTTTCTTCATTTCTGCATCTTTGCTCCCTGATCCTTACAGCAGGGGTGCAGAGTTACCCCCAGAGCTGTCATCTGCTGGGGTGGCTCCTGTTCAGCCTCTCTCCTTGCTGAACATGGCACGTTCAGGTTTGGGTTTGGTCTGGTGAACACTGCTGTTATTTTCAGCAGCTTTGGATAGTCTTTTCTAAAACCCTCCAATGAGACTGGGTTTGGGAACAGCTTTTTTTTTTTTGCTTTTTTTTTTTTCTAATTCTAGCATTAGGCTGCCTGTTTGCATCTGGCTCCTGCAAGTTGTAGCATTTCCCCAGAGAAGCTTTCTAAAAAGCCCTTTGCTCTGGGAGCACGCCGGGCTGTCCCACCCACCCACCTCAGTCTGCACAGTGTCTCCTTCCCACAGAAGGACATTTGTGCCAGGCAGCAGAGCAGCACTCCCAGCACACTGAGATATGGATATTTCCTGCTTTTCTTTTTTTGTTTGCTTGCTTTTTTGTTCGAGATGTAGGGAAGAAGGGTAGGGAGGACTCAGGAGCGCTTTCAGCAGCGCTGGTTTCAAAGCAAGAAGTGAGACCTGCTGATTTGGACACAAAGATCTCAAAGGTCTTTCCTCCCCCCAGTGATTCTGTGATTTTTCTATGGCAGTGCCATGCCCAGGGAGGTGGTTGAGTCCCCATCCCTGGATGTGTTTATAAAAAGGCTAGATGAGGTGCTCAGGGATCTGGTTTAGCTTAGGGTGGGAGTGGTTGGACTTGGTGATCTTAAAGGTCTTTTCCAACCTTGTGATTCTGTGATATGTCTAGTTTGGGATGCAATCACTGTGGACCACCATGGTTCCAGTTTTCCCAGCAGTAGAAGTGGAATGACTCCACCTGGAATGTCAGGCCCTCTGTATACAACTTGTCCTGGTGACCCTGCATGTGTCATTTGCTCACAGCCTGACTCTGCTGGCTTTGCAAAACCTTTGTGGGTGAGAGCTCCCCATTCCCTGTCTGCAACACCCAGGGATGTGAAGGAGTGTGAGATGGGTTCTGGGCTCCATCAGTAGAGGGGTGGCAGCAGGGACAGGGAGGGGATTGTCCCTCTCTGCTCTGCCCTGGGGAGGCCCCAGCTGGAGTCCTGTGTCCAGAGCTGGGGCCCCAGGACAAGAGAGATGTGGGGCTGGTGGAGAGGGGTCAGAGGAGCCACGGAGATGCTCAGAGGGCTGGAGCAGCTCCCCTACGGAGAGAGGCTGAGGGAGCTGGGCTGGGTCAGCCTGGAGAAGAGAAGGCTGTGGGGGGACCTCATTGCAGCCTGCCAGTCCCTGAAGGGAGCAGAGGAACAGGAGGGGAATGGGCTTGTTCAAGGGCAGAGCCTGGCAGGACAAGGGGCTGGAGTGAAGCTGGAGGAGGGCAGGGGGAGAGGAGAGATTGGGGGGAAGTTCTTTGCAGAGAGAGTGGTGAGGGGCTGGCAGGGGCTGCCCAGAGAGGGGGTGGGTGCCCCGTCCCTGGGGGTGTTGAAGGCCAGGTTGGCTGGGGCCCTGGGCAACCTTGTGTAGCTCCAGGCCTGGAGGTTGGTGTCCCTGCCTGTGGCAGGGGGTTGGAGCTCTGTGATCCTTGGGGTCCCTTCCAACCCAGACCAGGCTGGGATTCTGTGATTCTATGGGTTGAATCGTGGGAAGAAGGTTCAAGGAGCAGGGAGGTGATGTCTGATGTACTCTGGGGTGATAGGAGACAAGTTCAGGTGTGCAGAGTGGCATGAGGGGTTGTGAGGTGGAAATGGGTGTGGGAAGGGTTGGGATCTGTGCAAGTGCAAGGGGGAATTGTGCAAGGGGTGGTGTGAAGGGTAGCAGGGTGATGCTACCCTAAGGCAGTGATCAGGGGTGTGAGACAGTGCAGGGGGCAAACAGCATGAAAAGGATGCACAGAGCATCAGCAGGGCCATGGGGCGATGCATGATCTGGAGACCAAGAATTTGGCTGAGAGACCTGTCCCAGCCACCCTCTAAACCCCCAGCCAGCCTGGGGACAGGCTCTGGGCTGACCTGGGACTGCAGGGAAAGGGGAGCACAGCCTTGCTAAAACACAAGGTCTGGGGCAATAGAGCAGATGCCTCTTTTTAAAGACATGACTCAACAACATGATTTGGTTTCAGTCTCTGTGTCATGTGGGAGTGAGGCTGGAGGCATCATGGTGAACCAGGATTGAAAGGAGTTGGGGTTTGTGTGTTAGCTTCTGCCACAGCCTGGAAGCTATGACACCCTTATTTCCATCTCCACCTCTTCCCAGCACTGCCAAAGGGAGGCACATGGCTGCTCTTCTGGTGCTTGCTGATGCCCAGCTTCATTGCAGAGTCAGGGAAGGGGGCAACTGATGGCACCAGCAGAGCTGCCCCATGGCACCCTCCTATCTGTGCCTTTGTCCTGCCTAAACCTCCTGGGCTCTGGGTGGAGCCAAGAGGGAGTGACACAGTGGTGATGCATTGGCACCCTATCAAAATGGCTCTTGGTGGTCCCTCCAGGGCCACCTGTGGAGCACTAGTCCCAGACAGCAACTTCAGGCTGAGGAGAGCCGCTTGTTCCCAGCTAGCGTAGCCCTGGCAGGTTCATCCATCATCTCCCTAGTTCTGCCAGCTTCTTAGCAGATGTTGTCCTGTCCCCAGGGGACGAAGAGGGAAGGAAACAAATGGACCAAACTCCAGATGGCTGGCAGAGCCCTCCCCACGCTCACTGTGCCTGAGATACGCCTGCTGCTCAGGGGCCCCTTGGGCTGGTGATGCATGAGGGAGTGGGGCTGGTGGGCTGGGGAAAGCAGGCAGGGTGTGTAGTACAGGGGGGATGTCGATGGGAGCCCCACAGCATTGACCCCCACAGGCTGGGGTGATAACTGAAGACCTGAAAAACCACCCCATGAGATGAAATTGCAAGGGCAGGCAGCCTTGCCTGGGTTTTACAAGGGGAATGGCACTGGGGGCTAAAGGAGGATACCAGTAGCAGGGCTCCTGGTGGTCCACAAAGAGGCAGGACCCATGATTTTCAGACACAGAGTAAGGTTACCACTTGTAGAAAATCATTTTATAAAAGGAATCCCCACCTTCTCAAGGGTCCTGGGAGGGCACTCCTGGCAAGTGGCAGTAACCTGCTGCCATGAAGACAACAGGACAATGGTTCTGCACCCCACTGGTGGGTGGATTCACATTTTGGTGGCTTCAGAGTGTGCTGTGAGGCTGTGGGGCCCTGTAGGCTTTAGACCTCATGCATTCGATGGAATTTTTCTCACTGGCTCCTTGTCTGCTGCTTTGCTCTTCCCAGAGCTAACCCAGGAGGTCCTGGTCTTCCACATGTCATTGGCCTGGCATGAGAGAGCTCCATCTGAGCAGGACATGCCTGTCATCCTATGCTGTAGGGATTGTTCATACCTTGTGCAAGTTCCAAGTGGGTGTTTTGTGTCCCACGCCTGTGGAAGGCTTTGCATGTTTGTCCTGCTTACACCTAAAGCAAGCACTGAGACACATGGAGGTGCATGACCCCATCCCTGGTTGCTCTCCAGGCCTCCTCACGTGTTGGTGCTGCCCAGGTGCAGGGATGTGGCTCCCAGCAACTCTGCTCTGGTGCAAAAATTCACCTGCAATTTGTCATTTAGGATAATTTTCCCCCTGAGTGCATCTAAAATAATTGTGAATCATTGCTACAGGTAATTAACGTGGGTTTTTTTACAGCATTAAGTGCTAAGTGATTACAATTGCCTGGTGAGAATCTGCTGCTCTTCCTGTTCCCATTCTTCCTGCTGGTGCCTCTCCACACCTGATGCAGCACTGGTTTCTCTGCCCTTAAATATTGGTAGGGGGAACCACTCCAGTGCCTCTTGAATGAAGAGTCCCTGGTTGCTGCACAGGTAGAGATGATGGTGGTCTGCAGGTCCAGGAAGGATTCATGCAAGTTGAAGGCAGCAAATGCTGGATGGGCGGTAGGGCTGTCCCATTGCTTTGTTCCCATGCTGTGTCTTCATCCTTTCCAGCATGGAAAACCTGGGAACTTTTCTTTCTGAGACATTTGGGTGGGGTTTTTCCACAGCCAAATGTGTCCCCACCTGGCAACAGGGTGTAACAGCATTCCTCTCCATCTAACCCCCAAAACCAAGGGCTGGCAGGCTGGAGGGTGTTGCAGCATCAAGCGGCGGGCATTCGGTACAGGCAGAGACTCCCTGGGTCTCTTGGTGTGTGGCATCAGCACCAGAGCCTGGCAAATGTCCCAGGCTGGCTGGGGACAGCAAACCCCCTGTCCCAGCTCTGCCTCCCCTGTTTTCTCTCTTCTCCTGATGCCTTTGAGGTGGTGAGAGGTGTTGAGAGAGCTGGGAGCAAAGCCAGCCCTGCGCTACTGGAATGTCCTCATGAAGTCACATCTGCTTTCCCCTGCATCCCCAAGTCTGGGCTTCTCTGCTCCTTGCTCTGACGTCTTTTGAGGGATGGAGAAGCAGGAATTTAGGACCAAACCCTGGAGCTTCTGGCCTCTGCTTTTTCCAGCCTGCTATACAGAGCTGTGACACCGACCTGTGGTACCAACCTCTCTGGCACGTGCAACATGTGTACATCCTGCCAGTGGTCCTGCTCCTCTGCCATAGAATCCCAGAATCCCAGCCTGGGCTGGGCTGGAAGGGACCCCAAGGGTCACAGAGCTCCAACCCCCTGACACAGGCAGGGACACCAACCTCCAGGCCTGGAGCTACACAAGGTTGCCCAGGGCCCCAGCCAACCTGGCCTTCAACACCCCCAGGGACGGGGCACCCACCCCCTCTCTGGGCAGCCTGTTCCAGCAAGCAGCATTCAGTGCAAGAGCACCAAGGGAGCTGGGGCTGGAGCCTGACAGGGAACCAGCAACACACCAGGATGTGTGTGGCCAGAGCACTGCCTTCAGCCCCCATCACTGGAAGTGGCTCAGTGTGCAGAGTGCCACACGTGAGATGTGTTGGCAGCAGTCAGGCCAGGCTGATCTGTGGCAAGGAAAGGAGTGTTTTTAATAAGGAAACAAATCAGCACCTAGAAACAGAACAGACAGACAGCACAAAGGGACCCAAACCGCTGGGGATGCTGGATTGCCAACAAAAGCCTTCTGCATGCTTGGGAGCAAGAACTGAGGCTGTATGCAGAGCCTGCCAGGGGGGTAAAGACAGGGAAATGAAGGTATTACTGCCTCAGTAGGGAAAACCAGAAATGAATCAGAGCCAGGAATAATGCTCGAATCGCTGGGACTGGTCCTAGAAGAGCCTGATGAACGTGGGGGCTCAGGCAGAGCCTGTTCCTCCTTCCTTGGAATCTAAATTGCGAGGAGACAGATCCTTCCACACCCAGGCAGGTACCTGACCTGCCACATGTCACTCGTCAGCTAATCAGTTTCCCTAATGAGATATGAGTTGTTTGTGTGACAAATAATTCACCCAAAGGGCTGTTGGGAAAGGGAGAGGGTAGGACAGACCAGACCCCTGCCAGCCCTGGTGTGGGCTGAGCACCTGCTCCGCTGCACAGCCCCCAGGACCGGGGGAGGTTGAGCAACTGAAGGTAAATCCTGCTGTGGGGAAAAAACCTCAGGCTGATCCCTTTGGCCTTGCTGTCCCTCCACAGAGAGCAGGCAGCGTGTGGGAACTGCTGTTTTGCTGCCACGTGCAAGGAGAGAGGGTGTTTTTGCCTTGTTTTGTGCAAGGAAACTCATTGCTTCACACTGGGGTCTCTTTGGACACTACCCACGAGCACTGTGAAGTGAGCAGCATCGTTTTCCTCATAAATAACGATTCTTAGAAGGGCTTACCAGGTTTGATCCTGTCAGTGCTCCCTGCCCCCCAGCCAGGCAGTGCCCCAGAGGGGTGGCTGCAGCTCTGGGCAAAGGTTCAGGAGAGCACATGGAGCTTTGGAGGCAGCTCACCAAAAGCAGGGGCACCAGAGTCTCCTTGAGAAACAGTGGGGAATGGGCACCAGGACTGCAGCAAGTACACGCTGAGGGGGGACACAAGCAGTTTTCACAGAGCCCAGTTTCCAGCTGGGGAGCCCAGGGTGCACTCAGCCAGGTGCTGGGGAGAAGGGCTGTTTGAAGCACTGGGATGGGGATCACAGCTATGCACTGGTGGGATTCACCAAGGTGTGGGGTGCTCCTCGCCTATGTTCCTTCTGACCTCTGCCCCTCCCCTCCTTTGCAGCCTGCCAGCTGGGATTTTACAAGTCAGCCCCCGGAGACCAGCTCTGTGCCAAGTGCCCCTTGCACAGCCACTCCGAGAGCCGGGCAGCCCGCGTGTGCCGCTGCGACAGCAGCTTCTACAGGGCGGTGCAGGACCCCCCTCTGCTGCCTGCACACGTGAGTACTCCAGCTGCCCAGGCACCTGGCCACACTGCAGCAGGGCAGGTGTCACGTCTTCAGGCACAGATGGTGCTCCCTGGCCAAGCCCAGCGTGCACCCTCAGTGCACGAGATGAGATCCCCCCGCTCCCCCCACATGCACCCCCTCACTTCCCTCATCCTCATCCTTGGGGAGCACCTCCAAACATCCCTGGCCAGAGTCTGCTTCCCTCTCCGGCCTCTCCTGCAATGGAGCTCGCTTGCTCACACAGCAGGCAGCAAGCCAGCGTGCCAGCCCCTTGCTGGCTGCTTTCCTTGCAGAAATGCCCATGGAGGCCTTGGGGCAGCACAAGTACTCCTGCACTCTCCCTGTGGCAGGGACTATGGCACCAGGCTTGTTACACAGTTTGCTCTCAGCTCAGTGCAGGAGGCTGCTTTGAGGGGCCTGGTGCTACTAAAAAGGGACAAGAGGGTACCAGGAGGAGTCCTCCTCTCTGTGGTTGGTCCAGGAGGGCAGGAAGACTGCTAGCTGAAGTCAGGGTGAAAGCCATATCTGACTGTGTTCCTAGGGGATACCCACACAAGATTGTAAACACGTCTTTACTGTTCCCTTTAGATGAGCAGGACCATCTCTCCACCTGCCCTTCCAGCCCACTGACACCTAGGTTCTTCCCCCAGAAGCTTCGTGCACCCCCATGGCTTCCTGCTTCCCCCAGAACAAGCGTCAGCCTGCCTGACACTTGGCAATCCTGATCCAGAGCACCTTACCTCCATGGCATTTCACCCTGAGACCTGTCTGTGTCTTTGCCATTTTCTGTTTGGAGCATCTACTCATCTGGGCAGCTCTGGATGTCCTGTGGCATCACTTGTATGCTCAGGCACACGCTGCAACTCCCCATCGGTCCCATGCTCCGACAGCCCCACGGTGCTTCAGCAGCCCCCACCCTGCCTGAACCTCTGCTTCTTTTCCAGGGCCTCCCTCTGCTCCTGTGAACCTGATCTCCAGTGTCAATGGCACCTCGGTGATGCTGGAGTGGGGACCGCCCCTGGACAAGGGGGGACGTGCTGACATCGTGTACAACGTGGTGTGCAGGCGCTGCGCCGGGGACGCGGGGCAGTGCGAGGCCTGCGGCAGTGGCATCCGCTTCGTGCCCCAGCAGATGAGCCTGGTGCAGGGAGCGCTGACAGTCACCAACCTCCTGGCCCACACCAACTACTCCTTCTGGGTGGAGGCCGTCAATGGCGTCTCCGACCTCAGCCTGGAGTCCAGGAGAGCTGCAGTGGCCAACATCACCACAAACCAGGCAGGTAGGAGGAGCAGACACCCCTCGCCAGGCTTTGCCTCTGTGCGTGATGCTGACGTTGCTCCTATGGTGCTCCAGCCAGTATCTGCAGGAGCCAGAACCTGCCCCAGCTGGTTTGATGGTGGGCATGGGACCCTCCCCATGGGACCCTCCCCGCCCAGGAGATGTGACCCCTATCCTCTCTGCTGCTGGAGGTGGGTTCAGGAAGCTGTGGCGGGCTGGAGATGAGCTGCTGCCCAAGGCCCTTGCCTGCTTCTTAGTATCCTTTTTCATCCTCCTCACCTTCAGCCTGCAGCTGCTGGTGGAGGCTCCTCTTCTGCAGGAGACAGGGGGCACAGAGAACACTTGTTTATTGACAGGAACACTAAGTGGAGCATGAATCTTTCAGTCTGTTCCTCCAGCCTTCTGTCCCTTCCCAAAGGGCCAAGCAGCAGTTCATGCTCTGCTCTTAGCTCACACCAATGCCAGACCCTGGCAGGTGACAGCAACATTTGCTGTGAGAAGTCACTTTAATGAAAAATCCCTTGCAAAGGGATTGCAAAATCTTTGCAAATCCCTTGCTGTAAAATGCTCCTTTCCCCAGGAAATACTTCTTAACAACTCTCTAGCCCAGAAGGGCCAGGACCCAGCACCTTGCTGCAGAGTCACCTGGGCACCTCCCCAGACCAGAGCCCAGCTAAGTCCCTTTCCACAGAGAACGCTGTAGGCAGAGGGGACAGGGCAGGGGCTGACCCTTTGTGTTAATCCTCCTGGTTGGAACTGAGCCCAGAGGAACTCCCCGTGATGCCCCTTCTGCTGTCAGGGCAGCGGTGCCAGGAGGGGAAACCCAGGGGGCCTCACTGGGTTAGCTGGTGGCTGGCAGGAGAACAAGGCCCTTTTGTCACCAACTCCTGCCTGCAGCACCTCCTCACACCTTGGCCAAGCACACGTGGGAATGGTGTAGTCCTGCCGACTTGCTCCTGTGTGATCCACGCGCAGCGACAGCCCAGAGCCTCACAGGGGGATGCTCTTGGGAAAGGCTGAATACTCCCATCGCCACCTCTCCGCTGGAGACGGTCGCTGAGCAAGTGCTGTGAAGCCAGCAGGGCTGGGAATTTGGTGGTGATTGAAATGTAACGGCCATGCTGGCGTTGTGCTTCAGCCTCTGCACACCAGAGAGCATCCCTGCTCACCAGGAGGGGCTGAGGGACCCCTGCTGCCCTGCACCAGGTAGCTTGCCCATGCTGGGTATTGGTACCTCATGTGCCCCCAGCCCCAGACAGCTGAGTAGGGCAGGTGCAGCAGAGATGCCCCGGGGCTGTTTAGGGAGATGGCGCTGCATGTGTCCTCAGGGTTCAGATGATCCCCTCCACCCTGCCCTGTCCCAAATCCCCAGGTTCCTGTGCCTGACAGTGACTTCTGCTCCTTAGAGGAGCTATCCCGAAGATAAAATGAGCTAAAGCCACTGCTTTTCATTCCTAGGTGCCCCACTGCTGCTGCAGTCCCTGCAGTCTCCTTCGGCCTCTGTGCTGGTCCAGCAACACCCCTGAGCTGCAGCCATGGCTGTCAGCATCTCTGTCTTCATCAGAGCTGCTGCGACCCATTTTTTATCCCACAGTTAGGGTCATCAGGGTTTCCTGACCCCTTCCCATGAGCTGGACCCAACGGCTGGCATGCTCTGGGGTACATCCAGGGAGATTTTCCCAGCAAGAAAATGGGTCAGTGAGTTGGGTCCTCCAGTTGTGGCAGCTCCAGTTTGGACATGGCAGGTACAAGGACCAATTCACAGGCTCCCAACCTGTTGAAGAGTGCAGAAGAGCACTCCCAGGGCACCTTTCAACTGACATTCAGTGCCCGATCACCCCTCTGGGCCTTTGACATATCCCCTTTCCCTCTTCCCCTTTCCCTCTCACCATTCCCCAGGCGGGGCAGGAGAGATCAGGGTCCTGCCAGGGATCTCCATGACCTCCAGCCCTGCAGCACCTTGTCCTTTCAGGCCCCAGACCACAACAAAGCACTGGTGTCCCCTTCCCTCCTGTGCTGGGACAGTCCCCTCCTTTTTCATCTGCTCAGAGCCTGGTCTCTCTATGGAAAAGAGACTGAAGTGAACAAAAGCCTGCTTGCAGGTCTCCTGTCCCTCAGAGCACTCATATCCACGGAGTTTTCATTAAAGAGGAAACATGGTTTAAGCTGTTTTCAGGGGGCCTGCACGGGGCTCCAGTCCCGCCCTGCCCTGCTGCTGTGTCCTGTGTCCCCCACGTGTGCAGGCACCTAACACCCTGCCATCTGCATCCCCAGCCCCGTCCCAGGTGGTGGTGGTCCGACAGGAGAGCACGGGCCAGAACAGCGTCACCTTGCTGTGGCAAGAGCCAGACCAGCCCAACGGCATCATCCTGGAGTACGAGATCAAGTACTACGAGAAGGTAACGCTGAGCTTCCTGCTGCAATCACAGAATCACAGAATCCCAGAATCCCAGGGGTTGGCAGGGCCCTGGAGAGCTCCTGGGGTCCAACCCCCTGCCAAAGCAGCTCCCAGCTCATAGTGCACAGGGCGGTGTCCAGACGGGGCTGGAATCTCTCCAGAGATGGAGACTCCACACCCCCTGGGCAGCCTGGCCCAGGGCTCCCTCACCCTCACTGGGGAAAAGTTCTGCCCCAGCTTGGGGGGGAACTTCCTCTGCTCCAACTTGCAGCCATTGCCCCTTGTCCTGTCCCCACAGACACTGAGCAGGGGCTGCCCATGTCCCCCTGCATCCCATCCTTCAGCTAGTGATAACCATTCATCAGGTCCCCCCTTAGTCTTCTTCTCTCCAGGCTGAACAGCCCCAGCTCCCTCAGCCTTTCCTCCCAGGGGAGATGCTCCAGGCCCTTCAGCATCTTCATAGCCCTTCTTTGGACTCTCTCCAGGAGATCCCTGTCCTTTTTATACCAAGGTGCCCAGAACTGGACACAATCCCACCCCGGTGTGGTGGATGTGGAGAAGGGCAGGGCTGGGATTAAATCCCGCTGGGGAAACTGCTGCCCATCAGCCAGCCTTGCACACAGGACTGTTTTGAAGACTTTGTGGTTGCTGTGCTGATGCAGCAAGGGGTTTGTTTGGGGTTGTTTTTTTTGGTGTTGCTTTTCCCCAGGACAAGGAAATGCAGAGCTATTCAACTCTGAAATCCAAGGGCACCACCGCCACCGTCTCTGGGCTCAAACCTGCCACCCGCTACATCTTCCAGGTGCGGGCTCGCACCTCAGCTGGCTGCGGGAGGTTCAGTCAGACCGTGGAGGTGGAAACGGGGAAGCCAGGTGAGCACGTGAGTGTAGGATGTGGGAAGTGTGGGGCAGAGAGCATGGGGGGAGGGGGAGGTGATGCCCTTGTCTGTGACCATCATTGTTCCTCTGCTTCATGGGGAGGGAGGCTGCAGACACATCTCCTGGGGCTTCATCCTGCAGGTCTTGCTTGAGGTAGGTAAACTGGGAGAGCCCCAAATCTGAGGGGGGATAGTGCTTTATCTTTGAAGACCATGACCTGTTTGGGGTAGGTCTCTGAGCTCAGCAGAGAACTCCCCACTCCAGCTCATCTCCCTCCTACCCTGCCTCTTCCAGTCTCCCTTCGATACGACACAATGACGATCGTGTGGATCTGCCTGACCCTCATCACTGGCCTTGTCGCGTTGCTGGTCGTCCTCATCTGCAAGAAGAGGTACGTGTGGGTCTCCAGACTTGCCCCTCGTGCCCTCAGGCTGAAAAGCAGCAGCAGTAGCAGTAGCCAAAGCAGTAGTGGTAGTGATAGCAATACCAGCGCCACTACCAGTACAGCCATAGCGGTACCAGTAGAAAGGCTGACTGGTTGGGAGTGGAAATTGCTCTGCTCCATCAGGAAGGTCCAAGGGGTCCTGAGTCTGTTACATCTCAGCATGGCTGATCCAGGCATGTGGAGCACACATGCTGCTGCCCAGTGGACACAAAAGGGCTGCAGCTTTTGGCACTGCCAACCTTGGAGAGCGCTTGGAGAGCACCTTGCTCCAGGCAAACGTGTCAGTCCTGCAAGACGCAGGGACGCAGCTGGTGGAGAGCCAAGTGTTAGCTCCACCTTCTTCTGGCTGCCAGCAGCCCCAGCATGCACTGTCTTCCATCCTGCCTTTGGGCTGCCTGTGGGAGTGAGGGACAGGAGCACCTCTGCTAACCCTTGTGTCCCCACGGCAGGCACTGCGGGTACAGCAAGGCTTTCCAGGACTCTGACGAGGAGAAGATGCATTATCAGAATGGGCAAGGTATGACCCTCCCTGCTGCTGCCCTGGGGTCTGAAGGGACATGGACTGTTTTCCCCTGGCATGGCTGTGGTTTCCAGGGCTTATGATCACTGACTGCTTCTGAGCACACCCGTGGAGAGCTGAGTGGGGGCTCTTATCCCAAGGGCATCCTGGTAGGGAGGTTGAAGGGTTGCATAGTGTGAGAAGGGTCTGTGGCAGGTTCATCCCAGACAGCAGCAGGCCAGAATAGAGGAAAATTCACCCACAGAGGTCGGTGTGGGAGGATCATGGAGGGAAACGATCACATTGAGGAGACCTGGGCAGCCAGGTCTTGGACTGCTCTGAGGATACCGCTGTGACAAACAGTGCCTTAGGTTTCCTTGGGGCTGCAACTTCTGTGGCTCCTCACCATATCAACCCAAGAAGTCCTCCCCCTGCCCATCCTCTGTAGGTAGCCCCAACTTCTCATCAGAGCTGTCTGAAAGAGCTTATCTTCTCCCTCCCCTTTGAACCTGGCAGTGAAGTTCCCCGAGTCCAAGTTCTATGTGGACCCACACACCTACGAGGACCCCTGCCAAGCTGTGCATGAGTTCACCCGGGAAATTGAGGCCTCCCGGATCAAGATCGAGAAGGTCATTGGGTCTGGTGAGTCCCTGGGCCGGGCTGCCTCTTTGCATCACATCTGCTGGTGGAAATTCACAATCTGGGCTTGTGCCGTCCCTGCGGCCCGCTGGGACCAGAGCAGGCGCCCAGCCAGGGCTTGTGACATCCAAATGGTGGCTGGAGAGGGGGTTTTGGTGCATGGAAATAAACTCTTTGTAGGCAGCCTGGTGCAGAGGGTTCTGTTCAGCCAGCCTGGCACCGACAGCTCAGGCTGGCACGGCAGATGGCTCAGCCTGTCCCGTGTGGGTGCTCCCATGCAGCCACCCTGCTTCCAAACCTCAGAACAAGCGTCTGGGGTGACAAGATGAAGATGAAACTGCAAACAAAATGGTGAATTTTCAGCACAGAAAGGAGTTTTGCACAGGGATGGAGGGTTATAGGGAAGCATGGGCAGAGGCAGAGCCGTCCCTTCACCAGCAGCTCCTCAAGAACTTACCCCAGCGCAGCATTGGGAAGCCTTTCTGAGACAAACACCTGCTGCTCCAAGAGGCTCTCAGATTTGTTCATTAAAAGCGGCAAAGCAAGTGCCACTGCAGTCACTACTCTTGGCCCACTGCCTTCAGTAAAACGCATCAGAAGGAAGTGGTTCCTGAGCGTGAGGGAGCCCTGGGCCAGGCTGCCCAGGGGGGTGTGGAGTCTCCATCTCTGGAGAGATTCCAGCCCCGTCTGGACGCCGCCCTGTGCACTATGAGCTGGGAGCTGCTTTGGCAGGGGGTTGGACCCCAGGAGCTCTCCAGGGCCCTGCCAACCCCTGGGATTCTGGGATTCTGTGATTCTGTGGTATTTCTGCCCAGTTCCCAGCACTTGCACTGGAAGCTGGAGATGGACAATCCTTTCTGCATGCAGGCACATGGATGCACATAGAGCCCAGGAGTTCTGAGGGGCTGGAGCACGCTGCGAGCATGCCAGCAGAGTGGTTGATCCGTGGTGCTAGTGGGTCAGTGCAAGAAGCTGAGCAGTTCCCCATGCTCTTATCTTCCCTTGCCTTCCAGGGGAGTCTGGAGAAGTGTGCTATGGCCGCCTGAAGCTGCCAGGGAAGAGGGAGATTCCCGTGGCCATCAAGGCACTGAAAGCAGGCTACACAGAGAAGCAGAGACGGGACTTCCTGAGCGAAGCCAGCATCATGGCACAGTTTGACCACCCCAACGTCATCCACCTGGAGGGGGTGGTGACCAGGAGTATGTGGGTGGTGGGGATGGGACTCAGCTGGGATGTATCTCCCTGTGGGCACCCTGGGAGATGGGAGTCAGGGGATCACCTTTGTGCACTTCATCCTTCAGCTGCCCTGGTTCCTTGCTTATCAGATGCCCATTGACCTGGGGTCCCCTCCATCCCATCCCACTGCCTTCTCTTACAGGACACACTTTCCACTTGGCAGCTCCCCTTCATGCTCTGCAGTGCACCCCAGGTCAGGGATATTGGTTTAGGAGATGTCCTAGCCATTAGCATTTATTTTAAAGTCTGCCTGAATTGAATCATAATTTCAAGTCTTCCCTCAAAAAAGCACATTCTGATGCAAAGTGTTATGCTAATGGCATGCACATTTCAGCAGGGTAACAAAGCTGACTTACCCACATCAACGGCACCTGGAGGAAGGGTCTATTGCCACATCCACTCCACAGTCCCATCCTGCACAGGATAAGGCCACTCTGCGGGGCTGCAGGAGATCCACAGACCAGGATTCATGTCTTTCCCAGAAAAATCCTGGCACTGGGCTTCCCAGAGGAAGGTGACTTCTCTGCTAACTTGACCTCCCTTGTCTTCTGCAGGCAAATTGGTGATGATTGTTACTGAATACATGGAGAACGGCTCGCTAGACACCTTCCTCAGGGTAAGGAACTCTTCTGTATTCTTATTCACTGCACATCCCCCTGGGCTGAGCGGCTGGAGGAGAGGCTGGTTCCTGCTTATCAGCCTCATGGCCACTGCAAGTGCAGTGCGCTCTGGGCTCCCACCTCTCCAGCAGACCTAGGCTCCAGGGCATCGTGGTTGGCTTCCCAGAGTGGCACCTGCCTGAGTGGCATGTCAGAGGTGCTGGGAGGGCAGGAGGTGGGCTGAGGGGGACAAGAGAGAGGCACTGTGGTTAGAGGAGGCGCTAAGCCAAAGAGAAGAAGTACTAAGGGGTTGGTTTAACAAGAGCAGCATCAACAGGATGCTGGTGAAAACCAACCACAGGTGAACTCTGGGTTATTTCCTTTCCAGAAGCACGACGGGCAGTTCACCATCATCCAGCTGGTGGGCATGCTGCGTGGCATTGGAGCAGGCATGAGGTACCTGTCTGACCTGGGCTACGTGCACCGGGACCTGGCTGCCCGCAACATCCTGGTGAACAGCAACCTGGTCTGCAAAGTGTCTGACTTCGGCCTCTCCCGCATCCTGGAGGACGACCCCGACGCTGCATACACCACCACGGTGGGTGGCTTCCAGCCTTGCAGTCCCACTTACCCTTACAAAGGGTGATTGCCCCGGGGCCACTGGCAGGTGGAAAAGTTAAACCCTCTCCAGTCAAGATAGGCAGGGCAGGAATGGAGTTTGTCACCTCACAGGTGGTATCTGGACCAAGAGTATGAACCCAAAGATCTTCTGAGCGTTAACGCATCATCCTTCATACAGGGACATCCCAGAATGGAGGTGGGCAGTGAACAAAGAGGTAGGAGAGCGGGGAGCTGATTAAACCTCTGCAGCCAACAGCTCCTGTGGGCATGTGTGGCAACTGCACAGGGATGCTCCCATGTCCCTGGTGGTGTCCTTCCCTAGACTGCATAGCTCCATCCACTCTTCCAGTTGTCCTAGAGCCATTGGTCAGTAGGTAGGTGTTGTGGTGTGGTGCTGAACTGAGGATGTTTTTTCTTGTCCAGGAATTTGTGGTAAGACAGTATCCTGTGCTCTTCCTCTGTTGTCCTTGAGCTGCTCAGGAGGTGCTTTCCCCAAAGGGACTCTCCCAGAGGACATCGTTCATCTTCAGTCCCCATCAAGGCCTGTGCCAGAGCAGGCAGGAGGCAGGACTCATATGGATTGGAGAAACTCTCCCTAGACAAGGATACCTCAGAGGTGTTCCCAGGCACATCATGCCTGCCCTGGTTGCTCTGGGAAACCCACCCAACATTCCCTGTGCCACAACTTTCCTCTTCAAATGGCTGGCAGCTACATATCTAGCTTAAATGTGTTCTTACCCCATTTATTGCTGATTTTTGTCAGCATGGTCCTTGTCCTGGTTCTGGCTGTGCACAGCAGCTTGTCTCCAATGAGACCCTTTTTATTACAGGGAGTGATGCCACAGGATATGAAAAACAGCCCAGAGCAACTCAGCTCACTTGTGCTGGCTGCTTGGGGAAGTTAACTCTGTCCTGGCTGGAACCAGGACAGTCCTCCTCTTCAGTGCTTGCCTGACAAAGCAGTAGTGGACAGGGCGTACAAGCCATCGCTCTCCTTGTCTGCTCGAGTCAGACTCTGCCCGTGCCCAGGGTCAGCTCCACGCTGTTGTGTTCTGGTAGCCATGGGCTCCTCACATCACTCTGAATTGCTCACTCCTGGGCACAGAGGGCCAAGATTGTGCATGAGGTAGGCTAGTAAAAGAGCACAGCTTTCTCCTTGCTCTACCGGGAATATCTTGCGGTACACCTTGAGGCTGATGTCAGGCCTTCCCAGAAGACACCATCCCAGCGTATCGATTGCCTAATCTGCCCTCCCACCCGCAGAGAGGTCGGGGTGCCTGAGCCCTGCTTGCTCAGCCTGCACTGTCGGTCGCTGTTTCAGGGGGGAAGATCCCGATCCGCTGGACAGCTCCCGAAGCCATCGCCTACCGCAAGTTCTCCTGGGCCAGCGACGTGTGGAGCTACGGCATCGTCATGTGGGAGGTGCTGGCCTACGGCGAGCGGCCCTACTGGAACATGACCAACCGGGACGTGAGTGGGTGCAGGGCCGCGCCGTGCCAGGCCTGCCTCTCCTCCTGCCCTCGCCCAAGCCAGCCTGGCAGGGGGGCTGGGGACAAGGGACCCAAAGAGCAGCTCTTGCCTCTCCTCACCTACCCTCCAGGCTGGGCGCAGCGGCGCGTCCCCTCCGCGGGGCCAGCGGCGTGGGGCCTGCATTGCACCTCCGAACCTCTCATATGGGCAGCAGCCTGGCTCCCGCCTGCGTGTGGCCGTGGGCACTGTGGGTCTCCCCATCCCAGTCTGCTGCTCTGCACAAGCCTTTCTGCTGGCTGGAGAGCTGCAGCACGTGTTGTGCCACCTGGCAGAGCTAAGGCCTTCCCACAGCCCCACTTCACTAGCCTGCCAGTGCCTCCTGCACCCCAAGCTTGAGTTCCATCCCTTCCACTGACCATGGGAGAGACCACGGCTTGCACCAGCCTGCAGCAGGCCTTGGGCTTGTCAGAGCTATGTGGAACCATTGTTGCCTCAAGAGTAGCATAAAACCTGTAGGAAAATGTAGGCTATGATCCCAAGTACCACCTGGGCACAACATTTCCAAAAGGAGGCAATAAAAGGACTATTTTTGACTTTGCAGAACCACAGGACTCCTTTATTTTACCTACAGGGACTATCCACCTAGCTGCCTTCTCCTTGATCTGGGAGTCCTGAGAGTCCCCTCTCCTCCCAGTGTTTTTTGTTAGGCACAGGGCATGGATGCAGTGGCTTACGCTGCCTCCTCCACACAGTTCCTTCCATCACAGTTTCCTCCAAGCCTTTTTGGAGTGGTGGCAAGCCCTGGTTGTAGAACAACTGAACATGAGTGCAGCTCTTTGTAGCTTGTCTGCTGGAGGGAAGCTGCAGTATTTTAGGCCTGTCGAACCACTTAATAAATCCGCTGTCATAGCAGTGATTTCTTGTATGAGGATGGTATCCAGGCAGCTTCCAGCTCTCCAGAGACTGCACACAGCTTTCTGGCAATGCACTTGTCATTTAGCATGAATCTTATGTACAGCCCCCTGCTTCCCCATCTGATGGCCTCAGCAGCTCACACAACAGGGATCTTCCCTGCGTGCTGCCGTCTGGGGTGCTGGGGCAGTGGGAGTGCAGCTCCTCTTCGCTGTGTGGCTTCCTTCCAGGTCATTAACTCAGTGGAAGAAGGCTACCGCCTGCCTGCCCCCATGGGCTGCCCCACTGCCCTGCACCAGCTCATGCTGGACTGCTGGCAGAAGGACCGCAGCGAGAGACCACGCTTCTCCCAGATTGTCAGCATCCTGGACAAGCTCATCCGCAACCCTGACACCTTGAAGTGCACGGCCACCGTGAGCCGGTAAGAGCTCCCTGGGCCGCCTCGAGGAGCAGGGCTTGGCAGCTGATGCTGGGCAGAACCTGTGGGCTGCAGCACAGAAGGGATGTTTGTCTCCAGCCCCAGCAATGTTGGCTTCCCTGCAACCATGGCCATGCACAGGGCTCGTGGGCACAGGCTGTGGTCTGTAGAGGGAAGGATCCCATGTTTCACTGCCTTCTCTCACCGCGGCATCCCCGTGCCAGGGTCTGGTCAAGCATGTGCAGCGGTGTGCTCGCAGCAGCGTGCCTACCTTCACTAGCCTTAAAGGCTGTCTGTCCTGCTGGGTCACAGGCTCTTTGAAGGTGGACCTCACAGCCTGGCCACCTAGGACCATCACCTCCTGGGCTAACCCCTTCTGTCTTGTTCCCAGGTTCACCCAAACACCCTTCGACAGGGGTCTCCTTGACCTGTCCAGCTGTATGACAGTGGAGGACTGGCTGGAATCCATCCGGCTGGGGCACTACCGGGACAACTTTGCCATGGCAGGGTACTCCTCCCTGGGCATGGTGATGCGCATGAACATCGAGTGAGTACCAAAGACACACCGCTGCCAGGGCTGCCCTGCACCATCCCACTGGTCCCTAGCAGTGTCCATCCTGCCTTGGCTTGTTCAACCTAGTTGGCCTCTGATCCAGAGACATGGGCTGAAGGAAAAGGTGTTTGGCCCATACCAGGTTCCTTTTGAGACCTGGGACAACGTCCAAAGCTGTGCTGACCTTTGAGAGAGGTATGGGAGTTGTCTGGAAAGGGTGGGATTATTGAGTCACCACTGGTGCTCTGCGGTCCAATGGGACCAAAGGGTGACAGCCTGTAAGGTACTTCAGGAGGTCATTCTATGATTCCATACAGAAGAGGGCTGGAGCACCTCCCCTATGAGGACAGGCTGAGAGAGTTTGGGATGATCAGCCTGGAGAAAAGAAGGGTCTGGGGGGATCTTATAGTGGCCTTCCAGTACCTGGGCATATAGGAAATCTGGGGAGGAACTTCTTTCAAGTGCATGTAATGATAGGATGAGGGGCAATGGCTATAATCTGGAAGAGGCTAGATTTAGACTGCATATAAGGAAGACATTTTCCACTGTGAGGGTGGTGAGGCCCTGGAACAGGTTGCCTAGAGAAGCTGTGGCTGCCCCCTCCCCAGAGCTGTTCAAGACCAGGCTGGATGGGGCTTTGAGCAACCTGGTCTAGTGGGAGGTGTCCTTGCCCATGGTAGGGGGGTTGGAACTAGATGATCTCTGAGGTCCTTTCCAACCCAAACCATTCTATGATGCTATCATCTAATCTGACCACCTGCTCAAAGCAGGGCCAGATATAAGGTTGCTTTCTTCTTGTACTTGTCACCTTTGTTTGCCCTGCAAAAGGCATGTCTGGACTGTGCCATACTGCACAGCTTCACTGGCATCCCAGGCAAACAAACAGAGTGGGGGCACCCCAGATCTCCTGCAGACCTCAGAGCACCGGGCTGGCTCCCTGTTCATTGCAGCTGGGCTGGAAGACACCATCCAGGGCCTCAGTGTGAGTGGAAGGTCATAGCCAAGTGCCCAAGGCTGGGATAAGGAGGGCCAGGGAAGACATTCTCACCACCCATACTCATCCTCCTGCCATAAGAAGCTTTCTCTCCAATGTGTCCAGGGGTTCTCTGGGGTGGCTGATGCTCCTACCTTGATGCTAACATTAGTGCCAGGGCTGGCAACTCCCCCCTCTGCCCCTGAGAAGACTTTTTCCTTGTCAAAGACATGGGAATTCCAGGTGTTCGTTCCATGGCTTGGGAAATACACCTTGGTGGAAGCGGGGCAAGTAGGGCAGGATCAAGTGAAAGAGAAGATGGAGAGGAGCAGGTAGAGGGCTGTCATGTGCATTGATGGGGCTGTACCTGGGGCCTTGCTATGGGATTATCAAGGATCAGTATGATCCTTGTTGCTCATGGTTGCCAGGGGAGCTTTTGAGTTGGGAAGGCTCATTGTCCAAGTTATTCAAGAGCATCTTGCTGAAACTGAACCCAAATTCAAAGCACTGACCTTGTCCCTTGCTAGCCCATCAGGAGTGATCGCCTCCTGCTCCTGCTCCTCCCTGGGACTGTCAGAAGGATGTGCCCAGTGAATGGCAGCCTCTCCATCCCTGGGAGGATGCCCACAGACCTTCAGCAGCAGCCACCTTGTGCGGACAGGCAAGCGGAGACAAACCAGGCACTGGATCCTGGGCTGTCCCTCCATGGGGTGTGCAGATGGGGAGGGTCAGTGTCCTGGGTTCTGGCGCAGGTCCAGCCCATGGGATGTTTAACTATGTCCTTGTTCTCCAGGGACGTTCGGAGCCTGGGTATCACCATGATGGGCCACCAGAAGAAGATCTTGAGCAGCATCCAGGCCATGAGATCCCAGCTGATGAACACAAATGGCCCTAGGAGGCACCTTTGATTACCAGCATTGCAGATCCACATCAGGCATTCCTTAACACTTACCCTGGCAAAGGGGCAGCAGGGTGGTGAGCAGGAAAAAGGGCACCAGACCAGGACCTGGAGCCCTGACAGCATTCTTTTGATTTCAGCGTCGGTGAAAACATGGTTTTCCAGATACCTTGATGGTCCTGCTGCCTCCTTCCCCCATACGAAGGGGGAGCAACCTACCAAGTGGGCTAGGGTCTTGTCATACCTCTCTCCGTCCTCTACTGTGTTCCTGTGGATCCTCACACCACTATGCAGGACAGGTGGAAACCCCTTGACACAGTGGGATGGCCCCAGCTGCACCTGCAGATGAAGGGTATCAGATGCAACAGCAATACCAGGAGCAGTGGGACTGGGCTTGCCATGGCTCCTTGTGATCTGACAGCTGGGGAGTTTGTTGGATCTCTGAACTGATGAGGGCCCTGCCAGCTGCCACACAGCAGAGGCAGCACTGCTCCCAGTACCTCCCAGTTCCAGTGGACTTCAGCCTGGACCTCCTGAACTGCACTAGCCTGCAGGTGACTTCATGGCCCAGCTCTACCCAGCCCAGGAGGGCAGTGCACCCAGTACAAGCTGGCAGTGCCAGGAACAGCTGGCTCTGCATACAGAGGAGACTTCCCCAGCATGGAGAAGAGGTGGCCAGGGTCTGCTATCTGGAGCCTCAAGAAGCCCCAGTGTGCTGCAGGATGCTCTCCACCTCTTGAACCCACCAGCACCACTCCTCTCTGCACCCAGCACAGGCATCCTTGTGCAGCCCAGGTGTGTTTTCTAGGGCCACAAGCTCAGGTTTCTCCCCACCACAGAACAACCATCGTGGCATCTGCCAAAGACATACCAGGGCAGAGAGGAGTGGGAGAGTTTGTTCCCATCTCACATGACGGAGGGACAGAGAGACTTCTGCCAAAGTCCTCTTTGTTCTTATCTTTCCCTAGAGCTGTCCCATCACCACGCTACCTGCCTATGCTCAGGTCATCTGCAGAGGAGGGGTCCTGAGCAGCATTTCAAGCTGTAGTCCCCCGGCCCTACAGCTGGGGACTGGGACTCTGGGCAAAGGGCATCTTCAGCACTACCCAGCTGGTGAACCTGGTGGCTGGGAGCTCGGCTTTTCTCCGCAGCTCTCCTATCTTCTCCACCAGAGCATCTCCTTTGGGGAGCTTGCCTGGTGTGGAGCAGTGGCCTCTGAAGACTCAGAGCTGGTCTGAGAGGCTGAGCTCCCTGCAGAGATGCAGATGTGCCGTGGAGCAAGGGCAGGCTGTGGGCTGGGCAGGTTTCTCTTGGGTGTAAATACAATTTTCTATGGGTTTGGGGACTGTTCTAGTGAAATACAATGTTAAGTACACAAAAATGATCTCAAAGCACAGAAGTCTCAGTCAGGGGGCTGAACTCACTGCAAAAGCAATCTGCTGGGAGCGTGGCTGGGGCAGGGTCTGCTGGAGGAGGAGAAGTGCTGGAGGGGAGCCAGGCTGATGGCCACGGCCCAGCCTGGCCCACAGCACCCTGTCCTCAGCACTGCCACGTAAATCCAGCATCACTCAAATGCAAGTACCAAGTACTGGTAGGATCTGGCCTGAGGCCTGTTCCTCCCAGTGCTGTTGGGGCACAAGGAGGGTGGGGGGAGGGTTAAAGCCATTTCTCAGCTGCAATAATGCTGGCTAACCTTGCCTTTCTGGGGCTGGCTTAGCTTTCCATCCAGGGCAGTTCTGTCCTGATGGATCCTCTAACTGTGGTGGGCACTTTACTTCTTCCTATGGAAGCTCTTTGTAACAGGGGACAGATGCAATGTGTGGTTTGATTTGTATTGCACCTGCACCTGCACCCTGCACCAGACCTGCCACACACCCACCCTGCAGCCAGCAAAGCGATGGAGCCCAGTCCAAGCCCTGCAGCACAGCACTGTGGGTGCTGGCTGTGTCCTCTCTTCCCAACATTTGGGACTGCCTGGGGGTGAGCCCTTGGTGGACGAACTGGGAAGAGCAGAGGTCGGTGACACAGACCTGTGAACCTCTGGGGTTTGCTGGCCAAGCCTGGACACGTGGGCTGCAGGACCTGAGGCTGGGAGCTGCCAGGTGGCCCCTTCCCAGGTGGCTCCTGGGTCAGATCTTGCAGCGTGGGGTTGTTGGGCTGCTCGTGGCAGCAGGGGGGATGGGGCAGGGTTTGCCTTTTCTGTTCAGAGTGTGCACCTCCTCGTGGGCAATAAAACTCCTTCTTCCCACGGGCCATCTCCTTGCCTGTTATTGTCCCTGTGCTGCAGAGACCTGTTTTGCCACTTTCAGAGATGATGGGGGAATCCATGGCCGCTTTACAAGCACAGGGTGGGCAGCACAGGGATGTCCAGCTAGCCACCACCTACCTCCACCTGAAGGATGCTTCCCTGAGGAGCAAGGGTGCCTGCAGCGTTGGCCTGTGAGCACAGGGAAGAGCCAAGAGGCTGGTCATTCCTAGGGTCCCACTGGTGGGGCCACAGTGCTGCAGGCTGGGAGAAGCCTCCCCAAAACCACCAAGTCGTTGTTATGTAGGGCAGGACATCATGCAAGCGTGGGAAGCCTTGTGTGCAGAGGCTCCTCTGAACCTTAGGAGCCTCGTGCAGGTTTCTCCAGACTCTCCTGGAAATTCAGGAATTGATGGGAAAAAAAAAAAAAAAAAGGAAGGAAGGAAAAACCCCCAACCCAGTGAAACCTCAACCCTCCTTCTCCTCAGTGTGAGCTGAAGTCTTCCTGAGGTGCCCATCTTGTAGGCATTCAGATGTGGTTCCAGCTGCCCTCCAGTGAAGGATCTGCCAGCTTATGAGTTGCAGGGACAAAGACCACACCAGAATTTTCTGGAAGGAAGCATGTGTTCCTAGCCATATAAAACCAAAAGGGCACAGGGTGGGATTGGCTCTGCCCATGTCACTCCCTGCTGACATGCCCCCAGCCTTTGGAGCCCTTCAGGGATGGAGGTGACCAACCCCAGGCAGCACAGCCCTGCTCCTCATCCCGCTGTGGGGAAAGGCCAGCCTGGCTCCCACCCAGTGCTGTGCAGCCTGTCCCAGGAGCCCCTTGCACCAGCTGTCCACGTGCTATCAAGTTGCCCTGCCAGCTCCATGCAGAGCATCCTTCCTCCTGGTCCCCCCTTCCCTCTTCTCTCCAGTGCACAGCACCGGTCCCCAGCACTTGGGGAGGAGCTCACCAGCCCTGCTCTCTGCACCCCCATTTTCATACCCCAGTTCAGTATTTGCCTCTCCCATCACTACCACCCACATGGTCACTGCAGGCTGCCTGTTGCTCCCCCTATTGCTGTTCTGTCCTGGACATTCCTCTTTTCTCCATCACCTCCCAAACACAACCCTGGGCAGCAGGTTTCACTCTTCTAGTTTCATTATCTGCCAGAGGCTTCAGGAATGTGGCTGGAAGAGACCTCTGAAGGTCACCTCATCCTGCAGACAGGGACAGCAACCATGTCACACCACGCTCACAGCACACTGCTGGCACTGGGAACGCTGGGGAGTGCTGGGACAGGTCAGTGTTACCATGTTTCACTGATTTCAGTTATGACTAAAGCCTGTAACCACATTGGAAAGAATGCACAAAGTTTATTTACCTTTTTCAGTCCCAGAGCAAACACTTGGTGCATGGAAAGGTGGATGATGCTGGTGCCTGGCTCCTTACCTGGGGCACCCTCAGGTGGGCTGGTGGGCATCGCTCTGCCTGGTAGGGGCCAGTATTCAGAGCTGCTCCACAGCTACCACAGCATCACTTTGTGAAAGTCTGGGAGGACCATGTGCAGGGCATCACCCTGCTCACAACCCCCAGAAGACAGGGCAGGGTTGGATTGTTTTTAACAGGTCATTTCTTCCCCCCACCCCTCTGAAAGAAACTGCCACTGAAGTGCAGTCCTGGGAAGGGCCAGTCATCAGGGGCTCCTCCCCAGGGCACAGAGCAGCATCTCCAGGCCTCATTCCCTGCTCTGTGCTCCTGAAGCTGAGCCCTGCAGCAGGCAGCTGTGTGGCCCAGCCAGGCTGGGGACAGGCTGGCACCCAGGGATCCTGATGGAACTGGCTCAGCAGCACACCCCTTGTGCAGAGGACTTAGGAAACCTGTCCAGGGGAAGGAGCTGGTCAAGAGGCAAACTCTTCCATCTGAGGACAGGTGGTGGAAACTCTGGCTTATGTATGACAGCAGGTAAACCCATCCATGTGTCATAATAGCCCCCAGGATTTTCACACCTTCTTAAAGGTCCCTCAAGAGACATTTATTCCAACTTGCATCATTGGAGCTAGTATTTCTGCAGTAAAACAGCTTCCCTTTTATAATCACACCCAGTATTACCCCAAGCTACCAGTAAGTCACCTCCAAAGCATTTAATTTACAGCTGCCCAGGCCAAATGTGGCTGTGTCATTAGCAAGTGAGGCTCTGCAAGCTTTGTGTGCCTGGAGGTGGCAGTCTGGACTTGCAGAGCACCTGCAGAGCCCTGCATGGAGCCCCCAGCCTCAGCTCTGCACCCAGGCTCGGTTTGTGCCAGCTTTGTGTGGGTTTGCAGGGGTCAGATGCACTCTGTGGATGGTGTTAACAGATGGTGAACTCTGTGTCCTATTTACTGATCTGATTCCTGTCTGATCACATACCAGCTTCGTCTGCCAAGGAAGGCTGTATTCCCAGACCACCTTCTCTCTCTGCTTTTAGCACAGTCATTTAGCATCATGTCCAAGCAAATTACTTCTTAGGATAATCTGGTGTAAGATGGAAATATCACTTGCAGCTGCTATTTTAACTCTTGGAAGGGCTACAGGTTAAATCCTGCATGAGTTTTGAACCGTCCCATAGGTCATGTCTTGGTAACCACCATCAAGGACTGGGGTAGCAGCACAGTTTGTCCCAGAGGGCTGATGGAAGTGCCTGCTCTGCAATCAGGGCACCCTGCCTGGAGTGAGCTGGGCTCGGGGAAGGACGAGTCAGGACTGCAGCAGCCCTGACATCTGCTGCAGGGGCTGGGAACATGGGACAGGCTTCAGAGCAGAAGCACAGGTCCCCTGGATTGTGAGGTCTGGCATGGAGCAGTCACAGTCACCTGCTGCCCTGAGCAGGAAAAGGAAGACATGGATGTCACTTTGTCACCTGGCATCCTCTGTCTGCAGGGTGTAAAAGGGAACCTGGGCTAACCAGCCTGACTGAACCTTCAGTCCCATGACAGGCATCCCACCCCTGCAACCAGGCTGGTCCCACCAGTTTATGTGGTGCAGCCCTGGGGATCCTCAGACACACAGCCTGCTCCTCAGGGGTCTGTCACCCACCCACCACCACTGAGCATGGCCTGGGGTGTTCAGGTGGCTGTGCAGAATCCTCAGCCCTCTGCGCTCTCAGCATTTAGGGGTGCCTCAGGCACGGCTACACCTGCTCCTCAGAGTGGGCTGTCAACCAGCCACAGTATCCAGGAAAACAAAAGCTCCTTTCACATCTCCTGGATGAAGCCACCTGGCAGTTGTGTCTTGTGAAATCCCAGTGTAGTTTCTGTGTCTCCTGCTTACGCTGCTCCTTCCAGAAGGGACTTGCAGAGCACCTGAAGGGTTTCTGCATGCACAGCCAGCTAAACTGCTCTTACACAAGGGGAAGATTATTTCTGGAAGTTAAAAAAAACTCCAAGAATGTTTTACTGAGTGGAAAAAGGCAACACATGGGGATGCACTGAGGTTGGTTGATCCAGACTCGCAGCCATGGCACGTCAGAGATTTTAATTTTGCTGATGCTGAAAGAAGGTAAATAATAGAATCATAGAATCCCAGGGGTTGGCAGGGCCCTGGAGAGCTCCTGGGGTCCAACCCCCTGCCAAAGCAGCTCCCAGCTCAGAGTGCACAGGGCGGCGTCCAGACGGGGCTGGAATCTCTCCAGAGATGGAGACTCCACACCCCCCTGGGCAGCCTGGCCCAGGGCTCCCTCACCCTCACTGGGGAAAAGTTCTGCCCCAGCTTGGGGGGGAACTTCCTCTGCTCCAACTTGCAGCCATTGCCCCTTGTCCTGTCCCCACAGACACTGAGAAGGGGCTGCCCATGTCCCCCTGCATCCCATCCTGCAGCTAGTGATAACCATGAAGAAGGTCCCCCCTTAGTCTTCTTCTCTCCAGGCTGAACAGCCCCAGCTCCCTCAGCCTTTCCTCACAGGGGAGATGCTCCAGGCCCTTCAGCATCTCCAGAGCCTCCTCTGGACTCTCTCCAGCAGATCCCTGGCTGGTTGATCCCAGGGAGCCCAGCACTGGACACAACACTGCAGTGGGGCCTGAGCAGGGCAGAGCAGAGGGGGAGGATCCCCTCCTGTGACCTGCTGCCCACACTCCTCCTGATGCCCCCAGGAAAACAGGAAACTGTTCCCCAGCACTCACTGGTGTATTCCTAACCCCACATTCTTTCACTCATACAGATTTCTTACTACTCATCTTATGTTCCACTTCCTCCCTCCCTTCCCATCTTCCCCTCACAAAGCTGTCCTTAAAAGTGGCCCTTGTAGGGAGCAGGAGGTGGGATGGAAAGTGTGGGTGGTGGGTGCATTCAGCAGCTAACAGCAGATAAGATGTCCCACCCAAACACCAGGCAGTGGTACAGATTAACCGGGTGCATCAAGGAGGAGAGGCAAGAGAATGTGGTGCAGACCGTGGCTCACCGTGGTCTCCATGGCTGGGCAGGGGCTGCAGGAGCGTGCAGTGAAGGTGGCAGTTTGGGTACATGTGCTTTGGAGCACTGATGGGGCCTGAGCCTGGGGACTGGTGGGAGCTGCAGCAGGGTCAGGGCATACTCCAAAGCAGTGAGCTGACACCTCTCAGCACGAAGGAGAGATCATAGAGTCATAGTATACTGAGTTGGAAGAGACCCATAAGGATCATCAAGTCCAGCTCCTAAGAGAGATGGAGATGCAGGAGGTGATGGAGAGGCAGGAGGTGACGGAGAGGCAGGAGCAGCAGCCCAATTGGACTGACCCCATCCTGCATGGTCAAACATCAGGGATGGATGAAACCCCTTTTAGTGCTGGGCTCCTCTAAACCTGTTATCAAAAGATGAGGTTCCTCATTACGATTCCTTTATTTCTCCCACACTCAGAGCTGCCAGTGAAGGGTCAGCAGAGCTTATGAAATTTTCAATTCTCACAGGGTTTGAATTTACATGTTTCTTTCTGTGTCTGAGCTGGAGGAAGATTATGAATAAAAGATTAAAATTTGGAGGTCTCCAATCATTTAAGAGCAATTCAACAAGCATTTATTCTGGGAACAGGCACAAGCCAAACACCACTGCATGCATACCAAGAATTAGCAGCAAACTTCAAACAGGGCCTAAACAAAAGGCTGTGCTCTTTGATGTGACTCTCAGCTGGGGTGCAGGGAGGAGCAAACCTGGGCAGCTGGAAATGCCTGGGCTCTGCAGGGTCCCAGGAGCAGAGCAACAGCCTCCTTGACTCCAGATGCTCCAGAGGAGAAGCAGGTCCCACCAGCTCCATCGATGTTTTCCCATTGCTGAGCCCTGCTGCAGAGCATTAGCATCATACATGACCACCTTGCAGGAGGGAGAGAGGTCTCTCCAAGAGAGGATGGAGGGACAGGTGGTGGCAGATCTCGGTGAGCTAGGTGTCACAGTCTGCAATCACACAGACTGCTCTGGCAGAGGTTAAACCCCCTTATGTTCCAGCCCACCTCAGATTGCTCTGGGTGGCTGGGGGAGGCTGGGCTTAACCCCTGAGTGATGGCCAAGTAGGTGCTTTATCCTGACCAGGTCTTTGCCATTCTCAGGAACAGAATTCAGACTCAGAATGGAGTCAAGGTTTAAGTCACTTTATTTGGAGGAGAAAGCTGGGGGGGGGGGGAAGGGGGAAGAGAGAGAAAAGAGTGAGAAAGAGAGAGAGAGAGAAAGAGAGAAATTGCAGTATCTACCCCCTGGAGCTGAGGTGTCCCATCAGTCCGAATGGTCAGGCGGGGGTTCCAGCAGTTGCTGGTTGTCATGGTTCAGCGCTGGGTGCACGGGGGATTGCTCCACTGCAGACCTGCACACTAACCTGGCAGCTCTTGGTATCTACAGTTCGATGACCCTTATTCATTAGGTGACCTCATCCACCTCTTCATATTCATACCCTGCCACGCTTCACATTCAAATGAGTCCCAAGAAGTGATTGCCATGAACTCCTCCCAGCTGAACCTGCACACTGCCTCCTGGTGCTGGCTGTCAGGGGGGCTCAGTGATGAAGGCTCAAAGTCTTCACAGAATCCCAGAATCCCAGCCTGGTCTGGGCTGGAAGGGACCCCAAGGGTCCCAGAGCTCCAATCCCCTGCCACAGGCAGGGACACCAACCTCCAGGCCTGGAGCTACACAAGGTTGCCCAGGGCCCCAGCCAACCTGGCCTTCAACACCCCCAGGGACAGGGCACCCTGGGTAACTACAGACTGGTCAGCCTCACCTCCATCCCTGGAAAGGTGATGGAGCAACTTCTCCTGGGTGCTGTCTCTGGGCACATCAGGGATAAGAGGGTCATGAGGAGCAGTCAGTCAGCATGGTTTCACCAAGGGGAAGTTGTGCTTGACCAACCTTTTATCAAGACATAACCAGGTGGATAGATGATGGTAGTGCAGTGGATGGGGTTTACCTGGATTCCAGGAAAGCATCTGACACCATCTCCCACAGCATCCTTGCGGCTGAGCTGAGGGAGGAGGTCTGGAGGGTCGGGCAGTGAGGTGGATGGAGAGCTGGCTGAAGGAAAGAAGTCAGGGGGTTGTGGTCGATGGGACAGAGTCTGGCTGGAGGCCTGTGTCCAGTGAGTCCCTCAAGGGTCGGTACTGGGACCAGCACTGTTCAGTGACCTGGATGAGGGAACAGAGTGCACAGTCAGCAGATCTGCTGGTGACACACGACTGGGAGGAGTGCCTGACACAGCAGAGGCCGTGCTGCCACCCAGCCAGGTCTGGACAGGCTGGAGAGGTGGGAGGGGAGACACTTAGTGAGATTCAACAAGGGCAAGTGTAGGGCCTGGCCTTTGGGGAAGAACAGCCCCAGGTACCAGTATGGGTTGGGGACTGGCCTGCTGGGGAGCAGCACAGGGCAAAGGGCCCTGGGGGTGCTGGGGGACAGCAGGATGGCCATGAGCCAGCAATGTGCCCTGGGGCTGAGAGAGACAATGGGATCCTGGGGTGTATTAGAAGGGGTGTGGCTAGTAGGTGGAGAGAGGTTCTCCTCCCCCTCTACTCTGCCCCAGTAAGACTGCATCTGGAATATTGTGCCCAGTGCTGGGCCCCTCAGCTCAGGGACAGGGAACTAGAGCCCAGCACGGGGCCATTAAGATGATTAAGGGAGTGGAACATCTTCCTTATGAGGAAAGGCTGAGGGAGCTGGGTCTTTTTAGCCTGGAGGAGACTGACCTCATTAATGTCTATAAATATGTAAAGTGTGAGAGTCAGGAGGATGGAGCCAGGCTCTTCTCAGTGATGTCCAGCAACAGGACAAGGGGCAATGGGTGCAAGCTGGAGCATAGGAGGTTCCATGTGAACATAAGGAAAAGCTTTTTCACTGTGAGAGGCTGCCCAGAGAGGCTGGGGAGTCTCCTTCTCCTTCTCTGGAGACATTCAAACCTGCCTGGATGTGTTCCTGTGTGACCTAATCCAGGTGATCCTGCTCTGGCAGGGGGCTGGACTAGATGATCTTTTGAGGTCTCTTCCAACCCCTGACACTCTGACTCTTTAGTAAAATGCTGTGACACACCTTTCCAAGGCATTTCCAGGCCTCTCACATTTTTCACCAGCAGCAGTTTGACAATGCAGTGACAGGTAGCATCCCCACCTCCCAGCCTGTGCCTGTCCTGCATCTCTCACTCTCCCAGAGCAGGGGTGGGTTTCAGCCAAACATGACAGAGGACAGCGAACATCAGGAGCCTGTGTTTCCACAGGCTTTGGAAGTAGCTGACAGCCTGTGTGATGAAGCAGTGCCCCCACAGACAAGACGGTGGCAGCCTCAGCTTGCATCTACACATGTCCAGGAGAAGGCATGAAAGGGACCTGTGACAGCTCCCTGCCTACAAAGCTTTGCTCCCAGCTCCCAGCGAGCTCCAGGCACTGCCCTGAAGAAAAGCACCCGTGAGACTACTTGTAGCTCATGTGCTGGGGTTTGCCATGCCCTTGTCCCCTGCTCAGCTGATGCTGTGTCTTCAGCTGCCCCCTGAAAACATTCCAGGACCTCTCCTTCACCTCCCTCCCAGGCTTCCCAAGCTGGTCCTGCAGCCTGCTGAGGGCAACAGGCAGGGTGGGGACGCATCCTTGGTGGTGAGGGGATGTGATGGTGCTCACAGCTGTGAGTTACGCTGGGTTTCAGCTCCCTGCCCGTGTCCTTTGGGCAAGGCAGTGCCTGAGGAGGACAGCTGTGATGGAGACAATGAGTTTGTCATCTGCAAGAGGGTGGTGACACAGCCACAGCTCCTTCCTGGGAACAGCACAGTCACAGCCTCTTTGAAATTCCCTGCACATGCCTCCTGAGGAGCCAGGAGGGGCCCTGGGCTGGGGAGAGCCTGGGTTTGTGTTTTCTCTCTGCAGAGTGCCTGTCAGAGACGCCCACAGCTGGGAGCAGAGGATGGACAGATGGACGTGGCTGGGCTAAGCAATGCCTGTGCTGGGCTGCTGGGAGCTCCCTGCGCTTTAATCAGCTCCGACATCTGTGCTGACAGTGGCAGCAGCAGCTCCCTGCCCTCACAAGGCAGCACCTCCAACCCCATCCTCTCCCAGGGCTGCTCCCACCACTGACAAAATCTCTTCCTCAGCTTTTCACAGAATCCCAGAATCCCAGCCTGGTCTGGGCTGGGAGGGACCCCAAGGGTCACAGAGCTCCAACCCCCTGCCACAGGCAGGGACACCAACCTCCAGGCCTGGAGCTACACAAGGTTGCCCAGGGCCCCAGCCAACCTGGCCTTCAACACCCCCAGGGACGGGGCACCCACCCCCTCTCTGGGCAGCCCCTGCCAGCCCCTCCCCACTCTCTCTGCAAAGAACTTCCCCCCAAGCTCTCCTCTCCCCCTTCCCTCCTCCAGCTTCACTCCAGCCCCCTTGTCCTGCCAGGCTCTGCCCTTGAACAAGCTGATTCCCCTCCTGTTCCTCTGCTCCCTTCAGGGACTGGCAGGCTGCAATGAGGTCCCCCCACAGCCTTCTCTTCTCCAGGCTGAACAGGCCTTTTTACACATCCTCACTTTACCAAGCTCCCAGCGTCACCTCTTTGGCTCTGGGGCAGAGTCCTCCTTGCCCACCCTACTCTTGAGCGTTCCCAGGCTGCTGTGCCCACCCTGTCCCAGGGCTCCCATGCATCCTGGCAAGAACTTTACTCTCACAGCCCATGACTGGCTGATGAGCAAGATGTCAGTGGTGAAATGAAGTGACTTGGGAATGAGCTGCACCTGGCCCATCCCCAGCTCCCCACCAGCCTGGTGAAACAGCCTTGGGAAGATGAGTGGGTCTGTGCCAGGAGCTGGGATCCAGTGCCCTGCACCCTCTTGTTCTCACTCCATTTTCCAAGCCTGTGCTTCAGGTACACAGGTTTGGCACCTGGGGCTGGTTGTCAAGGGACAGCATTGCAGCTGGTGGGAGAGTCCCCATTTATTTAAGGATGTTCAGCATCCTGGGAGGCACTTGTGATGGCTGCCCACAGCTCTTGCTTCTGCCAAGCGTCTGCCTCTTGCTACACTGGTCCTTTTGTGTAGGTGCTGGGAGGCTGTAGGACAAGAGAGCAGATCCAGGCAGATGTGCTGTGGGTTTGCAGACTGGAGGTGGGCAAGTCTTCACATGGAAGTGCTGTGCTGGGAATTTCTAGCATTTCTGCTTGTTTAACTCAAACCTTTCTTCTCCCTGTTGCAATTTCAGCATCCTTTCCTTTGCTGGAGGGTCCCTGCAAACCTGCAGTTTGTGGGAGCAAAGGCACCTATGTCCTGTCCTGGGTCAAGTCTCTGAGGTTGGGTTTGCCCTCAGGTGAGCCCCTCGCTGCTGTAGGCTATGTGGGGGGGGTGCTGGTCCCCAGCCCAGGCCCCTCCTGGGGCACAGGTCCCACAGCACAGTGCTGCACAGGCTGAGCAGGGTGGGATCCCACCTTGCACCCAGAGCCTGTCAGGTTCAATCAGTGTATCACCCTTTTTTGGTCCTTAGCCCAGAACATTTTAGCCTCCTCTGAGTCCCTGGGAGGAGGGCGAGGGGTGCCAATCGCTGACCAGCCCCAGCTTCAGCAACTGCTGCTGCCAGTCCCTCCTTGACTCTTCCTCTGTGATGGCACTGCTCAGCTTCTGTACAGCCCAGTTACCCCCATGTTCTGGCCTGCCTCCTCCTGGGGCAGGACAGGTCTGCTTTGGGGAGGAGATGTCTTCCCTGGCAGCACAGGGCTGGGGAGCTGCCTGGCAATGCCAGGTTTGATGCTGAAGGGTCTCACTGGGTTTAGATGGAAAGTTTGTGGAGTCCAGGAGATGGCTCCTGGCTGAAAGCAGGGTGCAGTGCAGGGACCCCCAGGGAGCCAGCAGTGTCTGTGGCTTGCAGGGGGAGTCAGGGGCTGCTCTGACAGCAGCAGGCAGCCTGTGCCCTCCTGCAGTGCAGCCTCAGGGGTCAGGACAACTGGTCAGTGGCCAGGCCATGCTCCAGGGAAGGCAGAACCCACCAGCTGAACCATGGGAGGGTCTCTGGACTGCTGCTCCTGACAGAGCTGATGGGCTCAGAGGAGTGACAGCAAGACAGGGATGGAAGGGTGACAGGATGGATGAAGTGTCCTGTGGACACCCATAGGTTATTCTAAGCCAGCACCAGCGGTATGTTCACCAAAACCAGTTCCTTCTCCATGCTGAGTCCCTGGGATGTATGAACAGCCAAGGCAGAGTGCACTACTGGGAGATGGAGACTGGGCACAGGGAAAGGCAGCAGGCTGTCCCCAGTGACAGGCTCACTGGCTGCCGCCAGCTGGTCTACTGGTCTGGGCACACTAGGGATGGGCAGGGTCTCTGGACCTAGAACAGGCCTTTCCTGTCTCAGTCCCCTGTCCCTGCTGTCAGAGCTCCCAGAGGAGTGCAGGTGGCTGCCTGCCCATTTCCTAACTCCCAGCTTGCCCGTCCTTTAATCCTGTTTCTCTCTCTCCCCGCTTGTCAGCCTTGATCATGGGCTCCATCAGCCTTCCCTTCCCCCGTGCCTCCATCCCTGCTGGGAGCTCTGTGGCCCCACACAGCTGCTCACCTCCCCTGGCTGCCACAGCAGAGACCTCGGTTGGGCTGCTGCTGTGGGCTGAGGAGCCTGGCAGCACCCTGCCTCTCCTCTACTGGCAGCAGCTCTGAGCAGCTGATGGGATCTGCTCCTCACACCCCTGTCCCACAGCAGTACGGTCTGGTTGGGTGTCTTTCAAAGGTGAGGCCTCTAGAGATGCTTTTGGGGTCACAACCAGGCCCTAAGCACTTTCTGCCATGGGTGCTGTCTTCCCATCTTGCCATCCACGACCAGCCTGGGCTTCCCTGGGCTCCCACCCACCACTAGCAGCACTGAGGAGCAACTGCCCCGCAACCAGGGCCAAGAAAAGCCTCCAGCAGCCATGGAGCAGGTGGAGCAAAGTCCCATGCGACCCACTTGCTTTGCTGACCTTCAGAATCCAGGCCCTGAAGGCCAGCGAGCATTGATCTGAGCTTAGCTGGGACATGGCTGACCCGCTGGGAAGCCCCAGCCACCCTCCCACACCCTGGCCCCAGCCCATGCGCACCTCAGACCCTAGTTCCCCACGCCCCTGGCCTCCCCCAAGGTGCTGGGATCCTGCCCATGCTGGGCAGGGCTCTGCCCCCTTTGCACTGGGCTTTGTGCTGCTGAAGTGGAGCAGAGCATGAAATATGAATGAGCGGCCGCGGCCTGTCGCGTGCTGCCGGGCTGGGCCCTGCCTCGATTAGCACTGATGTTTCTTTCATGAGCAAGAGGCCTTCTCCTCTCCGGAGCTCCTTGCTGCAAACGCTCAGCTCAGTCACGGAAGCAGCCGGCTGGTTAACCACCCACTGCCTGCTGCTGCCCCTGCCTGCTGCCCCTGCCTGCTGCCCCTGCTCACTGCCCCTGCCCTCTGCCCCTGCCCTCTGCCCCTGCCCTCTGCCCCTGCCAGCTGCCCCTGCCCTCTGCCCCTGCCTGTTGCCCCTGCCCTCTGCCTCTGCCCCTGCCAGCTGCCAGCTGCCCCTGCCCTCTGCCCCTGCCTGCTGCCCCTGCCTGCTTCTCCTGCTCGCTGCCCCTGCCTGTTGCCCCTGCCCACTGCCCCTGCCCTCTGCCCCTGCCAGCTGCCCCTGCCCTCTGCCCCTGCCAGCTGCCCCTGCCTGCTGCCCCTGCCCTCTGCCCACTGCCCCTGCCCACTGTCCCTGCCCTCTGCCCCTGCCCACTTCCCCTGCCCTCACCTGCTGCCCCTGCCCTCTGCCCCTGCCCTCTGCCCCTGCCCGCTGCTCCTGCCCACTGCCCGTACCCCCTGCCCCTGCCTGCTGCCCCTGCCTGCCCGCTGCCCACCTGCTCGCTCCCTCCTGCCCCTGCCCCAGCCCACCCCTGTTGCCCACCTCCTGTCGCCTCTCTGCACTCGCTGCCTGCAGCCTGCTCCCACCACTGCTGCTGCCAGCACCTGGCTTCCTCCCTCTCCCCAGGCTGGATCACCACGGGAACCCTCCTGTGCCAAAGGCTGTTGTGCTCGCAGCATGATGGGGCTGGGTTTGGGCGAGCATGGAGCAGCCCTGCCAAGGGAAGTGGTGCTTGGACCCAGAGCCCTGGGCCAGGCTGCCCAGGGGGTGTGGAGTCTCCATCTCTGGAGAGATTCCAGCCCCGTCTGGACGCCGCCCTGTGCACTCTGAGCTGGGAGCTGCTTTGGCAGGGGGTTGGACCCCAGGAGCTCTCCAGGGCCCTGCCAACCCCTGGGATTCTGGGATTCTGTGACCCTGCCTGGAGCCCAGGCTACACTCTGAGGTGTGCAACCAGCTACCTCCCTCATAAAGGATGCAGCTTCTGCTGTGGAGATGCAGGGTCTGCTTTCAAACGGGCTGCTGAATGCTCTCTCTTCAGCGGGATCTTGATGATTTTCCTAATGACCAGGCCTGCAGGATAAGCCTGGCTCCTGAGAATTCAGCTGGGCTATTTCAGGCAGCTAATTGTACCTAGCAAGGACGTTCCTACTGTTCAAATTTCTCAGTTATCTGGGACAACGTGAGCACTAACTGGCTTCCCCAGAGCTGCTCTGTGGGGCAGGGAGAAGGGGACACAGGGAAGATTGTAGTGCATCTGTCTCTCTCTGTCCCAGTGCTTTTGTAAGGTAACCTTGAAGCTCTGTGCATCCCAACTCGCCTCAGCTTTCTTTGTGCAAGGACAGCCGTTCTTCCTGGCTCTGTCCACACACATGAACACGTGGCTCAGGCTCAGCAGGACCTTGGTTGTGTTTTTTACCACACAACCAGCTGCAGGAGACATCGAAGGCACTAGAACACTGCCCACAATTAAATGTTTGAGTATCTGAAAAGGGATGGGGGGTTTTGCTGGTGAAAACTTTGCCTTTTGCATCCCTGAATTGCATCTGTGCTGTTGATCCCGTGCACATGTAGAGCTTCCCAGGCACTACTGGTGGGGACCAGAGACTCTTTCTGCAAAGACTTTCAGCTCTTGGTTGGCCAAGAGCAACCTGATCTGACTCTCAAGTCAGCTGTGCTTGGAGCTGGGGGCTGGACTGTGGAACCCCAGGAGCCTTTCCAACCTAAACCTTTGGCTGAGCCTCCTTTCATGACAGGCCTGGCAGCTCGGGCCCTCTGGGCTGTGTGGCTTTGATGTCCCCCTCTATTGCTGTTTTACTTTGGGAAGAGCTCTGTCCTGCCTTAGAGGTGGATTTCAACTGCAGCCACACACTGTTCCCACCCAGAGGCTGGCTGACCTTCACCAGGTGCCATGCAGGAGGTGGAGCATGGAGCTCCTGAGGGGATTTTTCTGTCTGCCCTGGGGTTTGGAGTTGGGGCTACAGAGGATCTGAGTCCCGTTCCACACCAACAGGAGAGGAAATACTGGGAGCACGGGAAGGGCTTGGAGCTGCTTTGGGAGTGCCTGGTGGTGTGGCTCCTTGGGTGCTGTTTGAGGAACGGCAGTGTCTCCATTCCTCTGGGTGGATCCCAGCTTCCCGTGCCTCCCCTGTGCTGCCCCTTCACACAGAGCACGGGGGGGGGGGTGTGGTTCCGTGCTCTCCTGCCCACCCTCCAACCTGCTGGACCTCCAAGGGGTCGGCGCTTGCACCCCCAGCGCTGGAGAGGTGTCAGCCAGTCTGCTGGAATAAACAGAGCTGCAACGGGGCAAGAGCTGAGGATGCTGTTGAGCAGCCCGAACGCGCTGCCTTTGGTGCCTCAGCCTCTGCAGGAGTGACCCAGTTCTTGGCCCCAAATCCCACCACCCACCCCGGAGCGGCTGTTTTTGGGAGCGTGAGCTGTGCCCTGGGGTGCAGCCTTACCTCTGCAGCAGCGTTTGCTGCCTCCCTGCCCAGCAGGAGGGCTGCCTGCCCGAATGCCACCGCCAGACACTGCTTTCCAGTGCTCTGCCTTTGCCTCCCGCCCGGGGAGGGCAGGGCTGGAGGCAGGCGGCGGCGAGCAGTGATCCTGCTGCCCTGGGGAGCACTCGACACGCCATTCCTCTCACACAGACAGAGCTTTACACGCTACTGCTGGCACAACACAGTCACAGAGTCACAGGATCCCAGGGCTGGAAGGGCCCTGGAGAGCTCCTGGGGTCCAACCCCCTGCCAAAGCAGCTCCCAGCTCAGAGTGCACAGGGCGGCGTCCAGACGGGGCTGGAATCTCTCCAGAGATGGAGACTCCACACCCCCTGGGCAGCCTGGCCCAGGGCTCCCTCACCCTCACTGGGGAAAAGTTCTGCCCCAGCTTGGGGGGGAACTTCCTCTGCTCCAACTTGCAGCCATTGCCCCTTGTCCTGTCCCCACAGACACTGAGAAGGGGCTGCCCATGTCCCCCTGCATCCCATCCTGCAGCTAGTGATAACCATTCATCAGGTCCCCCCTTAGTCTTCTTCTCTCCAGGCTGAACAGCCCCAGCTCCCTCAGCCTTTCCTCACAGGGGAGATGCTCCAGGCCCTTCAGCATCTCCAGAGCCTCCTCTGGACTCTCTCCAGCAGATCCCTGGCTGGTTGATCCCAGGGAGCCCAGCACGGGACACAACACTCCAGTGGGGCCTGAGCAGGGCAGAGCAGAGGGGGAGGATCCCCTCCTGTGACCTGCTGCCCACACTGCTCCTGATGCACAGCACAGCGTGCTGCTGGGGGTTTCTCTGACACACAGGCGCTCCCCTGCAGCTCCCCGGGCTCACCCGTGTCCCACGGGGTGCTGCTCTGGCAGGACGGGTGGGCTGTGCACATCAGGTGGGGATGGCTTCACTCCTACAGCATCCACTGGGCCAGAGTCACTGATGGGAGATGACCAGCAAGCGATTAGCCACACCACCAGTGCAGTGTGGTTAATAGATCATGTTTCACCTTGAATTTTTTATCAGTCCTGAGGTCAAGATTAATGGTCTGTCTCAGCCTCCTCCCAGCTCCAGCTGACAGTGGTTGGGGCTCTGGTGGGCCAGGTTTTGTGTTGCAAACCCAGCCCCTTCCTGCACTGGTTACAGAGGTCCTGCCATGGGAGACCTCTGCTGACCCTGAAGCTTCTCCTGGTCCCTCACCCAGCCTGAGGAGTGACCAGACTCTACGTGCTCAGGGACAGGGTTTGGTGGTGGACTTGGCAGAATTGTGATTCAGTGATTCTATGGGGTGGTGATCGCACCTCTGGGTCTTCTTGAACCCTGGGCCACTTCTCCAGCCCTGGCACTTCAGCTGGGAGCTGTTTACATGTGCAGAGGGGGTTCAGTATGTTTTTTCCTCTATGCATTTGTCTGCAGTGCAGGTCATCTGCCCTTGTGCTGGCCATGCACTCTGAGCAACCAGGTGTCCCTGACAAGCTTAATCTGGGGCTCAAAGCTGCAAGGGAGAGGGATGGGGGCTGTTGGGGCAGGGTGAGTGACTCTGTCAGCATCACTAGATGCTACAAGCCCTGGGAAGGAAGGGCAGCAGACACATCGTTGAGGCAGTGCCAGCTACAGCCACCCAAGCACAGGTGATGTCCCAGAGGGTCCAATCCAGGTGGGAAGTTATGGGTCTGTGGAACTGGGGATCTCCTAAGCAAACGGAAAGCACCGTCCCATGCTGCTCAAACAGCTGGTGGGTGCAAGGGGATGGTTGGGGGAACCTCTCCTTGCCTGTCTTGACTCTATGACAGTGGAGACGCTGAGCCTGGAGGGATGCAGAAGGATGGTGCTCTGGCCAGAGATGTGCCCTGTGCCCTGGCTCACAGAGGGGAGGCTGTGGCTGCAGAGGACAGTGAGCATGCTCCTCCTGCACGTCGGGCTTCGGACTCCATCTGCTGTAATAAAAGTGCAATTTCCCCAGCTCGTGTTGAGCTGCTGTGCTGGGGGAGTGCTGCCTCTGCTCAGCAGTGAGCAGGACCAAACTAGGGCAGGCAGGGATGAACTGGGCTGTGGCTGCAGCCTTGGGAAACACGGGTTTTCCCCAGGAAGGATGAACCCTCTGCTCAGCTTGGTTATCAAGAAAGCCAGGAGTGGTCCAGCTCAGCAGAAAGGGGACAGAACTACTCCAGCTGGTCCTTCCCAGCATCACTCCTGTGAGTCAGGGTGTTTTAGCAACATCCCTGTGATAGCTGGCAGTTCTCTCTGCAGGTGCCCAGTGCCATGGAGCAGGGGGGATGCCGCCCTCGTTTCCTTTTTGGGAGTGTCCCATCAAGGCTGCAGGGCTGCGTGGTCATGGCAGAGGCTGCAGTGCAGGTCATCTGCCATCGTGCTGGCCATGCACTCTGAGCAGCCAGAGACAAACTTAACCTGGGGCTCAAAGCTGCAGGAGAGAGGGATGGGGGCTGTTGGGGCAGAGTCAGTGACTGTCAGCATCACTAGATGCTACTGGAAAGGAAGGGCAGCAGACACATCGTGGAGGCAGTGCCAGCTACAGCCACCCAAGCACAGGAGATGTCTGGAGCACACACAGGGCAGCTCTGCAGTTCTGTAGCAGAAAAAGAAAAAAGCTGCTTTCCCTCTCCTTGACCCTCTCCCTGGGTAGTCTGGGGCTGTGCCTCTGGGTGGGATCCCCCTGCTCCCCTATCCACACCCCAGGGCTGTGTGTCTCCCCATCCATGCCCCTTTACACCCTGCCCATCAGGAGTCAGCCGCGTTAGCTGCAGAGAGAGGGGAAGCCAAGCCCTCCCTTCGGGCAGGGCTGGAGGTGGCTCTGTCGGACCCGTGCTGGAGCTGCCTGCCTCCCTCCTCTGGGCTGCCTGGGTCTGCCTGCTCCTGGCTCTGCTGGCAGGGACATGTGGGCAGCTCCTGCCCATTTATGTGTGAGGAAAGAGAAAATACAGCCTGGTGATTTTCTCTGGGGGGCTGAGCACAGATCAATCTCGCTGTGTGCTGTGAAGCCTAAAGGACACCTTGAAAACTTTTGTCAGGAAAGAAGCTGATTTCTCTCTCCCCAGGTCTCCCCAGGGACTTCTGAACAGATTTCCAGCATCTGAGAGAGCAGCTTCCCTATGCCCACTTCCCCTGAGTCCCAGCAGCAGAGCATGCCCACGGGACCTCACCAAGCCCTGGGCAGGATGGGGTGCAGGGGTGTCGTTGAGTGGCTGCACAATTTTTTGCCCAGGGTGGTTGCAGTCTCTGCACAAGAGGCCTCGTGTTCCTAGATGGGGAATGTGCCCAGGAGGAGTTTTCTCCCAGTCCCACAGGTCCTGGCACAGGGGCAGGGCTGGATGTCCCTCTGTAGCTCAGATGTATGGGGATCAGGCACGCAGACAGCCCAGAGTGGTGGGACATCTCTGCAGGGCCAGCTCTGCCCTCGCCTCTCCCAGGTGCCAGCCAAGATGTCAGGGCAGAGGGACAGGTCAGGGCACGGGCAGCATCCTCTCCTGGCAGCTGGGCACAGACCCCACACAGGGGATGGATTCAGGAGGTTTCCATGGAAAGGAGGGTGTCCCTCTCCTCCCTTCCCATGGAGGCTGCTCTCTCCATCCTCCCTGGCTCGTTTGGTTCTCAAGCCTGGCTGTGCCTCATCCTCTTCACCTGGCAGAGCAGAGGGGACAAAACCCCCATGCAGAGTAGGGAGAAGAGTTTGTCAGGCCAGGAGGGGCCAGCAGACACATCACAGACCCCCACATCCCCTTGTCTTCTCCCCCAGCTGCTTTTGGCATGCTCAGGTTCGGGATGAGATGTTAACAGGACAAAAACCACACTGGCTTTTCCAAGGCAGCCACCACCCCCCCATGCCCCAACCCTATGCCAAGCTACGGTCACCCCAGCCCTTCCCTTGCTGCAGGTGGTAGAGCTCAGCACAGGCATGGAAATGTCCCCACGTCCTGTAAGCCTCAGCCAGGGCCCCTCACTTTGATACTGTAATTTAGAGCCACAAAACCAGAGATTGCGTTCTGAAATTAAGCATACAAGGAGCTCTCCTTAATCTGGGGGAATTATTTCCACATCATTTCAAATTTTCTGCTCTATTAATTTCCCTCTAGCCTGTCATTTTCTTCATTTGTCCCAAGGCTCCTGGGGTTCAGCAGAGACGGTGCCAGGCATGATGCTTAGAGCCTTCTGCTTGGGCCAGATCCTGGTGGCTGGCTGGTCACCTGGCTTTCCAGATGACTGGAGGCTCAGCCAGGTCCTGGACTGGCAGACCAGAGCTGTGCCAGGGTGATGGATGCTCCTCCAGCTCAGCATCATCTCCGATCCTTCAAAAGGAAACTCTGCATTCAGCACAGGGGCGTGACAGTCCTTCCCTGTCTGTCTGGTGTCCCCCAGCAGTGTGTCCCTTCTCAGCAGGCTCCCACCTTGACCTTAGGCTGGAGGGGGCTGGGAAAGGCTGCAACTGGCCTTTCTGAGGGATGCTGGCAGTGGTGAGGGCTGCTGCCACCACTTGTCCCCTCCTAGCGCTACATCTAGCCCATGGAGAGCTGCTGTTGGCAGCAGGGTGCAGTCTGCAGCGAGAGGCCATGTTCATGGAGGCCTCTGTGGTCAGCTGGGCACGGGGCAGAGCTCCCCAAAACCACAGGCTTTTGCCTCAGATCCCTGCAGAGTGAGTCCAGCATGGCTCAGGAGCACAGCCCCATGCCTCCCCCTCTCCTCTGTGCTGGAGGTGACATGAATGTGCTTGCTAACAGCATGAGCCCTGAAAAATGGGAATCAGTCTGGGAGGGTTTCAGTTCCTGCAGTTCCTGCACTGCATCCAGGCTCCAGCCCCCAGTCAGCTTTACAAGATCTTCTTTGCAATCAAGAGTTGCCTTGGCTTGCATCCCAGTCCATCCCTGCAGCATCCCAGGACTGTTCCACTGCTAGACACAGTGTCACCCTCACTACTTGCTCTGCCAGTGTCTCCCCACTGCTGCTTTCAAAGGCTGCATGTTTTGGGGAGGACCTGGTATCAGCTGCTGCTCTGCAAAGGGCCCTGGCACTCAGATTTGTGGGGCTGAAAGCTTCCTGGATGCAGAGCAACCAGAAGACAGCGCTGAAGGGATGTGCATGTGGGGTCCTGTTGGGATGCAGCCTAAAGTCACCATATTGGAGCAGCACATGAAAAGCTCAGGGTGGGGAAGCTCCTCTGGCACAGCACAGGTTTGCTACCCTGTGTTGCTGATCCAGGTGTCCCAGGGAGCTTATTATTTATAGTCAATCTGCTTCCTACATGTTTGACTTGCACCCTCAGTTATACAGCCACTGGACTAGCCTGGGGGTGGGGGGGTGGTGTGTGTGTGAGAATGGCTGGGAGGGGGCATAGGTTTGGTTGGTTTTGGCTGCAGCACCCTGCTCACAGCCTCCCAGGATCCCCAGGGGTGTCACAGAACCTGAGTCAGAGATGAGGCTCCCCCGCGCTGACATCTCCATTCTTCTGCCTTCACCCCCCCAGCTGCTCTTCCTGGGTGATCCCAGGGGATAACTTCTGCTCCTCAGCAGCAATTTGCTTTGGAAAGACCCTGCAGCACAAGCGTGGCACTGCCCCCCACCAACACCCCGCAGCTGAGTGACAGAGCCAGCGCAGGGCTGCGCTCAGCTGCTGCAGCCCCTGGCAAGCAGAGGGGTGTATTCCTGCTGATGCTCTTCAGGGAGATGGAGGATCAGGGTTCCAGCTCTTTTCATTTCAAGGAGGGGCTGAATAATGCTCTGTCCTGGTTTGCTCTTCCCTCCAGCCTCTGCTCTGCCAGTAAGCAGGTCCCTGGGGAGCAGCCCCTCCGCCCTGCTCTGTGTGGGGGGTTAAACAGGGAGCTGAGGGGCTGTGGCAGCCACACAGCGCTGCTGGAGCAGACAGTCTGCGTGCTCCTGTCCAACAGCAGGCCACATCCTTCCCTGGCTCAGGACCTCTGCTGAGATGGGAGGTGATCCCCCACGTCAGCTCCCACCTGACAGCTGCTGTCCAGCCCTGTCCCTCTGTATCCTTCTGTATTTCTGAGAGCTCAGAGCTCTTTGTGTTGTCTCCTGGCTCTACCAGTCTCGTTCTTCTTGCCTTTCCTGGCCTCCAGTGACTCTCTTGCAGACCTCTTCTTTCAGGACTGATCCCTGCTTGGCTGGACAGCTTGAGCTCTGCCCTGTGCTGAGGGTGAGCAATGGACTTGGGATGCTCTCCAGTGATGGGCACTGGATTTACCCTCCCTCCTCCTCCCCAGTCTTCCTACATTTACTTCCCTATGGTGCTCCCTCATTAGCATCCCACCTCTGTCCTCCAGCTGCTTCTCCTGCTTAAACCATTTCCAGGACTCTGGTAGGACTTGATGAATCATTTATCCTAAGCAGCAATTATTGTACAAACAAGGTATTAATACTGTGGCTATCAGCTTGCTCTGAACATCAAAGACAAAGCATGAGGCATAAACACTGCAGAAGATGGATTGAGAGCAGGATTGTTCCAATTATGTGAGCCCCCCTCTCCTCTCCCCACTCTGAGCAGTTTCAGAGTTGCCTGGGGGGTCTGAGCAGCTCCTCAGCTGGAAGGCAGAAGGCAGGGGCAGTCTGGCAGGAGCAGGCAGCAGTGCTGGCCCTGGGCATGCAGCTGAGCACGATGCCAGCTCATGTGTACTGGGGCTTTTTGCAGGGCAGCCAAGGAGAGGGCTCTGCCAGTGGATGCCCTGGAGGAGTGGTGCCTTCTCCCAAACATCTCCAGTTGCCTCTGCAGAGGTAATAATGGCCCTGGGAGCTCAGAAAGGCGTGAGGCTCTCCAGGCAGCTCTGTCTCAGGGAGCAGGATTCATGCCTGGATGGGGCCAAGGAGCTGTGGGGCTTCACAAGTGGCTGTGCAGGATCTGAGGGGAACGATGCTCCAGCCTGGCATGTGCCAGGGGGATCTGCAGGAAGGAGAAGTGCCAAACTGCCTGCACAGCAATGCCTTTCTTGGGGGGGGGCGGGGCAAACAGTGTAGCCCTCAGCATCTGGCCAGTGGGGAAAACTTCAAAGCTGGAAACAAAGCCAACTGAGTCACAGCTGAGGATCCTGCTAGGATAAACTGTGTTTGCACAACCCCAATTAGTTCAGTTAATTTGCCATAGGTTATCCAAGGCTTCCTGGTGGCCACTGGCCTGGCAGCACTGCTGTGCCCCACACAGCACCTGTCAGCCACAACCTGGTCCAAGCCCTTGAGAAGTGCAGGTGTGGCCCAAACTGTTCCTGGCACCAGTGAGCATCCTTCACCGGGTGAACCCCAAGCCAGGCTGGCTTGTGCTTTGCTGGGACCCATTGCCAGGGGATGAACCGGCCTCTGGGGCTCACCAGCCTTGTCCTGGCCGTGCTGGATGTGCTGCAGTGCATGAAAACATTCCAGGGCCCAGGTTCAAACCGGGGAGACAAGCAGGTGGGAAGCGAGGGGCTTCCTCGCACCTTGCAGGCAAGGGATGCAGGGCTGGGGTGGGTGGGGGGGAGGGTGTTTGAAGTCCCTGGAGGAAAGGGGGGTGCCAGGTCCAGGAGGAGAACTCACAGCCACAGGGTCGACGCTCGTCAGCTTCTCCCCACCTGCCCTTGGAGAGCAGAAGGAGGGATTTGGGCAGTGCTGAGCGTGCAGCAGGCTGTGAGCAGCCCCTCAGTGCAGGCAAGAGGCTCTGCCAGCCAGGCACGTGGGAGCTGAAAGCATCATCTCCCCCCAGCCATCCCATCCCATCCCATCCCATCCCATCCCATCCCCAGCGCCGGGGCACGTGCGGCCTCTCCCTGCAGCCCCCTCGGGGAGCATCCCCCGCTTCGCAGCCCCTCGGAGGGACCTCGGTGCGGCTGAGGGTGCGGCTTGTGCGTGGCAGGAAAGCTTTTGGAGTGACTTCTTCAAAGCCAGAGCGTTGGAGGCTGGGGTCACTGGGAGGCCATTCCCTGTCACTTCTTCCCCCGAACACACAAAGCTGTTTTCAAGCCAATTGAAGTGAAATCACCTCTACTCCACAGACAAACTTTTCTCCCCCCACCCCTCCCCGTTCTCCTTTGAAGAGCCTCACAACATGTTGGACTTATCAAGACTAATTTTAGAGGAAAACAGAAAAAAACCCTGGCAAACTACAGACTCAGGCCCCTGAAGACTAAAGCACTGTCTGAGAGAGAGCTCTTCTAAGGCGTGCAGATGCCTTATCTCAGAGTCAGTGCTGGAGTAGAGAGCCACGTAACGAGGGACCATTTCCCATCTGCTGCATAAATCTAAAGTTACTTCAGGCAGAATGAGGAATCAGAAGATACTTCAAAGGCATTTGAGCTCTGTATCTGTGTCAAACCGCAGCTCTAAGCACTCTGTGTTGCCCTCCTATTAAAGATGAACTTTTGTACTCTGTTAGACATCTTAAAAAGCATAAAACATAAGTTCATTTGCTTTTCAAGTGCTCCCACCCCCATCCCCTGCTCAGCAACTTTGTAAAATAGAAGGCTGTTAGGATATTTGTGAACAAACAACCCTGGTTCTGCTGCAGAGGTTTCATCTTCCCTGTCAGCACAGGAGGGTCAGGCTGGGCGTAGCTGCAGTTGTCCAGCCTTGCCCTGAACCAAGGGGAATGTCATTGCAGTGTCAGTGGCACGGGAGGAACGAGCACCTCTTCCCCATGGACGTGTCCTCAGCATCTTCTGCGGCTCTGGCCTCCTGGAGACCTGGGGGCCTTTGCTTGGGAGGACAGTGAGGAAGACTGACTGTCAAGATAACCCTGTTCCTTGTGGAGTTTGTGGGTTTATCAGCATTTGGGGTTTTTTTTTGCCAAATGAGAGGAAATGGGACTGGTTTTCAGCAGTGAAAATGAATCCCTTGGTTTTAAGCTAGCACTCAAGCCCCATGGCCTAGAGCCCTCATGGGATGCTCTGGCATCCCCACGCAGGTCAGTGGCCACATTTACAGGAGGGACTCCACGTTCCAGTGCCACGAGCACTGTGGGAGATGCTGGCTGGGAGGGAGAACAGCACAGGAGACCCTTGGCTGGAATTAATTTATGACATTGTAATAAAACAAAGGGCCTTGCTGTTTCCAAAACCCAGCAAATCAGCTGTGCAGTACGGTGCCTGACAGGGCTGGGGTAATGAGGAACAGTCAGGGGGGGGTGGCCCCAAAGAGATGTGCACAGCCAGGGGCTGGGGAGGATGGGAGAGCCCAAAAGCTTTCAAAACCTTTGGAGTCTGAAGGGAATATTTGCCAGGGGCTGCATGGAGAAAGGGTGTAAGGAAAGAAGGAGAAAGTGTTAGGATGATGGAGAAGGCAGCATGGGTAGGGCGTTGTGCAAAGAGATCAGAGGCAGGGAGCACAGTGGGAGTAATTAAGGGCTTGTGATTCGGGTGTGAGAGAAAAGGAGGGAGCATCCATAAGGGAAGAGGAAACAGAACAAGGAGGAATCCAGTCTGGCAGCAGGAGGGGATTAGTGCACATTCAGGGAGAGAAGAGCTAGAGGACTGGTAAAGGAGGACATGGGCATGGTACAGCAGGCTTGCAGAGGGCTGCGCTGTCTTGCTCAGAGAAGGTGCGTGGTCAGCAGAGGTGAGGGCTGTGCAATGACAGCACCTGGTAAAGTCAGCAGGGATGAGATGAGGTGCCAGATGATGCAACCCAGGGGTCATGGGCACAGCAGTGTCCGTGTGGCATACAGTGTGCTCAGAGAGCAGAGGGGCTGGGTGGGGATGTGGTTCAGCCTGCAGAAGGGATGGATATGAGCACAAAAGTGACAAGATTTCAGGTTAGAAAAGAAAAGAATGCTGGCAACTGTGCCTTACATGTGGGATTTTGTAGCTGGGGGTGCTGCCCACAGAGCCAGAGATGGGTGCAGGATGAGGGCGGGTTTGTAGGTTGTACGCTTGCCCTGAGAGGCCCAGGGTCTGGGGACAGGGCAGTGACAGGATGTGTCCTCTCCTCCGGGCCCAGGGGACCTGTGCTTGTGCCTGGGTGCGCTGGGCCCTGGCCCCAGGTGAGGTCAGGTTCTGTGTGCTGAAGGAGGGCCTGGACAGACCCATTCCAAGCCTGTGAGAAGTCGTCCCGTGCCAGCAGTGACTCTGCTGGGTTGGGCTGCTCCCATGTGTAGTCCTGCAAACACAGGAGCCAGCCTGGGCTGATGGCAGTGCAGGCCCAAGGTTACCCAGCGGGCAGAGGAGGCTGGATGTCTGCATTTGGAAAGCTTCATCAAATCAAATGCAGAAGAAATCTTCTCTCCTGGCTTGTTAGTGGCTTACAAACCCCTTTCTAATTTTCATTATCAGCAGCAACCGAGCAGTTCAGGGAAACAATTTACTAGTAAACTCAGTGGAGGAATTTGGCCTGGACTTTGCCACATGTTTTTCCATCCATTCCATCCCGTGCTGGGGCAGCTCAGAGGCTGCAGCTTCCCCCTGACCTGTCCCACACAAAGCAGCAGTGCAGATTGAGCCAGCCAGGCTGTGTGTTGTGCAGGGCCTGGGAGGATGTAACCCCCAGCAGCACAGCAACCCATAGCCAGCCCAGAGAATCACAGGGATGGAAAAGATCATCAAGTCCAACCATTCCCATGCTGTGCTGCCCCAGATCCCTGAGCACCTCATCTCCCCTCTGTTCAACACCCCCAGGGGTGACTCAGCCCCTCCCAGCTGAGCTGACCCTGCCCTGGGGCAGCTTGAGCCCATTGCCCCTTGTCCCAGCTCCTGGCCCCTGGCTGAAGAGACCAGCGCCCACCTCTCTGCACCCTCCTGGCAGGGCAGGGCAGGTGGGGAGAAGGTCTCCCCTCAGCCTCCTCTGCTCCAGGCTCAACACCCCCAGCTCCCTCAGCTGCTCCTCAGAGGATTTGCCCTCCAGCCCCTTCCCCAGCCTGGTTGCCCTTCTCTGGACTGGCTCCAGGCCCTCAGTGTCCTTCTGATGCTGAGGAGCCCAGAACTGGACCCAGCACTCCAGGTGCAGCCTCCCCAGTGCCCAGCCCAGAGCCAGCCTTTGGCAGAGCTGTCCTCTGGAACCATATCCCTTCCCCTTTCCAGCTCCAAACCCTTCAGCATCCCACAGCCAGCAGGCCTGCAGAGATCTCCATTGCATCCCTCTCATTTTCATCTTCCCAGGCTGAAGAGCACTAATCCATCACTCTCATGGCATAGCTGTCCTTCCTCTCCCACCACCCCACCTCTTTCCTTCCACCCTGATTCTAGTTGTAAGATGTCAGGTTTTTGGGTGCAAAGTGGGGGTTTTGGGTGCTGTTCATCTCCTGTGAGCTACACCACAGTGTCTGTGTTGTTTTCAATACTTTTCTTAATAAACTTGCCTTTCTCTTTGCTGCTGGCCATAGTTTGCAGGGACTATCAGGGAGCTCTGCGTGGCTGCAAGATCCTTTTCATGTGGTTGTTGCTAATTTGGGACCCATTAATGGGTACAGCTTGGGTTTCTTTGTATCTGAATCACTTTGTGTCTTGAGGCAGGGACTCAGGGTGCCATATTATCACTCAGCCAGTCATGATTTTGACTTTTTTGGCCGTTTTTCATGTTCATTTTCAGGTCTGAACATTTTTAATAGATCTGCTGCCTCAGCTTTCACCATCTCTCTGGGTGTAGCAAACATGCTAACGAGCCTAGGTCTCTATCTAAATCCCTGGGCCTCTCACAATGAGCTCTTCCACCGTGGAAACTGAACATCTATTTCAGCTTTTATTTCCTCCCGCTGGTTATCGAGCTGCAGGACAGACCGTGGTGCCATGGCAGCACAGCAACCTCTGCTGAGGCACCTTATTTGAGATTCAAGTACACAATGCTGACCCCATCATCCTTCTTCATGTCCTTTGTGACCTTTTCAAAGATCTCTCCAAGGTCTGAGGGACCCCATCACAGTGCTTTCTTAATAAACTATTTTTATCCAGATGTGCATGAAGTCCCTGTCTCACTGTGGTTTGCCCCAGTTGCTTGGTGGGGCGTTTGGATCCATGGGCCATGTGCATGATGGCCACAGGGAATTTGTATGGATTGGCCAATGGGATCCTGGGCTCCATCAGCACAGGGGTGGCAGCAGGGACAGGGAGGGGATTGTCCCTCTCTGCTCTGCTCTGGGGAGGCCCCAGCTGGAGTCCTGTGTCCAGAGCTGGGGCCCCAGCACAAGAAAGATGTGGGGCTGTTGGAGAGGGGTCAGAGGAGCCATGGAGATGCTCAGAGGGCTGGAGCAGCTCCCCTACTGAGAGAGGCTGAGGGAGCTGGGCTGGGTCAGCCTGGAGAAGAGAAGGCTGTGGGGGGACCTCATTGCAGCCTGCCAGTCCCTGAAGGGAGCAGAGGAACAGGAGGGGAATCAGCTTGTTCAAGGGCAGAGCCTGGCAGGACAAGGGGGCTGGAGTGAAGCTGGAGGAGGGAAGGGGGAGAGGAGAGATTGGGGGGAAGTTCTTTGCAGAGAGAGTGGGGAGGGGCTGGCAGGGGCTGCCCAGAGAGGGGGTGGGTGCCCCGTCCCTGGGGGTGTTGAAGGCCAGGTTGGCTGGGGCCCTGGGCAACCTTGTGTAGCTCCAGGCCTGGAGGTTGGTGTCCCTGCCTGTGGCAGGGGGTTGGAGCTCTGTGACCCTTGGGGTCCCTTCCAGCCCAGCCCAGGCTGGGATGCTGGGATTCTGTGATTGGTGTCACATCTGTCACCTTCCACACCCACTTGAGGTCACACACTGGAGTCTGTAGCTGATCTGATTCCTTCTGGAAGTCTTGTCTGGGTACCACAACATCCCAGCTGTGAACTCCAGCACTGGCTTTGCTCCGACACCTCCTCTGACACCTCTCTTTCTTGGGGGAAACTTCTCAGGTTTATCCCCTGGAAAAGTCCCTGTGGTGTAGGAAACCCCTTCATCATCGATGGGCAAAGCTCTGCTGCTAAGGTTTCATGTTATATTTCTGTGGAGCTGGGTGCTTTCCCTGTCCTCCTTCCATAGACTGTCACCCATGAGGGATGACAGCCTCCTGATGAGCCTGAAGTGTGGGGAAAGTCTTGTAGCTTTCCAGCTGCTAGCGAGTTGCCCTTAAAAAAATATTTAATCTGATTCATTATGGTTTGGCACTTAATTTGCCAGGGTCTGGGCACATTCCTGTTTTCTGCATTGCAGCTCTATTTACAGGGTTGTGTTTTTATCTGTTTCTAAGAAACTGGTTCACTTTCCAGTTTAACCACAGGAGCCTTTTAAGACCCAGCAATGTGCAGTGTTTAAAAGAGCATTTCTCCAGCTTAAGACACACCTGATGGCAAGTTTGATAAATTTTTAAACACCACTTACATGTTTAAATTTTTGCAAAGTATTCCAGTACTGCCCTAAAAAACGTGGTTTATCACACTGGAAGATAGCAGAGGCAGTTATGGACTAACAAGCGTGGCCAAGACCCCAAAATGGATTTACCTCATTTGAGAGGCTTTTCCATTAATTTGTTTCACTCCAGGCAAATTATATGTGCCTCTCAAATCAGGCTTAGTGACGATCTCAGTCACAAACAATTGGTCTCAAGCCTCAGAGATCAAGGGTAGTTGATATCTCTTTTTTCCTCTAATCTAATTTGATTCCCAATAGTCTGTGGCTAATGCGGGCACACAATGCACCAGGCAGAGCCTTTGCAGCAGAGACAGGGGTGTACAAGGCAGTATTAAGATCTCACTTACATTGTTATCTACAGCTACAGCGGTTGCCAGCAGTGCTGGGGGGTTGGGGGGTGGAGGAGCACAGAGACCTTGGCCTGTCGCAGCCAGGGTCAAGAAAGGGGATCAGGATCTCTTCACTAGGCAGAGGGATTATCCCATTCCAGTGACGGTTCTGTTAGCACTCAGAATCTGCATGAGCTGCCTGTGACCACCTTGACATGGAAAATGGAGAGATTCATAAACACACAAAGGGGAAGGGTTTTCCCAAGGAGGGAGAAGGGGACAAAGAGGATTGGGTTTAGTCCTGGAGAAAAAGGTTAAGGCAGGAGTGAGGCTGTTGCTAGGAACCTGGGTCTGCACCACGAGTGCAGCCAGAATAACAGCATCCTCCAGAAAGGCTGAGGAGGATGGTCCATCGTGTGAGCATCTCTCTGTCGGGTCCTGCTGACCACCCACAGGGACAAACCCCCCACTTTTCTCTTTAGTATTTTATTTCCCCCCATAACTCAGCCTCTTGGTTCTCTTCTCTGCAGGAGCACGGAAACAGCTGGAACAATGTCCAGGAGAAGATCAGCCAGGCCCAACACATCTGTCACCATAACTGAGGTCAGAACGATGCTCCCAAGGCAGACGCTCTTATTTTCCCCCTGTACTACAGGTTTTGTCCATTTTCTCCCAGGACAAGGCAGAATTTTCCCCAGAGAGGCTGCCTGCAGCCAGCTCTCTGCCTTGATACCTGTCGAGCACTGCAAAAATATCCCGTCTTTGCCTTAGTACTTTACAAGTCTTGGGAACATGCAGTGGACATGCTTTTGGAGCCAACATCCATGACCACCATGACTGTGGGGGTCTGTGCTTGACTAGGTGGTCCAGTCTACCTTTGACCCCCTGGCCCAGGCACGTTGTTCTCTTCTGATAAGGTAGTTTATGATGGAGAAACCTCTGAGGGAAAATGATGACGTTAGGGGGCCTGGATGAAGCAATCAGGGATGAAGAAGATGGGACAGATCAGAGTCAGAGATGGGGTAGGGTGAAGCTGCAGCCAGTGTCCTTAGGGACAGTTTAAGGTGTTTAAGGCCTAAAGAAGAGGAAAGTTGTCATAGAAGAAGCTTGAAAACGGAGGAATTTTCTGGGCATGCTGATACTCCAGCCAACTCCCATCTGCATCCCACACGAAATTCAACACACAGGACCAGCGTCTGTGGGGACAGGACAAGGGGCAATGGCTGCAAGTTGGAGCAGAGGAAGTTCCCCCCCAAGCTGGGGCAGAACTTTTCCCCAGTGAGGGTGAGGGAGCCCTGGGCCAGGCTGCCCAGGGGGTGTGGAGTCTCCATCTCTGGAGAGATTCCAGCTCCGTCTGGACGCCGCCCTGTGCACTATGAGCTGGGAGCTGCTTTGGCAGGGGGTTGGACCCCAGGAGCTCTCCAGGGCCCTGCCAACCCCTGGGATTCTGTGACTCTGTGATTCTGTGACCATACCTTGCTACTGCTGGAGAAGCCTTGCCAAGGGAAAAAGGTATGGTCCTGGTGACCCAACAACTCGCTTGGTCTGAAAGGGTCTGCACCAAGCACAGGACAAGACCACAGAGTGTGTCCATGCAGACTGCTGGAGATGAAGGCAGTCCTGAAGCTTTCCCTTCTTTCACTGTGGTTCTGGTCAAGGCCTGGAGGTGCCATGCAGGGGAGGGTTCCACGGGGCACTGTGGGGCTGCTCTGAAGCAGCTCTGTGCCAGCCACATCCTGCAAGCACGTGTGCTGGAGAAGTCCTTAGCGGGGGCTGAGGCAGGCCCTTGGCACGCCGTGGGAGGGGAGGGCTGTGTTGACATTCAGCACAGCACACCTGAGCTGTTTCTCTTTAAATTCTCAATTTAGCAGCACCCACATCCCAGGGAATGATATCAAAACTGCAGAGAGCTGCTCTGCAAGGAGAATATAGATGGGATGTGGGGATGAGGAGCTGTGCATCATCCCTCCTGCAGAGCTTGCCTGCACATCCTCAACCACGGGCGAGTCAAAGCAAAGATGCTCAGGTTTGCTTGGATGTCTGCAAATGTGACAGCATCTGCTGGTACGTGAGGGGAAGAAATACTCCAGCTTTCAAGCAGTGAGGGCACTGGGGGATCAGGACTCGTGACCCTGTCTGGGTCACACAGACCCAGCATCTCTTTGTGGCTGACCTCACACTGATGGATGGTGTCCGTGACTTGGCTCCTCTGTAAGACTGTTGCAATTGCCCCTTCATGGGGAAGGTATTATTTACTCTGAACACTGGTGTAAATTAACACAAACCCTTACCAAGTGTCCACTGGGCAGCAGGCTGTCGCCAAGGTTGTCTCCTGGGGCAGCCTTGGCAGACAAGGATGCAGGAGGAGCCTGGCCCCTGGGTGAGCGATGCGCAGGTTTCAGATCTGAGTTGCTGCTGGCCTCAGCCACAGCAGAGCATCTCTGAGGAGACACAGCTTTGGTGGGGAGGGCTGATCCAACATGTGTTGCACGGGGCTGTCTGAATCCAGGAGAAGCATTTACTGCATGCAGGAGGATTAAGAGGAGTGGGAGAAATACTCCAGACTTTGAAGAGGATCCAGAGATCAGCTCACTGCAGGGACTGGTGGCAGGATGCTTTAGTTCATGTGTCATGGAGCACACTAAAGAATGATGGAGGTTCTCAGAAGGTTTCCTGCAGCTAGCTTCTCAGCCTTGTTCACAGTCACAGCCTTGACAAGAGATGTGTCAGCACGTTTGCCTTCCAGGTGTTTCCTAGTGCAAACTGCAGAGCCTAAGGAATGGACATGAAGCCCTGGCCCTGCAGAAGTGGTCCACAGTGGAATCCAGCCTGGACCATCCCGGAGAGTCAGAGCACTGGGATGGGATGCAGTGGTGCAGTAAAGGTTGTCCCTTTGCGTTTTCTGCTCCCAGATGCACTGCTCAGACAACTGCAAGATGCCCATGGGAGTCCAGCAGCCATGGAGGGTCCAGGACCTGCATGAGGACCAGCCACTCTTGTTTGATTACCAGCAGATGGAGGATGCATGCAAAAGAGAGATAATTAATTAATTGCGACTTTCCCAGCCTCCAGACTTTGGTTTCTATTGATCTCAGTTTTATCTGGAGTATTAGAGACAATTAGGAGGGAACACAGCAGCAGAAGTTAATTACCAATGGAATGGAAACTGTGCCTTTCAATTTATTAAATTTTTATCACAAAGCAGCCCTTCTGCAGAAGCCCAGGGGAGAGAGTGTGCCCCCCTGTGTCTCCACGCCGGGCAGGGCACCTCCCACCCTGGGCAGTCAATAATAAATGACAAACTCATCCTCCTGCTGAGCAGGGCCAAGGCTCCTGTGCCAAGCCCCAGGGAACCAGACCCTCAGAGGAGAGCATCTGGGCTGCTTGGGCAGGCAGCGCTCACTCCCAACGGGAGCTTTGGGAGCTGCCTGCCCGGCCCTGCCTGCATCCTGCTGGGCTGGAGGCTTTTTCAGACAGGAGATGCTCTGCAGGTGGCAGGGACAACTCGTTGCTATTGCTGTCCCCAGCCCTGCCCGCCCGGGGCGCAGCGTGCCAGAGCTGATGCTGTGGGCACAGGCTGGCAGAGGGGCACCAGCCCAGCTCAGAGGGCTTCACTTGTCTTGGCTGGGTTTAGACTCGCTCTCAGAGTTGGGTTTCAAGCAGCCTGGGGGACACCTATCCCCTCCTAACAAGGGCAGGGCTGCAAGAAGCCCCCAGGAGGGCTGTGCCCTTTGGCACCACAGCTCCAATGACCCCCTTCCCTTGTCGAGAGGCTTGGATGTCTGGCAAGGACCAGGAATGGCCCTCCCTTCCTTCTGGCTCAGCTTCATCCCAGTCCCTGCTCTGCTCCCTCCTCCACACATCCCTGCCCAGTCTGGCTCATGAAATGCCACTCTGCCTCCCCTCAGAGACACCTTCTGCACCCTGCAGTCACCTGGCAGACAGCACAGCCTCGCCACACCTTTCCCCCTGGGCACTTAATGCAGTGAGTGTGCAGGTGAGTGTCTGCTGAGGAGGCAGGAGTGGTAACTGGGCTGCTGGTTTGCTCTTGCTCTTCCCAACAGCTCCCAGGACTGTGTTTGCCTTCGTGCTTACCCACAGAGCTGGAGTTGTCCAGGTGTCTGTAACACCTCACACCCCACTAACAGCTCACTCCAAGAGCCACTGAGGCTGTACTGTTGGTGTTACTGCCTCCCAGTGCCAAGATCGCATCACATTGCTGTGGGTCTTGTCCAGCTGGGTTTTGAAAACCTCCAAGGACCAACATCTCAGGAGGTCCCTGGGTACCTGTCTTGGGGCTGCACCACTCATAGGGAAAAGGGTTTGATTATGTCCCATCGAGCTGGATGCTGTCCTTATGTCCTTCTCTTTTTAGTCCTACAACTCTGGCTCTGCCTCCTTTAAAGCTTCTACTTGAGACAGCAAAAGCTGTAGTTAGATCTCCTGTCCTCTCTCTTCTTGAGGCTGAACAGAACCATGGAATCACGGGGTGTGTTAGGTGGGAAGGGACCTTTAAAGGCCACCCAGTCCCACCCCTGCAGTGAGCAGGGACACCTTTAACTAGATCAGAGTGCTCAGAGCCCCATCCAGCCTGACCTTGAATGTCTCCAGGGATGGGGCCTCCACCTCCTCTCTGGGCAGCCTGTGCCAGTGTCTCACCACCCTCCGAGGGAAGAACTTCTTCCCAATGTCCCATGTAAACCTGCCCTGCTCTAGTTTAACCCATCGCCCCTCGTCCTGTCTCTCCATGCCCCTGCAAACAGTCCTGCCCAGCTTTCCTGTCGGTCCCTTCAGGGACTGGAAGGGGCTGTAAAGTCTCCCCTGAGCCTTCTCCAGGCTGAAGCAGCCCAGCTCCCTCAGCTGGGGAAGTTCTTTGCAGAGAGAGTGGTGAGGGGCTGGCAGGGGCTGCCCAGAGAGGGGGTGGGTGCCCCGTCCCTGGGGGTGTTGAAGGCCAGGTTGGCTGGGGCCCTGGGCAACCTTGTGTAGCTCCAGGCCTGGAGGTTGGTGTCCCTGCCTGTGGCAGGGGGTTGGAGCTCTGTGACCCTTGGGGTCCCTCCCAACCCAGCCCAGGCTGGGATTCTGGGATTCTCTGATTTAAGACAGCTCAGCTGGTTGGTGTCACTGGCTGCTCCATAAGGTCACAGGTTTGGGTTCATGGTCCCATTGTTAATACGAGGCAACACTGCTCTGGGCTGCAAGAAGAAGGGCACTCTGGAATACCTCATGTGCTGTGGTCAAGTGGAATGAAGCAGCTGTGGGCCTGACCTGACAGGCTACAGCCTTTAAATCCCTGGTATGGTAAGCACATGCCAATGAGTCATGCTTAAATACTTGGCAGACTGCTGGAGCCTCAAGCCTCCACGAGATAGAAGACTCAGTTCTGCCCTGCTAGTGATCTGATTCACAGGAAAAGAGGAGAGCAGAGGTTTTCTCAACGTGCAATAGATGTTCTTGCAGGATATAAAGTTCTAATCCAGTTGGTTCCCTGCCTGATGATCCCACTCAGCCCTGATTAGCCCCACACTGGGATTCCCCAGTGCAGCAAACATGAAAACCACAACAAAACCCATCTGCAGCCACAGAGATTTGAAGGATGCAACTTCCTGCAGCAGCTCTGAGCCAGTTTTGGGGGATGCTGCAATGCAACCTGCAGCGAAGAGAAGCACAGCTTTGGTGGAGGCAGGGGGTGGCTCCTGAGCTCCCTGGTTAAGCTACTGACAAGGTTTGCACCAAGTTACCCACACCTCCTCTCTGACCCAGTGTGGAGGCCTGGCTGCCTGCCCCAGGGGCACAGGTCCTGGCTGCCATTATAGAACGACAGAGCTGTAGGGGCTGGCAGGGCCCTGGAGAGCTCCTGGGGTCCAACCCCCTGCCAAAGCAGCTCCCAGCTCATAGTGCACAGGGCGGCGTCCAGACGGGGCTGGAATCTCTCCAGAGATGGAGACTCCACACCCCCTGGGCAGCCTGGCCCAGGGCTCCCTCACCCTCACTGGGGAAAAGTTCTGCCCCAGCTTGGGGGGGAACTTCCTCTGCTCCAACTTGCAGCCATTGCCCCTTGTCCTGTCCCCACAGACACTGAGAAGGGGCTGCCCATGTCCCCCTGCATCCCATCCTTCAGCTAGTGATAACCATGCAGCAGGTCCCCCCTTAGTCTTCTTCTCCCCAGGCTGAACAGCCCCAGCTCCCTCAGCCTTTCCTCCCAGGGGAGATGCTCCAGGCCCTTCAGCATCTCCAGAGCCTCCTCTGGACTCTCTCCAGGAGATCCCTGGCTGGTTGATCCCAGGGAGCCCAGCACTGGACACAACACTGCAGTGGGGCCTGAGCAGGGCAGAGCAGAGGGGGAGGATCCCCTCCTGGGACCTGCTGCCCACACTCCTCCTGATGCCCCCAGGATCCCCTTGTCTCTCTCAGCCCCAGGACACACTGCTGGCTCATGGCCACCCTGTCCCTCCCAGCCTTGCACTGCTGCTTGTGTAAAGCCTCCTGCCAGCCCTTCCTGGGGACTCTGCTTGGCAGCTGTGTCCTTCCCAAGTCAGCCTGGGCTGGGGCATCTCCCATTTACCTGTCACTCCGCGCATCCTCCTGCTCCCCTCTGAGTCCCAAACTGGATCTGATTTCAGTCTGATTACTTTCCCCTCCACTTGGGAGAATTAATTAATCTCCTGCTCCGCTCCGGGTTTTTTTTTCCCAATCGATAAGAAGAGGAAGGAAAGGGTGGTGTACCTGTCATTAATCATCATTCAATTAGTGAGCCTGGAATTAGCTTGCCATGAAAGCTGGCACTTGTGCAGCAGCAGAGCTGCTCACCCTACAGCAAGACCTGGACCTCCACAGAGGTCATGCAATGAGAAACTGAGGTCTGAGAGAGGAGTGACCTACACGTGGCTGCATGAGGGGAGAGATGCAGAACCTCCCTGGAAGGACTCCACCACTGCAGAGCATCTCTGGAAAAACAGGTACAGCTCCAGGTGCTCCACCCAAGCCAGAGCTTCAGGGTCACTGATCACAAGGACAGGTAGCAATAGGACAAGGGGAGATGGTTTAAAACCAGATCTAGGTTGGATATTAGGAAAAAGTTCTTCCCTCTGAAGGTGGTGAGACACTGGCACAGGCTGCCCAGAGAGGAGGTGGAGGCCCCATCCCTGGAGACATTCAAGGTCAGGCTGGATGGGGCTCTGAGCACTCTGATCTAGTTAAAGGTGTCCCTGCTCACTGCAGGGGTGGGACTGGGTGGCCTTTAAAGGTCCCTTCCCACCTAATGCATCCTGTGAGTCTGTGATTCTATGATCAGCATCACCCACATCCCCTTGAGCTGGCCATTCCGATGCTGAATGCTGGATCCATTCTCAGATGGCCACAGAGAGGGTTCCCCTGCATAGAGGGCTAGCCTCTGCATGCATAACAGTGCCTGCTGCCCCTGCACACAGGTGCAGTCACACACACACTTCAGACAGCCCTTCCCATCCCAACCCATGCTCATTCTTCTGGCTCTCAGGACCAATCCTCTCACCAGACTCAGAGAAAGGATTTAAGCTGTTAGAAGCTTGAGAAATGCCACTGCCTTCCCACTGCCCCTGCTTTCCCAATGGCCAGTGTTATTTAATCCTTGAGCCAAGGCACAGGGGGCTTGGGGTCAGCACTGGACCAGTGCCCACCCAACCTTCCCCACCAGCTACCGGGCTTAGCGTGCTGCCTTGCAGTGCAGGCAGCCAGCACGGTCCTGCCCAGGGATGCCATGGAGCCTCCAGAGGATGGAGGACAGGGGCAGAGTGCTCTGGTGTGTTAAATAACCCCTTCCTGGCCAAAAAGGTGCAATCTCCATCTCAGACCCGGGGGAGGGGTGGGAGGGGAAGGCTCAAAGTCTGGAAGAGATGATCTGAGAAGCTCAGGGAAGCTCCGTGCCCGCAGGCCATCCCTGCCTACAGGGTCACCAAAGCTCCACCTCTGTGCCTGGTAACTGCAATCTGTAGGATGTGAAAGCTGCTGAGGACCAGCAAAGCCACCATCACTGCCAGTGACCCAGTCACACCAGTACCGCCCTGCTCTTGCCTTGCTGAGCAAGCCTGGTGTCTGCCTTGCAAAGCCAGTGTGCTCCTCTGCACAAGCCTCCTCCCTTGGAAAGCCCTTTCCTTCTCCTGAGTGGTTAAACCAGCCAAACTCACCACAACTCAGGGTGTTATTACAATGACTGTGAGTGTGAATTGCTAATGGCTCTTTGGAGCCACTCTTTGTGCTGCCTTCCTCCTCCTGCTGTGCCACCAGCTCTGTGCTGCTGAGGACCTGCACACACACTGCTTCCTTCTGCAGCAGCCACAGCCCTTGGCTGGAAGAGAGGAACAGCCTGCAGGAGTTTTGCTGGCACAACACAACTCCAAATGAACTGCTAAAAATGGTCCACAAAGGGCTATTTCCAGCTCCTCCACCCAGCTGGGGCTGGCTCTCCTCCTGCTCTGCTGTCATCTGCAGAGGATGCATCTGCATCTGTTGTCAGAGGGTTGCTGTACAGAGAGAGGAGGCAGGCAGCGAGGAGTGTGGGCACCAGCTTACTGGGAAGGTGTGGGAGAGCCAGAAAAAGGGGCTGCAGCTGGCTGCCTCAGTATTCACAGACCATGTCCACTGGTACCCCCCAGCACAGCCCAGCCCACCCAGGCTGGGATGTGTGTGCAGGCACCATCCCCATCCTCCAGCCACCCCGCACAGGCTGCAGGCTGGTCCCTTGGTGCTGTCAAGCGCTGGGCTCCGCGGGGAGAGCTGCTGCTGCTCACTCATGCAGGGGGCTCATCAAAATGCAGAGCATCCTTTAATTCTGGCCAGCTTACAGTAAGCAGTTGTCAGCCACTTCTATAATCCCAGGTATAATAAACCTTCCCCCGCTCCCTGATTCCTGTGGCTGTCATGTGAGCCAGCTGTGCCTGAGGAGAGCACTTTGCATGCAGATTATTTATCCATCCTCACTTTGATCCAAATAACGCCCTCCTCAGCACAGACAGCAGCAGCTCCTTCTTCCAGAGTCTGGTTTTAGGTCACTGCAGTGAGAGTTCTTCCCTCACAGGGGTCATAGACTCACAGAGTCACAGACTCACAGGGGTTGGCAGGGCCCTGGAGAGCTCCTGGGGTCCAACCCCCTGCCAAAGCAGCTCCCAGCTCATAGTGCACAGGGCGGCGTCCAGACGGGGCTGGAATCTCTCCAGAGATGGAGACTCCACACCCCCTGGGCAGCCTGGCCCAGGGCTCCCTCACCCTCACTGGGGAAAAGTTCTGCCCCAGCTTGGGGGGGAACTTCCTCTGCTCCAACTTGCAGCCATTGCCCCTTGTCCTGTCCCCACAGACCCTGAGAAGGGGCTGCCCATGTCCCCCTGCATCCCATCCTTCAGCTAGTGATAACCATGAAGAAGGTCCCCCCTTAGTCTTCTTCTCTCCAGGCTGAACAGCCCCAGAAAACCCAGTCATCCCAAGAAGGACCGTTTAAGACCAGTTATGGTCAGCTGCAAATCTGCTTCTGCATTTACAGGACCTCAGCCTCCCTGCCGAGCTCTGGGGATGCCCAGGCTCAGGGCTGAGCCATCACAGGCCACGGTGAAGGGCACTGGTGCAATTTTATCACCAGGACTATTGAAGAGGGAGGTCTCTGGTTCAGCTGGGTGCCCTGGAGTGCTTCTCTCCAGCTCCCAGTGCTGGCAGCTTTCCCTCAGGGGGTGTGCTGCTGGTGGGTCCCATCTGTTCCTCCCTGTGAACACCCTGTGGGGCTGGATGAGAAAGGAGTAGGACCCACTCTGTGGTAGAGTACTCTGAGGCAGGGAGGCAGAGGAGAACTGCTGCCTCAGAGACACAGAATGATCAGCAGCACAGCCCTGGGGCTTGGAGACAAGCACACAGCTGGGGTTAGAAATGAAGCAGCATCCGAAGCCGAGCGTGGTGTTACCTGAAGGGCCAGGAGATGCAGCGCAGCCCAAGGGCCAGGCTCTCAGTTCTGCAGCCCTGAACCCTGCGCTGTGGCACAAGCCAGGGCTCCTGCTGCAGTGATGTGTAATAGTGCTGAGCAGATCCCAGCCTTCCCAGGCCTCACTCCCCACCCTGCACAGCCGCAGGCACCGGGTGTGCAGCAGGTTGGGGCTGTCGCTCAGCACCCGCCTCCACCTCAGAGGCACAGGGAAGATGCTGCCACCCCAAGTGTCCCTAAGTCTCCAAGAAATTTAGAAACACTCCTCAGAGTCACCCTGGGGGGTTGGTGGACCCCCCTGCTCTGCCCAAAACCCGCTGCAGGCCTAGCTTAGGAGTCACTGTGGAGTTTGTATTCTCATCTTCACCTGTGATGTCCAAACTAACAGCAGCCTTTTGATAACCTTTTGGGGCTCTTCCACCACCAGATTGGGCAAAAAGGTACTTGTTTTAGGCAAAACCTGAGTTTTACACTGTATCTCATGGCTTCAGGAAGTGTGGCTTTAAAAAATACATCTTCATCAGAGGACCCCGAGGATGAGAGCATCGCTTCCTGATTCTCCTCTGAGAGAAGGGCACGGTCAGTTATTTTGCTTAGGAGGAGCCAGGTCTCAATGAAAAGTCAAGCAGGTACCACCACAGGGCTGCAAAGAGTCTCTTACCTCCAGCTCCCAACCACGAAGTAACTGGGATGTTAAAAGAGAGGCTTTGCCTGTCACACACTCAGCTAGTGAGATCCCAGAGGGACAGGAGGGTGTTCAGCTCCTGGAAGAACAGCATTATGGGATGGGTTTCTTGGTCCTCTCTCCAGAAAGGGAACGTTTCTCTCCCTCTGCCTATACCCAGGGGGTCTGCAGTGGGATCCCTTTAACCACAGCAGATAAAGGTGTGGGTGGTTCCCAGGCTGATTCCTGACCTCTTTGTCCTCAAATTGCTGGTTTCAGTATTTATTGCTACTGAAAAACACATTGTACTGGATCCGAGAGCTGGGAGAGGGGAGGCTACTGCAGATCCCAACCCCCAGATCCAACCAGCAGTGAGGCTGGAGATGAGTGTTCCCAGCAGGCACACACAGATGAAGCACACAGGTACTGCATAGATTCCTATATACCTGACCAGCCACACAGATCCCAGACATTCAGAGCCTCCACACAAACACCAACAGCACCAGTGGTCTCATCCTGCTCTCCTGTATGTCTGAGCAGGATGGAGATCCACTAGTGAGAGTGCATAGGGAGTGTGCACACACACACACACACACACGTGCAGTGTGAGTCCTTCCAGAGCTGGGCTCAGATGCTCGGTGTGCCCATAACAAATCCATGGTGGTTGTTATTCCCGAGGTCATAAACTGGTTCTCCCCTGGCCTGCGTCCCTGTGCTCCTCTGGGCCTGTGGAGACTGGCCCTTGATGGGCGGATGGCTCTCCTGGGGGGAGCCTGGGAGTAGCCCCAGGGTGGTGTTTGGGCTCCCTCTCCTGACATCTCTCTTGCTGCTTGTTTCTGGGTGTGCGGCTGAGCTTTTATCGCGTGCTCTCATCTTTGATGGTGACAGACAGCCTCTACTTTAACCCCTCCAGAGCCAGGAGTGTGGGGGGACTGCCCTTGGGCAGAGCCCTTCCAGCGCACGGAGCTCGGGCAGGGTGCATGTCCAGGGTGAAGGCAAGCGTTGTCTCCAAGTTCAGGCTCAGCAGCAGGGTTTTGGCAGTGCAGGAGGGTCCTTTCTCCCCCTAAATTCATGTTTCTGCATGTCTGCACCTAACAGCAGGTCTTTCCACAGCGTCCAAGTGCTAGGAAAGGCTCTTGGTGCCGCGCTCAGCAGCACAGCACAGCGCACGCCGTGTGCCCCATGGCATGCCTGGGCACTGCAGGGCTGTGGGTGCTGCTTTCCAAGGCTCTGGTGTGCAATTCCTTGCCAGGCTCACCCATCTTTTCCTTTCAGTGGGCTGCAAAGCTTGTTTCCCACCTGCCCTGGCTATTGGCACGCACTGCTGCTCTGGCTGCACGCACAGAGACACGCAGAGGTGAACCTCAGGGGAGACACCCTGTCTGGCACAAGGTAGTGGAGCTGTCACTCATTCATTTTCTGATCAAGCACCCTACCTGAAACCTTCCAGAAATGTCACCAGCCTGGATCTGAAGGCAGCCAGCAACGGGGAGGCGAGGAGGGTCAGTGCCCACATCCCCCCTGTACAGCCAGGGATGTCGAGGGACCAACACACGGTGATACAGCCAGCTAGCTGCCATCAATCACAGGGCCTTAGCAGAGGCTTCTGAGTATTTAAATCATTAATTAAGATTAATGAAATGCGCTTCTGCAGTTTATCTAAGTGCATGTTCCAAAACTGAAGCCTGGTCATTAATTAGTGAGTGAGACAATCTGAAGGGCTCAGTGAAATCCCCTCTTAAGCCCCAGAGAGGGACATCAGCACAGCTCTGAGTGGAGGGATGTGGCCCAGCCCATGGGATGCTACATCAGAGCAGGGTAGTTGACACTTGAAAAGAGACACAGGCGCGTGGTCCCACCTGGATGGGCCTTTAGGGAGTCAGGGAGTCCTTCCAGCTCAGGCCTGAGAGCAGGAGACATGACCTGCTCTTCTTGTAGCACTGCAGCCAATGAGAGCCTCCATTTAGCTTCCCCAAATAAATGAATTTGAAAAGTTTGGGGGTTACTGGAAGGATTACAGCTCCCTAGAAATCCCACTGCCTTCTCTGCCCATCCTGGGGCTCTGGAAACCTCCTCATGAAGAGCAATGTAAACAAATCCATCCCATTACAGGATGGATCTGGACTGGAAATAAACCCACCCAGTCTGTGTAACATGAAGTGCCACATGAAGCCCAGCTGTGGGGTCCTGCATGTGGCAGCTTGTGCTTGTCCTCACGGCAGGATGCCTGTGTTCACCAGACTCAGAGGACCCAGATGCACTGTCCACAGGCAGCCACCATCCACCATGCTGGTGCCATGTGTGGTTCTCACATCTCTGGCTCAGGGCACAGCCCTCTTCTGCTTCCTGCTGTGAACTTTCCCCCCTGGGTTTGGAGCTAGGAGATGAATTTCAGGGCAGGGTTTATGGGCACTCAGTAGCGTTGGAGGAAATCACCTAACAGAATGACCTTCTCCACTGTGCAGTGAAACAGATACAGAGGCAGTAAATTGCATCAATTACAGTGAACTCAGTAATTAATTAGAAGTTGAGAGTCTTCCCATCCCACAGTGCAGCTTTAAAAGGAAGAGTCCAAGTGAAGAATAACTTACAGGCCAGGGAGCCAGTGCTGCCTTGTGGCTGCCCCTCTCACAGAGATCTGCCAGACTGCAATCACCTCCTGTCCAGTGATCAGTTGGCTTTGAGCTGGCAGCAAGGACATGGGCTTGACCTCCACCTGCAGAGAGGAGGGACAGGACTTCAGTTGGCACCCGTGGAAGGGGCCCTGAGCAGCTACTGCCACTGCCAGAAGGAAGGGACTGCCTCCTTGTTGGAAAGCAATGAATCACAGAGCCACAGGATCACACGGCTGGAAAAGCCCTTTCAGATCATCAAGTCCAACCATTCCCATCCTGTGCTGCCCCAGATCCCTGAGCACCTCATCTCCCCTCTGTTCAACACCCCCAGGGGTGACTCAGCCCCTCCCTGGGCAGCCTGTGCCACAGCCCCACAACTCTGCAGGGAAGAACTTTGCCCTCCCAGCTGAGCTGACCCTGCCCTGGGGCAGCTTGAGCCCATTGCCCCTTGTCCCAGCTCCTGTCCCCTGGCTGAAGAGACCAGCGCCCACCTCTCTGCACCCTCCTGGCAGGGCAGGGCAGGTGGGGAGAAGGTCTCCCCTCAGCCTCCTCTGCTCCAGGCTCAACCCCCCCAGCTCCCTCAGCTGCTCCTCAGAGGATTTGCCCTCCAGCCCCTTCCCCAGCCTGGTTGCCCTTCTCTGCACTCACTCCAGGACCTCAGTGTCCTTCTGATGCTGAGGAGCCCAGAACTGGACCCCGTGAGTAGGTGGTTGAGAAGGGTCAGCTCCGAGGGAGCACAGCAGAAGCAGAGGGGTTGGGATCTGCCCACAGAAGGGAATGAGCTTTCAGTCTGTTCAAAGTGCCTGAGAAGATGCTGCACCGTGTGTGAGCCACGAGTGCTGAGGACACCAGTGCTGCTGCCCTCTGCCTGCCCCAGAGAACTACAGGACTCACAGCCTTCTGCTCTCGTAGGGACCAGAGGGACAAAGGGGCACTGTCAGTGTGCCCTCCAGCCCGCTGCAGGGTGAGCACATGCCCCTGCGCAGGGCTGGGCTCCTCCTCGGCAGAGCTGGAGGCTGGCTGAGGCTGGCTGAGGCCGGCTGAGGCCGGCTGAGGCTGGCTAAGGCCGGCTAAGGCTGGCTAAGGCTGGCTGAGGCTGGCTGCCAGGCCCCCTCCCGGGTCCCGCTGGCCAGCAGCAAAGACACTCTGGGGCGCTAACCAGGCGCCCTCCAAAGCGAGAAGCCAGCTTGCAGCTCCGGATGGAGCTGGCAGCCAAGGTCAGCCAGAGGGGAGCCGGGTTCCCCCAGAAGCCAGCCCTAAGGGAATGAGGTGTGACAGTCCCCAGCTGCCACTGGCCCGCAGGGAAATTCCACTCCAGTGCGGGGTGTGATGGCAGGGTGTCCTGGTGTCAGTCAGGATAGAGTTAACTCCATTTGTAGCAGCTGATGGGATGCTGTGTTTGGGAGTTACACTGAAAGCAGTGCTGAGAACACCCTGATGTTCTTAGCTGCAGTCAGACAGTCAAGGACTTTCTCAGCTTCTTCCTATTTCTCTATTCAGGAGAAAGGAGGGGCGAAGCCAGGACAGGTGACCCAGAGGGGCCAAAGAGAGTATTCCATGGCAATGACGTCCTGCCCAGGAGAACGGGGGGCTGAGGGGAGGAAGAAGAGGGGCGGTGGCGGGACGCGTGCTGCTTGGGGGGACGGTCGGGTTCCGGGACAGCTCTGGGTGGTACCTGAGTTGTGTGGGTCGGGGAGAAACTGCCTTGGGGATCAAGAGTTTCATCTTCTTTTGCTCTAAAGTCCTGTGAGCATTGGTATATTTTATCTATCTTAGTAAACTCTCCTTATCCCAACCCACGGGCCTCTTAGTTTCTTGGGTTTGGAGTTATTTCCCCTTCCTTTTCCCTTCCCTTGTTTCCCCCCTTTTCCCTCTTCCCCTGCTCTTTTACTTTAAGGAGCAGGCAGCTGCCTGGATCTCAGCCCACAGCCGGGGGAAACCACGACACAGGGACACCAGAGCGTGGGATGGAGGGCAGCCTGGGAAGGGCATGTGGTGAAGGGTGGCTGAATCTACTAGAGACTTGCTGGCTAGGATTGTACAAATATCAACAACATCTCCTGCACCAACGGATCTACAGCTTTCCTGGCCAGGCTTGTTGTGGGTATCAGTAACAGGGTTATCCTGGAGTGTGTGTGCCTGCACATTGTAAGCTTTCAAGTGGGACTGTCTCTGAGAACAAGAAAACTCAAGGCTACAAGGGGCCCCAAGACCAGTCAAGTGGCTCTGGTAAACAAGGAGAGGAAGATAAGGGCTGTAGTCCATGGCAAAATAACAGTGATGAAGATGAGGGGATGAAGTAACCGACCAGCAGGGTCCTTGAAGACCACCTAAAGACTGCAGAATGCAGGTGGGAAAGGGTGGAAACCTCTGATAATGAGCTCCTGGAAAAGTAGTGAATCTGTGGATCATTTCTTGGAGAGGCTGTGAGTGTGTGTGAGTCTGCAGGGGAGTGGTGCCCCTGAGTCACCTGGGGTGCACACCCGGTGGAGCCATCCCCTGTGTGCTCAGCACTGCAGTGAAGAGTTACTGCAGAAGAATTAAACACTTAATCACTGGGACTACTGAGTTTTGGGTTTGGCTTTTCATGGCATCTGCAATGGTCTGGCAGCCACCAGGATCTGACCATGCACAGGGTGCAGGAAGGGTCCCTGACACACTCCTCAGCCCTGACACACTCCTCAGCCCTGCAGTGGGAGTGCCTGTTGCATGCCCTGGGGCTCCTGGCATGCTGTCAGCATTGCCCTGGGCACCCTGCTCTGATCCCATCTTAGTTATGGCACATCCTTCCTGTCTTCTCCCTGCCGTTATCACCTGGAATGTACTTTAGATTCGGGCTGTGTTTGATTGCAAGCTCTCCCAATCTACCACTCTGGTGACAAGCACCAGAGCAGCTCATGACATGAGCACAGCTCATGGACAGGCACAAGTGATGGATCTGGAGCTGCCTCTTCCACCAGCGAATAAATAAATCACAGATACAGTAGAGAAGGGGGAACAATCAGTCACATGAACCAGTGGATGTTGAACAGACAAGCCCTGACATCCTTCAGAGACAAGAGGAGGCAGGAAGGGACAAACTTCCCACCATTGCCCAGGGCTGCTCAGCACTCATCTATCTCCCTTCATCCCGTGAGCCAACAAGGATGTGCATCCATGCCAAGAGATGGTAAGCCTAGTGCTGAAGCATGAAATCCTGGCTGTTAACCACCATACCTGCCTTTGCTCCTTGTTCTGTGTAAGCATCTGTCACAGCAATAGCACATCCCCTGGGACGGTAATTAAAACACTTCAGGCATGAGTGGTGAGTGGCCTTGCAGCCTGATTTTCAGCTGACATCTCAGAACATCACAGACTCACAGGATCCCAGGGGTTGGCAGGGCCCTGGAGAGCTCCTGGGGTCCAACCCCCTGCCAAAGCAGCTCCCAGCTCATAGTGCACAGGGCGGCGTCCAGACGGGGCTGGAATCTCTCCAGAGATGGAGACTCCACACCCCCTGGGCAGCCTGGCCCAGGGCTCCCTCACCCTCACTGGGGAAAAGTTCTGCCCCAGCTTGGGGGGGAACTTCCTCTGCTCCAACTTGCAGCCATTGCCCCTTGTCCTGTCCCCACAGACACTGAGCAGGGGCTGCCCATGTCCCCCTGCATCCCATCCTTCAGCTAGTGATAACCATGAAGAAGGTCCCCCCTTAGTCTTCTTCTCTCCAGGCTGAACAGCCCCAGCTCCCTCAGCCTGTCCTCACAGGGGAGATGCTCTTAGGGCACCTGAACCATCCCAGCTCCTTGTTTCATTGATTGAAGTGTGGGAGACCAGTAACCACACAGACGTGTGTCTGTGGGGATGAGCAGCTCAGCTTTGGGGCAGCCCAGCTCATCAAGGCCAAGGTCACAAGTTTCCAGTGAAAAGGCTTGGGTTTTTTGGGCATTCTTCAAGCCACCAGTGATGGCTCTGGAGTCTCCTGACCTCCTGGGGGTTGTGGGTGCCAGACTGGGATGGTGACTGGCAGCAGAGCTGTGGGCTGTACCTGTCCCCATCTCCCACCCATACAATGGGGAGCATTCACACATACAAGTAGGTGCTCACTACTGGATCCATCCTCTTCTGGCAGCTGCTGCCTGTCACTGCTCAGCACCTCAGGGGATCCCCAGCAGGGGAGGCATCTCTCTGTCTTGTTTGCAGTCAGGCAACTCCTGTGTGCTTGCAGGCACTGGGGAGCAGGGAGGAGGCTCTACAGGGTCTGTTCTCTTCCCTGAAGGGCTGAGAGGCTGGGGTGGCACTGATCTCTCTTGTCTGGCACCACCAGGTGGGACGGCAGCAAGGATGTGAAGGAACTGCACCGTGGCCCAGCCTGGAAGGTGAAGGGTAAAATCTAGATGACCAGCTCAGGGTAAAAATCCATCTGGAACAAGGCTGGTCTTGGCTCTGCCATGGAGCCATGAGGCAGTCTCAGCACCCTGATGAAGTAGATGCTCACTCGAGTGGTTGGGTCTCCCCAGAGCTGTCCTCTCTGGGGCTGGTTTGATGCTTCCTGGGGTTCTGCAGAGCACCTACATCCTCTGGCTATGCCAGTGCACACCCACCTAGCCATCTGCCTTGGGTTTGGCCCCATTTCATGCCATCTGGGGGTCACCTCCATCATCCCTGCCCCTTCTCCACGCTGCAGTTGGTTGGTGGTGGTGCTGGTGGGACTTCATGGGCTTCATGACCCCTTGCACTTTCCACCATGGCTTGGTCCTCACTTCTCCTTTGGTCTCAGGGGGCTCCAAACTGCTCCCATCATGGGGGAATGGTGCTTGTAGCGCCACTGGTGCTGCATTCACAGGAGGGAACTTGGGTGATTCTCAGTCCTGACGTGTAGTCACTGGGTGAGGCAGAGAGGCCTGTGTGCTCACTCTGAAGCTGGACATCCTGACATGGGGGCTCAGGTATCCTTGGGGCATCGGGCATCCCTGGGGAATCGCGCATCCCCGGGGCATCGGGCATCCCCGGGCATCGGGTATCCCCGGGGCATCGGGTACCCCCAGGCATCCGGTATCCCTGGGGCATCGGGTATCCCCGGGCATCGGGCATCCCCGGGGCATCGGGTATCCCGGGGGCATCGGGCAACCCCGGGCATCGGGTATCCTCGGGGCATCAGGCATCCCTGGGGCATCGGGTATCCCCGGGCATCGGGTATCCCCGGGCATCGCGCATCCCCGGGGCATCGGGTATCCCCGGGCATCGGGTATCCCCGGGCACCGCCCCGTCCCCGCGCGGGAGGAAGAGGAGCGCTGATGGCAGGTGACACCAGGCATTGCTGAGGCGGCACTGCCACCTCGTGGCGTGTCACCTCGCTGCCTGTGACGCTCCGGACACCGCGTCCTTCGCCACCTCCCCGAGACAGGCCGGTGGGAGTGGATGGGGGGAGGGGCGCAGGACCCCCGGGTGGCACGGTGCGGTGCCCTCCCCTGGCTCCCGCAGCCAGACCTTCTCCAGAGCCCCGCCTGTCCCGGCTGCAGGTCGGGAGAGGATGCTCAGGAAGGAAGAGGAAGGCCTGGCCTGAACACAGCAGCACTAAAAGTCAAGCAAGTGGGACTCAGGAGTCTCAAGGACACAGGTGAGGTCCCGTCTGGACCAACACCAGCTTCCAGGAGATGCTGGAAACCCAGAACCAGCCCCTTGAATTCAGCACTGGAACGGGGTTAAGGGGACAGTCAGGACAAAGGACAAGGCAGCACCGGGACACAGCCTGGCTGGAGTGATGGAGTGGGCTCATTTGGGCTGTATATCAACACTGGGCAATAGGGCAGAACCACAATTACTGCCCAGAAAGGCTGTTTTGTGGAAGGTAGGTCTTTTCAAACCCACCTGTCATCTTTTCCTGACACCACCCTGATAGAGGAGCTCTGCTGATAAAATACAATTGCATTTCTTCTAGGCACCTGATTTATTACAGGCTGACACCTTGATTACAGGTGTGTATCATATTGCATTAAGAGGGCATACATTCAATGAATTAAAGACCAGCTCAGTGACAGATCTCTAAATGTGATTATTAATGGAGATGCACTGATGAGTGAGGTTTTGTCTGGCCAGGGTCTCTGGGGCTGATTTTTGGTTTCACAATAGTCATTCCCTCTTTCAGCTGTTGTGGAAACAATGCCACAACTCTCCAGGACCACTGGAGTCAGTGGGCAGGGGGAATGCTGGTCCCCTGGCTTTGGGACCACCCCTATCCCAGGCTTGCAGATCATCCTCTTTCCTTGAACATCCTCCCCTGAGCTCCTGCTGCTGCTGCCTTTGGTCTGGGCAGCCCAATGTTGCTCTACTCATGAAGACCAATGCAGCCTGAAAAGAGACTCCAGAAAAGCCCATCCCAGGTGCCCATGGGGTGGCCTGTCTGGTCCCCAGGGTACCACAGATGTTCACCTGCTATAGGGTCATAGTAGTGTGTCTCATCCCTTTGCTCTCTGCAGTGGCATCTGGGGGCTCTTTTGTGGCAGAGTAGAATGTGCCTGGACACCCTCCCTGGGCTTGGTGGTGTGAGGGATTGGCTTTTTCCTCTTGCAGGCTCTGGTCAGGCCATGCACAGCTCCTGGTGCTGCCCCAGTCTGGCCAGTGCAAGGCACAGATGCTCAAAGGGGACTGGGAGCAACCTGGGTGCCAGAGACCCCCAACTGGAGCCCTGCTCCAGCAAATGCGGGTATCTGGGGCCGGGGGGGTGGGTGTCAGCCCCCAGTAGCAGCCATGGCAAGGCTGGGTACCAGTGACAGCCATGCTCTGCCCATCACCCAAACCAAGAGCCATGAGGAGTGATCCCCGTGCCCCACGACGCGTCACACGCACATCACCCGTCCCTCCTGCAGTGACAGAGCTGTGGCACGGCTCCGGGCACCCTCCACCTTAGTGTGGCTTTGTACCCAGTCAGCCCCTGTCCCTGCTGAGGCGTCTGTGCTGCTGGGCCAGGCTGGGAGCCCTGTGCTCCTGCACTTCTGCTGACAAAGCTGTTTCCTGCCTGTGAGCAGCACAGCTGGGGTTGGGTGGGGAAAGGGGAACGAGTTTGTGTCTCAGAGAGAAAATGAAACTTGGCACTTTCCCAACCAAGCAGACCAGCGTGCACACCAGGACATCCCTGCACCCTGTTCCTCTTCCCCCCTGCTCCAGGGAAGAGCTTCCAGCAAACAGAGTTGTTTCTCAGACTAGTCTGTCTTCACCTCCAGCTAACAGGTAAGTCACCCCAAGCAGCTGGGGATGTGTGCCTCCTCTGCCACTGCTCTCCAGCCCTTGCTCTGGGTCACCCTCCTTTCTTCACACCCTCCACAAGGGCTAAAAGGAGGAAAAGGGGGAGAAGATGATCCAGGGTGGGTGAGGGGGCTGCAGGAATCTGTCCTTGCTCCATGTGGTTGTGGATATCACTGGGCTCTGCAGGCTTGTCCCGGGCTGAGCACCCCAGGTTTTGGGGTAGGTCTGTGAGCTCAGGACTGCCCTTCTCTCTCCCAGCTCTGTGGCATGGGGATCTCAATCCCTCTTGCCTGTTTATCCCTCTCCTGTTTATCTTTCCTCTGTTGTGCCTCTTTGCACCCCTTCCTCATCTGTGGTGTCCATCTCATGGGACCACTGCCCCATACGTTAGTGTTGCTCCTCAGACACTGGAAGGAAGGAGCATCCCCAGGACATGCACCAAAGGGTGTGTGCCGTGCCCCATGTCCTGGGCTCTCCGACCCCACAGCTCTGCCACGGGCACAGCAGAGATTCTCAGTAGCACTGAAGGGTTCAGATCATGAATCAGCCTCAGGATCTTCCCATTCAGGCTGTTTTGTTTTCACTGTTACACGTGGTGTGTGGCTGCCTGTGCTGGGCAGCACATGGGTGGCATGGCAGCTCTGTGCACACACGTGTGTCCGAGCACACAGCTGTGTGTGCACTGCGCCTGTGCACAGGTCTGGACAAGAGCAGGTGTGGATGCCTGCCTGTCTGTGTGCACCATGCGTCGCTGTGTTTGCCCCCAGCCCCTCTCACCCCTCTCCTGTGCTTGCAGGATGCAGATGGGGATTTGGCTGGCAAGCCTGGCAGCAGTGCTGGGCACGGTCCTGACAGAGGAGGACAGCGTGTGTTGGGCATCGAATGGCAAGGATGGCTTCCCAGGAATCCCTGGCCTTGATGGAAGACCAGGGCAGAAGGGTGATGTGGGAGAACCAGGTGAGGAGGAGCTGGGGATGCAGGGTGAGGCTGGCCTGGGAGCCTGCAGCCTCCTGACAGGAGAATCAGGGGCTGCAGGAGCAGGTTGGGAGATGCCAGATGTGCATGAACTGCTCCTCCTCCCCATCTCTCTCCAGGGAAATCAGTGCAGAGGTCGGGCATCAAGGGACTCAAAGGGGATGCGGGCGAGCCGGGGCCTCCTGGCGTGCCAGGGAATCGGGGCTACCACGGTGTGCACGGCCCCCCGGCCTTCCAGGGCAGCCAGGACCACAGGGGATCAAGGGGAGAGTGGGCAACATCCTGGAGCAGCCGCGCCTGCCTTCTCTGCCTCGCGGAGCTCCCCGCCGTCCGCCGGCAGGACCGTGGTGTTCGACAACATCATCACCAACCAGGAGAGCTCCTACAGCCCCCAGACCGGGGAGTTCACCTGCCGAACCCCCGGCATCTACTACTTTGCCTACCAGGTGGTGTCCAGCGGGGACCTCTGCCTGGGCATCGACAAGAACAGGGAGCGAGTGGTCAGCTTCTGTGACCACAACAGCCGCGGCATTCTGCAGGTGAACTCGGGCAGCAGCGTGCTCAGCCTGGCCGCGGGTGACCGGGTGTCCGTCACCACCAACCCTGGCAGGAGCAACGTGATTTACAAGGGCTCTGAGGCAGACAGCGTCTTCAGCGGCTTCATGCTCTTCCCGCAGGCGGGCTGATGGACCACCAGTTCAGCCCTGCTCAGCACCAGAGCGCTGTGGCCTGCATGCCTGCTTGTGTTTCCCCACTGTGAATGTGTGGGGTGGTCTTACTGGGCCTTAAACTGGGACAGTCCCCAACTGAACCATGGCCTGGATCCTGTGCTTCCACCACGGTCACCAAGTGGCTGAGCCTGCTGCTCCACCCTGGCACCGGCAGTCCTTTCTGCCCAGATCCCACACCAGAGGGGACCGGTTGTCACTGGGGCAATTGACCAGCTGTGGGACTTTATTCCTGAGTGGGAAATCACTGCCTGCCACTGCTTCTGCTACACTAACCATTGCAAATGCCTGTCTGGCATCAGGCCACCTCTGCCACTCACACCCTACCCATCAGTATAAGTAAATCCTTCTTCCACAACAGCCACTTGGGTTTGCTTTCCTACTCCTGTTTTCCCCAAATCATCAGTGTCCTGGGCCCCTTCCCAAGCTGCCCAGGGAGAGAAGCAATCCCAGCTTAACCCTGGCCCTGCACAGACCCCAGCTGCAAAGGCAGAAGGACGGGAGGGAACTGAGCTGGCACTTACAGGGAGCAGTGGGAAATCTCTGGGACTGTCTATGCGTGGCCTTTCTCTGAGGAGTCCAAGCTAGCTGCTACAGGCAGCAGATCATGTACCCCACCCACATGGTCATCTGTTGGTACCCAAACTCTCCCAGGAAGAGGAAAGGCAGCTGTGGTCCTCCAGCCTTTCACCAAGGAGGGATGGGGACCTCAGAGTGGCTGGTGGGGTCGTGAGGTGATAGTGGTGGAGTTGTGATGTGGTGCTCTTCTCTCTTGGGCTTGGGGTGAGACTACTGTGCAGTATGGCAGGCTGGGCAGGTATTAGGCAGCCAGAAAGCATCAGGGAAGCCATGCAGGTGCCATACCCTGCTCTAAAAGACCTGCTACACATATACTGGGGAGTCAAATGTCTCCATCCCTGAAGCAGTGGGGAAGAGGCCAGGTCACCTGTGAGGAGCAACACCCCAGCCAGGGGTGCTGGGGCCCCAGCAAATCCAGCACCCAGCTGAGCTGGTGGAACACAGGGCCAGGCGCAGAGGGGACAGCTGGCCTGAAGGACAGAAGCCCTCATGGAGAAACCTCCTCCAGTCTCATTGCCTATGGGTGCAGCATCTCTGGCTAGAGCCAGGCAATGCCCTTGCACCATTGCACAGGTGGCTCTGGCTCCATGGAGCTGGCATGAAGCTCTACTCCCCATCCACTCACTGTCCTTCTTCTCAGAAGTGAGTTAAGGACGGGTGAAAGGCAGCCAATTTGCCCAGGGCTGGTCCTCACACTGGTTGGAGGGTTTGTGGCACATCTCTTGGCAAAGGCTCATTCCACCTCTGTCCTTTCAGCCCCTGCTGCTGCAGTGGCCCAAGTACAGGTCTTGCTGGACAGCCAGGAAAGTGCTTGCTCAGGGCAAACAGGCAGGAGGATCTGAAACTCAGCTGGGAGCCAGATGTGAGCTCTGGTTCCCCAAGGGCCCTTTCCTAACTGTGCAACTTCCCCCTTGAGGGTGTCGGGAAAGGCTCCCCAGGGCGCTGTGCCGGCAGTGCCAACAGCCCAGAGGGCTCAGCAGAGCAGGGTCCTGTGCCCTGCTCCCCTCACCAGAGGTAAGAGGTGCTGCAGGGTCCCTTTCTTTGGGGTGGGCTGCCTGGGGGCTGGGGGTTTAGCATCACGGCATAGAGCTGGGCTGTGTTAGGAGAGGAGGAGGAGACAGAGGCACTGCCAAGCTGCACACATCGGGGGTGGGGAGTGGGGGAGGAAGACCCAGTCCTTTGGGCCAGGTACTGTCCTGGGAGATCCCCAGGTGATGTGGGGCTTGGTCCTGACATTAAAGTCAGGAAAGTCAGGCTACTGCTGGAGGAGGGGTGAGATCAGCTGGGCTCTGGGAGCTCCAGCCTCAGTGCATCAGTGCCTGCATCTGCAGTGGGGTCAGGACACTGGGCAGGGAGAACTTGGGGATGGCCATGGGTACCACCAGACCTCACAGCTCCATCCAGACTGAAAGTACAACCCCCTCCTTGTGCCATCAGGGTCTGCCCTGGGGTGGTGATGAGCTTAGGGTCTGCTTCCACATATCTGCATCCTCTCTGCCTGGCAACCGATACGGGGAGGACGCTGAGGGCATGGCCATCACAGCCCGGTGCTCCTGGTGCAGCCAGCCTCACAGCACAGGACCTCTTTTTAACCATGGCATGGAAACTGCCCTGCTGTGTCCCCTCAACCCAGTATGTCCTTTCCCTTTCCATGCTCCAGAGCGCCAAAATGGGGCAGAGCTTCTGGGAGCAGCTCCACCTGGCCCTCGCTCTCCTACTCCTGAATCTGGGGTCTGCTGTGACCAGCGAGGCCCCTCACAACTGCTATGGGGTTCCAGGCCTGCCAGGCATGCCGGGTGTGCCGGGCAAGGATGGCCGGGATGGGCTGAAGGGAGCCAAAGGAGAGCCAGGTGAGTGAGCAAAGAGGATAAACACGCAGGCTGTTGAAGGGAGTGCTGTGAGTCCTCCATGGCTGGTCTGTCCTGGTTTGGGGGCCATGGAGAGCATGCTGTGTGTGCAGGGCAGGAGGATAGGAGGCTGGAGAGAGAAAACCACCCACCCCTGCCCAAAGGAAGGGGCTGGAGCAGCCTCTCCCCATGTCCTGCCATTGATGCTGACTCCCTCTCACTCCCCATCCCCTTATAGGCATCCCAGCCACTCCTGTAACACGGGGGCCTAAGGGAATGAAAGGGGAGCCAGGCAGCCCAGGCTTGCCAGGCAAGACCGGCCCCATTGGTCCTCCTGGAGAGCCTGGAGACCCTGGGCCGACGGGTATGGTTGGAGAGCCAGGCATGCCAGGCAGCTACAAGCAGAAGCACCAATCAGCGTTCTCAGTGACGAGGCAGACCAGCGAGTACCCCATGAAGAACATCCCCGTGGTGTTCAACAATGCCATCACCAACACCAACCAGGACTACAACACCACCACAGGCAAGTTCACCTGCAAGATCCCTGGCCTCTACTACTTCATCTTCCACACCTCGCAGACAGCCAACCTCTGCACCATCCTGTACAAGGATGAGAACAAGATGGCCAGCTTCTGCGACCACAAGACCAACAACGTCCAGGTCAGCTCTGGTGGGATCCTCCTCCATCTGAGGGCTGGGAACCAGGTCTGGCTGGCGGTCAACGACTACAACGGCATGGTGGGCATCGCTAACTCTGACAGCATCTTCTCAGGGTTCCTGCTCTTCCCAGACTAGAGGCCCACCAGAGCCCACCCCAGCATGCTCACCTCTTCACCCTGCCCTGCAAAGGCTGCTGCTCACTGCCAGGCTGTTGCTGATGTTCCAGGTTTCTCTGCTGGGTGGGAAGCCCCAGTGAGGGGGCAAGTTCCAGCTGCCAGACACAACCCCCTGGCCTGGGGACAGAGGACAGGCAGCTGCTGAACAGGGGGGACAGGCACATCTGGATGCACCTGCACCCACAGCGATGGTGCCAAGCCCCCGTGGTCCTGCTGGCAGAGTCACAGAATCACGGAATCCCAGCCTGGTCTGGGTTGGAAGGGACCCCAAGGGTCCCAGAGCTCCAACCCCCTGCCACAGGCAGGGACACCAACCTCCAGGCCTGGAGCTACACAAGGTTGCCCAGGGCCCCAGCCAACCTGGCCTTCAACACCCCCAGGGACGGGGCACCCACCCCCTCTCTGGGCAGCCCCTGCCAGCCCCTCACCACTCTCTCTGCAAAGAACTTCCCCCTAAGATCTAATCTGAATCTTCCTTCCTTGCATGTCATGTGCATCCACTCTGCTAGGCCCCCTTGACTTTCTTCTGCCAGAGCCAGAGGTCTCTCTGCACCTCTCCCCTTCCCACCTGGGTTATACCAGGGACAGCCCAGTGTCCTGGAGCAGGCTTGTGGCAGCAGCTTTGCCATGGCCCAGCTGTGGAGAGTGCCAATAAACCTCCCCTAGTGCACCCAGCCTTGTGTGGTTTCTCCTCTACAGCTTGTCTTTCAGCAGATGGGACCCCACGTGTCTCCAGGTGGATGTGGTGTGCACATCTGTGTGGCACAGAACGGCTCCCAGCCCTGGCTGGCCCAGCTGTGCTCAGGGTCAATGAGCATTACACAGCCTGACTTTGCTCAGGGGGGTAGGACCCCCAGCTACACTGACTGCAGGAAGGGGACAGCTTGTGCCCACGCACAAAGCCCCCACCTGGGGGAGACTGAGACTCCTCCAAGCAGGGACCCTGATACTCCCCTTCTCCGAGCGGGTGCGGTTCAGTTGCAGAGAGCCACAGAGCACAGCGGACCTCACAGACCTACCTCTGGTGTCCAGGACGTGGCCAGGGTCCCAGCCTCACCAGGTACAGGGCAGGGGAAGAATTGGCTTCCCAGAGCCAGTCTTAAAGGAGTTCACAGTTGTGGAGGCTGCAGACCCCACCAACACCCCACTGTACTGTGGAAAAAGAGGTTGTGTCCCCTGAACGTCCTGTGCTTCACCACGGCAAGGCAGCAGCAGGAAGCAGGACTGGAACTGCTGTCACTGCAGGGTGAAATCACTCCTCATGCACAACATTTAGCAGGTTCTGGGGACAGATTCAAGGTGCTGGATGCTGAGACCCTGTAGCATGACCTGCCAGTACCTCCTAGCAGATGAATAGGTGTGGAGAAGCTTGAGGGACGCTAGCTAAGTGTACGCACATTTCTGGGGCCCTGAGAGCTTACCCCAAACTTGTCTGGAGCTCAGGGCAGTGCTTCCTGCAGCAAGCACACCTGAGCAGGAGGCAGTGGCCCTGCAGAGCAGAGTGGACATCCCTCTGCTCCCCGAGGCTGGAGCTGCACGCCTGAGGGGCCCCCGGACGCCGCGTGGGTACGAAGTGTCCTGCTGAGCTGGCAGGCAGCAGCATCCGTGGTGGATGTGAAAACGCTGCTGAAGAAAGGGCAGGAGCTAAATATAAGAAAAGGGATGTGGCCCAGCTCCTTTCACAACAGCCCCTGCAGCAAACTTCCACTTCCCCCCGTGGCCATTTCCAAGCAGGACGCTGCTGTGTCCTGCTGCACCTCCTGGCCTGTGGAACAAGACGTTCAAGGTAAGAGTGAGCTGCTGGCAGGGCTGAGACACAGCTCCCCACTGCAGGCAGGAGCACAGCGGGGGAACCAGCAGCACCAGGGTGACAGTCACCTCCTGCATCACTGCCACTTCACTGGGGCAGAAAAAATGGGAGCTGCTGGACTGGGGGAGGGAGGGGTGGGGAGTGTGGTGGAGATCCCTGGTGGGACCCCAACGTCCCCTGTCCCACCCTGGGGGGAGTGGAGGTAGAAAGGAGAGATAGCAAAGGCCCAGAGGAGTGATCAGGGACTGTGCATCAGTCTGCAAGGTGCCCTGGGAGTGCTCTCCTGCTTTTGTTGTCTGCCTGTGCCTGGGCTGGGAGCCTGGATCAGGCCTTATACCTGATGCATCTGAGTCGGAGATGCTGCAGCTGGAAAATCCAACTCATCAGCATCTTTTCCTATTGATACCAGAGTTCAGTGCTGGGAAAGTCCACTTGAGGCCAGAGAGTGTGGCTGGGGTGATGATACCCAGCCCCCAAATGCCCAGTGCTTACCCCACCTGCACGCACACCAGGAGCTGGGGGAAGGAACTGAGCTTTGGGATGCAGAGAGGGCAGGTAAGATGGGACCCCAGGAACTGGAAGCCCATATGACTGTCCCAGTGAGACTGAAATGCTCCTGGGATGAAGCAGGCATCTGTTAGGACACAAAGGGAAATGGGACCCCGCAGGAGTTAGGGGGTCGAGTCTGGGGGCTTCTGCAATCCATCTGCAAGGACTAGAGCTGTCCCTCAGATCTGCTGGTGGACAGAACGAACGATCCCCTTGCAGGTGATGACACTGCAGTGGCCTGGGGAAGGATTTTACTCTACCCTGTGATCCTGAGGTGGGACAGAGAATTCCTCCAGTGGGGGAGCAGAGTGGGGACTCAGAACAACAAGGACCTGCAGGGCATGTCCGTGGTAGCAGCACAGGCAGGCTGGACACCAGAGCTCTGGGACAGGCTGAGCTACCCCCTGATATTCATGGAGCAATGAATGATGATGTCATTACCAGGCCCATCCAGGGAAAGCAAGCCATCAGGCCCAGTCAGCGCAGGTCCTGCTTGACCAAGCTGATCTCCTTCTATGGCAAGATGACCCTCTCAGTGGATGAGGGGGAAGCTGTGGATGTGGTCTGTCTGGATTTTAGCAAAGCTTTTGACACCGTTTCCCACAGCAGAGAAACTGGCTGCTCCTGGCTTGGATGGGTGTACTGTTCCTTGGGTAAAAACTGGCTGGATGGCTGGGCCCAGAGAGTGATGGTGAATGGAGTTCAATGCAGCTGGTGGCCAGTCACCAGGGATATTCCTCAGGGCTCCATGCTGGGGCCAGTTCTCTTTAGTATCCCTATTAATGACCTGGGTGGGGGGATCAAGTGTCCCCTCAGTCAGTTGGCAGGTGACACTAAGTTAGGCATGAGTGTTGATCTGCTTGAGGGTAGGAAAGCTCTACAGAGGGATCTGGACAGGCTGGATTGATGGCCAAGGCCTGTGGCATGAGGTTCAATAAAGCCAAGTGCTGGTCCTTACATGTGGGACATAACAACCCCATGCAGTGCTACAGGCGTGGGGCAGAGGCCGGAGAGCTGTCAGGCAGGGAAGGCCCTGGGGGTGCTGGCTGACAGCTGGAGGACGTGAGCCAGCAGTGTGCCCCGGGGAGGGGGCGGCAGGAAGGCCAAAGGCATCCTGGCTTGTGTCAGAAATGGTGTGACCAGCAGGAGCAGGGCAGGGATTGTGCCCCTGTGCTCGGTGTTGGTGAGCACAGCTTGAGAGCTGCCTTCAGTTCTGGGCCCCTCACTGCAGAAGAGACCTTGAGCTGCTGGAGCCAGTCCAGAGAAGGGCAACCAGGCTGGGGAAGGGGCTGGAGAATCAATGTCATGAGGAGCGGCTGAGGGAGCTGGGGGTGTTGAGCCTGGAGAGAAGGAGCCTGAGGGGACACTAATTGCTGCCAGAAGGAGGGTGTGGAGAGGCTGGGGCTGGCCAGTTCTCCAGTGACAAGTGACAGGACAAGAGGGAATGGCATCAAGTTACCCCGGGGAGGGGGTTAGGCTGGGTATTAGGAAAAACTTCCCAGAGAAGGTTGTTAGGGTTTGGCTGCCCAGGGAGGTGTGGGGTCTCCATCCCTGGAGGTATTTCAAAGATGTGGTGCTGAGGGACACAGTTTGGTGATGGTTGGCAGGTAAGGGTGATGGTTTGACTTGAAAATCTAAAGGGTCCCTTCCAACCAAGACAACTCTATGATTCTATGTGGCTAAATCTCTGATTTAAGAGTGAGAAGAGATTTGCAGGCCTTCTCATGCACGGAGGGGCTGGTCCCTCCACAGACACCAGCAGAGTGGATCTGGCTCTGCAGCAGGATGTTTTCCTTCCTTGATGGTATTACCCACAAGTGTTTCTAGGCACTGTCAATCAGACCAGTACTGTATTCCCATCCTCCCTCCTGCCTTCCCCATCCCTCCCACTGCCTAAGACAAGACCCTCAATGTCCTTCTGTGCTTCAGGAGATGCAGGTTCTGTGGGCAGTGATGATCTGCCTGGCTGGAGGGCAGCTTGCAAGTTCCAAACTTTGCACAACGTTTACGGCCATCCCAGGCATCCCAGGGTCACCAGGACAGCCTGGCAGCAACGGCAGAGATGGGGAGAATGGCCCAAAGGGAGATCAAGGTAAGGAGAAGGCTTCAGCTGGAGAAAACACCATCTAGTGAGTATTGAGAGCAGGAAAAGCTGTGCCAGGCACATGGTACTGGGAAAGCAATCCATTTTCCAACAGTCGCTTTGGGGTGTGATTAGGTGGGGGTAATGCTCATGGTCACAAGGTGCTGGACGGACCAGAACACCCCAAGGAACCTGAGGAGGGAGGGTGCATGAGAGCGAGGGGGTGGGTCACGCCTGCTGGGTGAGCGGGGGTCTCTGCTGGCCCACAGGCTAGCACAGGTACCAATGCTTCCCTTTCCAGTGTCCCTTCTGCAGACCCAGAGGGCTCAGCTGCAACTGCAATGACTCCTCCTACTTTTTAGGTCCCCCTGGCCGGGTGGAGCACGAAGGAGACCTTGGGGAGAAGGGAGACCCAGGAGTGCCAGGGTACCCTGGGAAGATTGGCCCCAAGGGTCCCCCAGGTTCGAAGGGCTTACCCGGTCCCATGGGACCCCCTGGTCCTCCGGGGGAGTCTGGCGACTACCTGACCTCCCTCAAGTCTGCCTTCTCTGCTGCCAGGACCATCCCCACCTACCCGCGGCGGGACTTCCCCATCCGCTTCGACCGCATCCTGACCAACGAGAAGCGGCACTACGAGAACCGCTACGGCCGCTTCACCTGCCAGATCCCCGGCACGTACTACTTCACCTACCACGTCACCTCCAGGGCCAACCTCTGCCTCAACGTGAAAAAGGGCCGGGGCAGCCGGGGTGAGAAGGTGGTGACGTTCTGTGACTTCGTGCAGAGCAGCTACCAGACCACCACGGGCGGTGTGGTGCTCAGGATGGCCGTGAACGAGTCCGTCTGGCTGGAGCCAACGGAGAAGAACTCCCTGGTGGGGATAGAAGGCTCTGATAGCATCTTCTCTGGCTTCCTTATCTTCCCTGAGGCCTAGCCCGCTGAAGGTGTCTCTCTGCAGCCCTTCTGCTGCTGGCTTCCCCTGAAGAAATGACTCTTCGCTCCAGATTTGGTACCCTAAGCACACTGCTGCCAGTCTTGCACATTAAATGTCAGCTCCTCACATTGCTGGTTCCTTCCTGCCTTGGATTTGCCTCCTTCCTCTGGAATAATGCTCAGATACCCAGGGCATTGCCTCCTGCACCCCTGGCTGCAGTCCAGGCTCATTAGCATCTCATTACTGCTGAGCAGAGCCAGACAGCTCATGCAATTCTCGCTGCAGACCATGCTGACTGTCTCCATCCAGGGCCACCCAGAGAAAGCCCCAGCCCAGGTTTAGGAAAACACAGAGGAAGCCTGGTGTCTAGTAGAGAGTGGGACACATGACATAGAGGGAAAATCGGGGCCACTGGTGGTAGACAGGAGGATGGTGGGGGTGGTGCCATACTGGAGATTCCTGAGGCTGGTGTGGTTAAAGACACCAACCTCTCAGGCATCGTTTTTGGGGGGTGGTGACAGTATTATACACAGAAGGTTGCCAAAGCTTGTGGCAAGATGACCCAGGTGTATGTGGGGAGGTCAGGGCTTGGTGCCATGGTGCGGGGCACATGCTGTCCCCTGGTTGGGCTGGGCAGGGGCCAGAGCAGCACCGTAACCCGGGCAGAGGAGTCGTGTGAGTTCAGCAGCACAGCCAAGCCCCAGCAGCGATCCGAGGACCCAAGGACCTCCAGAGGAACAAGAGCTGCAGACCCCAAGGATGTCCCTGTTCCCAAGGTGACACTCCAGCACTGTACCCGGGTGGGGGTTTGCCTACAGCCCCCAGCCCCGCTGTTGCAGGTGTAGCAAGAGCTTCAGGGGATGAAGCCCTGAGGGGTACACAGGATGCCCAGGATGCCAGAGGGGTTCTGTGGGGATCTGGCATTTGTAAGGGACTGGCTGGAGGGGACAATGCTAAAGGGTCAGGGGTGGAGTGGGATGTGGGCTGGCTTTTATGGAGCATCGTTCCTGAGCTCGCAGGGCCTGCCCAGGGCTCCAGGGCCCCACAGCTCTGGGCTGCACCCATCTCCCTGCCCCAGCGCTGCCCGGCACCGGCCACAGGCTGCGGCGTGCGGGGCCCACGTGCTGGCCAGCCCAGCGCCCAGCCCTCTCCAGGAGCATCCCCAGGCCTCCTCACGGGCTGAGGGGGCAGAATCTGGGGGTCTGGGCAGATCCAGTGCTGCTTCTTGCAGCCCTCCCTTAACACCTTGTCCTTGCTTCCTCCATCACTTGGTCCTGTCCTGAGCAAAATCTGTGGCTCGTGTCCCCAGGAGTGCAGCCATCCCTGTCCCCAGACCTGCACCCCTCTCAGGCAGTCAGGCTGGGATGTTCAGTGCTGCATCCCAAAGCTCTCCCTGGGCAGAAGCACTACGGGGCTGCTTTTAAACCACAGCTGCAGTGCTCATGCCATTTTGCACCCAGAGACACAGCATCCCAAGTAACATCAGGTCCATGGGGCAGGTGGCAGAAAGGGGTAGATCTTTGACCCCCAAACAGAGGCCAGGCAGGGTACACCAGGGAAACGTCCTGGACACTCCTCAGATCTGCAGAAGACACCAAACCGAGGAGCAGGCGATATGCTGGTGGACAGGGCTGCCATTCCCAGAGCCCTGGCAGGCTGGAGAAACGGGCTGTCAGGAGCCCACTGACAAAGTCCTTCCTCTGCCATGGGGTAACCCCAGGCAACAGGACAGGCAGGAGGAAGATTTTTAGGAACAGACCTGGGATACAGGTGGACAGCAGGTTGAAGCTTTCTGCCTTGCCAAAAGACAGATACAATCGGTTTGGATTTTTGGAAAGGTCTCTGTCAGGGTCCCTCTGGAGTGGAGCTGGATTTATTCTTCAAACTAATGACTGACCTAAGACCAGCCCGAGCCAAAGGGTTTCTAGGGTTCTGGCTGTATACAGAGAGAGTCAGAGGGCAGCACAGGTATCAACTGTCTCTCAAGGGCAGCTCACTGTGCTCGTGCAGCTGGAAAACAGAGCTACACAGGGCAAAGCTCCATGTCACAGGCCTTGACCAGCACCCAGCAAGGCCCCCTCAGGCATTAGTTCCATTGGATGACAGCTGTCTGCTCCCCTGAAGCTTCTGCTACAAGAGCCATGGAGTAGCACACCCATCAGGTATCCAAAATGGATGAGAAAAGGGGGCCAGAGGACCATAAGCAGCTGGGGTGGGTGGTGGTCCATGCAACATCACCCATCAGTTCTGACAGGGCTGTCCAGGGTGGTGAGTTCCTGACTCTGCAGGATGCCCTATAAGCCCCAGAGCTCCAAAGAGAGGCACCACCCCAGGGCAGATGGAGAGGACCCCCTGAAGTTATTAGAGTGCTCCCTGAGGTCAGAGACAAATTGCAGGTGCCCCCTGCCATGGGACCACCCAGGGGCCCGGGTGGCTATGCTGTGGGAGAAACCTTCTGCAAGATTCTCAGTGATGCTCAGTCACAGGATCACAGGGCTGGAAAAGCCCTTTCAGATCATCAAGTCCAACCATTCCCATGCTGTGCTGCCCCAGATCCCTGAGCACCTCATCTCCCCTCTGTTCAACACCCCCAGGGGTGACTCAGCCCCTCCCTGGGCAGCCTGTGCCACAGCCCCACAACTCTGCCAGGGAAGAACTTTGCCCTCCCAGCTGAGCTGACCCTGCCCTGGGGCAGCTTGAGCCCATTGCCCCTTGTCCCAGCTCCTGTCCCCTGGCTGAAGAGACCAGCGCCCACCTCTCTGCACCCTCCAGGCAGGGCAGGGCAGGTGGGGAGAAGGGCTCCCCTCAGCCTCCTCTGCTCCAGGCTAAAAAGCAAGTGATCTAGGTAGGTTCAGGCACTGGTGTTCACCCAGGGAAGGCAGGATGGCCACATCCCTGCTCCCACCCCACCCTGGGCTGCACAGTTCATTGTTCCATGCAAAACAGCAGCCTTGGAACAGCCCAGCCATTCACAGGAGAGCTGGATGTGCCCTGTTGCAGGGGCAGGTGCAGGCAGGTGGAGAGGTCCCCGGACAGGGAAATCGCCCTGATTGCTGTCTCCCGAGGATAGGGCTGATTTGCATCTTTAATTAATTCTTTCCATCTCACCCATGAGCACCTGACACACAACAGAATTTAACCTGGCCACTTCTAGGCTCATCAAACAGGTTTTGTTCTCCCCAGGGACCCGAGGAAGCTGCTCTGCCCTGCACCTGCTCCCCGGTGCTCCCTGTGTCTCTGCCTGCTCCTGGCCCCCACACACCAACCCCAGGGATGGCAGCAGGGACAGGGAGGGGATTGTCCCTCTCTGCTCTGCCCTGGGGAGGCCCCAGCTGGATCCTGTGTCCAGAGCTGGGGCCCCAGGACAAGGAAGATGTGGGACTGTTGGAGAGGGGTCAGAGGAGCCACGGAGATGCTCAGAGGGCTGGAGCAGCTCCCCTCTGGAGAGAGGCTGAGGGAGCTGGGCTGGGTCAGCCTGGAGAAGAGAAGGCTGAGGGGTGGGCTTGGTCTGAGCACAGCCATGCTGTGGTGGCGGCAAGACGCCCCGGGTGAGGGTTACAGCACGACCTGGTGAAGCTCCGTGCCTGAGGTCAGGCTGGGCACAGCACAAGCTGCTCCAGTTTCCTCTGCGATGGTGGGAAAATAAGTATTAAAAAGGCAAAGAGCAGCAGAGAACCCAGGTGCCAGGGCAGATCTGTGCAGAGCACGGAGAGGCCTGTGCACAGGACCGGGTGTGTGTGCGGCGGGGCAGGCAGAGCAGCTGGGGTGGGGGGTGGGTGTGTGAGGGTGCAGAGCACCAAGCATGCCCACAGAGCAGGGAGGGGGTTAGAGTCATGGAATCCCAGCCTGGTCTGGGCTGGAAGGGACCCCAAGGGTCACAGAGCTCCAACCCCCTGCCACAGGCAGGGACACCAACCTCCAGGCCTGGAGCTACACAAGGTTGCCCAGGGCCCCAGCCAACCTGGCCTTCAACACCCCCAGGGACGGGGCACCCACCCCCTCTCTGGGCAGCCCCTGCCAGCCCCTCACCACTCTCTCTGCAAAGAACTTCCCCCCAAGCTCTCCTCTCCCCCTTCCCTCCTCCAGCTTCACTCCAGCCCCTTGTCCTGCCAGGCTCTGCCCTTGAACAAGCCCATTCCCCTCCTGTTCCTCTGCTCCCTTCAGGGACTGGCAGGCTGCAATGAGGTCCCCCCACAGCCTTCTCTTCTCCAGGCTGACCCAGCCCAGCTCCCTCAGCCTCTCTCCGTAGGGGAGCTGCTCCAGCCCTCTGAGCATCTCCGTGGCTCCTCTGACCCCTCTCCACCAGCCCCACATCTCTCTTGTCCTGGGGCCCCAGCTCTGGACACAGGACTCCAGCTGGGGCCTCCCCAGGGCAGAGCAGAGAGGGACAATCCCCTCCCTGTCCCTGCTGCCACCCCTCTACTGATGGAGCCCAGAACCTATCTCACACTCCTTCACACCCCTGGGTGTTGCAGACAGGGAATGGGGAGCTCTCACCCACAAAGGTTTTGCAAAGCCAGCAGAGTCAGGCTGTGAGCAAATGACACATGCAGGGTCACCAGGACAAGTTGTATACAGAGGGCCTGACATTCCAGGTGGAGTCATTCCACTTCTACTGCTGGGAAAACTGGAACCATGGTGGTCCACAGTGATTGCATCCCAAACTAGACATATCACAGAATCAGAGGGCTCCAGCCCTTCAGTGAGATGTTGCACGTATTTTGGTGTTCTTCCTTCCCCAAACTGTACTATCAACAGGAGGCCTATGGGACCCCTGCGTGGGTTCAGTGCCATGACACTGCTCTGCCCAGAGCAGAGATGTTACTGGGGCAGTGCACTGGGCTCTGAGAGCTGCAGACATGAACGGGTGCAGCAGGACCAGCTCAGGCAGGGGCTCCACACAGTTTTGTCAGCAGGGAAGAGCTCCCAGCATGGATCCCCTGGGCACACTGGTTTTGCTGGAGGTTAGAGATGGTGGGACACAGTGGGAGCTTCATGCATTGGAACCAGTCGGAGACAGGGATTTCAAGAGCTCCTAGCCCAAATCTAACCTCCAGGCTTCTGGTGAGTTTGTATCCCTCATCCTCACTGGGGCTTGGATTTCAACTGGAATGGGGAAGGAGCAATTGCTTCTTTTGCCTGGAACAACCCAGCCTGCCTTGGAGCTGCACTGGGATTTCCTGCTGCTGCTTGGCCCCTCTGCAAGGCCTGGGGAGCTGCAGAGGCTCTACTCCAGCCTGGCTACAAAGGGGTTAAGTCCAAGGCCTTTATCCTTCTTTTTTTTTTTTGCTTTCCTGCTCTGTCTCCTCCTGAGGAACAGCCTTTGCAGGGCTGCAGAAAGGCTCTTTCTTTCCCCAGCAGATCCCTGGGAAGGTAAAGCCTGTGTTCCAGATATTAAATTACTCATAAAATAGTTGGCCTGTCCCCCAGGCAGCTCTGAGCCCCCCAGCCCCCCCCCCCCACACACACACTGCCTGCTCTGACAGGCTGCTGATGTGCATCTGCATGTCACCTCCTTGCCACAAGGTCAATCCCTCCAATTTAAAGCAGCAACGTTGGAAAGCAAACCAGATTTCAGCCGGGATTAGCTTCAAACCCAGCGTTCAGGGCACCCGCCGTGCTGGGAAGGGAGCACAGGAAGGGAAAACCCAGCAGAAGGGGGGATTGTGGGGTGGGGTGACCCTGCTGCTGCAGCACCTCATGGCGGGGCACCCCGTGAACCCCCCTGAGGAGGCAGGGATGCTTTCCAGGGAAAGGGATGCTCAGGCATCAGGTGGGGTGCAGGGGGGAGGAGGGGCTCACCCCCTTGCACCCATACACCCCCACCCCATGGCCTTGAGTGGCAGAGAGCCACTTCACACCCCCCACACCCCCTACGGTGGTGTGGGGGGTGTGAAGTGGCTCTCTGCCACTCAAGGCCATGGGCTGGGGGTTGTGTGTGGTTGGACCAGCATCAGTGCCCTGTCCCAGCAGCATGGGTGCAAGGTGGGGCAGCAGGGCCAAGGTTTCCATGGGGATGCTCAGGGATGGGAGCCTCTGGCCGGCGCTCAGCTCCAGGCACAGCGCCCAGCAACCCGGCTCCTTCCGCTCCGCTTCCCCCGCTGCCTCCACACCCCCCACACCCCCCTCCTCCTTCAAATCCCCCCACCTCCCCCTCCCCAGCGCCTGCAGCAGCTCAGCAGCATCTCCCCAGCCTCTGCCTTGGCGTGGCACAGCGGCAGAAGGGGATGCAGGGGAGGCAGAAGGGGATGCGGGGGATGCAGAAGGGGATGCAGGAGTGGGAGCACCGCTGGGTCCTGCCTGTGCCAGGGCGTGTCCTGGGGATGCATTTTGGGGGTACATCTGGGATATCCCGGGGGATGCATCTCAAGGAACTTGGCTTTACCCCCTCTCCCTGGGCCTGCTGAGTCCCCCCCACCATGATCCCAGAGCTGCTGTGCAGGGATCCTCTCTGAGGTGACGTGGATCCAAAGCCAAAACCTGGCATTGGTGATGTGACAACACAGGTCTGGGGCAGCCCCCATCACCCTGCTCTCCCCTGGGTTTGTGTGTTTTGCCAGAAAAAGGAAAGGCAGACCTATTTTTCTTTCCACTGCTGTCTGCTGGGGGTGACTGGGGACAAATCAGTGACCCCCTGGATGCCTCAGTTTCCCCACAAGGAAGAACAGACCCTGCTATGTTGCATACCCTGCCCTCCCAGCTGGGCTCTGTGGGTTTCAGCCCCCATTTTACCAGGACATGCTTGGAAGATCTCAGGCTGTGTGAGGCTGTGGGGCCCCAAAGCCCCACCCTTGTCACACATGTAGCCACATGTATCACATGAGGCTTACATGGATCAACAGGCAGGGCAGGTAGGAAGCACACACACCACACATGAACCATGCCAAGGCCATGCACAGCTCAGCACAGCTCAGCTCAGCACAGCACAGCACAGCACAGCTCAGCACAGCTCAGCACAGCACAGCTCAGCTCAGCTCAGCTCAGCACAGCACAGCTCAGCTCAGCACAGCTCAGCTCAGCTCAGCACAGCACAGCTCAGCACAGCTCAGCACAGCACAGCACAGCTCAGCTCAGCACAGCTCAGCTCAGCTCAGCTCAGCCCAGCCCAGCTCAGCTCAGCTTAGCTCAGCTCAGCTCAGCCCAGCTCAGCTCAGCTCAGCTCAGCTCAGCACGCTGCCAGCATGCAGCTTGAGAGCCACGCAGGAGCAGGCTGAGGAGCCGGGATGGAGATGGAAGGGTCCAGGATTGCTCCCCACTGCCTCCTGCTGCCCAAACCCAACCAACCAGAAAACAGCCCCCAAAACACCCCAAAACTGACCCAGCAAGGCAGCTCAGAGCCCACAGCTCAGAGCCCACAGCTCAGAGCCCACGGCCTGCGTGAGGCCTCGTGAGGCTGCGGAAGGGTCCCCAGGAAGCACAAGGGTCCCAGCTCCACACACGGACACCCTGGGACACCCACCTGAGCTGTCAAGGGGAGTGATCTGCGAGTCTGCGGCCCGGGCAGGAGCCCCGGGGGTGAGGGCTCAGAGAGCAGCCCCCAAGGGCCGAGTGCCACTGCCCAGCGCTCCCTCCTGTCCCTGTTATGTGCCAGGAGAGCTTTGTCTGGGGATGCTGGCATGTGCGGTCACCAAGGAGATGGGAACAGCCGCAGGTCATCAGAGGTGCTTCCAGGGGAGCCCGGGAGGGAGCCCCGCACAGCCCTGGTCTGGAGATGGCTGCCTCCAGACCCCTTCCTCCCTGCACCGCTCACCTGGGGGTGTCGAGGGCTGGAGCCCAGAGTCATGGGGGTTTCCCAGAGTTCTGGCTCCTGGAGACTCCCCAGCTCACAGCACCGAGCAGGGGGAGCAGGAAGCCTTTGGCACCCACCAAGCCCCCGACTCCGCTCCTGAGCTGGTGCCTGATCTCTGCCCGGCCCTAAGGAGCTACGGGCCCTCGGGATGCAGAGGGGAGCAGGGGGAGGGTGCACCACTCCGGGTGGGTACTCTGTGCCTCCTCCCCACCCAGGGTGCTGGCCCTGCAGGTAGCAGAGCTCCCTGGAGAGAGGCATGGATCAGATGCCTGTCCCGGATGGTCACTTGGGACAGGCTGAGCAGCCAGGGGCAGGTGTTCTTCTGTCTTTCTAACTCTGTGTGGACCCACCACAACTGCTCCAACCCTGTCCCCATGCTCAGTAGGAATCCTGGAAGTTCTTCCATCCTTCTGGTTCCACCTCCATTGTGCTTGTCCTTTAACCTTGCTGAAGGCTCCCAGGAGCTCAAGCTACAGGCCAGGCAGTGTTCCACATTTCATGCCTATTTCGTTTTGATCCAGAGTAGGACCTGTGTCCCCACTGAGCAAAGAAAAGGGGAGGGGGGGAAGCGCCTTTCTGAAGGAGAACACGTCAGGGGGGTTGTCAAGTGGTGCAGCACTCTTGTGCTTTCACAGCTCACCACAGATTGCCCCAAAGGGCAGTGGAGACAGCTGCTACCGCCACTGCCAGGCTGCCACCTCAGGGGATGATGCAGAGTTTGAGTGGGAAGGGAAAGGTGGGCTGGGGGCTATCCAGGAGACTTGTCCTCCTTTTCCAGGAAGACTTCCTCTTGGCCTACAGCTGCCATCAGGGTTTTGTGTAGCTCATCCTTCTTTTTCAGCCTTTTCCCTTATTTTCAGGAATATTTTGCGTTCATGATCCCAAGGACCTCCGCTAGAGCATCCCAGCCCAGGTGGACAGAGGCATCATCCATTCATTATTAATGCCTGTGGTGTTCTGATTCTAGATTAAATCAATTTACTCTTTAAAAACAGTTTATACTGCTCTGGGTTTTGCTCATTTTTTTCCTGCCAGCATTACAATATGGGTGCTGTCAAACAACTGCTGTTCCCCCCAGCTGCATTTGCTACTGAACATCCATGACCATAGTTTTGCTGCAACATGACTGGTGCCTAGGAGTGCTCCAAGGGCCTGAAGTAAATGTCACAGGACATAGGTGGTGCCCCACTCCCCCCAGGTTTCAGCCATGGAGATTATCCTCCAGCCCAACGAGCCAGGTTCAGCTGCACGTCTGGCTGCTTGCAGTGTGGAACAACCGCTTGGCACAGCTCTTGGCACAGCCTCTGAGCTTCAGCAGAGGTTACTGCTCTGCAGGACCACCAAAGCACCCTCCTTCATCCTTATTTCTCGTCTCTTAGTCCCACTGTTATTGTCCTGAAGTCCTCCCTCCCTGATGCATCTGCGGGTGCATCCTTCCTGCACGCCCTGCTTGCCAAGTCAGGGTGATCTTCCACAGGAGATAGGCTGTGCCAAAGAAGGCTCACGCTCAGTTGGTCCCTTTTGCCTTGGGACAACGTCCATCAGCTACTGGGACCTCATGGACCAGCGACGTGGATCTTCTGGTGTGTAGTGAGCAGTCAGAAACTGTACTGAAACCCCATAGTGGAGACAATGATGATGAAGCTCATCAGCGTGTGCTCTCTGGAGTGGATTCTCCAGGGTCTGGTAACGCTCTTGCCAACACCTTTACACAGTCTGGTTAGAGTCAGCAACCAGGCAGTCTCAGCCAGCTCACCAGCCCATGCCAGGACCGTGCGGTGAGGCCACCTCACCGCGGGGGGAGATGCCCTGAAAGCACCCCCAGAGCCACGTGGGGCGGTGCACCATCACTTCACCTCTGGCTGCTGCAGGCACTCCGCTGCTCTGCAAGACGGGATGCACACACAGCACCTGCACTGGGGCTTCTCCCAGGCCTGACCAGCATGTCATATAACTGCCTCTGAGCAGGTGGGCAGCAAACGAGGGGCTGTGCTGGAGAAGGGCAGCAGGCATGCTTCTGCGTGCTCCTGCCAGGCACAGGCTTCGGGGCCCTGCTGTATGCCCTGCAAATACAAGACAAGGCACAGGGTGAGCACGCATTTCAGGGTGGACTGTTTGACATGTCTGAGCTGCCGAGGCTATTGAGCAGCTTGTGTTCGCTTCCCTCTTAACTGGGGACTGTCTGCTGCAATACAAAGGGCAAAATGCCGCAGCAGGAGGCATCTGTGCTGGGGCCAGGAAAACCCAGCAGACGTTTTCCTTCTTCCCTAGCTTTACCACTAGATGTCAGAGGAAAAGCAACATTGCCGTCCCCATTCAGCTCTCCCGGATGGGATTTTGGAGGGTTAGCAGGTCTTCCACCACCAGACAGGCAGCATCCTCCCAGACTCCACCTCGGTGGCTTTGTGTGCCTGCAGAGCCCCTGGAAAAAACATCGCCAGAGATTCAGGGTTCAATGGACATTGAAATGCAACTGAAACCCTTTCTCTTCCCAGCGCCTGGCTAAGCCGCCCACTCGGACCCTCCCAGGAGGGAGCCGCACGTCACCCTTTCTCAAAGGGGCGACGCTGTCACACGGGGACCCATGGCACCTACAGCAATATGGTCCCCTCAAACAAATTGGACAAACAAGGCCTTTATAGGCACTTTCTTTTCTTCTGAAGTGGAAGGGAGAGAAGCCAGGGGAGAACTCGGGGGCGTCCCACTGCAGCGGAGCAGCACACAAAGGCTCGCAATGAAAGGGTCGCCAGCAAATCCTCTTAGGGGCTTCACTGTGTGCACATTCATATCCCAGCCCCATCTGCTGGGGGGATCCCCAGGAGCAAAGAGGGGGAGGGGGGCTCTCCCTGCTCCGCCAAAGCAAGCAAAGCACATTCAGGGAGTGAGAAAGGGATGAAAAGGAAGAAAGGCCGTGCCATGGCAGTGCAGAGCCCAGTGGTAAACGCAGCTCTGCTGATGCTGTGGGGAGGGGGTCTTGCCTTCAGGGGGGATGGGGAAGCAACTTTGGTGGGGGCTGTGCGAGTTCTTCTCCCCCTTGGCCCCCAAGGGCTGTGGGGAGGGGGGTCTTGCTTTCAGGGGGGAGTGGGGAGGCAACTTTGGTGGGGGCTGTGTGAGTTCTTCTCCCCCTTGGCCCCCAGGGATGAGACAGGAGCGGTGGGAGGAGCCTTCCCAGGAGAGCGGGATAAGCCGGAGAGAGCCTGGTGGCTCTGGGCAGAAGAGCAGTGCTGGCTGCAGGGCACAGGAACACCCTCAGTGGGTTCAACAGTGCCTTCACTGGTGGGGATCTGGTGGGAACTGGTGGGAAGAGGTGACCTGCCCCCTGAGAAGCCAGTGTGCTCATGACGGTGCTCGGCTCCCTGCAAGCCAAGCCGTGCTGTGGCATTGTAGCCCTGCTGCTTATCTCCTGGGAGATTAGGGAGGCTCGTGGGGTTCTGGGCAGGCTCATGGGCATCCCGCATCACACAGCCCTCAGCAGCCAGAGTAACGGCACGTTTCACGCGGTTGGAGTTAGAAGGACAAGATCCTATCTGCCATCCTACTTTCAGAGTGTGAGCAGCTGCTTCACGCTTCTTTGAAGCCGGCAGCTGTCAGGACTAGAGGAACCGTGTGTGAGGCCACAGCAGACGGTGGGCAGGAGCTTCCAGAGCCTTGAGCCAGACACCCAGGCAGGGGAAGGAAATCCCCATGTCTGTCAGCGAAACACTCATTTCACTGTGGCTTTCATCTCCTATGGAGACTGAGGAAAGCTAACAGGACTTGAGTTTCTCACCAGGACAGAGGAAAGTCAGGAATAGTTTTGGTCCAGTTTGGAGAAACCATCCATCCCTCCCTAGAAGCTGATGATGAAGGTGGCTCAGCAAACAACACACACTGATACCGACTTCTAGGTGCTGGGTTCACACTCGAGCCTATTGTTTCCCTGCCTGTGGGCACTTTTGGAAAGACAACCTGGAGGAGCTGGAAGCAGTGCCTAGGTTTGGACACAGCAAGGAACGGGGCCCAAACAACCTAAACCCAGACTAAGTCTTCTTGGGGACAACTGATGTTCTTGTCTAGAGGTGCCAGTGACTTGCACACACTGCGTCAGCACAGAAGGAGTGGGGAAGATGCGATGTTCTCTCTCACATGAACTGAGGATTTAATTACTGCAGCTAAGACAGCTTGTGTCTCTTTCTAGCCTGGCACCAGTCCAGTCCAGGGAGTGGTCCTTCCTCTCTGGTGGCCTGGAGCCAGTGCTCCAGGAGCCCTTCCAGTTCTGCTGCGATGTGGTTGGGTCATGCACTGGGAGAACATCTCTTTCCTGCAGCTGGGTGGGGATGTCAGGGAAGGAGAACAAAGTGCTGGAGCAACAGGGAGGTCAGGGTGCCCCAGGCTGCGTTACATCTTTTTGGGAGGCTGGTGGGGCTGGAGTTGGGGTGTCACTGCTTTGGGCAGTACCGTTGGGATCCCTGAGGCTCTCAAATGTGTGGCCCCTACTTCCAACCTGGTGAGCTCCAAATCTCTGTGATCAGAGGTGCATAGCATGCCCATTATCTGGAGGATGCTGTACTCTGCCACATGCAGAAGTGACTCGGGAGTAGGCCTCAGGAGCAGGCCTCGGGAGCAGGCTTCGGGAGCAGGCTTCGGGAGCAGGCCTCGGGAGCAGGCCTCGGGAACAGGCCTCAGGAGCAGGCCTCAGGAGCAGGCCTCGGGAGCAGGCCTCAGGAGCAGGCCTCGGGAACAGGCCTCAGAAGCAGGCCTCGGGAGCAGGCCTCAGGAGCAGACCCCAGGAGCAGGCCTCGGGAGCAGGCCTCAGGAGCAGGCCTTGGGAGCAGGTTGGGTAGCTCCTGCTGCCAGCCCGTTGGTGGAGGTCATACAGTCCGTGTGCGGCTCTCTGGAGTGGGATAGCACAAGGCACCAACAGGGATGGAATGGAGAGGAGATGAGGAAGATGGAGGATAAACAGCCTCTCTGGAGGGCGTCAGATGCCACCCACACTGGTCCTATGAGTGATGCTGATGCGAAGGGCTGCACAGTGCACAACTGAGCTTGTAGTGTAGTCTTGGGGATTAGCTCCTGGGCGTCCATCTGGCTAGCCGGCTGTTTCACCAGCACTGCCTGTTCCATTCACATTGTGGAAGGGAATGCCTGTGAGAAGGACTCATGGGAAGGCTCAGTGTAGCTGCTGAACGTGACCATCAGATAACTTCCAGCTGAGGCTGGCCTGCATGCAGTTGGAAGAGCCAGCTGGAGCAGTTTTACCACAGGTGGGAGGACAAGTTGTGTTTGTCCCACCTGGCTATTCCAAAAGCTCTGTGGGGCATGTGGGAGGAAGGAAGGGTGCAGGAACACCACTGGTGACTCTCTCCTGGGGATCCAGTATCAGCGCAATGGGACCAATAAAGTGAAGTGAGTGAAACCAGAGAGCAAACCCCTCAGTCCTCTGCTGTGCCTCCTCGCCATGCACTGAACATGAGCTGTGGAAGGTGTTAGCCTATCTCTTTGCAGCCTATCAACCCTGAGACCCCCCTGTGCCATGACTCATCATGGAGGAGGTATCAGCCCTGCCTTCCACTTCAGGGCTGGGGATGCTGTCTGATGGCACCACAGCACCACTGAAGGAGGAGGATAGAGCCTCCTGGCATGCTCCCCTGCCATTGCACCCAAAGAAAAGAGTTGACTTAGCCTGAGACAGTTCCTATGCCCCAGTTAAACCTGCACTCTGCAAAGCTAAGTAAGCCAGCAAGGCCTGTACATTTCCACCCATGCCCCCAGACCTACTTTATTCTACAGCCCCAACACACTCACTTCAGCTCCACTTGCTTAACCTCCCATGCATTCCATTCCATCCCTCCCGCGGAGGAGCCTGTCCTCTGGAGTCGGTTGCTTCTGCATTCACAGAATCACAGAGTCACCAGGTTGGAAAAGACCGTTCAGATCATTGAGTCCAACCATTCCCGTCCTGTGCTGCCCCAGATCCCTGAGCACCTCATCTCCCCTCTGTTCAACACCCCCAGGGGTGACTCAGCCCCTCCCTGGGCAGCCTGTGCCACAGCCCCACAACTCTGCAGGGAAGAACTTTGCCCTCCCAGCTGAGCTGAGCCTGCCCTGGCACAGCTTGAGCCCATTGCCCCTTGTCCCAGCTCCTGGCCCCTGGCTGAAGAGACCAGTGCCCACCTCTCTGCACCCTCCTGGCAGGGCAGGGCAGGTGGGGAGAAGGTCTCCCCTCAGCCTCCTCTGCTCCAGGCTCAACACCCCCAGCTCCCTCAGCTGCTCCTCAGAGGATTTGCCCTCCAGCCCCTTCCCCAGCCTGGTTGCCCTTCTCTGGACTGGCTCCAGGCCCTCAGTGTCCTTCTGATGCTGAGGAGCCCAGAACTGGACCCAGCACTCAGGTGAGGTGCAGCCTCCCCAGTGCCCATTCCAGGGGCACAATCCCCTCCCCAGACCTACTGGCCACGCTATTTCTGACACAAGCCAGGATGCCCTTGGCCTTCCTGGCCACCTGGGCACACTGCTGGCTCATATTCAGCCTGCAGCCACCCAACACCCCCAGGTCCTTCTCTGCCTGACAGCTCTCCAGCCTCTCTGCCCCAGGCCTGTAGCTGCTTGGGGTTGTTTTGTCCCAGGCAGACAGCAAAGTGTATCCTCCCCATGCTATGCCCTGCTCTCCCGTGGAGATGTAGCTCTGACCGAAGTGTTCAACCATAACAAGGTCACTAAGAGCTGCAGAAAGAGAAGGGAAGTGTTTTCTCTTTGCCAGCTCTTGGCAAAGATGAGAGAGACCCAGCTGATAAATGTCCACTGACCCAGGAGCTCCGGGGGTGAGCGGGGAGGGGGGACTCTGTGGAAGCTCGAGCAGGTCACACAAGTGGAGAACCGTGCTGATGGGCTGAGGAGAACTGAGCTCTGGATGTCACACTGCTGTTTAAGTGCCAGCAAGTGGCTTTAGAGCCCTCCCCATACATACCCCACAGCACCCAGCTCTGATGGCAATGAACTGCTGGGCTGCTCCAACCCTTTGGTGGTAAGACAGAGCTTGTCTGAGGTAAAGACAGCTCAGCACTGGTCACCCCACAGCTCTCCACTCCCTGGCCTGCCCCTCTGCTGCTTCCCTCTGTGTTTACAGCTGCCTCTCCCCATCTCCTGGCCAGCACAGGAGAGACCTTTCCCACCCCATCTCCCAAGCCTGCACTTACCTGAAGTTCAATAACACCCAGGCAGACGGCCTTCTGCTGCTCTGCGTGCTGCAAGGCAGCTCATGGGGGCAGCTTCCCACTGAGGACCAGAGTTGCTGGAAGCCACTGAACATGAGGGAAAATGTCTGTTATCCCAAGATTCAGTCTCAAAATGAGGAAGGAGCCACATCATCCCAAGCGCTCACAAAAGCCAACACTTGTGACTGCTGCCCAGGGCTGGGTCCATGTGAAGGGACTGACCATCCACAGCACCGGGCCAGCAAGGGCTGAACGGGGGGAGATGTTCACAAGAGAGAAGAGGAGCATGTGGAGGTGCTCCTACTCACCATTCCTTTTCCACTTCCTTGTCCCCTTCAGCACTGCCTTCTCAGCCAGGACTGGTGATGCCCCATGAAACACAGTCAACGTGCTCATGAAAAATGCTGTTAGGGACCTATCCCCCATAGGTGTCTACTTGCACCATGCTCTCTGCTTCCAGGGAAGGCTCCTCAGAGCAGAGCCACAGGACTGCAAGTACTTACTCATGCCCTGGAGAACATGTTGTTTGGATCCAGGAGTGCCCAGTGCTCACTGGAGCAGTGCTTTATGTACCAGGAGACCTTCTCGAGAAGGGCAGTGTTAGGTGCTTCATAGTGAGACATGGTTTTTGGCATAATTCATTGCCAAGGGAAGTTTCCTGCTCATCAGCCTACGTAGGAGCCTTTAACATACGAGAAAAATGTTTCAACACTCATCAGGAGTCCATGTTGGGGTGTTTTTCCTGTCTCAGAAGGCAGCATATGCTTGTTGTTTGGGGTTTTTTTTTTACTTCTGTTATTCTGAAGAGGGCACTTTGAGTATCTTCAGCCTCTACCAATGCAGACATACTGTTGTAGATCCTGTGGAGCTCATCTGCTGTGGCAGCAAGCTCTCTAGGCAATCACACAGGGTGTGAAATCGTACCCCTGGCCAACAGGACCAGAGATTGCACCAGGAGGCCTTCAACACATCCCCTTCTGAGGGCCAGCAACGGCTCCACAAGAGAAAAAAAATGCTGCTGATTGATTGCTGCCTTTGATTCCAGCAGGACATGGGAAGCTGAGCAGGGGATGGCATGGCAGGTGCTGTCTTGCTGACACCCATGTCGCAGGCACCACTTTCCCTGGTCAGGAGCTGAGCAGGGTAGTTAAATCCCTGCCAGGTGCTCAACACGAAGCGCCTGATGTTTTCTGACAGCCCCTCCTTGCTCCCCTCCTTGTTGCAGCCGCACTCCGGCTCACCCTTCACTCAGCAGCTCTCCTAGCCTCATTCCTTGCAGATACACATATTTCCCAGCCTGGCTCCCCTCCCCTTCCTTCTCCTGGCCTGGATCTGTTGGGAGGAACAGCTCCTTCCCAAGGCCCCAGAAAGGCCCATGGGCTGGGCTCCTGCAAGCAAGCACCAACGTCTCTTGGGGGCTGAGCGATGCTCTCTCTCCACTCCTGCATCCGTGCAGAGCTGGGGTGTTTATTGGTGGGCAGCACCCACCAGTCTGCCCTCGGCAGGACCAGAGCCCCAAGCAGGGGTTGGGGAGGTGGGGAGGAGAGGGGGTTGCATTGCAGCCCCACTGGTTTCCATACCACGTCTGAGCTGGACTTGCAGCAGCTCCTGGAGCTTTCTGGCACCAGCCAGCTCCCTCTTGGCACCGGTCCCCGCGCTGGAGCTGCCGTGTTTGCTTATCTAGTGCCGTGATTTAACACAGGCACAGGAACTCACACACTCTCCCAGCCTCCTTCCAATGGCTTTATTGCTTCCTGTCAGCTCGCCGAGCGTATCCTGTTAATATACAATCCCCAAGGAGCCGCTTCCCAGCGTAATCCCCTTCCCAGATAGCGCAGCCCAACGGTCGCCCGGCTCTGTCCGTCAGGCATGGCGGGAGGCAGGATGCCAGCACCAGGCAGGTATCTTCAGCAAAGGCCGTCTGCTGCTGCTGTTGTGCTGGTTTTAAGGATAAACACCAGTGCTGCAAGCCCTGCTGCCTTTCTTTCCAGGGCTCCATCCACTGCTGACCTCTCTCAGCTGATGCCAAGTGTTCTGCGAGGGTCCTGTTGAGGAAGGGAGCCTTTTTCCCAACTCTGTGTTGTCCCTGCTGCCTGGGGGGGCACTTTCCCCCTCCTTTCCCACCTTCCCAGAGAAATTTCTCCATCCACCTTGCAGTACCACGGAAGGACAGTAGCTTCAGGCACCGGGAGAACGGTTGTTCCCTTCTGTGCTGCAAAGCTGGTGCCTGCCTCCCAGAGAAGGTTCATGTTTATGTTCATCCTGGAGCTGGGGGTGGGATCCCACACCGAGCTCTGGTGCAGCCTCCCACGTGCAGCAGGTCTGTCGCCGATGTCAGGTCAGGGCAGAGGTGGCTGTGTGGCCTCTTGGAAATGCTCCAGGGGATTTCCTGCAACCCCAGGTTTCCTGACATTTCCTAACAGTGAGTTTTGGCCCTGACAGTATCCTACTGCCTGCCCTGAGGGTACTGTGGACCTCTCAGCATCACTGAGCCAGTAGGGTATCTGCCTAAGGTGGTTGTTTTGAGGGAATCTACTGTGGTTTTCCCACGTATTTCTGATTCCACCATGCTTGGGTCCCATGGTAAGGCATCCCTGTGTCCTGACGTTGGATTTGTAGGACATTCACACTGCTTTGCCCCACCTGGTCTTCTTCAGGCTCCTTGTGACCCTTCTGCCTAACCTTGATGGCTTGCTGAAGTGCCAGCTGAGCCTGTGTCCATAATGTAAGACCCAGGAGGTCCCTTGCACAAAAGACCCTCATGATTTTGGGATTCTGTGATGTGGAAGTGTCCTGGAGACCAGGTCACTGCAAAGCCTAGCATGTGGCATTTGCATTCCTCTTGCCAGTGCATCACCTCTGTCCTTGTGTTGGGCAGTATCACAGAATCACAGGGTTGGAAAAGACCTTTAAGATGATCAAGTCCAACCATTCCCATCCTGTGCTGCCCCAGATCCCTGAGCACCTCATCTCCCCTCTGTTCAACACCCCCAGGGGTGACTCAGCCCCTCCCTGGGCAGCCTGTGCCACAGCCCCACAACTCTGCCAGGGAAGAACTTTGCCCTCCCAGCTGAGCTGACCCTGCCCTGGGGCAGCTTGAGCCCATTGCCCCTTGTCCCAGCTCCTGTCCCCTGGCTGAAGAGACCAGCGCCCACCTCTCTGCACCCTCCGGGCAGGGCAGGGCAGGTGGGGAGAAGGTCTCCCCTCAGCCTCCTCTTCTCCAGGCTCAACCCCCCCAGCTCCCTCAGCTGCTCCTCAGAGGATTTGCCCTCCAGCCCCTTCCCCAGCCTGGTTGCCCTTCTCTGGACTGGCTCCAGGCCCTCAGTGTCCTTCTGATGCTGAGGAGCCCAGAACTGGCCCCAGCACTCGAGGTGCAGCCTCCCCAGTGCCCAGTCCAGGGGCACAATCCCCTCCCCAGACCTACTGGCCACACTGTGTCTGACACAAGCCAGGATGCCCTTGGCCTTCCTGGTCCCCCAGGCACACTGCTGGCTCCTATTCAGCCTGCAGTCACCCAACACCCCCAGGTCCTTCTCTGCCTGACAGCTCTCCAGACAGTCTCCCCCAGCCTGTAGTGCTGTAGGGGGTTGTTCTGTCCCATGGGCAGGACTCTGCTCTGGGCCTTGTTAAACCTCATCCCCTTGGTCTCAGCCCATGGGTCCAGCCTGTCCAGGTCCCTCTGAAGAGCCTCCCTCCCCTCAGGCAGATCCAGGGCAGGGAGGCTCTTCAGGACCTGCTGCTCCTGGGCTGCCTGTTCTGCGCTGAGGCAAAGAGCAATGTGGACATGTAGGGAGGATGGACGGAGATCACTGGGCCCTCCACTGTTGAGGGACAAGGTGCAGTGCTATTGAGCAGGGGTACAGCTCCAAAGGCAACTGGGAAGGTGACATGTTTGGCTTCAAGGCTAGCCCTGGAACTATGCCTCTGGGCACTGTGGACACTGCTAAGGGCTCCTGGTTGATGCCAAAGCAAGGCACGTAGCTGAAGCCCAAATAGAGTCTTTTCTCCCTGGGGAGCAGGGTGCTAAACCTCCCTGACATCATCCACTGCAACCTCTGTGGCCATTTCTCCAGCAAGCTGTGGTGTCCCAGGGTTCTGGAGGCTGCTCCTAGTAGGTCTCATGCCTGTTCCAAGCAAGCCCCTTGTTGTGGGGCTGCTCAGCTGGCCTGAGCAGAGGGAACACATGGAGCCACACAGTGCAGCTGCAGCATCACACACAGCCACGTTCCTGTGGATGTTATTTCCCAAGTTTTTATTGGTCCTGCCCCTAGGACAGTTTCTTTGTCTGAAGTTGTTCCTCCAAGTTGAGGACAGTGGTTGGTTTTAGCAGCAGCTGGATCTGCCTTCAATTACTTGGGATTCTCTCTCCCCTTATCACCTCATTAGCTGGAACACCCACTTACAGAGCACAGTTTTGCTGGTCTGAAAAGAGAAAATGCTGTTTGACTCAAGAGCATCTTGGGTCACTTGTCCCAGAGACATCTGACCAGCAGTCCCACAAACTGACTCCACCTTAAAAAACAGTTGAGAAGAAATATCTGACCCCCCAGTTAAATGGGGAGCTGATTTGTTTCCTCTCTAGTATGCCTGCTGAGCAATGTGTTTAGCACAGACCCAGCCTGACACATCCCTGCCTGTGTATCCCAAGGGTGGAGGCTTCAGTGATGGCTTTGTCTCCAGGGTTGGAGAAGCCAGGTCCCCACAGAGCTGCCTGCTACTCACCTCCTTCTGCTCCCTTGCTCCAGGGCCCTGCATTCACTGTCCTGCTGAAGCCCCCAGCCCAGCACTGACATGGCAGCTCTGGCTCTGGGTAGTCACAGCTCTCCAGAGTGAAAAGCATCTCTAATTAAAGACCTCCCTGATAGCAGCCTGGAGATGAGTAGGTGATGCGGCAGCCCTTGTCTCAGGAGCTCAGCTTGGCATGAGTGGGGCTGACAGCTGGTCAGCAGTGGGGTGCTGGAGGTCCCCATCCATGCACAAGTGCCATGTTGATGCCAGGGGCCATCTGCAGCAGCTCAGCCCGAAGGTTGGTGGAGCCCATGGGACAAGCCTCCAGTCTCCACAACAGCTCTCATGGATCCAGGAAGGGTTTTAATGGCAGAGAGGAGACAGGCTGTGGGGCTGTGTGAGCCCAGAAAGATCTGTATTGAAGACTTCCCAACTATTTCCATGCCCATGGGTGCCTCTGTGGGGTATGTGTTCCAGGTTCTCTATTCCAAGAGCTTGAGCAGTCTCCACTTGAATCCCTGTGAGTTCTGTGTATCCACAGCTCTGTGGAGGAGCTGCACAGCTCACCTCTGATGCAGATGAAGAGCTACCACCTTTCCTCATGGCCCTTTTCAAACCCGGCCTTGAACCTCACCTAAGTTTCACTTGGCAGCTGAGGTGCATTTATGGGGAAAGGTGGAGAGTGGCCAGCCTGTCACTGTGCAAGCCAGGTGATGGGTGTTCTCTCCCCGTGCATCATGTATCCTCCATCACCCCCTTGCTCATCCCTCTTCCTGCCACTTGTGGGTCTGCTGAAGAGGACTGGCCCTGGTTCAGAGCCAGCAGGACAGCCTGGTTACCTCCCTCTGCTGCCAGTGCCCGCTGTGCTCCTCCCTGCTACCACTTCTTAATTAATTAAAGAGATGAGGAAGTTCCCTTGTAGCCCTGGCTGCTTGCTTCTGTCAGGGGAGGCCTTTGGAAAGCCCAGCAGATGACATGAACAGACTGCACAGATACCCCTGTGTTTGGCTGCTGGGCCGGGGGGCTCTAACCCCTTGCAGAAGCCCAGTGGACCCCCCACCCCCACCCCCCGTTAGCAGACAGCACGTACCTGGGTGCCCTCAGCTACATCCAGGACAGGGGTGACTTCAGGTACATGCAGGACAGAGCTGCCTGGGTGTCTGCAGCAGGCTCAGGCTGTGGCTCTGCAGGATGCCGATACCCATTGAGCTGAGGGTGTCCCAGCAGCTGCAGGGACCGTGTTTCATGTGGAAAGATGCAAAGAGCCTCCACTCCTGGCAGTGCCCAAGGGCTGGATGGGAGGAGGGAAGCACCCAGCAGTGGCTGTGCACAGCTGGGGCCTGTGCCACGTCCTCCCTGCTGTGCCCCGGGGCCGTGTCACAGGGACAGCAATCCCCTCGGGGCTGTGCTGGCCGGTCCCTTGTGTCACCAGAGCAGCAGCCCCAGGAGCACATGGACAGGTTCCTCACTCCCCACCCTTGGCTCCTCGGGGCAGCATTTCCTCTGCCTGCCAGACCCATGTCCTGCCAGTGGACAGACATGGAGCAGGCCACAGCCAGCGCTCCCCGGGCCCTGGGGACAGGCCTCCTCGCCCTCCACCAGTCCCAGACTGAGCCCTTGTGCTCTCTCACCCCCACGGTGCTCATACATCCTTAGTGCTGCCCGGCCCCATTCTGCTGCCTTCCTGGGGTGAGACCCAGAGACGCCGTGCCTTTTGTCTGCAGGCCTCGGAGGGGTTTTGTCTGCGCGCTGCTCCCCGTCCCCCACGCCACCACGGCTCCCCCAGCTTGCTCCTCTTTGGGATGACCCAGACAACCCGTCCCTTTCCCATCCTGCTGCAGGGTGGAGTTGTGCTTGCCTCCTTCAGGTCTGCCTTTTTATGGGAATCACCTCTTCGGAGAAAAGAGCAGCTTTACAACAGGCCTTTGATCCATAGCAGCCTGTTTGGAAACCTACACCATCCCAGGGCACCGGGGGGTGTTGCCCATGACTGCTCTGAACAGGACACTAACGATGGGGTTTTTATGGTGTTCACAAGCATTTGCAAAACTCCTGTGTTTTAACACCAGTGAGGACAAAACCCAGGTGGTCTTCTCCCCAGTCCCCCATTAAACCCCACTGCAGCATTCTCAATTGCAAGGATGCCACCGTGTGATTTCACAGCAGGAAACAGAGACCTGGCTTGGACTTTTCAGCTCTTCTACCTTCCTTTGAGCAACCTGAAAGCTATTTTACAGAAGGCTTGTTGGACTGGGGATGCCCTGCCCCAAATTTGCTCAGGCTTACGTGCTTTTCTTCTGCAAACCTTTTAAAATGGCCAGGGTTAGATTGTGCCTCCTGCTACATCCTCACCTCAGGAGTGTGGAATGCCGGGCAGGTTTCCATCACAGGTTGCAAGTTGGCAGATGACACCAAGCTGAGTGGTGTGGGTGACACACCAGAAGGAAAGGAGCCATCCAGAGGGATCCTGACAGGCTGGAAAGGTGGCTCTGGGTGCCCCTAATGAGGTTCAACACTGCCAAGTGTCAGGTGTTGCACTGGGGCCAGAGGAATCCCAGCCACAGATCCAGGCTGGGAGAAGAGCTCCTGGAGAGCAGCCCTGCTGAGAAGGACCTGGGGGTTCTGGTAGAGGAGAAACTTCCCCTGAGCCAGCAGTGGCTCTGGCAGCTGGGAAGGGAGATGGGATCCTGGGCTCCATCAGCAGAGGGGTGGCAGCAGGGACAGGGAGGGGATTGTCCCTCTCTGCTCAGCCCCAGCTGGAGTCCTGTGTCCAGAGCTGGGGCCCCAGGACAAGAGAGATGTGGGGCTGTTGGAGAGGGGTCAGAGGAGCCATGGAGATGCTCAGAGGGCTGGAGCAGCTCCCCTACTGAGAGAGGCTGAGGGAGCTGGGCTGGGTCAGCCTGGAGAAGAGAAGGCTGTGGGGGGACCTCATTGCAGCCTGCCAGTCCCTGAAGGGAGCAGAGGAACAGGAGGGGAATCAGCTTGTTCAAGGGCAGAGCCTGGCAGGACAAGGGGGCTGGAGTGAAGCTGGAGGAGGGAAGGGGAAGAGGAGAGATTGGGGGGAAGTTCCTTGCAGAGAGAGTAGGGAGGGGCTGGCAGGGGCTGCCCAGAGAGGGGGTGGGTGCCCCGTCCCTGGGGGTGTTGAAGGCCAGGTTGGCTGGGGCCCTGGGCAACCTTGTGTAGCTCCAGGCCTGGAGGTTGGTGTCCCTGCCTGTGGCAGGGGGTTGGAGCTCTGTGACCCCTGGGGTCCCTCCCAACCCAGACCAGGCTGGGATTCTGGGATTCTATGACACTGATGAGTCCTCTCCTCTCCTCTCCTCTCCTCTCCTCTCCTCTCCTCTCCTCTCTCCTCTCCTCTCCTCTCCTCTCCTCTCCTCTCCTCTCCTCTCCTCTCCTCTCCTCTCCTCTCCTCTCCTCTCCTCTCCTCTCCTCTCCTCTCCTCTCCTCTCCTCTCCTCTCCTCTCCTCTCTGATTAAAATGGATATATTTTCTAGAACACAAAACCCACTGTCTGCAGGTCACCCATTGTGGTTTTAGAGTCACCTGGATTAGATTTACATGATATCCTAGTCATCAGTCCACCTATTCTTTGCTGTATATCAAAGCTCTACAGGCTTAAGCTGTGTATCTAACCTAATTATAACCCCTAAAAATAGCCCTATGGGGTTGGTTTTTTTTTAAATATATAAACCCTACCCCCCCCCCCCCCATATTTTTTTAGGGTTTATATATTTAAAAAAAGCACTATTTTTTTTTAAACTCAGAGTAATAACATATATTCTTGATTGTTGCATTTCTCTCCCTTCTGGTAAATGATGCATTCCTTGTTATTTCTCTGCTGCTGGTTAATTTGGCCTCCTCTTTAATGATTTTTTCTCTTCCTGCTTATTCATATCAGCTTCTCCAAGGACACCTGACATTTTTGCAGCCCAGAAGGAGATCCCTTTATAAAATTGACTTTTCAAAGCCATTTTCTTGTAACTCTGGAGCCAGTTACCACACCTCCACAACTGGGCAGTTTCTACAGCCTATTCTAAGGCTTACCTGTCGCAGTTAAGGTTTGCCTGTCTCAGTTAAGGTTTACCTGTCTGAGCTCATCTTTGACTGTCCCCACAAGCTGGGCTCAGATGAGCTTTTGAAGGAAATACCCAGAAGCTCCTGCCCAATCCTACAGTTCTAAATCTGTTTTAAATTCCCCCAAAACGCATCTTCTCCTTAATTTGTTCCCATGGATACCATTCAAAAGTTTCATTCATTTTAGGAGTGTGATGCTCTTCAAGTCTTTAATGCAATCTACCAGTTGACTTTTGTTTCCTAATTTAGCTGAAGGCTCTAAAACCCAAGACCTCAGCCATTGCAATGGGAACAGAAATACTCCTCCTTCCTCCCTGCAGCCACCCTTGTGTCCCCAAAGACATTAAACCCTGAAGCTTTTCTGTCTCCCCAAAGAGATGAAATCCTCTCCTGACGCTGTTCTGGGGCTCTGCTGCATCCCTGGGTGTCCCAGTGTAGGACAGTGCCATCTTCTTCCCCTCCTCCTTTCATCCCCACTTCTTGTACCAGGCATCACTTGGCAATAGATGAGCTCAAAAATGCTGGAGGAAGAAGTTGAAGGGGAGAGGGATCTGCTGGTCCCTCTGTTAGCATCCCCCCATGCTCCCCCTCCCCTGGCAGGACCCTGCAAGGAGCCCAACGGGGTGAGTGAGGACTGCTCTCCAAGTGTCACACACAAGGAGTCCAGGGCCAGGTGCCCCTCACAAAGCATCAAGGGATGTAAAAGCTTTATTTCAGTTTACCTCTGCCTGGACAAACCTCCCCACAGCCTGTGGGGTGGAGGGGTGGGGGTGGGGGCTGTGTTTTACAGCCAGCACCGGCTTGGTTGGTGCTGGAGACCAGCACAACTGGTAAAGATGCTGGTCTGCTCTAGGAGCAGGGTGGGACGGGAGGAGGGGACTAAGGTTGGAGGGGGTGGGATGGGAGGAGAGGACTAAGGTTGGAGGGGGGTGGGATGGGAGGAGAGGTCTAAGACCCCTGAGTAATGTCTCTTTCCCTACAGATGAGGCACTGGGTGTCTCAAGCCGTGATGCACTGGGCAGCACCCAGGTCTCAGCCCTGCTCCCACCCTTCCTCCTCAGGGACAAGTCCTGCTTCCCCAGCAGACTGCCTGGCATTCGGGGTGACAGAGAATGGCATGGACAGACAGAGGGAGGCTGCTCCCAGCCACAGGCTGCAGCCACAGGGTCTCTCCTTGTCCACACACCCTGTGCAGAGGTCAGACAAACCGGCCATGGGGAAGGGTTCCCCCATCCCTGCAGAGCTGGGGAGCATCAAGGAGGTGATGATAAGAGGTCCCTGAGCAGGAGGGCTTGCTCTCCTCTGGAAAGCACCACCCAGGACAATTTATCACTCAGTCAAAGAGGGGAAAAAGGGTTAAACACTGGCCAGGCTCCCCAGCCAGCGGTGGCTTTGGTTATCTGCAGCATGGCTGCAGGGCTACATGGTGCCTGTACATGTTTGGGGATCAAGAGTTAAGTGTTTAAATGATAAGTGATATCTTAAAAACACAAGTTTACCAATGAATCTTTGCTGACAATACTATACTATTAGTTAATAGGCAGAATTAACTCCCTGGCCTGGGGCCAAGCCACAGCCAGAGCCAGAACAGCTGAAGCTGTTTTTCACTTGGGTTTTGCTTTTCCAGGATTTGCTGCTGCACAGGGACTCCCATTTCTCTAAAGACACGTGTGTTCCTCCTCCCAACCTGCCTCTGGATGCTGGAGGCACCTTGGAGCTCGGGGGACCCAGCCAGGAGCTGGAAAGCTTTCCTTCTGCAGGCAGAGACCTGAGCAAGCGTGTCTCCCCACATCCCCAGACCAGCTGCCAGACTCCTCTGGGGGGTTTCACAGGGGGAGTCACTGCTCTGGGTGCCTCCAAGGGACTCGCTCCCCACCCCTGCCACCAAAATTAACTGCCCTCTCCCTTGACTTGGAGGGTTGAGTTTGATCAAGTAGCTTCAGGGGACGGAGCTTCCCCGGACCCCAACAAGAACCAGCCCCTCCTGGATCCCTCTGGTAGCTGGGGGTCCTTGTGTGATGCTCCCTCTCACCCCTGGCTCTGGGTGGCCGCGCTGATCCCTGAGTCACACCTCAGTGTCCCAGGCTGCAGGGATGCCGCTTCATTCACGCTGTTCCCCGTTGTGTCTCCCTGGGCTCCTGGCTCAACTGTCATCCTCAACCTCTCAGAGGGTGAGAGGGAGCCGCCTCCTCCAGATGTGATGAGCCAAGAGCTTCAGGTGCCAAGGAAACCTGTTCTCCCTGCAGCAGGGACAGGAAATGCTGCATTAGATGCGTCACCACCGAACCCATTGTAATGTCCCCCTGATGTCACCTCTCTTGGCTCTGTCTGCCTGGGGACTGTCTTTTGCTGCAGGCCTGTGACTGGAGTGGTGGCTGGCGGGTTTGGCTGTCCCAGTGGTGCTCCTCCTCCAGGCCAGGCTTTCTCTGACGCTCTTTTCAGCGGGCTGTGAGCATCGTCCTGCAGCACTGCTGTCCAAGGCGAAGGTGTGGGCAGCAACCTCCAGGGTCACCAATGTCCCACGTCTCCCTGGGTGGGTCCAAGCTGCCTAGATGGTGGTCAGGTCCATGTGACCATGTGCTGTGGTCACTTGTCACCAGATGGCAGCAAGGCCCACCTGCTCACATTGTGGTGGCTGGCCGAGGGCAGCAGTGTGGATGTACAGAGCTGCCTGATCCAGCACCAGCCTCCACGTGGCCACTAATTCTGGTGTGGAGTGAGGGGAAGGTGCAGAAAAGGGCTTGGGAAGAGGTCTGGAACCGCACGCTGTGCTGGGGGGCTTCCTGGCACTTACTAGTCTGCTCAGAGCTGCTGGCTTGGGGACCAAGGAAGCTTGTGGGCTGCAGACAGAGGGGGAGGCTGGCTGCACCCCCTACACTGACAACAGTGAGCTTGTGAGAGCAGCTGAGGGGCATTGGCAGACCTTCCATGGATGTGGAAGGGATGCAGCAGTCAGAGGAAGCCCTTCCTGCGTGGAGAGTGGAGAGGTGTGAGTACTTAGAGTTGATGACTGACTCTGAAGGGCATCTCCAGGGGACAAACTGGACTCCAAGGAGTACATGAGAGGCGGTTAGACAGTAAGTCTGTGTCTTCCAAGGTCCCATCTTCAGCAGCAACAGCCTAAGGGGATGCTCAAAGGAGCTGAAGAAGAGGAAACGTCTCACTGGGAAAAAAATCCCTGCTGCCTCTGGCATCTGAGCCCCAGAGAGCTGCAAGGAAATCCTGAGGCTCTGGGTGGCTTCTGGCAAACAGGCAGGGCTGCTGCCTCTTCTCCGACTCTGGGCTGTCACTGTGGAGAACCGGGTGGATCCTCTGGGACCTACCTGTCTGGGGCACTGTGGAACACAGGATCAGTCCCCGGGGGGAGCAGAAGAACCGAAATGATGGTTTGAGGAATTTGGAGAGGGTGGGTGCTTGCTGCCACCTGGCTCGGTGCTCCAGAGCAGGGGGAGCAAGGGGACCGTGAGAGATGCTGGGCAATGGGCGAGCCAGGGGAGAGCGCTGGGTGAGTGGGTCACTTGCCAGGGTGCTGGGGCTCCTTGCCCTGCAGAGGACAATGCCAGGAGGGGTCAGGGGGGAGCAGGCGGGAGCGGCAAGGCCGCTGTGTGTCCCTGCCCCTTCCTCCTCCTGTCACCAGCCGAGCTGTCTCCATCCAACAGGGACCCCAATGAGCCGCCGAAGACAAGAGCTCCAGGCGCTGGGGCCACGGGGCTCTCTGGAGGCTGCTGCACCTGTGAGACCTGTGTCTGCACTGACAGGGGCTCCTGGCGCGGGGCAGGGTCCGCAGCTGCCTGGGGAGGCCCCTTTGCCTCACACACCGGGCCAACACCACCGGGGAGCCTTGGCCTCCTCCAAAGGGGCCCGTGGCTGGAGTCGCTTGCGCTCGGCCAGGGCAGGGCCCCCGGGATGCTCCGGCTGCCGGGGTGCTCCAGCGCAGGGAGCCAGGCCTGTTTGGTGGGGTCTCTTGGGTGGGTGGAGGGGCAGGATCCATCCCATCCACCCTGCAGCTTTGCAGCCCCTTGGCCTTCCCCTGCCCGGCTCGCTCGCAGCTCCAGGCGCAGAGTGTGAGCTCCCTTGAGAAGACCCTCCAGGACACGTGCTGGCTGGCTGTGAGGTGCATCTGACCCCCCTCCCCATCCCGGGCAGGGGGGAGCAGAGGGGCAGGGCCGGGCACGGAGCGGGCCGCCGAAAGGGATGAGGAGGAGATGTCAGGGTAGGGGCAGAGCCTGGGGAGCAAGTCACACACCTCCCCAAGAGGCTTCTGGCTGGGGAGCAGGTTGGCGCCTCCGCAGCACCCAGCCCAAAGGCAGGGCTGGCCCCCAGGCACCCCGGGCGGTGAGGTGGAGAGGTGGAGCTGCCCGGACCGGGGCCGGGCACCGGCTCCCAACTGCTCCGCCTGGGAAAGACGGGAACTCCAGCTGCCGCCCGACCTGGGCTGACTCCGGGGGAGGCTGGGGGGGTCAGGGCTGCCTACAGCGAGCAGCCCACAGCCCCAGACCCCACGGGATTTGCCCAATCGCTTTTTTATGATGATTTCTGTAAAATTTTTGCCTTTTTTTTATTTTTATTTTCTGTGGGTGTTGTTTTTCCCGGTGGCGCCGGACACGTCCCGTTCCTTCTGCTGCCGGGCCCTGGCCGCAGCCCCCAAGCTCCCTCCCCTCCCACCGCCACCCTCGCTGGCCCCCGCGGCGCCCCGAGGGCCGGGCGGGCGCGCCCCCCCCCCTTCCCTCCCCTCCCCATCCCTCCCTCCCTCCCCCGGGATGGAGAGATGCTCAGCCGCGGCCGGGCCGCTGGCAGGACGGAGGCGGGGGCATCCCCTCCGGGAACCCCCTCCCCGGCTTCGGCGGCGCGCAGGCAGCCCCGGCGAGGAAGATTTGGGCCGAAATCACGGCTTTCTCTGGATGATCGACAGCTCTGGGAGAAACCATCGGCGGGCGGGGGGAGCCGCCGCCCGCCGCCCCCCCGCAGCCCCCCCCCGCCGCGCCGCCGGCCCCCCGCCGCCCCCCGCGCCGCCGCCCCCCGCTCCGCCGCCCGCCTTCCCCGTGGCCCGCCGCCCCCGCCGGCAGCGCGGAGCCCCGGGGCGGGGCGGGGGGCGGCGCGGGCAGCTCCCCGCTCGGCGGCGGCGGTGGCTCGGCCCGGCCGCGGCGGCGGGGCCGGCGGTGCGCTCCGTGCCCGCGGCCGTGCCCGCGCCGGCGGCGGCCCCAGCGAGGGGGGCTCGGCTCTGCGCTCCGCCGCACCCCCGCCGCCTCCATGGAGCGCCGGCCGCACCGCCTCTGATAGCCGGCCCGGAGCGCACCATGGGGCCGCTGTGGCTCTGCTGCCTGCCGCTCGCCCTCCTGCCCCTGCTCGCCGCCGTTGAAGGTAAGGGAGGGAGGCTGGGGGGAGGGAGGGCGTCGGGGCCCCTTCTGGGGGCCCTTCGGGGCTTTTCTCCCCTTTTCTGCGTGCGGGGGGAGGCTGGCACCTCGTCCCCCTCTCCCCGCTCCTTACCGCACCCCCTCACAGCGCTGGAGGGGAGGCGAAGTTTTGGGGAAGTGCTGCCCCAGCCGGAGGTGTTACCGCCGGAGCCCGGCGCAAAGCTTGGGGGGGGGGGGCCCCCCTCATGTATCATCTCGCCCTCCATCCCCCCCCCACCCCCACCTTCCCCATCCTTTCCTTCCCCCAGCCAAGACCCTCCCGATCGCCGCGTCGCCCTTCCCTCCTCCATCCTTTCTCCCAAAGCGGGCATCCCTCCCCGGCAACCCCCTCGCCTCCCGCCGCAGGTCCCCGAGGATGCCTCCCCCCCCCCCAAACCCCCCCCCGGGCTTGAGCCAAGCCCCGTGTTGAGCCGTTGCCGGCTTGGCTGAGGTTGAGGCGTTGGAGCTCACCTCGGCAAAGGCCTCGCCGGCATCCTGGAACTCATGGCCGGCTTCAACACCCCTTTCCCCCTCCCCACACACCCACACACACACCCCGTTTGGGCGGCGTGGCTTTTCCCGGCGGCCCCGGGAGGAGCTGGGTGTCCCCCCCCCCCCACGGTGCTCAGACAAAGCAGAGGCAGGTGGGGAGCCCCCACGGGTTGGGAAGGGGATGGGTGGCGGGCTCTAGGCAAGGGGGGACACCAAGGGGACCCCCCTTGCCTAGAGCCCGCCACCCATCCCCTTCCCTGCACCAAGCCCCCCACCCCAGCCCTGCCTACCCACATGGCAGGGTGACAAGAGCCAGGGTGTCAGGCCCAACCCCAGCTCGTCCCGCTTGCAAGGCTGTCTGCCCATGGTGGGGTTGGGGGGGGTGGAGGGGGGAGCACCCCTGCTCGGCGGGTGTTGGGGACAGGCTGGGCGTGGAGGAGAGGGGGAGCCCGAGGATGCTGCTGGGCTGGAAGGTGGATGAAGAGCACCCTCGGTGAAGTTGGAGTTTTGGGAGATGACTCATGGGTTGGCCAGCGAGACGTCGTGATATTTACAATATGGGAGCTTGGCATAAATAGGACTATTTACGTTGCGGCGCAGAGCGCTAGCCAGCTCCACTGCTCAGAGGAGCCCGGGGGGCTTTAATTACTGGGAGAGGGCTGGGAGGTTTTGGGGTTGGGGGTGTGGTGATGAGTGAGTGGGTTTGGGGGAGCTCACGTGTCCCGACCTGGGCTCCTCTGGCTGGATCAGGGGGTCTTGTTGACATGGTCTCTGCTCGGCCAGCGTGGCCTGGGTGGGCTTGGCTGTGCAGAGCCCCTGCTGCTGCTGAGGTTGGCCTGGCACCTTACCCAGGGATGAGGTGACACCTCTGCCCTTCCCACACACCCAGGGGAGCTGCTGGGCTGTGCTGGGGGGTGGTGGCAGTGACCAGCTCCCAGGGCTCTTGCATGCTTGTTTGAAGCCATGGGTGACCTTCCAACCATCATGGCAGGAGAAGCAGGGGCTGGATAGATGAGTGCCTGAGCTGGTGCCAAGGGATGGGAAATAAACATCATGGGAGGGTCAAGGGGGTGGCCGGCGCTGGCTGGGGGCTTCACCCACCCAGGATGATGGCCGTGTGATGTCCTCTTCCCTGGATGGGGCTACTCCTGGGGAGATGGTCAGTGGGAGCTTTGCAAGTGCCCCCCAGCTGGGGCTGAATGTGTTGACTTGGGTTTGGTGGTGTACCCCTGCGCCCTGCTGTCGCCTCCTGCCTTGCCTGTGCATCACGGGGCGGCGATGCTAGCTCGTGGTGGTGGGGTGTGGGCAACGAGCTGCCATGGCCCAGCCTCCCCCTCCTTGCAAAGGCTCCTGGAGGGATGGTGAGGCAAAAGCTTGCGGGATGCAGCTCTCGGGGCACACCTCTGCTCCTCCATCCCCTGTGGGAGTTGCCTCTGGCCAGTGCTCCCTGGGTGGCTTGGTTCATCTGCACCTCCGGATGCTCCAGACCCCCTTGGTGTGGGCAGCCTGACCCAAAAGCACCCGCTGCCCAAGGAGATGGGGGTGGGACAGCACCACATCCCCCCAGGCCACAGGGCACCTCTGTGCAGGGCAGCTCTGGCAAGTCCCCAGGGCCAAAACGGGGGTCAAGAAAAGCTTGTTGAGGGGAAAGCCAGGTTGTGGCTATTTGTCCAGGGATGCTGGTCCTTGAGTCCCATTCTCAGCTCTGCTGCAGAGCCCTTGTGTACCGCTGCTAATGCCACTTGTCTCCTCTGTGCCTCAGTTTGCCTAATTACAAGGCGTAAAATAACACCATCACCCTTCCCAGGGGAGCCAGGAGCTTTTGTTAATGAACATGACAAAGTGCTTTGGGAGCCCTGGTCTCAAGCACAGCCTCAGCCAGTGCCTGTGCGTGTGTGTGTGTGTGTGTGTGTTTGTATTTATCTACATGCTTTCTATTTCTCCATACGCTGTATGTTCACTTGCATTTAACAAACCCTAATTAGAAACAAAGCCGATAGGGGAGGAAACCTAAACAGGAGTGTGCAGGGAAATGGGGAGTTGATTACTCACTGGCCAGAGGAATGCGTGGCTGGGGCTGGGGAGGAGAGGCAGTGTTTGGTTCAGACCCAGCTCTGGTGCAAGGGAATGTGAAAGGAACGGAAGGCACCGACCAGGGTGGCAGAGAGGGAGGGTGGATGCCAGCGCTGCAGAAAGCAGAGGTGAAGAACCATGGGCAGGTGTTAGGGTGCTTGCAAGGTGATGTATCCAAGGCTGGGAAAGTTCACCCTTAGGAAAGGAAAGGGTTTTTTTGGGGGGTGTTTGAAGTGGGGGGGGTGGGGGGGTTTGGGTGTTTTTAAAGCAAAAAAAAATTAAATTAAAAACTCACAACCCAACAACCCACAAAAGCAGAAAGTCAGGAACAAAGGAGTCCTGGAAGGGTCCGGATGCCACACCGGTTGGGAACAGTGCTGCTGTCACTAACGGCTCCTCTTTGTGTTCTCTGCTGCCCCTGCCAGTGCTGGTGCTGCCCAGGGGGTTGGGGTGAGCTGGGAAGGGCACTGGGGGGGGGGTTAAAATCAACATCCTGGCCTAACTCACATGGGAGGGGGGAAACAAAAACCAAGCTCAAAGGTGTTCTCTGCCCTGTTGGAGTTAACTTTTCGTAAACCTCCTGGTGCTGGCACGCTTCCCAAGGGCTGGAGGAGAGCCAGGCTGGGCCAGAAATGAGGGAGGAGGAGTGAGATGGGCTGGGGACCTGTGAGGGTGCAGGCAGCCCCGTGGGGTGAGGGTGCATCAGCCCCATGGAGTGAGGGTGCAGCCCCATGGGGTGAGGGTGCAGCCCCATGGGGTGAGGGTGCAGCCCCATGGGGTGAGGGTGCAGCCCCATGGGGTGAGGGTGCAGCCCCATGGAGTGAGGATGCAGCCCCATGGGGTGAGGGTGCAGGCAGCCCCGTGGGGTGAGGGTGCATCAGCCCCATGGAGTGAGGGTGCATCAGCCCCATGGAGCGAGGGTGCAGGCAGCCCCGTGGGGTGAGGGTGCAGCCCCATGGGGTGAGGGTGCAGCCCCATGGGGTGAGGGTGCAGGCAGCCCCGTAGACTGAGGGTGCAGGCAGCCCCATGGGGTGAGGGTGCAGCCCCATGGGGTGAGGGTGCAGCCCCATGGAGTGAGAGTGCATCAGCCCCGTGGAGTGAGGGTGCAGCCCCGTGGGGTGAGGGTGCAGCCCCATGGGGTGAGGGTGCAGCCCCATGGAGTGAGGATGCAGCCCCATGGGATGAGGGTGCAGGCAGCCCCGTGGAGTGAGGGTACACCAGCCCCATGGGGTGAGGGTGCAGCCCCATGGGGTGAGGGGGCAGGCAGCCCTGCAGCGGGTGGCACAGGGCTCCCAAGGGTACAGGAAAATCACCCAACATGAGTTTTCCTGGGAAGCAGCATCATGGGTGGGCAGAGGGACTCGGTGCTGAGCATCCTTCGGCACTGGGCTGTTGCAGGCCTGAGCCTGGCCTGTGGCTTGGAGGGAGGTGATGGTACCATGTGGTACCAGGGAGCCAGCATCCCCTGGGCATGCTGTGGCTGGGTGCTAGACACAAACACCCCTGCCCATCGTGTCCCTGCACAGCTCACAGTGTTTCATAACCTACAGCACATACACTGTGTGGTACTTAGTGTGTGCTAGGAGATACTTCAGTGTTAAAATAGGGTCATGGCTCTTGTACGTGCAGCTGGGATCTGCTGGGGGAAGTTCTTTGCAGAGAGAGTGGTGAGGGGCTGGCAGGGGCTGCCCAGAGAGGGGGTGGGTGCCCCGTCCCTGGGGGTGTTGAAGGCCAGGTTGGCTGGGGCCCTGGGCAACCTTGTATAGCTCCAGGCCTGGAGGTTGGTGTCCCTGCCTGTGGCAGGGGGTTGGAGCTCTGTGACCCCTGGGGTCCCTCCCAACCCAGACCAGGCTGGGATGCTGGGATTCTCTGATCTGCTTCTGAACCTCTGCAGCCTCCTCCGGTGCAGGAGGGAACAGGGCTCTGTCTGTGCCTCCCTCTGTCTGGCTTTGTGGCCTCAGTGGAGGAAGACTTCAGCCATCTCACCAGGGTTATGGGTCACACCAGGGCAGTTGCTCTGACCTGAGTGCTCCAGGGAGGCTGGCCAGGACTGTAGGAGTTGTGGAGCATCCCAGCCAGCCCAGTGTGCTCTGCAGCAGGTCCAGGATAAAAGGCAGAATCCGTTGAGGAGCTGATCCATCCCGTGGGTTTGGAGTTCAGAGCTGCAAATGTTGTCCTGAATCCAGGCTGGAAACAAATTACAGACCTAGTGGGACTGAGCCCTGGAGCAGAGGCTGTGGTTTCGGGTCAGCCCTGTGCTGGCTGTCCCCCTGCTGCTGCCTTCCCTCCTTGTCCCCGTTTCCTGGGTTAATTTTTGACAGGGTGCATTCCTTGCACCCACCTGCCCCTTGTGTTACCAGGGAAAACACCTTTTGGAGACCAAATAACCTGGTGTCCAGCTTAAACCTCCACAGAGCTGCTGCTGCTGCAGCCCTTGTGCTTTTCTCAGGTGGAAGCAGAGGTTCCTTCTGATCCCTGATGTGTTTCCAGCTTCCCTGGGTGATAGAAGCCAAGGGAGCAGATGCTGGAAGGAGATGCCCAAAGGGACAGGGCTGTACAAAGCTGGTGGTGACAAGGGCTTGGGGTTGGTGTGGTCACTGATGTCCCCCAGCTCCTCAGGACACCCTACAGAGAGATCTGAGGGTGCGAAGGGGAACTGGGGATGCTGCTTAGGGGGGGTTGGGGCTTCTCCCCTCCCAAGGATGGGAGCAGCATAGGAATGCTGTGAGACAGGCCAAGGGTCTGCTGCACTGGTCAGTGTGTGCACAGACCTCAAAGAGGGGTGGGCATGCACGGGGCTGCCAGACCTGCCCCAGGAGCTGGGTGGCTGCTGAGATACCTGCTGAGGCCCCAGAGCTTTTGAGTGGGCTGTTCCCCTCCCACCATGTGCCTGCTCCCAACAGACTGACCCTGCTGGAATGGGTGCTTGTGTCCAGGAGCACATTCCCAGCCCATGGAAAGTCCTGTTCTAATGAGAAAGCCCCCCAACCCCTGCATTGTGTGTGTGTGTGTCCCACCCCCCAGTGGCTCCATGGTGGTTTGCAATACTGCTGAAACCTGCATTCACAGAGATGTCTGTTGGCTGCATCAGGAGTGGGGGGCAGTGGGGGCATCCTCAGATCCTTGGAGGCAAAAGTTCAGCCATTAGAGAAGGGATAACGAGGGGCCTCCCGTGATAAGGCACTGAGGTGGGTGGCTGGAAGGGGGCTCAGCCCTGGCTGGTACCCAGGGGCAGGAGTATCACTGGGGATGCTGGAGGCAGGCAGGGACCCCTTGCGAAGGAGAGATGCTGCAGGGAGTTGTAGGGGTGCCAGGGCTGCCTTTGTGTCTGCGCTGGGTGCCTGGGGGTCCGTGCTGGGTGGGTGGCAGGGTTTTGCAGGCACAGGGGTTTGCTGGCACCCCGTCCCCCAGCAAAGCAGGGGTGGAGGTGGAGGAGGAAGCCAAGGGCTGTGCTGTGCCAGCCGCCCCTCCGGGTTTCTGTGCTGGATGCGGGGAGCAGCGCCGGGGCTCAGGGCTGCTCCCCTGGGCACCGAGTGCCAACGGAGTGGGACAGGCCAGGAGAGGAGGGAACACCAGCGTGGCCAGGCATGGGCTGTGCCTCCAGAAAGGTCACTCAGGGATGTGGGTCAGGAGTTACACTGGAGCGACTGGGAATAGTGGAGGCTCTTTGGAGCCATCGAGAGGAGGAGCGCTTGATTCCCACCCCAGCATCGCCCGTGGTGGGGGTTTGAGGTGTGGGGCTGGCCCATGGGAGCAGCTTCATCTCGGGGGCACGAGGAGGGGCTGATCAGCTCCAGAATTTGGAGTAGCTTTAGCGATTGGTCTAAGGAGATGATGTCCTTTCCACCTCTTAGAAGTGAACTGTCGCATCTGTAAAATCCCAGAATCCCAGCCTGGGCTGGGCTGGGAGGGACCCCAAGGGTCACAGAGCTCCAACCCCCTGCCACAGGCAGGGACACCAACCTCCAGGCCTGACAAGTCCTGCTAGGTGTCATTTGGTAAGGCAGGCAGAACGAAGGAGCGAGCCAAAGGGAGCAGCTAAACCAGCAGAACACCTGCCCCCCCGTGTGGGAAGCTCAGGAGAAATGCACGGGGCAGTGAGAGTCCTAAAAAAGACAGTAAATCTCAGCTAACTGGCAAATTGCAGGGGGTCACTTGAGGTAGGAAGATGTTCTTCATTCAGTGGACCTCTAAAAGGGGAAAACAGAAACAAATCCAAACCTGCAGCGTGGTGAAGATAAACCCCCTACGTGGTGAGCTGGGTTTAGCTGGGAAAACAACCGGTGAGAAGAAAGGAGTTTTACCCCCAGCTCTGCCCCAGCACATGCGGGTGGGGAGGTTCAACCTGACCAGGACAACACCTGGCTAGCTGGGGACCCCTGCCAGCATCTTTCCTTCCCAGGGCAAGGCTGGGAGTCTGCCCTGGAGTGATGACAGAAGAGCTTCTATTTTAAAACAAACTGGCAAAATGAATATTGGGGCCAGAGCGAACGGGAGGAGCGTCCTTGAAAAAGAACTCCCTGGGTGATCCAGGAGGCTCCAGACCGGGTGTTTTAGAGGCAAGGCTCTCTTATGGATTAAAATCTGCTTAAAGAGGCTGGAAAAAAAGAAGAGTCAGTTTTCCCACTGGATGGGGGTCAGCGTGGGGCTTGTGCTCTGCAGCCCGTTGATGGGTGCACTGGAGAGGGCTGGGAACGGGGGGTTTGGAGATTATACAGAATTATTCAGGCCAATAAAAAACCAACAGTTGTCTTCAAAATATTGTAAAAGGATCTCATGACACTGGATAACCAGGCTATAAAGTGGCAGATTAAATGTAGTCAGTGATGAATGAAAAGGGATTCACATGCTAAAAATTACCCTAAACCCAATGCCTGCACAGTGGCGGCCTTTAAATTACTTATTAGCATTTTAAGAAAGAGATCTTAAAGTCATTGTGGATGGCTCTTTGAAAGCATCAGCTTGGGACTGGGAAAGGCTGGGAAAGAAGGGTGAAGATGCTGGGACAGGAGAGGTGCAGGGATGGTGATGGGGAGGCAGGGGGGAGCTTCGGTGAGGCAGCAGCCTGGAGGGGACGTAGAGGTGTGCCTGGTGAAGAAAAAGGGGTGTGGAGGGGTGACAACTCCGTAGCTGGGGGTTGTTTCACTTGCTCCTGAGCTCTCACGCTGTGGGTCTGGGAGTGGGAGCCATGGGAGCTGGAGGCAGGAGAGCGTTGGGCAAGGGGAAGCCCAGCCCTGCCCCATCGGGGTCCCGCGAGGCCTGGTGCGGGGGGAAGGCCCCTGAAGCTGGTGGGGAGGGGGATTGGGGCTGGGTTTAGGGGCCGTGCTCAGCCCCTCGCCCGGCGGGTCTGGGGGGGTCTGGGGGGCTTGGCGAGGCCGGGCGAGCGTGTGAACGTCCCCGCGCTGGAGGGGACGCCGGGAGCCGTGCGGCTCGTCCTCAAAGGCCACACAAAGGGAACAATGGGCTCCTGGGCAGCCCCAGGCTGGCTGCCGGGCCCGGCGGGGGAGAGGGGGCGGGGGGGGGCAGGTGGCTGGGCTGCCTGGGGTCCCCGCTGCTCCCACCCAGGCTGTGGGGGACTTGAGGACACCTGGTTTCCTGCGGATGGAAGGAGAAAGCATGTCCTGGGCGATGGCTGCCACATGTGGAGCAGCTCCTTGCCTCTGCCCAGCTGGGCCGGGCTGATCTGGGATTGTCTGCCGGGCAAGCAGGCTGGAACAAGCCCTGCTCTGTGGAGGTGTCGCCCCCCAGTCCCAAAACACGTCCCCAGAGCGCTGCTGGAGCCTGGTTGCGTGTCCTCAGGTCCTTGCTATGGCTGGTTGGACCCTCCCTGGGCTGCTGGTGTGGCATGGCTGCCGCAGCAAGGCAAGGGGAGCGTGAGGAGGGTCAGAAGGGGGCTGGACCCTCTCCAGACCCTCTGTGAGCCTGACACTCTCAGCAGAGGGGTGCAGGACAGAGAAGGCACCTCACTGCATCCCCTGCAGCCCCGTCCCGCCGGAGCGGTGGGCGGCTGCGGCTGTGTCATCATAGGCTGTGACATGACGGGTTCCTGCTGCCCCAGAGTCCCAGGGTGGGGAGGACTGGTGGGAGCACTTTGTCTTGGAGCAGGGGACAGGGGCTCTTTGGATGCCCTTCGGCCTCCGGAGAAGATTCTGCTGTTGGGAGCCTGTTGCCCTTGCCTGCTCTCGCTTGAGCTGCCCGTGACACCCCTGGGGCCGCTGTCCCCAAGATCTGTGACCTGGGTCGCTTGCTGGGGCTGGAGGGTTGGGTGTGCTGTGTCTGAGGACAGACTGGGCAGGACCAGGCTGCTCGGGTTGTGTGATGGTTTTTCCTGGAGAGACTCATGTCTTGTCATACCTGCATCTGCTTAGCTCCCTTCTCTGCACCGTGGCTGCTACTCCCAGAGGGCCCTGGGAGCATCCTTCCCTGCTGCTGGCTCATCACCCCAGGCATGGACAAGGTGCTGCTTCCTGGAGCTCTTCCCTGTTGCATCTCTGTCCTCCAAGCTCAGCTTTTTTACAGGGCCAGTGCCTGAGCTCCTGGCTGGGGGTGATGGGGCTCATTCATCTGAGCAGGGTGGAAGGCTTGGTCTCAGGACGTGGGTGGGGATGGTGCCTTTACCCCCCTGTCTACCACCTGTTCTGAGGATGTGTCTAGAACCTGCTTGTGGTCTTGAGAAAGAGCTGGGAGTGCTCTGGAATGACAATCCCACGTGTGGCTGGTTTGGGGCAAGGTACCTGGTCAGCTCCTGGAGCTGCTGAGGAGCAGGGCTGGGGGGTGCAAGCAGAGCGGGAGGTGAAGAAACCCTGGACCAGCAGAGAGCTGTGTGCGATGCTGAGCGGTGGAGCTGGCTGGGCAGAGGGCACACACCATGGAGCTGGGGGTGAAGATGGGCTGGGGGTGTGATGAGGGGCAATGGCTGCAAGTTGGAGCTGGGCTCCCTGGGATCAAACAGCCAGGGATCTCCTGGAGAGAGTCCAGAGGAGGCTCTGGAGATGCTGAAGGGCCTGGAGCATCTCCCCTGTGAGGAAAGGCTGAGGGAGCTGGGGCTGTTCAGCCTGGAGAGAAGACTAAGGGGGGACCTTCTTCATGTTTATCACTAGCTGAAGGATGGGATGCAGGGGGACATGGGCAGCCCCTTCTCAGTGTCTGTGGGGACAGGACAAGGGGCAATGGCTGCAAGTTGGAGCAGAGGAAGTTCCCCCCCAAGCTGGGGCAGAACTTTTCCCCAGTGAGGGTGAGGGAGCCCTGGGCCAGGCTGCCCAGGGGGGTGTGGAGTCTCCATCTCTGGAGAGATTCCAGCCCCGTCTGGACGCCGCCCTGTGCACTATGAGCTGGGAGCTGCTTTGGCAGGGGGTTGGACCCCAGGAGCTCTCCAGGGCCCTGCCAACCCCTGGGACTCCCTGAGTCTGGGATTCCTTGCTGCTCTGGAGTAGGCACAGCTCGGGGGGTCATGGGAGGTCACAGGTGGGCATGGGTGGGGGATCTTTTCATTTTCTTTACCTGGGAAGCACAGGGGCAGCTGGTGCCTGGGGAGTGGCTGGTGGCAGGGCAGCCACTGCCCGCTGCTGGCCTGTTCTGGGTGGTGGGCTGGAGCTGTGTGCCCCTCTGGCCTGCCCCTGCCTGGCATGGCAGCGTGTGATGGTGTGGCAGGGAGGGGGTGGATGGAGCCAGCCCCACCAGGGATGCTTTCCAACTGGGATGGGGAAATGCATCCCCTGGGCAGAGCCTGGACCCACCCCCCAGAGCCCCCACATTGCAGACAGGTACTAACAAGGATCCTCCTGAGCCTGTGCCATCCCCAGCACACACCAGCACCCCTCTGGATGCTGGGAAAGGATGCCCTGGGGAATCCCTTGACAGCAGACACATCCTGGAGCAGCAGGGCGCTGGTGTGGGCTGGAGAGGCTGTGCCAGCTGCTCTGGGGGGGTGTGGGGGAGGAAAGGGCCTGAACAGCCCTTGGACTTGCCCCCCCCCCCCATTCATCTGCTCTGCCTTTGGGGAGCTGCACTGAGCGGGCTGGGACAGCTGCAGAGCAGTTGGGAGCAGGGCAGGCACAGGAGAGGTGCTAATGAGGATGTTGGCAGCCTTAGGAGGGGTGGGTGCCTGGCTGGGGGGAGGTGTTGGATGGGCAGCTCACGGGTCTGGGGGTGGGAGGGGACCGACTCAGACCTGCTGTGGAGCTATCCTGGGGCAGGGAGGTGTTGCTGTGGGTCCAGCCGTGCAGCTGAGTGATGGTGGATGATGTGGGGGAAGGACCGAGTTTGGAGCATCTCCTGGTGAGGTGGGGACATCCCTGCTCTGTGTGACACTGCTGCTGCACAGAGCCAGCACCCCATGTGCTGGGTTTTCTCCTCCTTTTGGCTTTTCACCTCTGTTTTCCCAGGGCTGGAGGTGAGACAGAGAGCAGAGAAGGTGCTAATGATGCTTTTTTCCCCCTTTGGGTCTTGTGTCAAACCCTGGTGCCTTCAGATTATGTAGGTGCCACCAGATTTTGCTGTGACTGACACCTGTTCTGGCTGGAGACCCACAGCTTTTGAGAAACATGGGTCCTCTGGTAAGGCTGAATTTACTGGCAGCTGCTCCCATCTGTGGTCTGGTCTCTGTTCCTGGGTTTGGCTAAAGCTTGTACCACTGACGCTGTGCTGAGGCTGCTGATGCTTCTCCTTGGGTTGGGTAGTGACTGGGGAGGTCTCCTGGGCTCTGCTGGTTTGTGGCAGGAGGTGCAGACGTGCTGATAAGGCTTTGCTGGGGAGGGCATCCCTGTGGGTCCTTCTGGGCCAGGCACTGGGGCTGGGCAAGTGGCTGACCCCATCCTGGTGGCACATGGCTCATGGGCACATGCCAAAAGCGGAGCGAGCCAGCTTGTGCCTGGCACTTGCTGTCATCCCCTGGCATTGCAGAAACCCTCCTGGCTTATCTGGGGGGCTGGGGGGGAAGTGTCATCTCCTGTGGCCGGGTCATAGAATCAGAGAATCCCAGAATCCCAGCCTGGTCTGGGTTGGAAGGGACCCCAAGGGTCACAGAGCTCCAACCCCCTGACACAGGCAGGGACACCAACCTCCAGGCCTGGAGCTACACAAGGTTGCCCAGGGCCCCAGCCAACCTGGCCTTCAACACCCCCAGGGACGGGGCACCCACCCCCTCTCTGGGCAGCCCCTGCCAGCCCCTCACCACTCTCTCTGCAAAGAACTTCCCCCAAGATCTCCTCTCCCCCTTCCCTCCTCCAGCTTCACTCCAGCCCCCTTGTCCTGCCAGGCTCTGCCCTTGAACAAGCTGATTCCCCTCCTGTTCCTCTGCTCCCTTCAGGGACTGGCAGGCTGCAATGAGGTCCCCCCACAGCCTTCTCTTCTCCAGGCTGACCCAGCCCAGCTCCCTCAGCCTCTCTCCAGAGGGGAGCTGCTCCAGCCCTCTGAGCATCTCCGTGGCTCCTCTGACCCCTCTCCACCAGCCCCACATCTCTCTTGTCCTGGGGCCCCAGCTCTGGACACAGGACTCCAGCTGGGGCAGAGCAGAGAGGGACAATCCCCTCCCTGTCCCTGCTGCCACCCCTCTGCTGATGGAGCCCAGGATCCCTGGGCCTGCTCTGCCGCTCCCTGCACCCATAGGTCTCCGTGTGAGGAAGGGTGGTGCTGCATGGGGGGGTTGAGTTTTGGGCTGGGGGGAGGGGGGAGTGGTGCCTGGGGGACACTGCCCAGGGCTGGGGTAGGTTTGGGAGGGGTGCCTTTCGAGGCTCAGCCAGAGGGAGCGGTGGAGCCCTGTGTGTCCCTGTGGATGGTGGCAGGAGCTGCCCCCGTGTCCTCATGCCGGTGGGAGGGGAAGCAGGGCACTCTCCAGGAGAGGTTTTGTCTTGTAATTTGGGTGGCCTCAAATATGACCTGAGCTCCCACTTGTGGGTGCTGAGCCCTGGGAAAGCTGACCTGGTATTTCACTGTGTTTTTGGGAGGTCCTTGGTGTGTGGGCTGCAGAGGGGGAAGGGAAGAAGCCCAGGGTGTGTGAGGTCAGCCCTGGGTGTGCCGTCCAGCAGCCCCCAGAGGGGTGGGGAAGGGCCTGGTCCCTGCCATGGGTGGCTCGTGGAGCTGCAGCAGCTTGCCCACCCACTGTTCCACTGAGGTGTCCGGTGTGCTGGTACGGGTGCTGGGGGAGCACCCTGTGCCAGGCTGGGCTCAGGTGGAGGTGTCACTGGGGGGCTTCTTCCCCTGGGCAGCAGGAACATGCTCTGTGCTTGCACAGTGCTGACATGGGGTCCTGCCCCCCAGGCTGGGGTGACCCCTGGCACCAGCATGGGTCAGGGGTGACCTGCTGGGAAGCAGCTCTGTGGAAAAAGACCTGGGAGTGCTGATGGACAACAGGTTGATCATGAGCCACCAATGTGTCCTGGGGCCAAGCAAGGCAACAGTGTCCTGGGGGGTATCAAGAGAAGTGTGGGCAGCAGGTCAGGGAGGGTCTACCCTTCTGCTCTGCCCTGGGGAGGCCTCATCAGGAGTATTGCTGGGTTCCCCAGGTCAGGAAGGACAGGGAGCACCTGAAGAGGGGACAACAAAGGGCTATGGAGATGCTGAGGGGACTAGAACAGCTCTTACAAAGAGAAGCTGAGGGGGTTGGGACATGTTGGCCAAGAGAAGCCCGAGGGGCATCTTCTCAGTGCTGATAAACCCTTGAGGGGTGGGCTCAGGAGGAGGGGTCAGTCTGGTCAGAGGTGCCCAGGGACAGAACAAGGGGCCGTGGGCACAAACTGGAGCAGAGGAAGTTCCACCTGACCCTGAGGAGGAACTTCTTTGCTGGGAGGGTGGCAGAGCCCTGGGCCAGGCTGCCCAGAGAGGCTGGAGAGTCTCCATCTCTGGAGATATTCAGACCCCCTGATCTTGGATGCAGCCTGCTCGAGGGGATCCTGCTCTGGCAGGGGTGGGACTAGATGACTTCCAGACATCCCTGACCGTTCTGTGATTCTGTAAAGATGCTGGCAAAGCCCCATCCCAGATGAGGAGCCTGGCTGAGGAACATGTCCCATCCCTGGCTGCTGTGGCTGGGTTCTCAGCGCAGGGTTTCAGTGGTGGTGGTGGTGGTGGTTTTTATTTGATGCAGAAGGATTTGGTTGGTTTATGTGCTCAGTGTGCTCCAGAGCCTTACTGAGAGGCCACCTCACAGGGCTGTGGGTAACGTGAGCGCTGGGGGCCCTCCTGGAATGGGTGGCTGGTGGCCATGAGATGCATCGTGCCAGCAAGCGTCACGAGGGTGACCAGACAAACTGATGGATGAATCAACAAAGCCAGAAGGGGGAAAAAAAAAGAGAAGAGCTTTGGTTGTGTTCCAGTTCTGTAACAATCAAATGAGACAAACATCATATTCAAACTGCCTGAAGAAATCCCACCCAGCAGTGGTGCCGGGGGAGCCCCTGCCCATCTCACCTCCAGCACTCGCTCTCCAGGGATGCGTATCCCATGAGCAGTCCCCATGGATGCACTGTGGCAGAGGGGGGTTCCTGCCACAGCTCTCTCACTCTTCTCCCCAGGTGGCTGGTTTGGATGTCTTCTCCCTGTAGAGTGGCTCCTGGGAGGACTTTGCCATACTGGGGACCATGGTCTCTGCTCCAGCTGTGGAGTGGCAGCCTGGGAGAGACACACAACTGGGATCACCTCAATTCATAGAATCATAGAATCCCAGCCTGGTCTGGGTTGGGAGGGACCCCAAGGGTCCCAGAGCTCCAACCCCCTGCCACAGGCAGGGACACCAACCTCCAGGCCTGGAGCTACACAAGGTTGCCCAGGGCCCCAGCCAACCTGGCCTTCAACACCCCCAGGGACGGGGCACCCACCCCCTCTCTGGGCAGCCTGTTCCATGAGGCTGGCTCACAGCCGGTGGTTTAACCACTCAGGACATGTTGCAGTGGGATTTTAACATCAGGAGGGTGGCAGAGGGCCCTGTGTTGGTCTGGGACTGCTTCTAGGAGAGGAGGGCATTGAAGCCCACTGCTGAGACCACATTTTTGCCAGAGCAGTTGCATCTCCTGCACCCAATTTCAGGGACCCAACCAAGCTCCAGAGAGCTGGTTCTCCTTTGCCCTGCCCTGGGTTGCAGCAGGAGTAACTACTCACTGGAGATCCTCAGAGCAGCCACTGCTGGCTTGCTTTTCTGTTGGCCTGCGGACGGTGAGGCCTGTTGGAGGTGTGAGAGTGAGGCCTGCCCGCGGCGGCACTCGCTGCCCTTCCGTGCTTGGGATGGTTGGGCCGCTTGCATTGCAGGGCTCCAGCAGGGATGAGACTCGCTGGTCTCCATGGTTTTATGTGCTGTGGGACTGTGCCAACAGTTTAATCACAGCTGAACCCTCATAGAGCAGCATAAAAAATGTTGTAGTTGGGATTAGGTTACCCATCCTTCCTATAAAAGACTCTATAAACAGTCCATCAAGCCCAGGCATTCCTCTGTTGGCTGTGAGGTCTTTTGCTCTTAATGGGTCTGGAGTTTGCTTTGACTAAGCCTCTCTTTCTGGGGGGAGGGAGGGCTCTAAAGGAGCCCCCAAGGATGGCTTTCTGCCTGCATTAGCGGGGGAGCCCAACTGAGCTGGCTTGGCAGAGGCGGTGTTGGGTGTCAGAGGGGCTGGCTGGAGAGGCAGGGGGTAAGAGGCAGCCCTGACAAGCCCAGGAGGCACTGACAGCAGCAGCTGCGGCCCCCCCCACCCCCACCCCCTTTTCCCCCTCCCATCGCTGTGGATTCTTTAGGTGTGGGTTTGCTGTTTGCTGGTGCACTGCAGAGTTTTCCCAACCTTGGGGCAGGCAAGGACCTGGGCTCTTCCTCTCCCATCTCCCAGCACACTTCAGACCTGTCTTGTCTCTGCTGCAGCTTGAAAAGTTCCCAGACGCTGTGAAACATCCTAAAGCCCAGGCTGGGCACCAGGCAGTCTCCTTCTAGTCGTGGGTGTGCTCCTGCTTCCACCTGCATCTTCCCCTTCATCTTCATCTTCACGTGTGATGCCTGCTGTGGAAGAGGCCCTGGTTTAATGTCTTCAGGACTTTCTTGGGGTGCTTTTGAGCTTTGCTGCTCAGCCTTTGGGCTAGGAATGGGTGGGTGCAGGTGGTGCTGAGGATGTTCCGTGTCCTGACTGCTGCATCCTCGAGGCAGCTGTATGGAGGGACACCTCACAAGTGTGACCTCGCAGATGCTCCTACCCAAACCAAAAAGCTTATCCCTCCTGGAAACCTTACCCCCCCCAAACACACCTTGGTTATGCTCCTGCTTTCCCAGCAGTGGGGGAGAAGGAGGGGCAAAGTCAGCATTTGTTTGCACTCCCAGCCTTAGCCCTAATCCTCCTGGCTCCCAGGGAGGTCCCCGGCTGCGACAGCGGTCCTGCCAGTGCCACCTGCCTCCTTGGAAGAGGACTGAAGCCACCCTCTTGTTTCTGACACAGCAAAGGTGCCAGAGCTGGGTGCAAGGGGCTGCCCCCACCCAGTGCCACCCAGTCACTGGGTTCATCTGGCTCTTCTCCTGGCAGGCGCTTCCATCTGCTGAGCCACGCCAGCTCCAGGGGTGTTTGCTGGAGGACACCAGGCTTTCCAGGGCTTTTTCCAGCAGAGTTTGAATTATTTGAAGGATTGTGCCCCCCCTGCCTACCCCAGCTTCCTGTTAAAGACTATTTGGTCAATTTAATCCCCATCACAAAAGCGAGGTTCCTGGCATGAGCTGTCCCCCAGCCCCCCTGCCTCAGAGGGCAGCTCACCAGCTGCCTGGGATGGCTGTTGTAGATCCCCTGCCGTGTCCTCACAGGCCTTTTTCTCTGCCATTGCCCTCTCCAGAAAGTAAACAGCTGCATCAGAGCAGTAGCATTGTATTTTCCTCTGGTGAGTGCCAGGGGAGGTGAATCCTCTATCCTGTACCTTAGGATGCTCTGCAGGCCTGAAGAGCATCAGACACCCCAGCGCTGGTGTCCTCCATCCTTCTCCTTCCTGCTGACTGCAAGGCAAAAATGAATCTGGAGCTGGTGCCTGGGGACCTGGGGGCTGGTGCCTGGGGACTGTTCCTTGGAACCTGCCAGCTAATCAGCCCTTAATCCCTTGAGCATGTTTTTGGGGATAGGAGGTTACGCCCAGGCCGTGCTGGGCTGGTGCAGGCCCTGCTCCCCGTGCGGCCCTCACGCCTCCTGGGTTCGGTAGTCAGGAAGCCTCCTGCGTGGTCCCTCTCGCCAATCAGACTTGTAATCTCAGTGAAGAATGAAATCAGCTTTGTTTGACAAGCCCTGTTTCCTGTAGAAGTATGTTGGCTGGTGCTAATTATACTCCTGTTCTTTAATTCTTTATGATTTGAATTACATTGGCGTTCGCACCATTTCCCCAGCAGAGGCCTCGGGTGCCCGGCCAGGCCCATGCGGTGTGATCCCAGCTGTGTCCATGATCATAGACTCGCAGAATCCCAGGGGTTGGCAGGGCCCTGGAGAGCTCCTGGGGTCCAACCCCCTGCCAAAGCAGCTCCCAGCTCATAGTGCACAGGGCGGCGTCCAGACGGGGCTGGAATCTCTCCAGAGATGGAGACTCCACACCCCCTGGGCAGCCTGGCCCAGGGCTCCCTCACCCTCACTGGGGAAAAGTTCTGCCCCAGCTTGGGGGGGAACTTCCTCTGCTCCAACTTGCAGCCATTGCCCCTTGTCCTGTCCCCACAGACACTGAGAAGGGGCTGCCCATGTCCCCCTGCATCCCATCCTTCAGCTAGTGATAACCATGAAGAAGGTCCCCCCTTAGTCTTCTTCTCTCCAGGCTGAACAGCCCCAGCTCCCTCAGCCTTTCCTCCCAGGGGAGATGCTCCAGGCCCTTCAGCATCTCCAGAGCCTCCTCTGGACTCTCTCCAGGAGATCCCTGGCTGGTTGATCCCAGGGAGCCCAGCACTGGACACAACACTGCAGTGGGGCCTGAGCAGGGCAGAGCAGAGGGGGAGGATCCCCTCCTGTGACCTGCTGCCCACACTCCTCCTGATGCCCCCCAGGATCCCCTTGTCTCTCTCAGCCCCAGGACACACTGCTGGCTCATGGCCACCCTGTCACCCCCCAGCACCCCTAGGTCCTTCTCCACAGAGCTCCTCTCCAGCAGGTCATGATGCAGTGTGATCCTGGCTGTGCCGATGATGGGCTGTGATCCCAGCTGTGTGATCCTGGCACTGAGATGCTTCTGCGTTAGTGGCTTCAAGGCCAGGCCAGGTTTCTTCTTCTCCCAAGCATCCAGCCCCTCCCGGGCTCTTGCCTGCTAATTTGAGGAGTCTGCTGAAAGCTGTCACTGTGGAATGTGTTTGCTTGGCTCAGTTCTCCTCCTCTGATCCCAGTCTCTGAAGCGTTACAAGCTCTGATATGTCTGGACCAGAAGTTGTCCCCTGCCCAGTGCTCTCCACTGGCTTATGGATCTGCACCCTCTTTTCCTCAGGCTCCCGTTGAAAGGGATAAAGAGCTCTCTGATGTCTCCTCCTGCCTTCCTGGGTGCTTCTGGCCTCATCTGTCCCCCTTTGGCAAAGGAGATGGGGAGGGATACTCTCTAGAAACACGGTGCTGGAAGAACTCTGCGGGTTTGCTCCACAGGTTTGCTCTACTGCCCAGTTATTCAAGCAAAGACTGACCAGTTCTGGAACCAGGCTTCCTTCTACTTTCTCTTTCAATTAGTGGTCAGTCCTAGAACTCAATTTTATCAACCCATTGTGTAGGTGTTGTGCAGTCACTTCATGTGGCCATGGTTCCTTGGGCTTGTTTATCAAAGTGCTGTATCCAGAAGGCTCAGAAATGGAGGTGAGTGGTGGCTGTGGCTCTCCCACATCCATGAGGCACTTGTCTGTGTAGAAAAGACTTGGGTTGTTTGGTCACTGCGTGGTCTCAACTCATCTGCTCCAGCTCTGGCAAAAGCTTTAGTTACTTGGGAGATGCCTGCTAAGGGGGTGTGTGGCTTTGGAAGAGACCAGTCGGTCCTGGGCTCATTGCTCAGGTATAAGCTCAGGAGCGTGGAGTTACTGATGGAGGAGGCAGCCCTGTCCTCCTGCACTGTGGACATAATGCCCTGCTTTCCCAGTAAGGACACAGACTGGCTGAGCATGGTGTTCCCTCACAGCTGTGACAAAGAGCTGGGGCAAGGGAAGCTCTGGCTGCTGGTAGGGAATTCAAAACCAGCTGATCAAAAAGTGCTGGAACAGGCTGCCCAGAGAGGGGGTGGGTGCCCCGTCCCTGGGGGTGTCCAAGGCCAGGTTGGCTGGGGCCCTGAGCAACCTTGTGTAGCTCCAGGCCTGGAGGTTGGTGTCCCTGCCTGTGGCAGGGGGTTGGAGCTCTGAGACCCTTGGGGTCCCTTCCAGCCCAGCCCAGGCTGGGATTCTGGGATAATCACCCTACAAGAGGTATGCTGGTGACGTGGGACTCGGAGAGGCGAGTGCACCTCCATCCCTGGGCATTGCCAGTGTTGTTTTCTATGCTCTAAAGACCACTCCCCTCCCCCCCCCGAGTTTTCCATGCCTTCACCCATGCCAGGCCTGGCTTTTCTGTTGGTTTTCCTTATTCCTCCCTTCACTCTGTGCCAGTCACAATAGAGCAGGGGGTGCCTGCTGGCTCTGCTCCTGTCTGTGCGGTGTCGCCTTGTGTGTGCAGTCACTGCCAGCCTTGTGCTACCCAGTTGACTGGGTTTGTGTGAAGCTGCTGTCGTCCTGGCTTGTCACATCACAGCCTTTCAACAGGAACTAGTGGCTTAAGCTTGGCTTTGAGCCGTAGGCCCACAGAGTACCTCGAGTTGGAATGGACCTCCAGAGATCACCTAGTCCAGTGAACCCCCCGCTGATGTTCATTTGTACTTCTCCTTCCTGCCTCCTGCTTGGCTCTGCTTGTGAATGGCCTGAGGTTTGGGGCAGTTCTGGGCTTTGAAGCCAGGATTAAGGCAGTTCAAGTTTAGGCCAGTCCTCCCTTTGGCCAGAACAGGCCGTGATCACCAGAGCTGGGACAGTGGCATGCTTCCTCTGTGTGTGGGCAGGGCTGGAGGCCTTGGGGTGGTTAATGCACTTTGTGTCCTCACCACGCAGAGGGAGTGGGAGCTGCAGCCTGATGCTGGCAGGTATTGACAGAAGTCTGGTGGTGAGAGCTGGGTGTTGGCTCCGGGCCTGTCCCGTGTTGCCTGTTGAGCTGTTCCATACCCCAGGAATCGTGTTGGTGCAGTTGTGGCTCAGCTGAACTGTGAGTTGACCCTGGAGGCTGGTCCCAGCCCCAGGACTAGGGATTGACCTGCCAGTGATAGCACGGTTGGACCTTCTTTGTAGACAAGCCAGGAGCTGGAGGAGACGTGGTTTGGGGAGGTGACAGTGGGAGGCTACTGTGGCAGCTCAGTTTGAGTGTATGCAGTCACCTGTCCCTGGCTCTCACCATCCTCCTCCTCAGGAGTCCTGGCCAGACTCCCTGCAGAAAGGAGTCCAAGGGGAGGAGGGGAGTCCAAGACTGCCTCAGCCCCAGGTTGGACACAGTGACAGGTGAGTTGAGCGGGATGCTGTAGGACTGAAGATCACTGGCAGCTGGATGTGCATGACAGTGGCCTTTTCCAGCAGGTGACGTGCCCTGCTCTGCTGGTGGAGAAGGACCTGCTGCCCAGTCAAAGCCAGCTTTCAGCTGAGAAGGTGGCTCCTGCTTGACGTGTGCTGGTATCTCTGTGGGTGGGAGTTCAGCTGACTTGAAGTGTTGCTGCCAGTGAAGCAGGGAGAGGCCTTTTTGCACCTGCTGAAGAGTGGATGAGGCTCTACATGCCTGGGATGGATGCTGGAGGGCAGAGACTGGTATGAGACCCTGCCTTACTGTGCCTTACCATCTTCTGCAGCTGGGATGGGGCTTGCTCCAGAGGACAGTAAAGAGACAGCAATGTGATTCCTGCCCCCACCCCCTCCCCACCCTCCCCAATAACTCCTGATACTGAACAGATGGACCTCTTGGAGCTGGCTGAAGGGGTTTGTGTTGGCAGTGGGGTCAGGTGGCTCCCAGTTCCTTGGATGGTTCATGTGCGGATGGGTCTGGATGATGTCTGAGAGTCTTTCCCAGCCTGGTTCCAGCCAGCCCTCCCATGGGCATGACTCAGAGCAGTGGGTTGTAGCTTCACTGCCAACAGGAGGAAGGATTGGGGTGTCAGCATTATACAAGAGACATTGTGCTGGGGAAGTGCTTTGGGGTCCTGCTGTGTCTGCTTACCCTCTAGGAGAATAAGGCTTTTCATTTCCATCAGGGAAACAAGGCACCTCCAACTTTGATCAGAGTAAATCTCCAGCTCAGGTGTCTCCTGTCCCTGAGGTCCCCCTGCCCCAGCAGTGATCAGGATGACTGAGGATTTGCCCCATCAATTCCTGGAACCCCCCAGTGCTGGAGACCCCCACCTCTCAGCTGGCCTGCCTCAGGTCTGTGCAGCCCCCCAAGGAAGCAACACCCTAAACAACCTTTCAACCTCCAACTTGAGCTTCTCATGTCACAGTTTGTGTTTCAACAAGTCTTCTCCCAGGCCCAGATGCCCATCCCAGAGTCATGTGCTGTCCTTGTTTTGGGGGATGAGATGCTTTCTTCCAGGCTGGGCATGGGTGGAAGGGGTGCTTTACCTTCATTCCTTTCAGCCTCTGTTTTTAGGAAGTCCCACCTTGCTGGGAATGGCCAGGTTCAGGGTTTAACCCTCTCTGTGTCTTGTGCTCTCTACTAACTCTGCCCCAAGTATTGGTGGTGCTTGGACAGCGTTGGCCTGATGGGGATGATGCCATTTGGCCATGGATCCCCAGAGAGCCTGTCCTGGGGGGCTGGGGAGCGAAGCACCGAGGGGGATGTGGGCCAGTAGCTAATCCCTGACTTGACTGATGTTTGGCATGGTTTGTAGGCTCTGTGCTGTGCAGGGAGTGAAGTGTTCCCCAGCCACCCAGAGTGCCTGGCAGGGGTGCTGACCCCAGCCCCGAGCGCTTCAGTTCCTCTTCCCTGGGGGGAGCTGTTTGCAGCCAGACCCCAACTTCAGAAAGCACCTGAGTTGGGTGGGGGTGGTTTGTGGCCCCAGAGCTTCCTTCTCCCACACACTGACAGTGTCTGGCACGTGGGGGGGCTGTGGCTGTGAACCATTCCCAGACATGGGAGCAGGTCCATCCCAGACCTGGAAATGCTCCTCCCGTCCCTGCTCCCACCTGGCACAGGGATTCCTTCCTGGCTGTCTCAGAGGGGTTTTTAATCACTGAATCACAGGATCACAGGGTGTGAAAAGCCCTTTAAGATCATCAAGTCCAACCATTCCCATCCTGTGCTGCCCCAGATCCCTGAGCACCTCATCTCCCCTCTGTTCAACACCCCCAGGGGTGACTCAGCCCCTCCCTGGGCAGCCTGGGCCACAGCCCCACAACTCTGCCAGGGAAGAACTTTGCCCTCCCAGCTGAGCTGACCCTGCCCTGGGGCAGCTTGAGCCCATTGCCCCTTGTCCCAGCTCCTGTCCCCTGGCTGAAGAGACCAGCGCCCACCTCTCTGCACCCTCCTGGCAGGGCAGGGCAGGTGGGGAGAAGGTCTCCCCTCAGCCTCCTCTGCTCCAGGCTCAACACCCCCAGCTCCCTCAGCTGCTCCTCAGAGGATTTGCCCTCCAGCCCCTTCCCCAGCCTGGTTGCCCTTCTCTGGACTGGCTCCAGGCCCTCAGTGTCCTTCTGATGCTGAGGAGCCCAGAACTGGACCCAGCACTCAGGTGAGGTGCAGCCTCCCCAGTGCCCAGCCCAGGGTATGTCTATAATAGCTGCTTCCCTGTGAAATCAGAAGGATTCCCAGCTGAGAAACAGGAATGACATGAGCTGAGTGCTGGGGAATAGATTCCCCCTTGCAGCATTTTGTGGCTGTGTTTCTAGGAAAATCCCCCAGAAGCGAGGCAGACGCTCACAGAGGTGGGTGGCTGGGATGCTGGGGAGGGCTGGGTCCTGCAGCCAGGGTGTGTGTGGTCCCCACAGGGCTCACAGGCAGCTGGGGTGGCTCTTGTAGGATGGAACCCCCAGCCAGGAAAGCCATGGGGTGCTGATGGAAAGAACAGTGCTGTTCAAGGCTGGGGGCATTGGGAAAGGGGGGGGGGCTGTCCTCTGCTCTGCCATGGGGATTTGGGGTGAAGGGATGGGCTTCAGGGGAACAGGATGGCAGCAGGCCTTGCTGTGCTTTATTGTGGCACACAAAGGTGCTGCTCCTGAGGCCCTGTGCTCTTGCCCAGCCTGGCTGTGGCAGCAGGCAGGACCTCAGGATGTGCCACAGGATGCTTTAACCTGGAGAAAAGCCCCTGGGCAGCACTTGGTGTTTTCAACCCAGGGGGCAGAGGTGAGCAGGGCTTTCTGTGTGCAGCTCAGCAGCATCAGGGCTCTGGAGGGTTCCTGTGGTGCTCCTGTGAGCAATGGGTGTAGGGGTGTGTGCTGGAGGGGCTTAAAGTTGACTGTTCACAGGAAAAGGCTCTTAAGTGGGTGTTTTGGGTGAGACTCCTGTCTGCAGCAAGTACAGCCCTGGGAGAGTGGGAAGGATGGGAGAGGGTGTGCTGGTTGTACTGGAGAATATTCTGGGAATCAAGAGCGTGTCTGAGTATGACCCTGGTGGCTGTGGGAGCAGGAAGTGTGCCAGCAGCTCTGGGGCAGGAGGTGCCAACTGGGAAATCCCTGGCCCTGAACCAGCTGCATCCCTGGTCCCTTTGAGATGCGTGTCCTTGGAGTGAAAGTGCTGCCTGGGTCCTTGCTTGGTGAGGCAGGACTTTCCACTCCATCCTGGTGGTGCTGGGTGCTGGGTGCTGGCTCCATTCCCACAGCAGGAGCATTATCAGAGCACACTCATGGGGTGTGAGGAACCTGCTTTATCCATTGGGCTGTGGCACATCTCCTGGCTCGTGGGGTGGTACCAGCCCCAGGGGGTACTGAGCTGTAGGGCTCAGGTTCATTGAGCAGGGCAGGTCCCCAAGGCTGGGTGCTGGACTCATTCAGGCTGTTTGTGGAGCGTGTTGTTAACACCATGTCTAATTGACAGTGCAGGGGCTCACCCAGGGATGCAGGCAGGTCGCTTTGCTCCTAATCTGGAGATCAAAGGTGACTGTCTTCTCATAAACCAGCCCAACACTGCCCCCCCAGCTGGTACCCCTCTGTCTGCAGCCCTCCCTGGGCACATGCTGGGCTGGAGGGGTGGCTGGGCAGCCCATCCCTGCTCTTCATTCCTGTGAGCCTGCGTTAGGCTGTGCTGCACCCAGCACCTCGTGCTGAAGCCCTGCCCAGCACAGGAGCATTCTGGGCTGGCTACACTCACCCCATCTGCCACAGGTGCCATGGAGCAAGCAAGGGCTATAAAGATGCTGAAGGGCCTGGAGCATCTACCCTGTGAGGAAAGGCTGAGGGAGCTGGGGCTGTTCAGCCTGGAGAGAAGAAGACTAAGGGGGGACCTTCTTCATGTTTCTCACTAGCTGAAGGATGGGATGCAGGGGGACATGGGCAGCCCCTTCTCAGTGTCTGTGGGGACAGGACAAGGGGCAATGGCTGCAAGTTGGAGCAGAGGAAGTTCCCCCCCAAGCTGGGGCAGAACTTTTCCCCAGTGAGGGTGAGGGAGCCCTGGGCCAGGCTGCCCAGGGGGTGTGGAGTCTCCATCTCTGGAGAGATTCCAGCCCCGTCTGGATGCCGCCCTGTGCACTATGAGCTGGGAGCTGCTTTGGCAGGGGGTTGGACCCCAGGAGCTCTCCAGGGCCCTGCCAACCCCTGGGATTCTATGATTCTATGGGTCCTCTGAGGGGCCCACCCGGGACAGGGCAGCACACAGGGTGATGCCCCCCAGGAGCAGAGCCCTGACCAGCACTCACTGCAGGGATGGCACAAGGCTTGTGAAAGCTCATTGCACACTCAGGGGCAGCACTGGTTGGTGGGGAACTTCCTCTGCTCCAACTTGCAGCCATTGCCCCTTGTCCTGTCCCCACAGGCACTGAGAAGGGGCTGCCCATGTCCCCCTGCATCCCATCCTTCAGCTAGTGATAACCATTCATCAGGTCCCCCCTTAGTCTTCTTCTCTCCAGGCTGAACAGCCCCAGCTCCCTCAGCCTTTCCTCACAGGGGAGATGCTCCAGGCCCTTCAGCATCTCCAGAGCCTCCTCTGGACTCTCTCCAGGAGATCCCTGGCTGTTTGATCCCAGGGAGCCCAGCACTGGGCTACTGGGGTGTGGAGTAGGATGAGGAGAGGGCTGTTGTGATGCCAGAGGGCTGACCATGGCTTTGAGAGGTGGGGAAAGAGCAGAACCCTCTTCAAATGCTCCCAGGGGTCTGGGTGCATCGCTGGGTGCCCAAGCTTGAGTCCTTCCCTGACCAGGAGATGGGACTTGAGCTCTCCAGAGCTCCCTTCTCATCTCACTTGGGGGTTTTAAGGATCATCTAGAGTGCAGCAAAAAAATAAGGGGGGATGAACTTGGCTGCTCCCTCCCTTGTTTCTTCTTGCAGGCATTGATTTGGAAAGGCTGCTTCATGCTGAGTAGGGAATTGGGGGGATGGTGCATTCCCTGCCCAAGCCTTTTTGCCTGATTTCCCATGCCAGGGCTGCAGAGGCTGTCAGGTCATGCCTCAGGCACCCTGGGCTGGGAATTTTGGAAGGGTGCTGCTTTTAGGAGGCTCAGGCAGGAAAACCCTGAACCCTGCAGAGCTGGAGGTGTTTGCTCATCCTTCAGTGCTCGGAGGACCAGGGGCTGCTCCCTTCTTGGCAGGGTGGTTCCTCACGTGAGGAGGGAGCAGGGATGCTGCTGGTGCATCCTGGGCAACCTTGTGTAGCTCCAGGCCTGGAGGTTGGTGTCCCTGCCTGTGGCAGGGGGTTGGAGCTCTGGGACCCTTGGGGTCCCTCCCAACCCAGACCAGGCTGGGATTCTATGATCCTTCTTCCATGGTGCCCACCATGCAGCTAGGCCCTGAGGTGTGGAGTGCTGGGGAGGGGCACAGACACAGCCCTGCTCCCCTCCAGGCTCTGCAGGTGTTTGGTGCCTGGGGCATGGCTCTGGGTTGGCAGGGGCAGTGCCAGCTGCTGTGGTGTCACTTTGATGTCACATTCTGTACTGGTCTGGGGTGCTGATCAGTGCCAAGCCTTGGAGACAGGTTCTCCATCCTCACTGACTGTCTCATCCTCTCCCTGAGGCTCCCTGCCTCGGTTTCTCCCCCAGCCAGTAGAGAAGAGCAATACCTCCTCCTTGCATGGCACGCTCTGGAAGAGTTGGGCAAGAAGCTTTTACCCCCAGTGAGAAATAAACAGTGAAAGGAAGGGACCTTTCCTGCTCCAGGAGCGTGGTGGCAGGGCCCTCTCCTTCCCCACCTCACCTGCTGTCTGTAGGGCACTCCAGCTGGCTGATAACTGCTGGGTTTATCCTCAGAGCTTACTTGCAGGGGGTCGTGGTCCTTGTGCCTCCTCAGCAGAGCATCTGAGATACAGGGCAAGTGTGAACATGGGGCTGGGTTTTGGCCTGGGGAGCCCCTGACACTGGATCTGCCCTCACTGATGCTCTCTGTGATTGCCCTACACCCTGACTGCTTAACCAGCACCCAGCTATCTCTCTGGCTGGCTGGGTGACTCCTGTGGCTTTTGTGGAGCTGACGCTTGGTTTCTCCTCCTGGGTGTTGGTGGTCATGGCCAGGGGGCTGGAATGGATCCTGCAGTGGTACCTGCAGAGCCACCACGGCCTCTCTGCAGGCAGCACCTGGACCACGTGCTTTGGCATCGTAGGATCCCAGCCTGGTCTGGGCTGGAAGGGACCCCAAGGGTCACAGAGCTCCAACCCCCTGCCACAGGCAGGGACACCAACCTCCAGGCCTGGAGCTACACAAGGTTGCCCAGGGCCCCAGCCAACCTGGCCTTCAACACCCCCAGGGACGGGGCACCCACCCCCTCTCTGGGCAGCCCCTGCCAGCCCCTCACCACTCTCTCTGCAAAGAACTTCCCCCAATCTCTCCTCTCCCCCTTCCCTCCTCCAGCTTCACTCCAGCCCCCTTGTCCTGCCAGGCTCTGCCCTTGAACAAGCTGATTCCCCTCCTGTTCCTCTGCTCCCTTCAGGGACTGGCAGGCTGCAATGAGGTCCCCCCACAGCCTTCTCTTCTCCAGGCTGACCCAGCCCAGCTCCCTCAGCCTCTCTCCGTAGGGGAGCTGCTCCAGCCCTCTGAGCATCTCTGTGGCTTCTCTGACCCCTCTCCAACAGCCCCACATCTCTCTTGTCCTGGGGTCCCAGCTCTGGACCCTGGTTCACAAAGGGCTTGCTGAGCAGCTGGAACCCAACCCCTGCATCCCTTTGCAGTGGGTCCCCAGGGCACAGCCACCCCTGGTGCTCCCCCAGGCTCAGCTCAGCAGAGTCCCTGGTCTCGTGGTGGGGGTGAGGTTGGTACTGGAGTCCTGAGCTCCGTTCCACCAGCCTGGTGGGATGGTGTGGAATTGCTCCCTGCCCTTGGGACTGCCCTGTCCCTGCTTGGTGCATGGCAGAAGCTGTTGGCAGGGGAAACCAGAGCTGCTGGTGCTGAGGCTGCCCTGGCCCAATGGGTCTGGGAGGGAGGGGGAAGGCTGTGCTGGTCACACAGAGCACCCTGGTTGAGGGCTGCCACCAGCAGCTCTGCAGTTGGTGGCCCTGACACTGCTCCTGGGTGGGCAGCAGAGGTCTCAGGCCCAGCCAGGGCTCTCAGCAGCCCCATGGCACCGCTGGGTCACTGCTGATCCCCAGCCTGTGTCTGCTCTGCCCTTGCTGCCCAGTGGGGTGGGCTGGCTGCCTGCCTTTTGTTGCCTGGCTTCACCCTGGAGCATCCCTGGGGATTCACCTTTCCACAGCTCACTTGTTTGCTTTTGGTGCCTCAGAACCCCCTTTCCCCCCCACACTGCCTGGCAGTGGGTCTGGGCCTTGGTTCATCCTTCTGCAGCTCACAACTGCTGAGCTCCAGCTGCCAACTTCCCCCAGGTTGAATATCTACACTATGTTTCTTTTTACTGACTTTTTTTTTGGGGGGGTCTTTTATTCAAAGCCAGGAGAATTTCTAGCTGAAGCTGCCTTCTTCTATGCTCCCAGGTTTTGGCAGAGCTTCCCTGAGCTCCAGGGGATTCCCCTTCCTTGCTTCTGGTTACATTTCCCGTCTGATCAGTCCCTTGCTGCTAAGTCCTTTCCAGCCTTTGGAAGTTGCCCCTTTGGCACCTTTGGCTTTGTTTCTTTTTTTTCTGGTGGGTGTAAGGACCTCTTCCCACAGCCCTGGACACAGGTTGTGGTTGTCTCTACCCATGTGACTGTTCAGCCTGGGGTCACTCGTGCCCCTGTCCTCTTCAGCTCTCCAGCAGGGTTTGCTCTGCCACCCTGTTCCACGGGGAAACCGGACCCCATCCCAAGGAGAACCTGGACCCTGGGTGCTCTCTGCCAGCCCTGTGAGCAGCAGGGCTGCTTCATGTGCTGCTGCCACCTTCTCCAGGCTGGTGTGCAGACCAGGAGACACATCCTGGCGTGGATGTTCCCCATGTCCATGTGGTCCCTGGTCCCCTGGCTGCTCCGTGCAGCCCTTGAGGTGATGGCACCTCTGCTGAGGCCTGGATGCAAGTCCAACCCAAGGGTTCAGCCCTGGGGGGGAGGTTGGGGGGTTGGGGTTGTCTCTCTTTGTGGTCCCACAGCCCATCTCCTGCCTGCTTCAAGGATGCTCTTTCCCAGTGGAGGGCAGCTGGCCAGCTTCTGCTTGCTGGGCAGTGTGTGGTGGGTGGCTGGAGGTGGGCTGACCCAGGCAGGGCCACCAGCAAGCCAGCAGCCTTCTGGCTTTCACCAGAGGAGCATCCTCTTGGCTCAGCCTGCTTCCTGGAGAGGTGGTGGTGGTGTGCATGGATTACCTGGGCATGGAGAGGGAGCCCTCTCTGCTGCCAGGAGTTGAAGGTGGGGTTTTCCCAAGGAAGCCTTTGGGACTTGCTAAAAATACCCACACCCCCAGCAGCTGCTGGCTCTGCTGTGGCTTTATCTGCAGTGGAGCGGCCCAGAAGGGACCTGGAGGGGACCCAGGGTTTGCACTGCTGGTCTGGCCCTGAGCAGACACCCAGAGATACCAAAGGGAAGCGGAGGGGAGGTGCCCTCCTCCTGGCAGCTGGGAGGCAGGAGCCAAGCCCCTGGTAGGGATCTGGTGATTCCCCATTTCTCCTGGGAAGAGGCTTCCCATGGCCAGGAGCTTTGATTCAGACACCGCCTGGCCACGGGGCAGCCCCTGTGGCTTGGCAGAAGGGAGGCTGCAGCTGGGCTTGTGGATCCTCCTGAGCTGTTCCTGCTGGGATCTGAGAGCCAGGAGTGAATTCACAGCCTGTCAGTACAGACAGTGAGAGGCAGAAACACTTGGCTGTCAGGTGGGTGCTGGGAGCCAGACAGGGTGCAGCAGGAGGGCATCCCCACCCTCTGGGTGCTTGGCAGAGCTGGGGGTGTGAAAGGGGCTCTGGGTGGCAGTGCTGGAGGAGGGGGGTTGGGACCCATCCCGAGGGACCTGCACGAGCTGCAGGGGTGGCACCGTGTGAACCAACGAGGCCAAGGGCGCGTTCCTGCTCCCACCCTGCCCGTGGGTCGGGGCAGCCCCCAGCACGGCCACAGCCTGGGGGACAAGGGCTGGGGAGCAGTCCTGAGGAGAAGGACTTGGGGAGGCTGGTGTGGAGCTCACCACGGCCCAGCAAGCTGTGCTGGCAGCCCAGAAAGCCATCCGTGTCCTGGGCTGCATCCCCAGCAGCGGGACCAGCAGGGAGGGGGGATTCTGTCCCCCCACTCTGGGGAGACCCCCTGCAGCGCTGCCTCCAGCTCAGGACAAGAAGGACATGGAGCTGTGGGAGCTGGTCCAGAGGAGGCCATCCAAGGGCTGGAGCCTCTGCTCTGGAGCCAGGCTGGGAGAGCTGGGGTGGTTCAGCCTGGAGAAGAGAAGGCTGCTGCTGGGGAGAGCTTGTTGCAGCCTTCCCATCCCTCCAGGGGCTCCAGGAGAGCTGGAGAGGGGCTGGGTATCAGGAAGGGCAGTGCCAGGACAAGGGCTGATGGCTGTGAACTGGCAGAGGGCAGGTCCAGGTTAGACATTAGGCAGAAATCCTTCCTGGGGAGGGGGAGGCCCTGGCACAGGGTGCCCAGAGGAGCTGGGGCTGCCCCTGGATCCCTGGCAGGGTTCAAGGCTGGGTTGGATGGGGCTTGGGGCACCCTGGGCTGGGGAGGTGTCCCTGCCCATGGCAGGGGGTGACACTGTGGGGGGCTCTGAGGTCCCTGCCCATCCACACCAGTCTGTGACTCTGTGATGTATGAACATCTGCAGGCACTTGCATTGGGGTGCCTGGGGCTGCTCAGCACTGGCTCTTTGCTGGGGGACCCCCACCCCGCCCATGCAGCAGTGCCTGCCTTTCCCTGCCTGTCCCTGTGCTGCTCTCACCTCTTTGCAGCCACCCTGAGCCCTGAGCTGAACCTTTGGCAGGGGCCTGGCTGGGGTCAGGGGTGCTGAGAGCAGGGGGCCGGGTGATGGGCAGGGTGGGACAGTCCCCCAGCAGCACAGCCCTCCATCCCCAGGCAGCACCCACTGGCACCCTTCCACCCCAGGCAGCTCCCTGTGTGGCTTTACCCAGTCACAAGGGGACGTGAAGCAGGTCTCACTGGTGGCTCTGTGTGGGCTGGGCCTTCACCAGCCAGGCAGGGGCTGGGGGGTGCTCTGTGCTGGGGGGGGGCTCTGCTGGAGCTTTGGCTGGGTGTGGAGGGAGTATCATTCCTCCATGAGTGTTATTACCCCCTGTGTGTTGGGGTGGAGGGTGTGGGGGGAGGGGTGGGGGGTTGTCACCATCTGTGTTTTCCAATAAAAAGCCAATTAAAATGGCAGCCCATTAAGGCTGGCTCGATTGGGATGCTGAGCAGGGCTCTGGAGCCTGCTGGGGACAAGTTGCTTGCAGCCTGTGCCACCACTCAGGGTGACACAACCTCCTCTAGTGCCAGTGCTGCCAGCTCAGCACACACACAGCCCCTGCCCAGGGAGGGGAACTGGCCCCAGGGGAGGCAGACCTGGCCAAACCCTCCCCCTCCTCCATGGCCAGGGCTCCTGTCACTGCTCCTGGTGCCATGGGGTGATGGGGGATGAAGGGGAAGGGGGGATGTTGAGCGTGTGCTCCTCACCCCAGGGGCTCTGAGCAGCCTTTGGGCTTCCTGCTGCATCCTCCATCTCCTGAGGCTGCCTGAGGAGACCAGGCAGTGTGGCCCTGCACCCTGGGCACTGCACCCTGGACCTGCCTGACCCAGGGCAGTGGTGGCACCAGGTGATGGCAGAAGACAGGTCTCCTTGGGATGCTGCAGCCTGGAGCTGTCACCAGTGACAGTGGCTCCCTGCTGGGCTCCAGTGGTGACAGCTGTGTGTCCCTGCCACGGGGCCAGCCCCACACACTGACGGTGCTCAGGGAGGGCTGCCAGCCCCACTGGGTCTGGAGCATCTGCTGAAGGGGCTGGTGGCCCTGGGGTCTCCAAAGTCCCAGAGGGTGCCCGTGGCCTCAGAGAGGAAGAGGGACCTGGAGCCTGTCAGGAAGGGGAGGGCGGGGGGTGGGGGGTTATGTGGTCCCACATCACCCTCCTGGGAGGTGGGGAATGCAGTCTTTGGTGAGGTGGATGAGGCAGGGTGGAGGATGGCACCTGCTTAACCCTGGGATTCTGCCCCTCCAGGGGTCTGGCAGATGATGCGGTTGGTCATGAACCAAGTCATTAGCGCTGACAAGCAGCAGTGGCTGCTCAACGTCTGCATCTGGGGCTCCTCGGTGGGGCTCCTGCATTCCCAGCAGCAGCAGGAGGGCCCCTGCTCACTGGCCTTTAGCATCTGCACTGTCCCTTCCCAGCAGCCTGCCCTCATCTCAGCTCAGACCACCTTGGAGTCCTGGCTCCTTTGGGGACACATGCTGCCAGCAAGGCCCATGGTCCCCAGTGCTGCTCAGCACCTTGCTGGGTTTACTGGTGGGGTTATGGGGCTTCTGCTGGGGCAGATGGTGGTGGGGAACTGGGGCCGTGGAGGCCGTGCAGCGCCGGGCAGGGGCAGCACACCCAGCAAGGGGTGCTCCTCCCGCTCAGGCCAGTTTGCAGAGCACAAAAACTGGACACCCAGCACAAACTGGACCCCCCAGAGCTGGGCTGGACCCCTCCAGGCAGCCACACGTGAGGGGCAGCCCCCAGCACGGGCCTGCCTGCCAGGCCTGGGGCCTGGGTGGGTGCGTGGGCAGCCAGGACACAGGCCGGGATGATGGGTGGGACCCCTGAGGCTGCTGAGCTGAGGCTCCTGCAGAGGGGAGCAGCCAGCACCAGCACCCCTGGCAGCTTCCCAGGAGGGACAGAGAGGGGATGAAGCAGCTCCTGGCATTGTGCTGGCATCGGGTGGTGGCCGTGCCTGGCCATGGCTGGCCCATCACACACCCTGTGCCTGACGGCCCTGAGCAGCTCTGCCCCAGCCTGGCTCTGTCCAGACTTCCCAGTCCAGCCAGGGCTGGGAGCTGGGGGCTCAGGGAGCACCAGCCCCCCCAGGGTTGGGCCCTGGGGATGGTCTGGTGAAGCGTGTGGTCAGGCAGTGGGAGTGGGAAGGGCCTGGCAGCCCCCCCAGCAAGGGACAGGAAGATGCTGGGGATTTTCCAGTGGGGGTGTGGGACTGGTGTGCTGGGGACAGGGTGTCTTGGGGACGTGGCCCTGGTTGACATCAGACCTGTCTCCCCAGTGTCACCAGCAGCTGAGCATCACCCAGTAGATGGATGAAGGTGGCACTGCTGAGCCACACCAGCTTCCAGCACTGTCCCCTGCTCCCCGCTGGCCCCGGGGCTGGATCTGGTTCCACCTGGCTTGTGAGCAGCCCTGGGTGATGTCCTGGTGGACTGAGGGTCCAAGAAGGCCCCCTGGCTCCCCAAAAGTGGTGACATCTTTCCCTGGCCGGTGCTGTGTGTGGTATCTCAGGGGTCACAGAGCCACAGAACAGTCAGGGTTTGTAGGGACCTCTGGAGCTCATCCAGTCCCACCCCTGCCAGAGCAGGATCCCCTTGAGCAGGCTGCACAGGATCACAGAGTCACAGAGCTGCAGGGGTGGGAAGGGACCCCCAGAGCCCATGGGGTCCAACCCCCTGCCAAAACAGGGTCCCTAGGACAGGGCACACAGGGCTGGAATCTCTCCAGAGATGGAGACTCCACACCCCCTGGGCAGCCTGGCCCAGGGCTCCCTCACCCTCACTGGGGAAAAGTTCCTCCCCTGTCAGGGTCAGGTGGAACTTCCTGAATTCAAGTTGAAGCCCACCACCTCTTGTCCTGTCCCTGGACACCACTGAACACAGACTGAGCCCACCCCTCACGTGTCTGTCAGCACTGACAAGATCCCCCTCAGTCTTCTCCTGGCTAACATGGGCCAACATCTGCCTCAGCCTCTCTTCATGAGAGAGCTGTTCTAGTCCCCATATCATCTCCATAGCCCCTTTTTGTCCCCCTCCAGGAGCTCCCTGCCCTCCCTGCCCTGGGGAGCCCAGCCCTGCACACACTGTTCCCCATGAGGCCTCCCCAGGGCAGAGCAGAGGGGGAGCAGAACCTTCCTGGGCTCAGGGCTCCTCCACCCAGGCCTGGCTAGCTCCTGGCACTGTCAGCCTGGGGGGCCTGGCTGGCAGGTCAGAAGCTCTCCAGCACCCTTAGTCTTAAGTCCCTGAGCCTGGCTGGACCTCATGGTTCTGAGAAGGACGTTGAGTGACCAGGTACCTGCCTGCTGGGCCCACAGCTCCACCGCTACACCCACTGCTGGGTCCACAGCTCCACCACTGCAGCTCTGACCCAGTATCTCTGCCCTTGGGGTGGCCTTTGGGGCTCTGGGTATGGGGCAGGATGCTGGTGGTCCCCATCCCAGCTCAGCCCCCTCCCCCTTTCTCATCACTGTCCCCCTTGGATCTGAAGTGGCTCCCTGAGTGGGGGTATCCCCAACACCCATCCTGCTGGGTGGGTCAGCCAGGGGGGCTTGGGGGGGTTGAGGGGGGGGATTGGGTTTCAGGCTGTTCCACTGGCCCCCAGCCAGGCAAAGCAGAGCCAGGGGCTGTGGGGAAGGGCTTGCTCAGCCTCTCCCAGCTCTTCCTGCCCAGTAAAGCTCCAGTGAAGCAGAGGAGGCAGAGAGGGGCCTTCCCCCCACTGCTGGGAGGATAAATAGGCCTGCAGCAAGGGCTCCTCAGGGTGGGGGCCAGGCAGCTCTCATTAGCTGCCCCCTCCCCTGCGTGGGGGATGCTGTGGGTGTGCCTGAGGCCAGGCTGGAGGTGCAGTTTCAGGAGCACACCCCCTCCCTTCCCCTCCCCCTCCGTGGCTGTGGGGAGGAGTTTGTCCCCAGCTGTGGCATATCCCCCCCACCCCCCTGTGCATCCCTGCCTTGGCTTCACCTGGAGCCCCTCTGCAGCATCCTTCCAGCCTGCACTGATAGCTGAGGGGCATTTGGTGGGCACCCAGGGGACATCTGGGAGATGGTGATGAGCCCCATTCTCCCCCCTACCCAACTCCCCCCACCAGCCCAGCTCTGGCTGCCTTGGGATGACTTTGCTCCCAGCCTCCCAGAGAGCTCTGGGCACCCTCTTGCCCACATCACACCTCCAGCCCCAGCCCCAGCTCATGCTCCTGGGTCATCCTGGAAGCCCATCCCTGTGTTAGGAACACTGCTCTGAAGGGCTGGCACGTCCCCTGCCCTGAGGAGGGGGCTGGCATGAGAAGGAACAAGGGGAAGGGAAAAAGCTGTGGGTGGAAGAATGAGGGTGGAGGCTCCAGCTATCTCTGGGGCTATTTATTTGTCCAGCTGTTTCTTTATCTGGAGGAGTTTGGAGCCTGTGAATGTGAAGGATTTGCCAGGACTTCTGAGAAACCAGGGGCCAGATGCTCTGTGCAGGTCTGCACTGGCACAGCTCCATGGAAGTTGTTTTTCCGGACACAGGGAAATGTCTGCAGTGTGTGGGGCTGTCCTGCTAATCCCAGAATCCCAGCCTGGGCTGGGCTGGAAGGGACCCCAAGGGTCCCAGAGCTCCAACCCCCTGCCACAGGCAGGGACACCAACCTCCAGGCCTGGAGCTACACAAGGTTGCCCAGGGCCCCAGCCAACCTGGCCTTCAACACCCCCAGGGACGGGGCACCCACCCCCTCTCTGGGCAGCCCCTGCCAGCCCCTCACCACTCTCTCTGGACAGAACTTCCCCCCAGTCTCTCCTCTCCCCCTTCCCTCCTCCAGCTTCACTCCAGCCCCCTTGTCCTGCCAGGCTCTGCCCTTGAACAAGCTGATTCCCCTCCTGTTCCTCTGCTCCCTTCAGGGACTGGCAGGCTGCAATGAGGTCCCCCCACAGCCTTCTCTTCTCCAGGCTGACCCAGCCCAGCTCCCTCAGCCTCTCTCCGTAGGGGAGCTGCTCCAGCCCTCTGAGCATCTCCGTGGCTCCTCTGACCCCTCTCCAACAGCCCCACATCTCTCTTGTCCTGGGGCCCCAGCTCTGGACACAGGACTCCAGCTGGGGCCTCCCCAGGGCAGAGCAGAGAGGGACAATCCCCTCCCTGTCCCTGCTGCCACCCCTCTGCTGCTGGGCCACCCCTCTTCCCTCCCCCTCCCACCTCTGTGACACTGTCCCTTGGTCCTGTCATTCTCCATCCCCAGCCCTGCCCACCCCCATGCTTTATCACTGCCAGTACCTGGTGTGATCCCAGTCTTGCCCCCCTCCCCCCTGATCTGCCCCCTGGTCTCAGCCCTTCCCTGGCCAGATGGGAAATGCTGGTGCAGCTGAGATCCCCACACTCATCTCTGTGGGGACAGGACAAGGGGCAATGGCTGCAAGTTGGAGCAGAGGAAGTTCCCCCCCAAGCTGGGGCAGAACTTTTCCCCAGTGAGGGTGAGGGAGCCCTGGGCCAGGCTGCCCAGGGGGTGTGGAGTCTCCATCTCTGGAGAGATTCCAGCCCCGTCTGGACGCCGCCCTGTGCACTATGAGCTGGGAGCTGCTTTGGCAGGGGGTTGGACCCCATGGGCTCTGGGGGTCCCTTCCCACCCCTACAGCTCTGTGATTATTTGTATTTGGGGTGCAGTTTATATTGGTTTGGGGTGTATCTTCATTTACAGCAGAGCTGCTGCTGTCAACAGGCTCGTCACGGGGGGTAGGGAAGAGCCCCACGTTTGAGGGTTGGTGCTTCTCAAGGTAAAGCAGCAGCTGGTGCTGGGTGAGAGATGTTGTTTGCCTTCCAGATCAAAGCACCTCCAGGGTTTTGATGGCAAAGCTGGATCCTCTGGTGGGATGGATACCCAGCGCTGGGACTCTGGAAACAAACACTCGGTTGAAAAAGAGATTCCTAAGTCTGCACGACCCCCTTTGTGGCCCAGCCCTGTTCCACCACTCCTCCTAAAGGGAACGGTTGGAAAAAGAACTCTTTTAGCTTTTCCCTCTTGGAATAAACCCAGCTTTGGAAAGCCTGGTTTCCTGTGGGCTGGAAACCGCTGCCTCTGACCAGGAGTAACAAGCAACCCGCAGCCTGACAACCCTGAAGGGGATTTAGTGCCAGCAGTATGTGTGAGGAGTGGGGCTGGGCTGAGCACTGCTCGGCTCACTGGAGGGGAAAAGGGTGTTCTTGTGCTCCTTGGGCAGGCTGAACAGCTGCCATGCCTCCAGCCAGGCTCGTGTCTTGGGTCTCCCCAAGCCTGAGGGTTTCTTCCTTTGTTTAACCTGGTGAGAGTGGAGAAGTTGGTGATGGTTTTGGGGAACTTTGTGGCAGGGTGCTTGGGGTTTTTTTGGTGGTGAGGAGCAGCTGCAGGAGGTGCTTACAGCCAGTGACTCTACATCCCTGCTGTAGCCACGGGCACTGGCACCATTTGTTGGGGTGTGGGATGGTGACTGGAGATCCCAGCTCTGTGCTCCTGGTCGAGCTGCTAGGGGGTGGGTTGTGCATCGTGTGTGTGAGATGCTTTTTCTTGAGAGCTGCAGAGCCCTAAGGCCAGACACTTTCCCTGCCTGTCCTGCAGTAACTGGGAGGGCAGGAAAGTGGAGCTGCAAGGCAGATTTTGTCTGTGTGTGTGTGTGAGATGAATGCTCTCCAGCATCCCTGCGAGTGCAGTTGGCATCCCAAGTGCACACACTGAAATCAATCCACATTCTCTGACAGAGCAAAGCAACACAATTCCTTCTGTGGGCATCACCTGGGCCTCAGCCACGGAATCCCTGGCCATATGCTGACATGCACTGTCCTCTGTCCCTCAAGCATCGTGCTTTTCCTGTGCCCCAGCCTCAGTGTGCTGAAACCTTTGGGCAAGATTGCCAAGCTCAGTTTCTGAAACGCTGGGATATGGTCCTTGTTCCTAAACATCAGCCTTGGGCACAGTGCAGAGGAGTCCCTGTGCTGCAGCGAACGTGGGACCCTGGACCTGGAGGATGGGCAGCTCCCCAGGCTGTGGAAAACCACTCATGGAAGTGTCTGTCCAGTGTGGCAGGGGGGTTGGAGCTCTATGATCCTTGGGGTCCCTTCCAACCCATGCCATTCTATGATGCTAGGATCCCTCCTGTTCCTGTGCTGGATGGGGACCACCCCCCCCCATTATCCTAAGCATTGGGGTTCCATAACCTGAGCCATCACTGAGGTTAGGCCAACTTATAGCTATTGGGGCTGAAAAAACCCCTTCCATGCTGGAAGTGGGGTGAGCTGTGGAAAGGACCAGGAAGCTTTGCTGCCCGGGTGGTGTAGGGAGACTTGTCCTCTGTGCTGATGGGCAGCAGTGTTGCCTGACCCATTTCCACCCAAATTGCCTGGAAAACCAGCTGGAACGTTGGTTGAATTTTGTAGTACTTTTAAGTAGTAAAAGTGCTGATCCTTCTGTGTGCTGCCACATTGCCAAGGGCGCTGCCTACGGTGCAGAACGCTGGGAAAAAATAGCCTGTTCCTGCAGAAGAGGCTGGAAGGTGATGGAGAGAGAGGCACTCAGGCTGGGGACCTCATCTGGGGCTGCAGAGCTGCTCTGGGGCTGCTGTGCCCTGAGCCTGGGCTTTGAGGAGGAAAGTCCAGCTGGGTGGGTGGCAGGGGGTGTGTGGAAGAGCATTTCCCCTTCTGCACTGCAGGAGATTGGGGGAGCCAGGGGGAGCGGGCAACGGGTTGGGAGGCAAATGCGGTGAAGAGGGAGCGATGCTGAAAGCTGAGCAGGGGGCTCAGCGCAGGCTGAGCTGGCTGGCTGCAGTCCTGGGCTGACTCCTGTCCACCTCTCTCCCCTTCGCCAGCCTCAGGCCATTGACTGGACGGCCACTGACTCCTTGTTTCACCTTCCTCCTGCAGAGACGCTGATGGACTCCACAACGGCAACAGCAGAGCTGGGCTGGACAGTACACCCTCCCTCGGGGGTAAGTTGTGCCCTCAGCTCGTGGGTGCTCAGAGCCCTGGCTGGGGTTCCTGCTGCACGTGAACGCGGGTGGGATGGCTCATCAGGAGTCACCCACCGAAGACACTTGGCTGCGTGGAAGGGTCTAGTGAGAAGAGCACAAAAGAGGATGGCAGCTGAGGTTTCCAGTGGTTTCCTGGGGGAGGGGGGTGACACTTCCAAAAAATACCCCAGCCCTGGAGTAGTGTCATTCTCACCCTACAGCATCAGGCCAGTGGGAAGTTCTCCTTAAAGCTGGCGTGCAGCCACTCAAAAATCAGGAAACCAGACACATGAAATGCCAAGGCCACTGTCATTTGTCCCCCGTTGTCTTGCTGTCCCATTGCCTGTCGCTTGCAGCACAAAGGGGGAAGGGGTTGACCTGAGAAGTGGCACCCACAGCAGTTGTTTGATCAAGCCCTTGAATTGACTGTCCATCCCTGGCGCCTCGTGGGGGGACGTTTGCTGGCTCAGCAGTGACTGTCTTTCTGTTGGCCGTTGCCAAGAGTGCCCTGAGCCATGTCCCAAGACCACCCAGAACAAGGTCCTCTAAAGAAGAGCTTGGAGAAGACAGTGCATCTCTGCAGCCTTCCACTAAGGACACAAGTTCAGGGTGGCCCCGGTCACCTCAGTGTCCCACGGGGTTTGTGTAGGTGAGCTTCAGAGCATCCTGCCCAGCACTGGCTGTGGCAGCTGGCAGCAGCATGGAGCCTTGGTGCCCAACACCCCTGGACCTACTCCCTTGGTCTCAGGTGGCCAAAGCTGGGAGATGCTTCCCATCCCGGTGTGCAGAGGTGGTGGCTCAGGCCCCGTCCTGCCCTTCAGCCACCCTCTGCAAGGGCTGGATGAAGATGTTTCTGTGGACCTCACCCGGCAGCAAGTCCTCTCCCCGAACTGACTTGGCAGAAGAAAAGAAACGACCAAGCAAAGGCTCTGTGGGTGGGGAAAGATGAAACCAGGCTCCTTTGCCGCCCGGTCGCCCTGCGCTGGGGTGTGGGCCCTGCCGGCCCCGCGGCCCCAGCGCCGTGCTAAAGCCCTGCCAGCCCAGGCCCAGCCGCTGAGGGGGAATGATGGGCTCACAATGGGTGGGAGCAGAGGTCAAGTCCTTTTCTCTCCTGGCCCAGCCTTGCTTGTTTGCCGGGTTTCCATATGTAAAGCACGCCCTGCTCCCCGCTCCCCAGCGCCGCCGTAATGAGGCCTAGGCCTGCTGGAAGCCGTCTCCCGGTATTATTGTGCTGCCGCCTTCTTTTGAGCTCCTGGCATGTTAATTAGAGAGCGAGGAGAAAGGGAGAGGCTTCTAATTAAACGTCGAGGCAGCTCAGGGGCTGGTGTGCCGGGGTGACTTTCTCTCTCAGCTGAGAATAGGGAGTTTAGAGACTCCCCCCACCCCCCCGCCCCCCACCCCGGCCCCGCTCGCTTCTGTAGGGATGCAGGGGGGTGCTGAGGGTCCTGAGCCTCGCCCCCGGGGTGTTCCCACATCCCCTGTCCACAGCAGGATGGAGATGACCCGTTTGCAGTGCTGGTGGGAGTTGGCTGCTGTCCCCACCTCTGCACTGGGGGGGGGTGAGGGGGGCGGGTGTTGTGCCCACACGGTGCACCTCCCGGGTGCTGGTGCTGTGGCACCTTCAGGTCCTCTCCCAGTGTGGATTTGTGCCTGCTGGCAGGACAGGGCAGAGCAGCCCATCCATGGGTGGCTTGGCTTCAGCAAGGCCAGGTACATCACCTGTAAGACAAAACCTGCTGGGTGCTCCATGCATTTACGGCCTCTGGTCATCAGTAAGGAGCTGAATGCCCAAGCAGTTGCTTTCTCTCTGGCTGTGGAGCTCCTGTGCTACTTGTAGGTGGCCCCGTGCCTGTCCTCCACTACCTCCTGCCATCTCCAAGGTGTAGAGACTCTCCTTCCACAGTGTGCTGCTCCTGGTCAGCCAGGCTGAGCTCTTCAGGATCATGTCCTGAGCCCTCCCCAGGGGCTGTTCTGGTGGGGATGGGGCAGTGCTGGGCATCCCTGGGTCTCGGTGGCTGACGTGCGGCAGTGGAGTGTGTCAGGAGTGGTCATGCAAGGGACAGACAGCTCAAAGCAAGGCTGGGGAAGGGACTGACTTCCCGTGCCTTGGCCCTGATTCCTTCAGCCCCCTCCCAAGTGGTGCCCTAAAAAAACCAGGGAGATCCTGCAATTTTCCACTGTGATGCCAAGTTTATTTCTGGAAAACAAAGCAAATGCTCTTTCTGTGTTTTTTGAGGATGCTCTCCTCCCCCAGCCATGGCAGCAGATTTGCAGCCATTGCCTATCAGATGTGGTTGGAGCTGTTTGGGGATCTTCCCTGACAGCCTTCTGTTGGGCTGTTAGCCTTGATGTGTGAGGAGCAATCTGTCTCCCGTCTTATGAGCCTCCTTCCACAGTCCTACTTCCTACCACCAGCATCACGAGGGTGCTGGGGTGGGGAGGGGGCACTGGGGGGTGCTCTGCCCTCCAGAAAGACTTGGGCTGGAAGAGATGCTCTGATGGGGTGGGTGGGATTCTGCTCACACCAGAACCCCTTCCTGCCCGAGCGCAGGGTCGTGGTGACTGGTTACAGGCTTCAGCATCACCCACCCATCACCCACCCATCACCTTGCTGGGCACATCACCCACCCTGAAGTGATCTCATCCTACAAAGGGTGGAGGCAACAACAAGCACTGAAGGATCTGGAAAAAAAAACAGCCTGGGGGAAGGGTAGAGAGCTGCCCAGGACCAGGAGGTGTCCAGCAGCCCCAGAGTCTGCAGGGTCAGCCTTGGGGGAGCAGGGCTGAGCTTCCCATGGGGACATATGTCAGTTCTGAGCCGTGTGGCCAAGAAGGATGTTAGTGTTGTGCCTGGGCTCACAGGACTGCCCACAGACCCAGTTTAGGACAGCTGGGCACACTTGCAGGAGGGACCCTAAAATGTGTCAGCCCTTGAAGGGTCAGGCAGCAGGGCTACCCCGGCATCTAGACCAGCACCTCGCTTTCTGGGTGCACAGTGAGTTGAGCCAGGCTCCTGTAAACCTTCCCTCCTGCCTCTGGGAAGAGGCTGCTGGCTACTGGCCCATTGCACAGCTGGCCCCCCAGGGCTGGTGGTCAGGCTGCAGCCGCTGAGGAGGTTTCATGGCCGTGTCACATGCTCCTGAGAAGGTGGGTCCTGCCTGCCCCGCTGGGAGCGCAGCGGCACCGGAGGGAGTGCATCTGCTGAAGGCATCGTGCTACTCTGCCAGGAGGCTCTGCCCTGCTAACAGGGGCTCACACAGGAGGTGTCCTCACCGTGCCCTGCCCCCAGCAGCGATGCTCTACCATAAATCGGAGCGCGGTGCCGCTGGCAGCGGGATGGCCCCAGGCTCTGCTGAGGGCTTGGTCAACCTTGTCTCCATGGCATGGGAGTCTGCCCAGCGGGCCACCAGCCCTGTAGGCACAGGGTGCTCACAGGGTGGTGCTGGAGCTGTGCCGGGGTGAGGTGCTGGGCACCGGTGGGGCTGCCTGTGCGCTGGGGTGGGCAGGGCATGGCGGGGGGGGGGCAGCTGGGTGTGGAGGGGCAGCGGCTGGGTGCAGTGCTTTGACTTTGTGTGTTCCCCTCTGCAGTGGGAAGAGGTGAGTGGGTACGACGAGAACATGAACACGATTCGCACCTACCAGGTGTGCAACGTCTTTGAGTCCAGCCAGAACAACTGGCTCCGCACCAAGTACATCCGGAGGCGAGGAGCGCATCGCATCCATGTAGAGATGAAGTTCTCTGTCCGGGACTGCAGCAGCATCCCTAATGTCCCAGGCTCCTGTAAGGAGACTTTTAACCTCTACTATTTTGAGTCAGACTTTGACTCGGCCACCAAGACTTTTCCGAACTGGATGGAGAACCCTTGGATGAAGGTGGACACCATCGCTGCCGACGAGAGCTTCTCGCAGGTTGATCTAGGAGGACGGGTGATGAAGATCAACACCGAGGTGCGCAGCTTCGGGCCCGTCTCCAAGAACGGTTTCTACCTGGCCTTCCAGGACTATGGAGGCTGCATGTCCTTGATTGCCGTCCGTGTCTTCTACCGCAAGTGTCCCCGCGTGATCCAGAACGGGGCCGTCTTCCAGGAGACCCTCTCAGGGGCGGAGAGCACCTCGCTGGTGGCAGCCCGCGGGACCTGCATCCCCAACGCCGAGGAGGTGGACGTGCCCATCAAGCTGTACTGCAACGGGGACGGCGAGTGGCTGGTGCCCATCGGCCGCTGCATGTGCCGGCCGGGCTACGAGTCGGTGGAGAACGGGACTGTCTGCAGAGGTAACCGCCTCCGGTCGTGTTCCTCGCGCCCGCGTGGCTGCCGGGCGGCTGCGCCGGCGCTGGCGGCTGGGATCTGCACGAGCCACCCGGGAGTGACCTCCTTGGGTGGGGTGGGAGAGGAGGATGCGGGGGACGTGGGAGAGGAACGGTGTGTGTGGATGCTGACTCCTTCCCCAGCTCCTCTAGCCCTGCCCCAAGCACATCCACCCACTGCAGTGGCTCTGCATTACCTCTGGGTCCCCAGAGCCACCGGCTCTAGTGGTGCTGGCCTGTTGCTGTGACCTCCATGCTCTCCAGGTTTTGGAGGGACCCGTGTGTGTGTGTGGCCATGGCGTGTGCCCCTATTCTGCAGCCACCTCCCTAAATAGTGGGGCTGTTGTTACTTTGGTTTGTGCCCCATGCCTTGGCGTGGGCTGAGATGCTCCTGGGGTGAAGGAAAGGCGAGCGCAGGCACCCAAACCTGGTGTGCCAGGAACCAGCTAGCTGTCTGCAGCATTTTCCTGGTGAGGTGCAGGTGGCCCTTCAAGGCCAGGCTCACCACTCCAGTCTAACCCCTGGGCAGTCAGAGGTCTCCTGCCCCTGTCGATGTTCTCTGCCCCCTGCAGATGTTCTGTTGTCCTTGTAGATGTTCAGAGCAGCTTCACTTCAGCTGAGCACCGTGGATCTGGCATGGTCCTGGGCAAGCAAGAGGCTCTGCACCACCCTCTCATGCCTAAACCCATCTCTGTGCTCCTTTCCAGCAGCACACGGGCTTTGGGGGGTTGAGAAATAAGCTGCTGGAATTACTGAGAGAGAGATGGGGACCTGGGATCTGCATGTGTGTTGGGTGCCTGTGGCTGTAGGTACCACGAATGGAGCAAAGGGCAGCATTCAGCAGATGGACTCTTCTCCCTCTGTCCCGGCTGAGCAGCCGAATCCCAGGACAGTTCGTTAGCAGAGGCACAGTTGAAGCAGAGCTGGGGTTCCTCTGAGATCTAGACAGGTCCATGGGCACTGAGAGGTGTGACAGAGGAGCTACATCTCTTCTCTTCTTCCTGTGATAAGGGGTGGCTGGGTAGCACCAAGCAAGCCCAGGGAAGATGCAGGTAGTGGGGAGATGGACACCCTGCAGAGGGGGATGGACAGGCTCTGGCCATGGTTGGTTGGGACTCCAGGTTGGACAGTCCCCTTGGAGGGTGTACCACATTTTCTGCTGGTGGCCGGGCTGCTCATGCATCAAGCATCCTGTTGTGCTGGGGGGGTTATTTAACATCCGTGCTTTGAGCTCCTCCTCACTGAGCCCCTGGACACCTCTTCCCACCAAGCTTGGGGTGATCAGGTGTCCTCCACGTGTGGCAGGGGTGGTGCTAGGGATGGGGAGAGCTGCAGCATGGCTTGGCAAAGGAGCCTGGCCACGTCCAGCCTTGAAGGGAAGATGGGTGGTTGATGATGCCCCGGTGAAGCGTTTGGAGCAGCACCAGGAAGCCAGAGTGACCCATGGCAGCTTGTTCATCACAGCTGCTTTTGGCCTGCGCAGACCCAGCCCTGCACACCGCTTTGCTCTGATGGAGCTTGGGTTTCTCAGGGCTCTCAGGTCCTGCTGCCAGCCCAGCCAAGGGACAGTCCCTTCTCATGCTTGGGGCTCCCAGGACACCTTCTGCAGACCCCAGCCCTGAAGCTTGCATGGGCAGGGAAGCAGGGTGGAGGGTCAGGCTGGGGGGAGTGAGCTGCAGGGAGAGGCCAGGTCTCCTCTTTGTCTGTGCAGCAGCAGGATTTTGGGAGGTCCTGTGCTTTGGCAGCTGTTTCTCCAGCCGGTGCTGGCGTGTGCCCGGCCCCGTGTTCCCTGCCATCATTAATCACCCGTGGCCGGCAGCCTGCCGTCTCCATGGGGCAGCTGGATCCAGGGCTGTCTTCCCCTTCCCCTTCCCCTTTCCCTTCCTGCACTGGGTCTGGATGGGACCCCAGGGTTGTTCCAGATGGGGACACTCCCTCTGTTTTCCCCAGCAGCCCCCAGAAAAGGCTGTGGGCCATGGGGAGAGCCAGCTGTGGAGCTGTCAGGACACCACAGCCTCCTCAGCCTCTCCCAGCCCTTTAGTGAGCCCTACAGGGACTGGGGCAGGGACTGGTCACCATCGGGCAGAGAAAGGGCTCTCCTCCCCAGCACAGCTCAGGCAGCCCTGCATCCCTGCCCGCATCCCATCGTGTCCGTGCTCCTGGTCCCCGTGGAGGCGGCGTACGAGCTCGTGCATGTGGCCAGCAAGTTTTCTTGTGTCTCCAGGGTTGGGAGGGAATCTGGGCCCCTTTCCAGAAGCAAAACAAAAGCAAATCCAAGCCGGCTTTTGGGGAGAAGTGTTCTCACAAGGCCCGGTCACCCAAATGGGATGTGGCAGGGAGGGTGGGGGACACGGTTCCTTGGCCCTGCCCCGCCAGAGGGTCCCTGTGGAGAAGGGCATCCCGAGCGATGGGCTTGGTGCTGCTGCCCTGGAAGGAGCTGCTCCTCGTCTCCTCTGGCTGCTGCAGCCCAGCCCGCTCACGGCGCAGTACGCAGGGAGATTTATGGTGGGAGTTCATGCATCTAACAGCTTAAGCTCCTCTGAGCTCGCAGCCCCAGCACAAAAGGATTTGGGGGCAGTTAACGATCCTGTGTGGTTGAGAGATTTCCATTGCGCTGGGGCCTTGCCCGCAGGTCCCGCAGGGGCCCGAGAGGGGCTGAGCTGCCGGCTCCTCCTCGGTCTCCCTCTGCTCACTGCCTGGCTCCTTGCCGGGAGCTGGCGAGGGGCTCTGCGCTCCCGCACCACCTCCCTCCCTCCCTCCCTCCCTCTCTCCCTCCCTCCCTCCCCCCACCCCCAAACCCATACGCCCATCCTCATCCTCCCCGCTTCACCTTCTCCTGCTCCCTGCCTGCGTCTCTTTCTCCTCCATCTCCCTGTTCTTTGTCTGCCACCCCCCTCTCCTCTCTCTCCCCAGCCCGTCCCTCCCATGCAGCATATTAAGCACATTTCCCTCCCTGCCTCCCCGGTTCCTTGGCTCCCCTCCCAGCGTTGGGGGCAGAGCTATTGTGCTGCCTGCGGCTCTCCGTGCGCTGGCTGGGAGATGAATGGTGCCTGTGAGGAAGGGTCTCTGCCTGCTTGGGGATGGCGGCCGCCGCCCGCTGGGCTTGGGTATTGAACCCCCACCCCGGCGTCCAGCTCCAGCTCCGGCCTGGTTTGGGAGGACACCTGCCCCTGTGTCCCACTGCACCCCCTGTGCTGCACGGCGCTGGGCAGGGGCAGGCCTGGTCCTGCCGTGGCAGCGAGGGGTGGTTCTGCCCTGCAGAACCTGGGGGTGACACTTCCCTCCTCTCAGAGACGTGACCCTCGGGGTCACAAGGGGAGAGGAGGAGCTGGTGACCTGCTGGGAAGAGACACCTGGTCAGCTAGGTGGTCCAGGCTGCCACCTGCCTTCTCCAGCTCCTGGTGGAGCCGTGCTACCCCTGTGTCCCTGGCACTGCTCCTTCCCCGGGGTGCAAAGCCAGGGAGGAAGGGGTGGGGGTCCCGACCCAGCTCCAGCAGCCAGATTAGTGTCTGTCCTGTCCAGCCCCACCCAACACCACAGCCCAGTTCCACCACCAGCCCTGCTGGATCCCCCTGGGACAGCTCAGCACCAGCCCAGCCCCAGTGCAGCTCTCAAGGGAGAAGCGTGACCTCCAAGGCAGTTGCTGTAGTGTGCTGGTCCTCAGGGTGTCCCAGTCTGGGGCTGTATCAGGCTGGCCGGTGGCTTTTAGTAGGGCTATGCCCTTGCAGGTGTGCATCCTACAAGTGGGCTCCATGACGGGGTTCTCTGCCTTGGGGTGCATGTTATTTTGAGGTCTGACAGAGCAGATCTGCCACCACCCCACCGCGTGCTGGGGATGTGGGTGCAGAGGCAGGGATGTGCCTGTGTGTCACACCCAGAGCTGCTCCTCCAACACAGAGGTGTGGGCAGCACTGGGGCTCGGTCCCAGCTCTGCTGTGCTTGGGTCTTGCAAGGAAGCAGGTGTGTGCTCAGGGCTTGGAGACACTGGCTTTCTGATGTGCCAGAGGAGGGGATGTCCTAGCTGTCTCCCAGTCACGCCCTGTAAGTACCTGATGCTTTGACTATGAGAGGCTAGTCATGGCTCCATGCCTGTTCCAGGTCCGGGCCTCCACTGATAAAGCTGACCCAGCCAATCAATTGTAAGGCCCTAGGGGTAGTTATGTTCTTTCAGGAAGCATTCCTGGTTGAGCTGGAGCAGATACAGGCAGTGGTGATGTAGATGTTTCCAGAGATGGAGAACTGCCCGTTAAATGCTTCCAGCAGTTGCTCTTCCCTTCCTACCCCACCTGCACCTGGCACTCGGTGAACTTTGCCCATCACCACACCTCTGTTTGCCATGTGCCTGTTGAAGAGTAACCCTTGGCCCCTGGCCTTCTGGTATGGGTTTTGGGCAGTTTCTTTTGCTCTTTCTGGCCCTTGGCACTGCTGTAGCCTTCCTGTTGGCTGATCCACCATCATCCCACCTGCAGGATGGACACTGGGTCAGCGGAGTGCCAGAGGGGGTGGCTGCAGAGGTGCCCTTCTTCCTACATCCCCCCTTGGCTTTAACCATTGTCACAGTGGCCAGTAGGTGACAGGGTGGCCATGAGCCAGCAGTGTGTCCTGGGGCTGAGAGAGACAATGGGATCCTGGGGGGCATCAGGAGGAGTGTGGGCAGCAGGTCCCAGGAGGGGATCCTCCCCTCTGCTCTGCCCTGCTCAGGCCCCACTGCAGTGTTGTGTCCAGTGCTGGGCTCCCTGGGATCAACCAGCCAGGGATCTCCTGGAGAGAGTCCAGAGGAGGCTGTGGAGATGCTGAAGGGCCTGGAGCATCTCCCCTGTGAGGAAAGGCTGAGGGAGCTGGGGCTGTTCAGACTGGAGAGAAGAAGACTAAGGGGGGACCTTCTTCATGGTTATCACTAGCTGAAGGATGGGATGCAGGGGGACATGGGCAGCCCTTTCTCAGTGCCTTAACCTGTTCTCCATCAGTATACACAGGTTGGCACGACCATCACCACCTCCCTGACCATACCCCGCAGCCAGGCTGGCTGTGTGTGCCTGGCACTGGCCTTGCAGTGGCAATCCTACAGCAGCTGAGACTGCCTGAGTTCACAGAGGGCTTTTCCCTCCAGCTCTGAAACATCCCTCTACTTCATGGGGCGTGGAAAGTGAGCGTTCCCTGTCCCCTGGCTCAGTCAGCCATCTCTCTAAACCCTCTTTGGTGGAGGCAGCTCTGCCCTACCCGTGTTTGACTTTAGTAGCTGCTATTTAACATCTTGAGTTACTGCTGGAATGGAAAATATTTCCCCATCATCCTGTAAGAGGAGGGTTACATCACCTGGCTTCTTCCCAAGCACAGAACAGGAATTTGTCTGCCTTTTCCACAGGCTTGTTGACAATTTGAACGCTCCCAGCCGGCCCTGGCTCCGCGGTGCTGTGGATGCTGCTCTTGGGGCTTCCCCCTCTCCTCCTGTACCAGCTGGGAAGTGGGAATACAGCCTCTTTCTTCCCTTTGCTGTGATTTCCTCCCCCTGCTTGTGGCTGAGCTCTCCGTGTTGTGGCTGCAGTCAGAGCTGTGGTGGGGATGGCAGGAGCTGGGTGTTAACCACCCTCAGTCTGTGCTGCACCCTGGGCCGGGAGGAGGTGCCAGCCTGTCCCCTGCCCGGTGCTGAGAGGTGTTTGGGGAGCAGATCCAGGGGCAGTGTAGCCAGGCAAGGGGGGTGTCAGGAGGGGTGGTGGGCCACTCTTTTCCTGGCAGCCTGAAGCCCCAGAGGATGCTGACCTCACAGGCAGCCTCACAGGCAGTCCAGGAGGGGGGCAAGACATCTGAGGGAGGAAGATGGGTGACTTGCCCCAGAGTAGGAAGTTCTGAGGGACTAGACCTCCCTGGCAAAGAAGCAGGCAAAGGGAGTGGGAGCTGCTTTCCCATTTTGCTTTCAAGACAAGGGATGGGCTGAGGTGTTCCACAGAGGTCATTCCCCTGGGGAGAAGGGGAGGAGACAAGACTTGCAGGACATGAGTGTGATCTTGGAAGAGCCAGGAGCACTGTAGCCCTGTTGTGAGGGCAAGTTGGCAGAGGACAACCCAAGAGCTGCTGCTGGAGAGGAGTAACGTTTTCTCAGTCATTAGTGTGGGTAGGTCATGAGTCCCTGGGCTGGAGAAAGGATGGAGGTGTCAGGTCCAGCAGAGCCTCTTGGGAGTTTCCTGGCAGCAATGGTGACCATCCCCGGGGTTTCTGAGAGACACAGTGGAGTTGGACTGTAGCTCTGTGCCACGGCTGGTGTTTCCCAGGCCCGCTGTGCCAGCCCTTTCTTCTCTCTACTCAAGGTCTTCCCCATCAAAGCTATGGGTAGATGTGGTGCTTTAGGAGACGGTTTAGTGGTTATGGTGGTGCAGGGCTGACTGGAATCGATGATCTTGAAGGTCTTTTCCAACCATGCCGATTCCATCAAGGTCTCTGCTCCCCTTCCCACTCTGGGACAGGATGGTCCCATCCTTACCCCCAGGGGTTTCACTGTGCTGGGATCAGCCAGGCGATGGGAGGAGGTGGGGGAGAGCAGAGCCAGGGGGATCTCCACCAGAGAAAGAGTGCTGTCCCCTCCACCCCTTTGCTTGCGCTGCTCTGGCTGGGGCAGGGACGGGAGCCCCGCTGGAACGCAGATGCTTTCATGCAGCAGACCTCTCTCTCAGCCAATAAGAAAATCCCCCTGGATTTATTTGTACAGATGAAGCAGCATTTTGGATCAAATCCCACATTCCTGGGCTCGCTGCACCCATGTGGGCAGGGAGCAGTGGCTCCCTCAGCATCCCACGGCTGCGGGGAGAGCTGTGTGTGCTCATTCATTCACACATTTCCAGCAGCCAGGGCCCAGCTGCTGGGATTGGAACTCATTAGTGCCTTAAAAGCAAGGCAAGGGGGGGTCTCACCAGTAGTTTTTCCTCTGAATGAAGGTGCTTGGAGATCTGGTGGGCAAGGAGGGTATGGCCCTGGATCGTGGGGGTGCTGAACTTTCACGGGGCAGGAGGAGGATGCTCTGCATCCCATGGAACTGCAGAAACACTGGAAAAAGGGGGGATTTTTTTTCCATTTGAGATTGTTCTGTGAGCCAGGCCAAGGCCAGGAGATGAGGTTGAATGTTTAATGTTGGGACAGACCCTCAGACTTTCACAGAGTCACAGAGCTGTAGGGGTTGGCAGGGCCCTGGAGAGCTCCTGGGGTCCAACCCCCTGCCAAAGCAGCTCCCAGCTCATAGTGCACAGGGCGGCGTCCAGACGGGGCTGGAATCTCTCCAGAGATGGAGACTCCACACCCCCTGGGCAGCCTGGCCCAGGGCTCCCTCACCCTCACTGGGGAAAAGTTCTGCCCCAGCTTGGGGGGGAACTTCCTCTGCTCCAACTTGCAGCCATTGCCCCTTGTCCTGTCCCCACAGACACTGAGAAGGGGCTGCCCATGTCCCCCTGCATCCCATCCTTCAGCTAGTGATAACCATGAAGAAGGTCCCCCCTTAGTCTTCTTCTCTCCAGGCTGAACAGCCCCAGCTCCCTCAGCCTTTCCTCACAGGGGAGATGCTCCAGGCCAGATGCACAATGCCAGGAGCTGCTTCATCCCCTCTTTGTCCCTCCTGGGAAGCTGCCTGGGGTGCTGGTGGTGGCTGCTCCCCTGCTGTGGAAGGATGGAGGGTGCTGCCTGGAAGTGGCTCCTGTGGCGGGTGGGGAAAAGCTCACAGTGCCCTTTGAGGGGATCTCTGGTGTTTGGGTGCCAACAGCCTTCAAGCTCCTACTTGCAGAGTCTTCTTGCACTCTAAGCCTCTTGTGATGCACAGGCCTTATGGAGCCCCCGTGTTGGAGAAGACATTTGTTAAGCCTGAAACCAGAGGCAGCAATTTCCTCTCCAAAGCTGATGATCCCAGGAGTGCCCGTGGTTCTTACAGCTTGGAGCTGCGGCCGGAGCGGAGCGCGTGGCCCTGTCGTCGGGGCTTTATTCCCTTCAAACCAGTGACGTGCCCAAACCCTCAGGATTAGTGAGAATTAAAGGGTGTTCTCAGCCCCTGAAGCGGAGCATCAGGGATGCTTTGCCCAAATGGTGTCTCTTTCCCCCAGCCTGGATGGCTTTTGGAGTGATCACTGCGCCTTCTGAAGCGGCTGCAGGAGCAGATAATATTTGTCAGGCAGCAAACAGCACACTCCATTAAATGCATGATATCTGCCTTTTTACAGCATCAGCTCTCCAGGAGGCTTTCTGAGGGAAGGGTCTGGGCAGTGTCAGGGCCATGGTTGCTCTCAGGCAGCAGCGGGTGGTTTCCATCCTGCTGTTCCACCTTTCTGCCTGCCCTTCCCGAGGGCCGGTCCCCAGCGCAGCGCCTGCATCCTCTCGGGGGTGCAGAGTGGATGCTGGGGGCTGGTACCCCAAACAGTACCCCAGGTACACATACATGTGTGGAAATCAAGGGGCAGGGGGGAGATGTGGGACATTGCTGGGCATCAGACCCTTCCCCAGGGGTTCCTGAGGCACCGGTCTCTCTCTTGAGGCATTTCCCTGGAAAGCAGCTGTTTTCTCATGAGCTTTCCTCTGCCCCTTTCCCTCCCTTTTTCCTTACCCCTCCAGTCTCTTGTGTCAGTGACAGTTCTCCAGATGCCCCTTTTGCTGTGAGCATTATTTGGGCAGGTTAACTCCCCATTCCTCCCCAGCTGGGCAGCTCAGGATCCTCACAGCCCAGCGCTTGGCAGCGGATGCTGGAGCTGCTCTGGTGCCCGGTGTCCCCCAGGGGATTCCCATCGCTGAAGGGATGGAGCCTTGGCAGGTTTCCTGCAGTGGGAGCAGCTCCCACTGCAGGGCTTCCCCTGCACCAGGCTCACTGGGAGCCAGGAACCCCAGGCCAGGTTCACTGGGAGCCTTTGGCTGTGTATACACACAGCCCCCATTAGCCAAACAGGGCGTAAGAGTTGGGGGAGGGGGTGAAGAGACTCGTTCAGGGAATGACTCACACCCCCTCTCCCCCCAGACACTTTGTGTTCACCTTTCCCTGCTCTGTGACCTAATGATGGAGTCACAATTGCCCACGTTTGCTGTTGTGCTGCTGGTGCAGCCCACAGCCTGGCTCCTGGCATGTGGTGCCCTGCCAGCCTTCCTCCCGCTCCCAGGAGCCCAGGGATGCTGTAATTTTCAGTCACCTTCACAAGTACAGTAGTTACACCGTTACCAGCACTGGCATCAGCTCAGACATTGATCCAGTGATGAGGCTGGTGTTTTACTCTCCATTTACACCCTAGGGGTTGGTCTCATGGCCCAGCCTGAGGAATGGGAGGTGGGGCAGCTGTGAACAGAAACATCTTCAAGGAGCTGGGGCTGTGCAGATCCCAGCCTTGGGACCTGGGCCAGGCTGCCCAGGGGTGTGGAGTCTCCTTCTCTGGAGAGATTCCAGCCCCGTCTGGACACCAACCTGTGTGCCCTGTCCTGGGGACCCTGCTTTGGCAGGGGGGTTGGACTCGGTGGGCTCTTGAGGTCCCTTCCAACCCCTGGGATTCTGTGATGCTGTGACCTGCCCAAGGTCTGTGGCGCTGGAAGCAACAGGGTGCACCAGTTCAGCCCCAGTTAGGGCTCGTGCTGGGCGTTCTAATCCCTGAGGAAGGCTGGGAAGCCCAGGGAGGAACTTGCATTGCCACGGTGAGCGTGGCTGATTTGCCAATAGAACGACAGATCCAAGTGTGTCTCTCCAGGACACCCTATAATTAGAACTGGTCTGGTTTTATTTTTTTTTGCCTCTTTTTTTTCTGCTTCTGGAAAGGTTTGTGCTGTCTGGCTCAGATGGAAGCGATCCCAGTTTGTTTTTGTTTCTCTTGAATTAGAGTGTGGCTGCTCTTTCCAGGATTTCCCAGGCAGAAATGTGCCCATGGGGCCCTGCCCATGGTGGTTCCTCTGGGACCGGCCCAGCCCCACCTGTGTGTGCATCACGTGCAGCCCCAACATCTGCAGTGGGTTTGGGTGCACTTGGCCCTTGGCACCTCTGCAGAGGCCGTGGCAGGGGTTTGCCATGTGCAAGGACTGGTGTCCTGGCGTGTCCAGCTGCAAGGCAGACACTGGGTGGAGTGTGAGAAGAGGGGGGTCCGTGGGAAAGCAGGAAAGGCAGCACGTGCAAAGCTGAGCGCAGAGGTAGGACTGGACACAAGGGGGGTTTTGCCCCTGGGTTCTGCCTGAAGGAGGGAGGTGAGTGCCACACTCACCTGGCAGCAGCTCCCTGGAGCATCCCAGCCCGGCTGCCATGGCCACTGCCATGAGGGGGTGGGTCAGAACGGCCTTGGTGGAGACCAGAAGGTTCCTGAGCTGGGTATAGGGTAGCAGGGCATCTGGGACCACTGCTGCTGTGCCAGCCCAACCATGCTGTGTATGTTTGGTACCTCCTCCTCCTCCTCCTCCTCCTCCCCACCCCCCACCCCGAGATGAGGTTTCCATGGAAACCAGAACCATGATTTCCTGCGTGCTGATGTCCTGGAAGGGCAAAAACAAACACGATGGGGAGGGAAGGAGGGAGGGAGGGAGCAGCGTGTGGTGGGCAGCACACCCGCCCCCGGGGACCTTTGTCCCTGAGTGTGGGGGAGAGGAGGGAAGGGGGGACATTTTGGTACCCTGAGCTCTCCTGCCATCTCTCTGCACAGCTGGGAGTGAGGGCCAGCCCTGGCAGAGGGCCCCAGGGGAGCAGTGTCCCTACGCCTGGGTGTCCGTGTGGGTGTCCATCTCGGCGTGTCCTCCCACAGCACCAAGGGCTGCCTGGCCCAGCCAGAGCCTGCAAGCACACAGCATCACGGCAGAGCTCCACACCAGCCCAGGCTGCTCACTAATGAGTATGGGTAATTAATTAGCCGAGAGGGAGCTGTGCAGTCCTGCTCTTGGTGTCTGGTCTGTGGTCTCTGCCCACGTGCACTGCGGCGCCCTTGGCAAGGGGTGAGGGTACCACAGCGGGAGGGGACGGTGGGGCAGATCAGCATGGGGGCAAGGCACGGGGCAGGGCAGAGGTGACAACCCGTGACACAGCCAGCTGCAGCAAGAGCCGGGGTGCCTGCAGCCCTGCAGCCCTGCAGCCCTGCAGCCCTGCAGCCAGCTGCCCTGTCCTGCCCTGGGCACGGCTGGCTCAGGTCTGACGAGAAGTGTGAGGCTTGCAGGGGGCTGGCTGCTCGCTGAGGGGGGCTCCTCGGGCTGCAGGTGCACAGGTGACGTGCCCTGCGGGTGCGTGGCAGCGCCCTGGCACCCCTGGGCTGGTGGGACCCTGTCCCCACTTCACACCCACCCCCCTCCCAACCTGCGGCCAGGCTGCGGCTGCAGCAGCCACGAGTGCCAGAGCTGCTAGCAGACTGGAAATGTCTTTTGTCAAAGCTTGAGATGCCTCCAACCTCCTTTAATTAAAGACAATTACTGCTTTCAGCCCCTCTTCACAGCTCAGCTGGGTTGTTTGCAAACACACAGCTGCAGGAGGCTTTGTGCCCCTCTCCCAGTCCCGCTTCCCTGGAGACGCACAGAGGTTCCTTTATTGCCAGCGCTGCGGCGGGCGAGCAGCTGAGCAGGAGGGGGTGTCCTGGGGTGTTCTGAGGTGCAGAGCTGGCTCTGTGAGGCAGCCTGCAGCAAACCCCTCCAACCTCTCCAGCAAACCCCTCTGTGTGGAGAAGCAGCACAGGGCCCAGTGTGGGCAGTGACCTGTGTGAGAGGCGCGGGGAGGGGGGACCGAGCAGGCTGGGGGGGGCAGCGATGCTTGGGCTGCAGGGAAGGTGTTTCCTACCCTGGCTGTGGATGGGGCTGAGCAGACACAGGCTGTGGGCTCTCATCACATCCTCCTAAACGCTCTGCTGAGCATCTCCAGAGCTGGGGGTGTTGAGCTTGGAGAAGAGGAGGCTGAGGGGAGACCTTCTCCCCACCTGCCCTGCCCTGCCAGGAGGGTGCAGAGAGGTGGGCGCTGGTCTCTTCAGCCAGGGGCCAGGAGCTGGGACAAGGGGCAATGGGCTCAAGCTGCCCCAGGGCAGGGTCAGCTCAGCTGGGAGGGCAAAGTTCTTCCCTGGCAGAGTTGTGGGGCTGTGGCACAGGCTGCCCAGGGAGGGGCTGAGTCACCCCTGGGGGTGTTGAACAGAGGGGAGATGAGGTGCTCAGGGATCTGGGGCAGCACAGGATGAGAATGGTTGGACTTGATGATCTGAAAGGGCTTTTCCAACCCTGTGATTCTGAGGTGACTGTGACTCTGCCCACTTGCCTACAGAGGCTGTTGTGCCTCACTACAGGAGCTGCCCCAGACGGGCCCAATCTGGGCTGTCTCACCCAAACTACCCTCAGAAAACAAACAATCCGAAGCTCCTGTAACCAGTAACCCCCTTTGTGTGCCTGACTGGCTCAGAGGCAGCCAAACAGAGCTCTACCAAACTTTCCAAAGCAGTCAGGGCTGGCACCACAACAAGCAGCATCCATTGCAGCCCCCTGGGATGCTGCTTCCAAAAATACACCCCCAGCACAGCAGCCTCACAGCCCCTGCTCTCCCTGGGATGCACTGCCACCTCCAACCCCAGGAGCTTGGGGGACTCCCCGGCTTCTTGGTCTCCTTGGCGGGGGGTAGGGGGAGTCGGGGCAGGAGAGCCCCACAGGCACAGCACCCGCTAGCTGGGAGCCTTTGGTCCTTAAATCTATGGGGGGAGGGGGTGCTGGATGGTGAGTGCTGGGGGAGCCAAGATCCTCACTGACAGCCCCACTCCACGCTGTCTGCTCGGATTCATTGTGCAGCTCTGGCTCCTGCTGCTCGCTGGGCTGAGCGTGAAGGGAAGCATACCCCTCAGATGGGAAGCCCAGAAGCTCTTCAACAGCCTCTCTGCAGACGTCTCTGCTCTGGTTTGGGGTGGTTTCTCCTTCCCCAGGAGGCTCGTGGGGGCCAGCAGAGGAGTGGGTGAGTTTCCATGCACAGGCAGGCGCTGTGCTGGGGGTGCTGCACAGGGAGCGGCGGGCAGGCGCAGACACCCACTGCACAAGCCAAGACCAGGGCATCACAGCGGTGCTGCAGAGAGCTGTACTGGTCAGAGTGGGAGAAATAAGGGATGAATTGAAAGAAGGGGGTGAGTGGTGATTCCTCCTGGGGTGCTGTTGGTATTCCTGGCTAGTAAGTTACAGGGTTTGATTATGTGTCGTTGCATTTGGGGCTGGACTCGATGAGCTCTGGGGGTCCCTTCCAACCCCTCCAGTTCTGTGATCCTGGAAGAAATTGCAGCAATCTCTTCCCCTCCGTGTCTCCTGAGCTCCTGATGGCTTTATACACCTCCCTGAGTGCTCTGCTTCTGAATGGAACGTCCTGAGTTGATTGACTCTCTGTAGGGATGCTGCTTTGTATCCCCAATTATTTTGAACATCTCCCTCGTGACCTTGGCTAAGGGTGACCAGCACTGCAAGCCCTGCTCAGCACATGGCTCCATGAAGTGCCTTCATAACATCCCTCTTCTTGCACTGCCTTCTTTTCTTAATAATTCCCTGCCTTTTCTCATTTTATTTGATGATGGATGAGCTTTGAACTGATGTTTTCAGAGAATTATCTCTAGTGCTGCTAGATCTCCTCCCTGCATGTTAATAGCTAATTTAGTGCCCATCATTGTGTTTGGATAATTAGGGCTCTTTTCCCCCAAGTGCATTAGTTTCCTTTTGTCACCAGGGAATTGCAGTCGCTGTGTTATTGCCCAGTCCCTCAGTGCCCCCAGATCTCGCTGTCACTCTTGGCCAGGGGCTGTAGCTCTGGGAAACCTGGCTGATTTGGGGACATCAGGAGGCTATGCCATGTCACTCATCACCCCCTGTTCCAGCCTGCAAGTGGGGGCTCAGGGGGCTCCTTGTTCCAGCATCCCAATGATTGGCATCCTCAGCGTGTGTGGCTGTGCAGGGTTGTGATTCATGTGTCACACAGCATCTGGTCACCCTTGGTGAAGTCTGAATGCCTCTAGGAGACGTGGCACAGCGCTGGGGTTTTCTGTCTGCATGGACATGCCAGGCCCCATTCCAGATCTCAGCATGGTTTCTTCAGCTGCTTTTAGGTTAGCAGAGCCACTTCAGGTCTTGCCTTGGGAGGGTCTTTCCCAGGGCTGAGGGACTGGCAGAGGAGGATGGCACCATTGCCCTTGGCTGGAGCTTGGCACAAGGAGATTTCAGTGAGGAGGAGGGAACCCAGTGAAGAACTGGGAAGAGCTCTACAGCTCCAGCTCTGGGTGGGGCAGTTAAAAGGCAGCAGACCCAGACCCCCGTTAGTGGAGCTAGATCCTATGCAAAGGTAAAGCAACCACAAGCTGTGGCTTGAGAAGCTCAGGATGGGCTGTGGGGAAGCTGAGGCAGCTCCCAGGAGAGATTGAGCATCACCATCCTCAGGGGCTTCCAGGGATGGCTGCACACAGCAGGGGCTGCCCTGATGGAGCGTTGTGCATAGCTGGACTGTGAGGATGAGTCTGGTCTGGAGACCTCAGATGTCTCTTCCACCAGCCCTGCTGGGATGCCATGAAAAAATCGTGTGCCAGGACCATGGGGCCAGTTGAGGGAGCACCACATCTGCACTGGAGATGGACACAGCAACTTTGGTTCGGTGCTGAAGCAAGCTCTGGGTCTAAGTATGTTCCTCTGGTGGGAATGTGGCATGGGGGAAACAGGAGACCCCACCATGGGTCAGCAGTGCTCAGAGCCAGCCTTGCTGTGCCCACACGTGGGCAGTGTGGAGGGGGGAAGCTGTGCCAGAGAAGTCTCATGCAAAACTTGCATGTTCTGTAGACTGAGGTCAGAGAAATGCCCCCCTCTGAGCAGCCTGAGGCAAGGGGGGTGGCTCCAGCCTGGGGACACCCCAGGGCTGCAGGCTCTGGCACCAGCCCTGCACTACACAGTTCAGGAGGGGTATGAGAAATAAACCTGGAGGGTGCAGTGGAGAAACACAACCACGGGCCCCAGGGGCACAGCAAATGCCCTTCCTTGAGGGACTGTGGAAGCTTAGTACTCTGAGCTCCTGGAAAAGGAGATTAAGAGATGAGATGATTAACAAGAGGAACCACCAGCCTCTTCAGGGCCTTCAGCCTGCAGAGGGAAGGGGTAACAAGCAGCAGGAGGGTTAAGCTGAAACTAGATAAACTGAAAAAAAATGAGGCTAGTGTTTCTAAATGATTAAGCAGGAGAGCAAGCTAATGAGAGAAGATGGATTCCTCCACAGACAAACCCAGGATGGTTTGTTACTGGGTGCTGGGCTTTATCTGAGGACTCTGCAGGGCGCTGAGACTGGATGGAGCACAGGACCCCAGGGTCCAAAGCCCCCGACTGTGCAGGAGGCTGTGGAGGTGGCCCAGGGCAGCCCAGCAGGTGTAGCAGTGCTGGTGACAGCCCTGGGTCGTGTCCATGCAGAGGCTGGTCCCCACAGACACCTCCCAGGGACAGGCCTGTCCTGCCCACGCTGACATCAGCCCTTGTCCTGCCCCCGTCCCGTCACAGGCGTTGGACACCAGAGCCGTAGCCAGGGGTGGAGGTGCTGCAGAGGAGGGGGAGGCTGAGTGGCTCCAAACCTGGGCCATGGCTGAGTCCAGCAGCTCTGCAGACAGCAGTTCCTCCCTCCAGTGTCAGCAGAGGGGAGGCTTCTCTTCCCCTGCCTCCCAGGCTGCAGAGGGGCCTGAAGGGTAAGAGTCTCCAGCACAGCATCCTTGGGGTGTGCTGCCTGCAATGCATCTCTAATGCTGGCTGTGATGTGTTGCCCCAAGACAAGCATGTGTGGGAGCACCCTGAGACACCCCCCTCTGCCCTGCTGAGTCCTGCTCCGGACCAGTTGACCCTGCTGCTCCTGAACCAATTTTCCACGTCCCACAGCTTCAGCATCCTGCCCCCGTAGCCAGGGTGATGAGCCTGACTTGATGGGCTCCTGGATGAGGAGGGGGCAGAGGCTGGAGGCTCCTGCCATGTCCTAGACACATCCTTGCACGCCGGCTCACCTCGCACACCTGCCGGGAGGCCCAAAGCCTGGCCTGGCCTTGCACAGCAGCTTGCTGCTCAGCATCCTCACCCTGGTGCTGCAGGTGCTGTGAGGGGTGGGGAGCTTTGCTCCTGGTGCCCCTGCTGCAGAGAAGAGTAGCTCCTTTGGGCTGGTTTGCTTTCATTAACTAGATTAGTTGCATTAATCTGCTGAAAGGGAGAGGCAGTTGGTCCTGCTTGGAAAGGCCGCAGAGGGGCTGGGGAGGGGGAGCTCAGGGAGGAGGAGGAGGAAGCATCAGGGAGCCTGCTCTTCACTGGACTTTGCAGTGTCCCTTGGCATGGGCAGATTCACAGAATCACAGAATCACAAGGTTGGAAAAGGCTTTAAGCTCATCAAGTCCAACCATTCCCATCCTGTGCTGCCCCAGATCCCTGAGCACCTCATCTCCCCTCTGTTCAACACCCCCAGGGGTGACTCAGCCCCTCCCAGCTGAGCTGACCCTGCCCTGGGGCAGCTTGAGCCCATTGCCCCTTGTCCCAGCTCCTGGCCCCTGGCTGAAGAGACCAGCGCCCACCTCTCTGCACCCTCCTGGCAGGGCAGGGGAGGTGGGGAGAAGGTCTCCCCTCAGCCTCCTCTTCTCCAGCCTCAACACCCCCAGCTCCCTCAGCTGCTCCTCAGAGGATTTGCCCTCCAGCCCCTTCCCCAGTCTGGTTGCCCTTCTCTGGACTGGCTCCAGGCCCTCAGTGTCCTTCTGATGCTGAGGAGCCCAGAACTGGCCCCAGCACTCGAGGTGCAGCCTCCCCAGTGCCCAATCCCCTCCCCAGGCCTACTGACCACACTATTTTATCCCCTCCCCTTCCACCCCTTCTCCACCACTTTTCTTTGTATGGATGGAAGAGGGAGCAAAGGATGACGCTGTGCCTGATGCTCACAGCCACACACCCCATCAGCCTGAAGAGATCTGCAGACACCTCTGACCACCCTGGGCTCTGTTGCAGCTGACAGAGCCACGTGTCAGCAGATGGGCAGGATCCCTCCATCACCAGGCTGATGGTTTCAGCCTCCTTGCCAAAAGTGACACTTGCTGCGTTAGTGCAGCTCCAGCAGATGGGTGTGTGATCCCCAGGGGTGATTCCCTCACAGCCCCAGCCTGTGCCCACACACAGCTCCTGTCCCCCAGAAGCATGTGCCAGGGCTGGGGGTTTCTGTGCTTTAACTCTGTCCTCAGCTGTAGACACATGTGGACTTCACTGTGGTTCAGAACACTGATGGACCAAGTGTGCTGCATCTTGAAGGCTCCTCCATGCACCTGTCTCCAACTGCAAAACAAAATCATCTTATATATATATATATATATATAAAATACCTATTTTATCTGTATCTAACAAAGGCACCTTGGGCTGCATCCCCAGCAGTGTGGCCAGCAGACAGACACAGGGGATTTTCCCTCTCTGCTCTGCTCTGGGGAGACCCCCTGCAGTGCTGTGCCCAGCTCTGGAGCCCTCAGCACAAGGAGGACAGGGACCTGTTGGAGAGGGGCCAGAGGAGGCCACGAGCATGATCTGAGAGCTGGAGCGCCTCTGCTGTGAAGAGAGGCTGAGGGAGCTGGGCTGCTTCAGCCTGGAGAAGGCTCAGGGGAGACTTTACAGCCCCTTCCAGTCCCTGAAGGGACCGACAGGAAAGCTGGGCAGGACTGTTTGCAGGGGCATGGAGAGACAGGACGAGGGGCGATGGGTTAAACTAGAGCAGGGCAGGTTTACATGGGACATTGGGAAGAAGTTCTTCCCTCGGAGGGTGGTGAGACACTGGCACAGGCTGCCCAGAGAGGAGGTGGAGGCCCCATCCCTGGAGACATTCAAGGTCAGGCTGGATGGGGCTCTGAGCACTCTGATCTAGTTAAAGGTGTCCCTGCTCACTGCAGGGGTGGGACTGGGTGGCCTTTAAAGGTCCCTTCCCACCTAACACACCCTGTGATTCCATGGTTCAGTGATTCTCTGTGCCCACCCTAGCTGGGATGCAGAAGCCAGAATCCCAGTGCTCTGAGGCTCCACCTCCATTCCTCATCACTGCTTTTTATTTCTTGGTGCATTCTGGCTTTTTTGCCCCAGTAGGAAAAGATGATGCAAATGATTTGCCCCAAGGGACTTCTGGAAGCTGTTTAAGCCAGAAAATGCTGCCTACACCCCAGCTGTGCCATGCAACTCATGAATTTCCCCTCCCCTAAGTGCAGGAAAGGGCTGACAGATGTTAACACACAATCAGTGTGATCAGTGTCTCAGGAGAGAGACATTAAAGCCACACTGGACCCTTGGAAGACACACATTAGTGTCAGAAATTTCTAATCAATCAGCTGAGAGCCTCCTGGGGTCAGAAGGCTCTTTGAAACTCAAATGGGGAATGGCTCCTAATGGGTTTTATTTTGATTGCTATAAATTGATTAGCGTTAAGATAAACAAGTTTTGTTTCCTTCTGAAAGCTCTAAATACGCTCTGGGGGAGGAGAAGCAGCGGAGGCTGATTGCTTCCCATTAGGACACCCTCACTTTGCTCCCACCCCATCACCAGTTGGTACCAGAGAGACCCTTTTGTTTCTGGGGAGCTGGCTGAAGGTGATGGGTGGGTGGTACAGAGGGGCTTTTGTGATGCTGGAGTGGGACACAGGTTGGAGCAGAAGGTGTGGGCAGCCTCTCTGCTTTGCCAGGGTGGGATGCTCAGTGCTTGCAGGCAGGAGGGTGCTGCGGGGCTGGCTGGTGGGCTGTGTGTCCTGGGGTGAGCGTTGTCTGGGGATCAAGAGGGGCCCAGCGTGGGCCCAGCGGCGCCCTGCATGGGGTGGCCAAGGGATGCAGATGGGCACCCTGCACCCCAGCTGCTCTCCTTACAGCCCCTGTGTGCCCCGTGCACCCCCTGTGTGCTCCTGACAACGTGTGGTTGCTGTGTGCATCCCGTGTGTGCCCCCAGCAGCACGGGGTGTGTACAGCCCCATGTGGGGTGTGTACAGCCCCACGTGTGGTCTGTGCAGCCCACCGTGTGCCCAGCAGCTCCTGTGTGCTCCCCACGCCCCCGGGGTGTTGCTGTAGCCGGTGTGCGCTCCCTACAACCTGCCTTCATTCCCTACAGCCCACCTGTGCTCCCCACAGCTCACGTGCTCCCTACACCCTGTGTGTGCTTATACAGCCCTGGGTGGGTTGTGCAGCGGTGTGTGCTCCCAACAGCCCCTGGGCTTGGCACAGCCACACACGTGCTCCCCACAGCCTGGCTGTGAGCTCCCTGCAACGCCAGGTGTGCTGCAGCCCAGCTGTGGCCCTTACAGCCTGTCTGTACCACTACAGCGGGTGTGCTCCCTACGGACTGTGTGTGCTCCCAATGGACTGTGTGTGCTCCCTACGGACTGTGTGTGCTCCCTATGGACCGTGTGTGCTCCCTACGGACTGTGTGTGCTCCCTATGGACCGTGTGTGCTCCCTACAGACCGTGTGTGCTCCCAATGGACCGTGTGTGCTCCCTACAGTGGGTGTGAGCAGTGCACAGTCCCCGTGTGCTCCCACAGCCCTCTGCACTCTCCCTACAGACATATACCTGTTCCCCACAGCCTGCTGCACTCTGCTGCGTGTGGGGCCTGCTGCCCGCAGACCCACGTGCGGTCTGACCAGCGGTGTGAGCTCGGGGTGCGCTCCCCGCTTCGGCCTGTGCCCGCTGTGTTTGGCTGGTAGGCCTCTGTGCAGCCTCTACAGCCTCGTGTGCTCTGCATACAGCCCCCACATGCAGCTGCATACAGCTCCCTGCGTGTTCATGAGCTCTGTTTGCCTCAGTACCGGTCATCTGCGCTCCCTGCAGCACCATCTGCACACCCTGACGGCCCTGGTTGTGCTTAGTACACCCTGTGTGCTCCCTGCAGCCTGTGTGCCAGGCCTGCAGCCTGGGGATGCTCCCGTCACCGGTGTGTGTGTAACCCCATGTGTGCCCCGCAGCCCCTGTTTGGGTTACCCTGGGCAGGCTTCCTGTGGACAGGGTGCACTCCCTGCAAGGCCTGTGCGCTCCCTGCAACACCTACGTGCTCCCAGTAACACCCACGGTGCTCCCTGTGACACCTGCACTCTCCCCACAGCCTGAGCACGCTCCCTGCAGCCTGTGTTTGTGCTGCACAGCCCCGGGCCTGCTCCCACCACCCATGTTTGTCTCCCGGCGGCCTTGCCCACCCTGCCCAGCCCGTGTGTTCCCTCAGCAGCTGATGCACGTGGTCCCTACAACCTGCCTGTGCTCCCCAGGGCCCCATGTGTGGTCTGTGGGGCTGGTGGATCCCACTGCAGCCCCTGTGCTCCCCACACCCCCCTGTGCTGTTGGCCTCCTGCGGGACAGCGCCTCGCTTGCCCTTTGCCTTTCCCAGTCTGGGCAGGGCAGAGGTTCTAGAGGTGATGGGAATCACAGGCTCGCAGAATCGTAGGGGATGGAAGGGACCTCAAGAGATCATCAGGCCCAACCCCCCTGCTAGTCACATTGAGGACCACGGTGGGTTTCCTTTCTTTCACTTCCAGAGTCCTCCAGCCTTCTTTCTCATGGGCCAGCTCTGTGCACAGTGGTGGGGTGGGAGCATGGCCAAACACGAGCAGCAAAGCTGGAGAAGAGGCTGGAGCACAAGTCTGATGGGAATGGCCAAGGGAACTGGGCTGGGTTAGTCTGGAGGAGGCTGAGGGGAGACCTGATAGCTCTCTACAGCCACCTGAAAGCAGGTTATAGTGAGGGTGGAGTTGGTCTCTTCTCCCATGTAACAAGCAATGGGACAAGAGGAAATGGCCTCAAGTTTTGCCAGAGGAGGTTTAGATTGGGTATGAGGAAAAATGTCCTCACCAACAGGGTTGACAATCGCTGGGACAGGCTGCCCAGGGAGGTGGTGGATTCACTGTCCCTGGACAGGACCTGTAGATGTGGGGCCCAAGGACATGGGTTAGTGGTGGGCTTGGCAGTGCTGGGTTAATGGTTGGATTCAGGGATCTTAAAGGCCTTTTCCAACCTTACCAATTCTCTGATCCTATCATTATATCTCCTGGTACCTTTCCTAGACCAAGTGCAACAAGGAGGGTCTGTCCTGTGGAAGTCAGTTGGGTGCCAGCTGTAGGGTGGGTGCTGGGCACTGGTCCCTGACAGTAGTGCAGAGCATGGTGCCCAGTAACAAGGGGGATGGTGGATGGTCACAGGTAGTGTCCTGCTGGAGTGGAGAGTCCTGCTCTGCCTGATGGCATGGCCTTGCTGCTGGGGGTGGGTGGGGACCTGCTGGCTGGTGGTGGCCCTAATGTTCAAGAAATGGCTGTCAGTGGCTGGCATGCATGTGCTGGGTGGTGGTGAAGGTCTCACTTTTGATGGTGGTGAGGATCTTGCTCATGGTGGTGTCACTTCAGGGAGGTGAAGAGGCACTGACCCTCTGCTCTGCCCTGCTCAGGCCCCACTGGAGGGTTGTGTCCAGTGCTGGGCTCCCTGGGATCAACCAGCCAGGGATCTCCTGGAGAGAGTCCAGAGGAGGCTCTGGAGATGCTGAAGGGCCTGGAGCATCTCCCCTGTGAGGAAAGGCTGAGGGAGCTGGGGCTGTTCAGCCTGGAGAGAAGACTAAGGGGGGACCTTCTTCATGTTTCTCACTAGCTGAAGGATGGGATGCAGGGGGACATGGGCAGCCCCTTCTCAGTGTCTGTGGGGACAGGACAAGGGGCAATGGCTGCAAGTTGGAGCAGAGGAAGTTCCCCCCCAAGCTGGGGAAGAACTTTTCCCCAGTGAGGGTGAGGGAGCCCTGGGCCAGGCTGCCCAGGGGGTGTGGAGTCTCCATCTCTGGAGAGATTCCAGCCCCGTCTGGACGCCGCCCTGTGCACTATGAGCTGGGAGCTGCTTTGGCAGGGGGTTGGACCCCAGGAGCTCTCCAGGGCCCTGCCAACCCCTACAGCTCTGTGACTCTGAGGGGAGGCTGGGGGTACCATCCGAGGAGGTGACTCAGGGTGCTGAGTGCTATGCTGTGCATGAAGCCCAGGAGAGAGGCAGTTCGTATTTCTGTACTGAACAGGGAGCTGACATTAATGAACAGCTAATTAACATTGCAGGGCTTGATGGTTGCAGTGTCAGCGTCCCTAATTAGTCTCGCACTAATCTGCTTTAATTAACTGTCCCTGTCGCGGTTTTAATTTAATTTTCAGCTCTAGACTAGAGATCAGTCCTGTGAGCATCTGGGATCCAGTACCATGGCACTGTCTGTACTGGGATGGACTGGCAGGGCAGCACTGGCCACCCTAGCTCAGAGGAGAAGCAGGGCTGCTGTGCACGGTCAGCCTGTAGTATCACTGAACCATGGAATCACAGGGTGTGTTAGGTTGGAAGGGACCTTTAAAGGCCACCCAGTCCCACCCCTGCAGTGAGCAGGGACACCTTTAACTAGATCAGAGTGCTCAGAGCCCCATCCAGCCTGACCTTGAATGTCTCCAGGGATGGGGCCTCCACCTCCTCTCTGGGCAGCCTGTGCCAGTGTCTCACCACCCTCCGAGGGAAGAACTTCTTCCCAATGTCCCATGTAAACCTGCCCTGCTCTAGTTTAACCCATCGCCCCTCGTCCTGTCTCTCCATGCCCCTGCAAACAGTCCTGCCCAGCTTTCCTGTCGGTCCCTTCAGGGACTGGAAGGGGCTGTAAAGTCTCCCCTGAGCCTTCTGCAGGCTGAAGCAGCCCAGCTCCCTCAGCCTCTCTTCACAGCAGAGGCGCTCCAGCTCTCAGATCATGCTCGTGGCCTCCTCTGGCCCCTCTCCAACAGGTCCCTGTCCTCCTTGTGCTGAGGGCTCCAGAGCTGGGCACAGCACTGCAGGGGGGTGTCCCCAGAGCAGAGCAGAGGGGGAGAATCCCCCGTGTCTGTCTGCTGGCCACACTGCTGGGGATGCAGCCCAAGGTGTGATCGGTCTCCTGGGCTGTGAGTGCCCATTGCTGGCTCCTGTCCAGTGTTTTGTCCATTAGTGCCCATGGCCGTTCCCACAGGGCTGCTCTCCAGCTCATCAGGGATGAGCAGTGGCCTCAGCCCTGTGGTCCCCAGGCACCTGTCTCCCTCCAGGACGGTGGTGGTGGCTGGGCAGGGGCCTGCAGGTGAGCTGGCTCTCCTGTCATTATCTGCCCCCATGCTGGTTTACACTGCACCTTTGCCAGCCCCAGCTGTGTTCTGTGGGGTCACCGGCTGCCACCCCTTCTGCACAGGGAGAGTGTGGGGTCATCTGTGGCACCTGTGCTTGCAGGAGTTTGCTGTTCAGCCCATGGAGGAGCCCATAACCAGGTATGCACTGAGTTGTGTGAGATCTCCTAGTGATGGGGACACAAGAAGCTGGTCCCAGCTTCTTGTTTGGCCAACAGGGTTGGAGGTCCCCTGGTCCTCATGCTGCTGGGTACCTCTTCACTTGGTCCCAGGCGTTTCCATAGCACCAGGTCTCTGTGCAGAGCAGCCACTTTCCTCCTCATTCCTTATTTTGGTACCTCCTTCTGCCAGGCAGCTCCTCCAGTGCCTGCACCTCGTGTTAGACCTGGAAGAGACCTGAGAGCTGGCCAGCAGGGCCAGCAGTAGAGCACTGGGGACCAGCATGGGAGGAGAGCAGGCTCCACGCTGTGCTGCAGCAAGCGTGAGGTTTTGCCAAGATCTTTGTGCAGGAGGATGGGCAGAGAACAAGCTGGGGAGACACCTAATGATGGTTTCCCATGGGAGCAGATGAAATCACAGGAAGAACAGCAGCAGGGAGTGGTACCCCAGAGAGAGAAAAGGAGGAGAAGTCACCAGGAAGAGCTTTAGCATCCTTGTGGTGCTGGGAGGAGCTTGTCGTTAGTCCCATCAGAGCTGCTCAGGAGGGTCTGTCGCTCCCTGTGCTGGGCCAGCCCACTGCAGCCTGGGTGCCCTTGTCTCCAGCATCCCCCTTCCCTGGGAAACCAGGGGCTGCACTGCAGAGCCAAAAGGAGCAGGAGAGAGGAGAAGACACCCACCTTGAAGAGTGTGGCAGGTTGAATTCTGCTCACGTAGCCCTCTTCCTAAGGCAGCTCCCTGTTTGCATTGCTGTGCTGCAGCAGCCTGCAAGGGTGCAGAGCTGTCACTGGGAAGGCTGGGGTCTTGCACTCTATTAGTGAGGATTTGGGGGGTGTGAGGGGTGCTGGGACACACCCCCCGAGCTCCATCCCTGCTCTGCTTGCTCACCTCAGCCCCAGTGCAGCATCCTTCCTGGGGCAGGGCAGGAATCTCCAACACAGGCCCCTCCCTGCAGGACCTTCCCAGGGGCTGTGTTCCTTTGTAAGAGCAAGCAGGGCCGTCAGAGTGGGAGCTGATGCTTGGCAGCATCCCAGGGAGCTGTGCAGTGCTGGGCTTGGCTTGGCCCATCTGGATTAGCAGGGCTCTGCCATCTGTCCTGCTCCCAGCCCTGCCTTGGAAGAGCTCCAGGCACCTCCTGCTTTGAAGAAAACCCTTCTCTGACCACAGTCCAGATCTGAATAACCCAGCTGCTTCCCTTTTGGGTGAGGGACGTTGCTTTCCCCGTCTCCTCTGCAGGTGGAGGAAACCCTTCTGTCAGCTGCAGCCATGCTGTGGCTGTTGAGAGGGGGATGCACGTGAGGGTTCCTGGAGAAGGGATTTTGGGTCCCTTGCAGTCTCAGTGCTTGGGCAGCCTATGGGTTCAGAAGCCCAAATCTGTCTCTGATTGTATGTGGCTGCTGAGGAAATTGGTGGTTGGACCCACATGTGACATCACCTCCATGTCTGACCCAGTGTGTTGGCTGCTTCCTGCCCCCTTTGAGCATCCCACTGATCCCTTCCTGCAGCTTCAGGCTCTCACATGTGGCCCATTCTCTCCAGCAACCTCCCTGCTCACTGCAGGCTGAGAAGGAAAGTGACTGTGGGACCAGTCTGGGATTTAGGGGCAATGGCTGCAAGTTGGAGCAGAGGAAGGTCCCCCCCAAGCTGGGGAAGAACTTTTCCCCAGTGAGGGTGAGGGAGCCCTGGGCCAGGCTGCCCAGGGGGTGTGGAGTCTCCATCTCTGGAGAGATTCCAGCCCCGTCTGGACGCCGCCCTGTGCACTATGAGCTGGGAGCTGCTTTGGCAGGGGGTTGGACCCCAGGAGCTCTCCAGGGCCCTGCCAACCCCTGGGGTTCTGGGATTCTATAAATTCTATGATTCTGTGATAAGTTGCTTTCAGTGCCTTTCCATGGCCTCTCTACTTTCCAGTTGGAGTCTGGAAATCTGGGAGTATGGAAGCATGGAATCTGTGAGAAGAAGGCTTCCAGGTGGGGAAGGTGCATTTAGATGGATGGAGGCAAAACCTGCCCAAAGAGTTTGAACTGGGAGCTGGTGAAAGTTGCCCCCTGTGTTTTGTGATGGTGCCTGCTGGGACCCTGCCACACAGCGCTGCTCCCAGCGGCTCCTCACAGGTCATCATTCCTGCTGCTTGTCCTTTGGCACAGCATCCTCCCAGAGAGAGTGCTCAGGGAAATGAGGAAGAAAAAAAAGAATGGACCTAGGGTTCAACTTTCTCCTGATGTTGACCCCTTGCAACCCTCAATACTGCACAAACAGCTCTGGCAAATCGATGTGCTGAGCATCACAGGGAATGCCGACAGTGGAAATTGCTCCTGGGTGTTTATCCAGCCACAGATTGCAAAAGCCATTACAGTTATGCAAAACAGGGAGGCTTCACAGAAGGTTTCCTCTAAAACAATATATAAAATGCCTACTTTAGCTCTCCGTGCATGCACAGGGTGATGTGAGCACGGCCACACTGCTGTTTGCAAAGGATTGAGTGTTTTGGTAGTGGTCTGTACTCACCCTCCAGCCCTGCATCACACTCTGCTCTCTGTCAAAAATGCATGTGTTGCAAAGATGCTGAAGGGCCTGGAGCATCTCCCCTGTGAGGAAAGGCTGAGGGAGCTGGGGCTGTTCAGCCTGGAGAGAAGAAGACTAAGGGGGGACCTTCTTCATGGTTATCACTAGCTGAAGGATGGGATGCAGGGGGACATGGGCAGCCCCTTCTCAGTGTCTGTGGGGACAGGACAAGGGGCAATGGCTGCAAGTTGGAGCAGAGGAAGTTCCCCCCCAAGCTGGGGCAGAACTTTTCCCCAGTGAGGGTGAGGGAGCCCTGGGCCAGGCTGCCCAGGGGGGTGTGGAGTCTCCATCTCTGGAGAGATTCCAGCCCCGTCTGGACGCCGCCCTGTGCACTATGAGCTGGGAGCTGCTTTGGCAGGGGGTTGGACCCCAGGAGCTCTCCAGGGCCCTGCCAACCCCTGGGATTCTGGGATTACAGAGCTCTGGCCTCTCCTCAAGCCCAGTGTGCTCTCTGCCCAGCCTCCCAAGTGCCCGGATGGTGTGGGTAGAAGGAAGGGTCTCTGGGGTGAAGCCATAGGCTCAGGTTAGGCTTGGACTGTCCCCTGGATCAGCGGTGCCATGGCAGAGGTTGACCTCAGGCAAGGCTGTGGGCACACAGCAGCCTGGATGTTTGTGTCAGGTCCTGGGCATCCCAGGACCCTGAGCATGGTGGCAATGCTGGCCAGGACACCTGTGCCACACAGCCCTTGGCAGTCCTTGTTTCTGAAAAAGTCTACCAGACAGGGGGAAGGTGAGCTGCTCTGGAGAGGCCTCACTTGTATCTCCCTTCCTGGGCAGGTCTCTTGGGGACAGCCCATGAGTGTGTGGCTGCCTCTTCCTCTGGCCGAAGCCAGCGGCTCCCGAGTCCTGTCTGTGCCATGTGTGGGGGGACAGTGGCATGTGGTGGCATGTGGTCCTGTGCCACAGCTGCCAGGAGCACACACAGGCACACACACACACACAGAGCCTGGGGGCTGCAAGCTGGGGAGGGGCCACCCCACTGCCTTTCTTGCTGCTGTCTCTGGCATTCCTTGCACCCCAGCCAGCACGTTTCCCCATGGGGAATCCTCCTGGTTGCAATGCTTGGCATGTCTTCCCTTCAGCAGTGCTCAGGGCCTGGCCCAGGCTGCCCAGGGAGGGGCTGAGTCACCCCTGGGGGTGTTGAGGCTGGAGCAGAGGAGGCTGAGGGGAGACCTTCTCCCCACCTGCCCTGCCCTGCCAGGAGGGTGCAGAGAGGTGGGCGCTGGTCTCTTCAGCCAGGGGCCAGGAGCTGGGACAAGGGGCAATGGGCTCAAGCTGCCCCAGGGCAGGGTCAGCTCAGCTGGGAGGGCAAAGTTCTTCCCTGGCAGAGTTGTGGGGCTGTGGCACAGGCTGCCCAGGGAGGGGCTGAGTCACCCCTGGGGGTGTTGAACAGAGGGGAGATGAGGTGCTCAGGGATCTGGGGCAGCACAGGATGGGAATGGTTGGACTTGATCATCTTAAAGGGCTTTTCCAACCTGGTGAGTCTGTGACTCTAGGATTAGGTAGCAAGTTGTGCTCCAAAATCACAACACAGACAGACAGACAGACCAAATAAGCGAGGGTGGGTGGAGCTGATGCTGGACCTGCAGGGATGGCCTTCCCCAGAGGCTGGCTTTACATCCTCCCCTCCTCTGGACAGGGAGCTCCACAGGAGCCCCAGTGTTCTGCACACGAGGGGTTGGAGACACAGCGAGTTTAGGTTCTTCTTGCAGTTCCCTTTGCAGCAGCTTGTCACCCAGTGAAGCTGCCTCAGCCCAGGTTGTTGGGGAAACCTTGGAGGTGTTTGAGGGCCAGAAGTGCTTGTTTGGACATGAGTGAATCGGAGGTGGCAGGGACAGATGGACATCCAAAGCGGAGCTCGAGTTGCAGGCTGGCGCTGCAGCCCGTGAGACGTGTGTGGTGACAGCACCAGGGGACTCTGGGGAAGGGAGCTGTCTCCTTCACTTCTGATGGGTTTAGCAAAGTCCATGAATTTAAGCAAAGTAAAAGAGTTTGTTTTCTGCCCAGGCTGCTCCTACAAACGCCTGATTGACCCTGTGTGCCTGACGGGAGCGGCTCTTGTCTCTTCAGGCTGACACTGTGGTGGCAGAGCCCCCTTTGCTCTACCCCTGCCCATGTGGCCAAGAAGCAGTGGTCCACTGAGCAGGGATCAGGCTGGGCATCCAGAAGGTGCAGGAGTGGAAGGTCTATTGGCAACAGGCAGCTAGAGTGCATGTCAGTGCCTCGGGAAGGGTGGTGACTGTCCCCAAGGATGCAGATGCTGGGACCTCTGTGCCCTTCTTGTAATACTTGATCTCCCTCTTGGTGCAAAACGCTTTCCTCATGTCCCCTGAGTAACCCTGAGCCTTGTCCTGCCTCTGAGGGTCTGGCTCCATCTTTCTTACACCTTCTCACAGGCCACTGAGGGCAGCAGTAAGGTCTCTCCTTTGCCTGCTCCTCTCCAGACTCCTCTCCATCCCCCATCCCAACACATCCTCCAGCCCCCAGCCATCCCAGGGGCTTTGCATCTTCCTTGCACTGGAGCAGTGCCCCATGCAGACCTCACGAGTGCCAAGAAGCGCTTGGGAGCTCGTTTCAGAGGAAGGCTGCTTCTCCTTGGGCTTTGCCAACTGGATGAACAGACTTCAGGGCATCGTGGAAGGTGGAGGTGGACAGCTGCCCCGGGCAGCGTGTGCCCTCCCTTCCCACGCCGTGCTGCCTGCCCACGGCTGCTCTGCTCACTGCAGGCTGAGAAGGAAAGTGAGTGTGCAACTGCACCCCCAGAGATTCAAGCCACCATAAACTAACCCTTTTTAATCAGCCCTTAAGTGCCAGCTCCACTCAGCACCTACTGCTGACAAAGAACAGTGTTGTCATCTGCTGAGCGGCTGCTGGCGCTTCACCAGCTGGCGGGGCTGGAACTCTGAACTGGGTGCTGAGCAGCCTTAAAATGTAATGGCTGAACATGCCCACTGAGCTCTGCTGGCCACCCCCACCTCCACCTGTAGAAGCTGCTTGTGCACTGAAAAGAGTCCTCTGGGACCTGTGCCTGGAGGGGGCTGTGAATCCCAGAATCCCAGCGTGGTCTGGGCTGGGAGGGATCCCAAGGGTCACAGAGCTCCAACCCCCTGCCACAGGCAGGGACACCAACCTCCAGGCCTGGAGCTACACAAGGTTGCCCAGGGCCCCAGCCAACCTGGCCTTCAACACCCCCAGGGACGGGGCACCCACCCCCTCTCTGGGCAGCCCCTGCCAGCCCCTCACCACTCTCTCTGCAAAGAACTTCCCCCAAGATCTCCTCTCCCCCTTCCCTCCTCCAGCTTCACTCCAGCCCCCTTGTCCTGCCAGGCTCTGCCCTTGAACAAGCTGATTCCCCTCCTGTTCCTCTGCTCCCTTCAGGGACTGGCAGGCTGCAATGAGGTCCCCCCACAGCCTTCTCTTCTCCAGGCTGACCCAGCCCAGCTCCCTCAGCCTCTCTCCAGAGGGGAGCTGCTCCAGCCCTCTGAGCATCTCCGTGGCTCCTCTGACCCCTCTGCTGGGGATGGAGAGGGTGCACAGAGGGTGCTGGTCCTCACACTATGGCAAGTCCAGGCAGAGCAGTTGGGGAGTGGTGCCCCCCAACACCCAGGTGTGCCAGCTGTTGGGGTTGGGGCTTCTGCTGGGGGTGTCCTTCAGAGAGCCAGTCTCAGTGGCTGCACCCCTGACACTGAAAACTGCTCCTCCAGCACGTGGAATGTGCGAGCTGGGTCGAGACCAGCAGTTGCCAGTGAAAGTGTTGGGCAGCCACAGACGCCCTGGGAGTCCCCTGAGCTGGAGGCACAAGTGTGCTCAGGAGCCTGGTCCTGGCTCTGCTCGCTCTTGGAGCCCAGCAAACATCCCGTGGTCCCTGGCTGCTCTGATCCCTGCCTGGTGTCTGGTCTTGGTGGCCATGCATGCCTATTCCCAGCAGCCCAGTGCTGCTGGAGGAGTGACTCTGGGTTGGCGCTGGGACCAGGAGAGCTGGGAAGACACTTGAAGGGCTCTTGCCCAGGGACAGCCCTCTTTTTGCTGCCATGTTTCCTTTGGGATTGAAGCCATTCTCCTTGGGCTCAAACAGGGAGTGTGTGACAAGTTTATGAGGGTTTTTAGAGAGGCTTTTAGAGAGTACATCCTATCCCTTCGTTTATAAGGCTGAGATAAGATTAGCTTTGTTTTAACACCAATTAAAGCAGGAAGGATTTATGGGATTAGGGGTTTTCCAGCGGTGCAGCTTTGATGTCACCACTCCCATGGTTTCCTCCTTCCCCCGAGTGTAAAGGTTGGGAACTGTTGCCCCAGTGGTGACCAGAGCCCCCTCCAGAGGCAGAGCTCTCCCAGGCAGCAGCTTTGGGAAACGTTTAAACCAGACCAAAGAAAGTAAGAAAATGTGAGAGTCCTGAATCCTTCTGGGAAGAGCTTGGAGAAGGGCAGCTGGCTGTCAGACAGCTGCAGGGCTCACATCCCTGGAGGAGGGACACGCTGCTTGCCTGGGGAGCAGCGTTTCAAATGCCAAACTGAAACCCCTGCATTGTGAGGAATATAAACCAGCAACAAGCGTAGAATCAATCCCAGAATCATCCCAGAATCATCCCAGAATCATCCCAGAATCGCAGAGTCCCAGGGGTTGGAAGGGACCTGGGGAGCTCATGGGGTCCAACCCCCTGCCAAAGCAGGAAACAAGAACACCCTGCAGCACCTGGGTCAGTTGCTGGGAGACATGTCAGGCCATCCCCTGCATCAGGCCATCCCCTGCATCAGGCCATCCCCTGCACCAGAAGAAAACGAGAGGCTGAGTGAGGACACCATGGCATTTGGGGTCTGTGTGGTGCTCAGTGGAAGGGACCTGGTGGCTCTGCACTCGGCTGGCAGAGCCCCTGTCACCCCACGTGAGGTGTCCCTGGGCAGTGCTGTTTTCCAGCAGCTGAAGCTTGAGGTCCTTAAGGGTGTGCTGAGCTGCTGAGACAAGGTTTTGGTGGGGAAACTGGGCACATGCATTGGTAGCAGCAGCCCAGTCACCCCGTGTGCTGGAACTGGGACTGCTCCTGCTCTGGCAGCAGCTGACATCCCTGGGGTGGTGGATGGGATGCTCTGCTGAGCCTGGTCTTGGAGCTGCATCCTGGAGTGGAGCTTCTCAAGCAGGAGTGAGAAGTGCAGAGCATCTGCTGCCACTGGAGCCACGCTCTTGACCTGTGAACTTGCCCTTGCCTTCCAGTCACATCAGGGGCACTGTGGCCTCGGGGCCCTCGGGGCACTGGCCCCTGGGTGCTAGCTGTGAGCCCAGCCTGGGGCTGCGGGCCCTTGCCCACCCTGGTGTGATAAGCATGCAGCTCCCTGGCCTTTGGAGGGGATGTCCTCTCCCCACGGGTGTGCACTGAACAGCTCTGCCAGGAGAAATGCCAGATGACAGTCCTGGTCAGCTGCACTGAGGAGCTGGAGCTGGCACCCCACGTCCCCGTGCCTGGGCAGGGCAGAAGGCTTTCTGTTTCTCTTTAAGAGTCCCCACGACAGCTCTCCCAGGCTGAACTGGGCTGAGGCTGAGGCTGAACTGGGCTGGGTAACACATTCCAGGCGTTTTTCCCAGTGCTGTGTCAGGGCTGATGGATTCCCTGCCCAGGGCGGGTTGGTGCAGGCAGGAGGGGGTGAGGGGGAGGTGGGGGGGCTGTGAAGCTTGCAGGTGTGCATGCCCCCAGGGATGGCAGTCCCAGCAGATGCTGAGGGGTGCTGGTGGAGAGATAACCTTGTGACCCCTCCCTGGGAGGGGTTTGCCAGCAAGCCCCCAGTGTGGAGCCTGTCCCTGGAGAGGCTGGGTGAGAGCTGTGGGGTTTGGGGGGTGCTCCTGAGTTTGGGGCAGGGGGTGCTCCCTGCTGAAGGTGGCCCCAGATAGCAGGCTGGGGATGCTGCTGCAGGACTGTCACTGCCTGGCTTTGGCTCTGGCTGTGCCCCAGAGCTCCTGCATGGGCTGGTTTGGCTCATGGTATCCGAAAGGTCGAACCCGGGGCCATGCGGTTCTCCTGGTCTTCAGAGCTGGGTTGGGTTGGGCTGTGGGTAGCCTGGCTGGAAGGTCAGGGACTGTTTGTCTGGCACAAGACTTTCCAGTGTGGTTTTTTGAGGAGCTTCCAAAACAGGGCACCACTCTGCCCTGCCTGGTCCTCTCCATCTGTGTCTGAGACCCCAGCGCTGTGGGCACATCACAGCCCCATGCTGACCCGGTGCCTCCCCACTGCACCTGCCCACGGGGTGGGTGATGGTCACAGCACCAGCAGCCTCTCCAGCTGGACAGCCCATGGTGGGGCATGGAGAGGCAGCACGCAGCCTGGAAGTCCTTGCCAGGGTTTGTGTCTGAAGAAGCCCTGCTCCAAAGCCTGGGGGGCAGACGGGACTTCTCTGGGAGCACTGGTGTGGTGGGTGTGGGTTCTGGAATCCTGCACCTCCAGCTGTCACATCAGGTTGAAGCAGAGGTGCCTGTGTGCTGGGGAGGGGATGTGACCCAGATGACTTCCTTGAGTTGGGTTGATGTGCAGGATGTTGGTCCTGTCAGTGGCGTGGGGACCTCCCAAAGAGCTGTTGGCAGTGGGAGGATGCTCTGCAGGTCTGCTTCTGCTTCTGTCCTGTGGAGAAGGACAGGGTGAAACAGAAACATTTATGTTGTGGTTCCATCCTTTATTGACAGCTCTTCAATCCACATCACAGAGTCTGCTGAACACCACCTTCCCCTTCAGTTACTCTCATTTAACCCTTCTCCCCCCTGGATCTCCATCCTCTGCTCTCCAAACGCTGGCAGAGCTGTTGGCAGGGGCAGCACCTGGCAATGGGGTTAGTTGCTTATCTCAAGTATGAAGTAACAGTGGAGGCTGCTAATTGAATTTATCAGGTGGGAAAAGGGAGGGCTGGTGTGGCCCCAGGAAGGGGCCCAGGGAGCTGGCACCCTGAGGCCCAAGGTTGTCCCTCCCTCGGGGCCTGCAGCCAGCTCTAGGGCAAAGGTCCTGGGGCTTGTGTGGTACCCTGCCCTGCAGCCCTGGGAGGCAGGATTGGGCTCTCCTCCCCCAGCACTGAAGAGGCCCTGGAAGCAGTCCCAAGGGCAATGGGCAGTGTTGCTTCTTTGGGCTCTCCAGAGGCCACATCAAGGTGACAGACACCATCGGGTGAGGGATGTGACAAGGGGAGAATCTGCAGCTTTTGCAGGTGGGACACAGTGATCTTCACAGAGAGCCAAAGGCAAAGGGTGAGGGCCAGAATGTGGGAGAAGTGACAGTGTCATTCCAACACCCACCAAGATGTGGTGGGTGTCCTGGTGAAAGGAACAAAAGGGTCAATTCAGAGCTGGTTGGACATGACCATGTTCTGCACATCCTAAGTGTGACACACTGTGAGCTGCAGAGACCTGGGAGGGCTGCTGGAGGAGACTCTGGGATCCAGCCTTGCAGCAGGGCTGCCCCCAGCATCAGCTCAGGGCAGCCTGGGTGTTCAGCTGACTCTCCCCCAGGGAAGGAGATCCAGCAACCCCACCCCGTTCCCCATGACCTATCCCAGGGCTGCAGCATCCTTCCCAGAAGGAGCTTTTCCTAATGCCCAGTCTGAACTTGCAGTCCTTGTCTCATTACAGAGTCTGCCACCCTGAGCAATGTTTGGGGGTGTCTGCTTTGCATCTGCCCCCCAGCAGCTGCAACCACAGTTAAATCTCCCTTGACCCCACCCAGCCTATCCCAGCTCTTTTCAGCTCTCCTGGCATGCTCTGTGCCCTGCTCTGGCCATCTTGGTGACTCTCCACTGGACTCTCCTGTCCCTCCACACTGTCCTTGAGCGGTGCAGCCCCACACCAACTGCAGCAAGGGACATCACCTTCTCCAGTGTGCTGCCATGCTGCTCCTGGCACGGCACCATAGGAGCAAACCCCTGGCACCCCTTTGGTGTGGGACAGTCCCACTGCCTGTGGCCAGGGGAGCCAGAGCCTTGTGGAGGGGTTGTGGAACGGCTGGGGTGCCAGTGGGAGTGGGGGCTGCCAGGGCAGGGGTGGGGGTGAAGGATAAGATGAAGCTGAGGTGATAACCCACAGCACCAGGGATGCTGACTGTGGGGCTGGGAGCCGACCTGCATGGTCCCTGCCCCAAGCCCCAAGGGGCAGGAGAGGCACCTGGGGGGATGAGGCTGGGGCTGCAGACTGCTGGCAGATCAGGCTGCCTGTGTCCCATCACTCCCTCCCCTCTGGAGAGAGGCTGAGGGAGCTGGGCTGGGTCAGCCTGGAGAAGAGAAGGCTGTGGGGGGACCTCATTGCAGCCTGCCAGTCCCTGAAGGGAGCAGAGGAACAGGAGGGGAATCAGCTTGTTCAAGGGCAGAGCCTGGCAGGACAAGGGGGCTGGAGTGAAGCTGGAGGAGGGAAGGGGGAGAGGAGAGATTGGGGGGAAGTTCTTTGCAGAGAGAGTGGGGAGGGGCTGGCAGGGGCTGCCCAGAGAGGGGGTGGGTGCCCCGTCCCTGGGGGTGTTGAAGGCCAGGTTGGCTGGGGCCCTGGGCAACCTTGTGTAGCTCCAGGCCTGGAGGTTGGTGTCCCTGCCTGTGGCAGGGGGTTGGAGCTCTGTGACCCTTGGGGTCCCTCCCAACCCAGCCCAGGCTGGGATTCTGGGATTCTCTGATCAGCCATTAACAGCACCTTGCTGGAGTGGAGGGAGCCTGGCTGCCAGGAGAAACAAAGCCAGGCAAAGGCAGCTGAGAGCACCCAGGGGGTGCTGCTTTGGAACCTTTATTGCCAGAGAGCTGTTTGCCCAGAGCCCGTTGCAGAACTGCTCTGGGGTGAGCTGGGAAGGGCAGGGCCATTGCTGATGTAGAGGAGCCTGTGTGAAGCCTGCTCAGCTCATGCTGGATTAATTAATGGTTTAGTTAGAATGAGGAAGTGGCACACGGGGGCAGCAAACAGGGAACCCCTCTGTGCCCCTCCTCCCTTGTCCTTCAGGCTGGGCCATGGGACTCCTTCCTCTGCCAGCTGTCAGGGACGGGGGACGGAGGGCTCTGTGCCAGCACAGGCCTCTCCTCCCCACCCTGGAGTGGTCCCCAGGAAGGGGAGGGCAGGACCCTCCCCCGTGGGTCCTTCCCTGTGGTGATCCCTTCCCAAAGCACGTGCCACCTTTCTGTGCCATGGCACGGGGTGGATGGGACACAGGGACCCGCAGCAGCGCTGCTCAGGTGTCCCCAGCCCCATCCGAGAGACCCACAGCCAGGGCCTTAGGACACGGCCAGGGCCTTAGGACACAGCCAGGGCCTTAGGACACGGCCAGGGCCTTAGGACACGGCCAGGGCCTTAGGACACAGCCATCCGCAGCACCGAGGGGATCACAGGCCCATAAGGCCTCACATGAGCCCCCATCAGCATCCTCCATTGGTGCTGGAGATGAGGAAACCCACCACGGGGGAAGCTGCAAACCCCTGATGGTGCCAGAGCCACTGTCATGGTAATGTCCCTCCTGGGATGAAGGATGCTCTGATCAATTAGGAATTGGTGTGCTGCTGCTGTTTCTCTTCCCTCTTTCCAAGTGGGAGTTTCTAGGGATGCTCTGCCCCTGCCAGAGTGAAAAGCCCCAGGGCAAGCAGCATGTCCTGAAGCTGCTGGGACAGAAACCCCAGGGTGTCCATGTGTCTTCCCACAAGCCATGAGCACCACCACACTGTTAGGACAGGAGGGGCTTTAACCACAGGAGGGGTGAAGATTGGGGTTTTGACGTCCTGTTTACCCTGGAAAGGAGATGGGGGGGGGATCCCAAATGAAAGCCTCTTTTCTCACCCAGAGGAAGACCTGGAGAGAGCAGAACTGAACACAACGTTCATTTATTTTAGGTTTGGAGGCCACCATTATCTGGGGGGCTCTGCATGGGGTCAGCGATTCCCATGTCTCCCAGCAGGATTCCAGAGCATTTCCCTTTAAAGGAGCCCTAGTTTCCCAGGATTATTTTATCCCATGTCAGTGGGTGTCAACTCCTGGGTAGGAAGGAAGTTGCCCAAACTTGTGCCCACCTGCATCCCATCCTGGACCTTTCAGAGCCAGTTTTTGCCCCAGCACACTCAGGAGTTTCACTTGCAGCTGCTGGCCAGTGCCTGGCCAGACCCGGGGCATGTGTCCTGTCTTAGGGCTGCCTGCATCTGGCTACAGGGGCATTTCTTTTCTTTGAGGTGCCCCTGGCTTGATGCAGAAGCAGCCTTACAGGAAAGCTGTTATTTTTAAAATAAAGCTTCAGGGATGATGAGAGACACCCATGTCTTCAAACATCTTTGACCCAGTCACCCTGGATTCCACCCTGGATGTCAGACTAGGGCAGGTTTGTGGGTTGGTCTAACTGTGCTTGGAAATTTGGTGATAGGATGGGGACCTGGAGTGGTTCCAGCTACAGAACCAGCTGCACTTCTCTGTCACAGAGCTACACAGCCCTCACCCCTCCTGACAGCTTAACACCACGTGAGATGGGTCTGTACCCAGGGACATGATGGGAATAGAGGGTCAGAAATGGAGTCAGTGTGTGGTGGACTGGGCAGGGAGGCTGGAAAGATCCAGGAACATGAGGAGAAGCCAGTTTTTGGCAGCTCCTTTGACCGTAGGAGGCAGGAGGGACTTTGCAAGCAGGATGCTGATGGTATTTCTCTGTGGGGCTTTTCTCATTGGGAACTCCAGTTCATTTTGAAGGAAGGGGCGTGAGAACTGAGAAAAAAAAATTCCCTCTTGATATTTTTTTTTCTTTCCAAACTTAAAACCCAGCTACTTCTCAGCAGCAGCTCTTGCCTCCAGCAGCCTCCAGCGTGTGCTTTTCCCAGGCTGGTTTTTGCTGTGCCTCATTCCTGAAAGCCTCAGCAGCAAGCTGAGGTAGGGGTTGGTTGGACTCATTCCTGTGCAGGAGCCGCCTGACACCTCTGCCCTGTGTGTTAATCCTGAATTTCACACTCTGGTCCAGCCTTCACCACCCACCTGCTGTAGGCACCGTGCACCCTGTGTGCCACCTTTGCCTCTCCTCCCTGGCTGAACGTGCACGTTGCCAATGGAGAATGCTCTCCCTCCATGAGTGCCTGGAGACCTGAGCCCCAGGGGGAGTTGGGGAGATAGACCCTGGGACACACTGCTGCTGCTGGTGGCTTCTGACACTGGGTAGTGAAGACTGGGACTGGCTGTGGGGAGCTGTGGAAGGACCTTCTGAGGTGGTGTAGAATCACAGAGTCACAGAGCTGTAGGGGTTGGCAGGGCCCTGGAGAGCTCCTGGGGTCCAACCCCCTGCCAAAGCAGCTCCCAGCTCATAGTGCACAGGGCGGCGTCCAGACGGGGCTGGAATCTCTCCAGAGATGGAGACTCCACACCCCCTGGGCAGCCTGGCCCAGGGCTCCCTCACCCTCACTGGGGAAAAGTTCTGCCCCAGCTTGGGGGGGAACTTCCTCTGCTCCAACTTGCAGCCATTGCCCCTTGTCCTGTCCCCACAGACCCTGAGAAGGGGCTGCCCATGTCCCCCTGCATCCCATCCTTCAGCTAGTGATAACCATGAAGAAGGTCCCCCTTAGTCTTCTTCTCTCCAGGCTGAACAGCCCCAGCTCCCTCAGCCTTTCCTCACAGGGGAGATGCTCCAGGCCCTTCAGCATCTCCAGAGCCTCCTCTGGACTCTCTCCAGGAGATCCCTGGCTGGTTGATCCCAGGGAGCCCAAAACAGTAACTGGGGAGTGAGAAGGCAATTGGATTCAGTGGACCTGAGGTGATGCAAACGGGAGGAAAGAGCCCCAACCTCACACGCCCAGGGACAGGCTGTGAGTTAGAATGAGACCCTGGGGCTGTGCTACATAGTCCAGTTGGTCCATCAGGCCTTGGAAAGGGTGGATAGTGGTTGAGTGTTTGTTGTCAGTGGGAGATTGTGTCGAGTGAAGTGGCAGCTCCAAAGCAGAGGGCAGCAGTGTCTCCAGGCAGCATTGCAGTTACACCCTGGGGCTCTGTGCTGCAGGACCAAAGGGGTGCCAAATGCGCACATGGAATGAAGCAATGCCTGTGTGACACCGTGGAAGAACAGCCCAACACAAGGGACGCCAGCTGTGACTAGCCAGCCTCTTAGAAAGTCCCTGAGCTATAAATTGCTGGAGGTCCTGTGAGCAGGGTGTGTGCCTGGCCCGTGTCCTGCTCCGTGGGTGGCCGCTGCTGAGCCAGGGTTGTGGTGGCTGTGGGCTGACCCTGGGCAGAGCCGCTGGCGTGGCTGTACGTGGCAGCAGCAGCAAAACCTGGAGCATTGGGAAGATCCCCTGAGTGTTCTGCACAGGGGGGTCTGTGTGGGGAGCCCATCTCTAGAGGAGGCGTGAGCAGAAGCCTCTGCCCCCTCAGAGTCATCAGCCAGCTGCTGCTTCTCCCCTTTGCTTCCACGTGTCAGGTTTTGGCTCTGGGCTCCACAAAGCCCCAGAGGGGGTTAGTTTGGCCAGTGTGGCCAGGCTTGGGGCATCCCTGCCAGCCCCTGTCCCCATCACTTACCCCAGCTCTTGGTTCTCTTCCAGGCTGCCCGTCGGGGATGTTCAAGGCCAGCCAAGGGGATGAAGGCTGCATCCACTGCCCCATCAACAGCCGGACCACTTCGGAAGGGGCCACGAACTGCGTGTGCCGCAACGGGTATTACCGGGCAGATGCTGACCCTGTTGACATGCCGTGCACCAGTACGTGGGCTCTGGGCAACTGGGGAGGGACTGCATGCCGCTGGGAAAGGAGACACATCAGTCAAAACACCCAGGGATGCTTAACAAGAGCATCTGTCTCAGCAGGGATTTTGGGGGCGCGAGGGGCTCTGAGCGCTGTGTCCTTGCAGGCACGGGTCCTCCTTACCCTGGGCCAGCCTGTGCTTGCCAGCATTGCTCAGGCAAAGAGGACGGGGATTGGGGTTGCTTTGTGCTGCTCTGGGTGGTGGGATGGCTTCACTCCGAGGCTGCACCTGGACAAGAAGACCTGTGTGTGTGGCAGAGCACTGCAAAGGCCAGGGAGCAGCCACACCACAGGAGGGAACTGCTGAATTCTGCCAGGGACAGAATCAAATGGGCCTGAGCCGAGAGACACCGCCTGTCTCTTCTGCTCCTGCTCCCACCTTCGGCCGCCCAGCTTGCTCTGCACAGCCCTGACACCAAGAGAAACACCTGCTGGGGAGACCTGCCTGGGGACGGGGCAGAAGGTCGGGTGCGCTCGGTGCCGTGGCGATAAGCAGCGCTCTGACTGACCCCTCTGTCCCTTCACAGCCATCCCCTCTGCCCCCCAGACCGTCATCTCCAGCGTGAACGAGACATCCCTGATGCTGGAGTGGGCCCCGCCGCGGGACTCGGGGGGCCGGGAAGACCTGGTGTACAACATCATCTGCAAGAGCTGCGGCTCAGGCCGTGGGGCCTGCACACGCTGCGGGGACAACGTGCAGTTCGCCCCCCGGCAGCTGGGCCTGACCGAGCCCCGCATCTACATCAGCGACCTGCTGGCCCACACCCAGTACACCTTCGAGATCCAGGCAGTCAACGGCGTCACGGACCAGAGCCCCTTCTCCCCTCAGTTCGCATCAGTGAACATCACGACCAACCAGGCTGGTAAGATGCAGAGCTGCCTGTCCCAGCTCTTTGGGAAGGGGTGGCGGGCTGCTCTCTCTGGTCAGGAGATGCTGGGGCTTGAAGGGGCTGAGAGGTGGGGTGGGATGTGGGCATGGCGGCGCTTGGTGTGGTAATCAAAGTGCTTGGGCCTGGCAATCCCCAGCCTTGGGTGTGAAAAGCATCCCTTAGTGAAGGGCTGAGTGTGCCCCGAGGCAGAGCTGCCCTCCCTGTCACCCTCACTGCAGCCAGAGCTGCCCTCCCCTCCCTGTCACCCTCACTGCAGCCAGAGCTGCCCTCCCCTCCCTGTCACCCTCACTGCAGCCAGAGCTGCCCTCCCCTCCCTGTCACCCTCACTGCAGCCAGTGGCTCATGTCATGGTCACCTAGTGTCCGAGCATCCCTCTCCGGCGCTGGGTGCACGCCTGGTTCTGAGGGTGTTGCCTTGGATCGTGGGTCTGTTGCAGACACAGCAGCAGTGCTCAGTGCTGCTCCTGCTCGGGGCTCCTCAGGAGGGAGGTGAGATGAGCTGAAGAGTTTTGAGACAAGCTGCAGAGAAAGCCAGGACAGGCTGTGAAAGCTGCACAGGAGAGGGGCTGGGAAAGGGACATACAGGATGGCTGTTGCCAGGTGTGCTCCATGTCCTGTGCCACTGCTGAGTCACCTTGGTGAAGGAGCTGGAAGGGCTGGAAGGGCTGGAAGGGCTTCATCCAAGGGTTTCCAGCTCTGGGCTGGACTGGGGGTTTGCTTCCCATGCAGGGGAAGGGATGTGCCAGGAGTGCTGCTCCTGGGAGATTCAGCAGCAGCCCCTGGCAGCAGGATGTCCTGCAGAGCTCCTGCTCAGGGGCTGCTGGGGACAGGAGGTGTTTGGGAGGAGGGCAGAGCAGCAGTGATGGGGGTGAGCAATTCTAGGTTGGGCATGCAGAGCACCAAGACAGAGTGAACCTCAGGAGTGCCTTGGTGGCACACCAAGCAGCAGAGTGACCTCTGATCTGGAGTTAGCTCAGGCCCTGGGGGGTCACAGCCCTTTCAGCACCCTGTCAGTAGCCCCGAAGGCAGCTTGAACCCAGCCTTGAACCCTGGTTTGGCTGGGAGCAGGGACACTGTGCACAGGGTGAGGAGGCAGGAGCTGGTTTGGGATCTGTTGTTCTTTTGCTGCTTCCTCTGCTGAGGTGGCTGGTGCAGGCAGGGTGGGGGTGATGCTGCCTGGGGCTTGTGAGGGGCTCTGCACTCTCCCTGCACCATCCTGTGCTGCAGACAAGTTACTTAATGCTCAGAGTTTGCACTTTATGGTTACACAGGGTGCTTGTCACCTTCATGTACCACTTGTGGCTGCTTCCACCTTAGCAAACCCAGGGAGCTGAGATGCAGGTGAATCCTTCTCCATCCCCTGGATTCTCCTCCTTGTATTCCCCTTGTTTGAGGCTCCTTTATTATCAGGGCTCACACTTCTCAGCCTGTGTGATGTCTCTCTTAATGTATCTATTCATTAGCACTAAACAGTAACTGTCTGCTTGCTAATTCCTCTGTAATTAGAGGCTCTGAATTCCTCTGCTTACACTGCTCAGGCCTGGCAGCCTTGATGTAGATCATTAGCAGTTGGTAACAGGAGCTGCAGACACAAAGGCAGCGCTGGGACAGGAGGATGGGGGGTGCTGGAGGGAGAGCAGAGTGTTCAGGGGGAGTGGAGGGTTAAGATGGGGGGAGCTGGTGCTAACAGCGCCCCCCCTCTGCCAGCTGGGCTCCATCTCAGGCAGAGCAGAGGTGTGGGATAGGATGTGTCTGGATGGTGCCCCCTCCCCCTGCACAGCATCTGCTGCACAGAGCAGAGGCACCCTGGCTCAGCAGGGGTAAGTGGGCTGCTGCTGGGGGCAGGGCACCCACACGTGGTGCTGCTTTTGGGACTGGGGAGAGATGGCACCTCCCCAGCAGCAGGCTTAACCTGAGGGTAGCATAAATTCTTGATCATCCTGAGGAAAAGCTGTCCTGAGGGAGTAAGAACTCAACCCTCACAGAGCAGCCAGAGGGCAGGGACTGAGTGTGGCCAGAGGAGTGGCACAGGGGGGACTGTGGGGATACAGTGAACATCACCCCAACAGGGAAACTTAGGATCACAGAGTCACAGACTGGTGTGGATGGGCAGGGACCTCAGAGCCCCTCCCCAGTGTCACCCCCTGCCCTGGGCAGGGACACCCCCCCAGCCCAGGGTGCCCCAAGCCCCATCCAACCCAGCCTTGAGCCCTGCCAGGGATCCAGGGGCAGCCCCAGCTCCTCTGGGCACCCTGTGCCAGGGCCTCCCCCTCCCCAGGAAGGATTTCTGCCTAATGTCTAACCTGGACCTGCCCTCTGCCAGTTCACAGCCATCAGCCCTTGTCCTGGCACTGCCCTTCCTGATACCCAGCCCCTCTCCAGCTCTCCTGGAGCCCCTGGAGGGATGGGAAGCTCCCTCAGCCTTTCCTCACAGGGGAGATACTCCAGGCCCTTCAGCATCTCTGTAGCCTCCTCTGGACTCTCTCCAGACCTGTCTGTGGCTAAAGCAGCTTCCAGAAAGGCAACTAGTCTTGACTTAGGACATGAAGAGACAGAGACCCTGTCAAGTCCTTGTACATGTCTCTGTGTACCTTGTTCTTGCTTTTTTTGTTCTTCCCACTGAGACCACTGGTTTTCAAAGTTAATGCAGTAGGCACCAGTAAAACATTTGCTTTGGAAAGCTACTGGTAAAGCTGGGAGTCTGTCCAGGAACTGCCTGAACAGGAGACTTCTACCACCCCACTGAGGACGCATGAGGCTGAGCCAGGCTGGCTGGCTGAGGTCTGTGGGAAGCAGGCTCACACCTCCTGGTATTTCAGGTCTGGTAGGGTGTTTCTGGTGCAGAAAATGGACATGAACATTGTAAGGACAGAGAAGGACTCTGGGATCTCCAGGAAGATGCTGAGAGGTGGAATAAGAGAGTCAAGATGAAGCCTAGCAATGGAAGGCAGCTGAGGAGGACCTGGTGGCAGACCATGGCAGGGCTAGCTCTCCTGTATGAAACCTTGTGGAGTCCAGCACAGGCAGGACTGCACCCTGTCAAGCAAAGTGTGTTCACTGCCTGCAGCAAAGGCTCACTGCCCCTGGACAGAGCTTGGGTAGAGCTTTGCAGGGTCACTGCACGCACACCGGTACCCACAGTGAGGAGGGCTGAGCTGTGATGGTAGCAGGTAGTGTGAAAGGCTGATGAGGTGAGCAGAGCACAGGAGAGCCCAGCTCAGAGAGGAGACCAAGAAGGCACCGTGTGCTCAGCCTCAGAGAGGGGTTTGCTCTCTGCCTGTGATGATGTGCTGGGCTGGAGGGGCACCAGAAGGGGAGAAGAGTTATTAAGGACAAGAGCAGATGGTGTGGAGGGGCTGGTGATAGCATTGAGGTGGAAAAGCAGGAATGTTGAGCTGTGGAGCCATATCCTACATGTCACACACGTTGCCTGTGGGACAGAGCAACCAGGAGTGTGTCTGCTTATGGTAGGACTTTTCCCTGAGGTCCCTTCAATCTCTTTTGGGGACTTTACTGGATGTGTTCCTGCTCCCAGGCTCCAGAACATCCTGAAAGCTCAACATGCCCTTGGCTGCTTGTTTTATCCAGCGTTAACAGCCAGAGCTGACCCCCCACAAGGACCCCTGTGACTGTCTGTAGCAACCCATGTGCCACTGTGGCTCTGCAGCCCTTTTCTCCCTTCTCTTCCCCTCACCCTCAGCTCCCCCTGGCTGCCTCACACACAAGGCTACAGCCACCAAAACCTGATGCAGCCTGGCTTTTGCTGCCCTCCTTCTCTCACTTGGTGGCCCAACCTGTTTCCTTTGCTGCATCCACCCCATCCCCAGCATCTGGTGGGGAGTGCCAGGGAGGGAGCCTGCCATGCCCAAGCCCCTTCTCCTCTGCCCACAGGAGACCACCCACAGCCAGGGCTCCCAGATGGTCGGAGCTTTGCCAGCTGCTGGCTTTTCAGGTCTCCTTTCTCCTGTGGTGGCCAGCTGGGGGGATGTTGGTAGGGGAGGGTAAGAGCTGCACTGCTAGAGCTTTCCTAGCAGATGCTCTTCTCCACCAGCTCTGTGGACTCCTTCACCTGCTTGAGTCCCTGTTGTTTCTGTGAGTTTGAGGATCATTTTTCCCACACCTGCCTGGGGCTTCAGAAACCTGCTCTGAAGCATCTGGAGCTGACTTTTAGGCAGGAAACAAAAGCTTATCCATGATGGATGGGGTGGAAAGTCCCTTCTGGTGAACCAACACCTCCCCCTCTTCCCACAACGCGCCATCGTCCCCAGTGAGCCAGTGCTGGGAGCTGGTGGCGTGGCTCAGGAGCTCACCTGCTACTTACATCTTCAGGAGCAGGGATTTATCTGTCCTGCTGCCTTGGGCAAACACAGCCTGCAGTGCTGAGAGCCTTGCTCGTGCACGGGGCGCTGAGTGCCAGTATTGAGGCAGGTGGGGATGCTGGAGGCAGGCGGGGATGCTGCAGGCAGGTGGGGATGCTGGAGGCAGGTGGGGATGCTGGAGGCAGGCGGGGATGCTGCAGGCAGGTGGGGATGCTGGAGGCAGGTGGGGATGCTGGAGGCAGGTGGGGATGCTGGAGGCAGGCGGGGATGCTGCAGGCAGGTGGGGATGCTGGAGGCAGGTGGGGATGCTGGAGGCAGGTGGGGATGCTGGAGGCAGGCGGGGATGCTGCAGGCAGGTGGGGATGCTGGAGGCAGGTGGGGATGCTGGAGGCAGGCGGGCAAGGCTGCAAACACACAGGTCACAGATTCAGGGTCACAGTGCTTGAACAGCTGAGTGTACCCCAGGGAGTGATGCTGCTCAGCAGTGTGCTTATCTGGACCATAATAGATGCTTGTAGCAAGTGAGGTTAATGAAGCCAGCTGGCCACTTGTCCCTTGGTCCATCTCGGAGTCCCTGTGGTTTCACAGTCCCCTCTGTCTGTGTGGAATAAGATAAGTTCCTGTGTGACTTGGTCCAGGCAGGCTCACAGAATCCCAGAATCCCAGGGATTGGAAGGGCCCTGGAGAGCTCCTGGGGTCCAACCCCCTGCCAAAGCAGCTCCCAGCTCAGAGTGCACAGGGCGGCGTCCAGACGGGGCTGGAATCTCTCCAGAGATGGAGACTCCACACCCCCCTGGGCAGCCTGGCCCAGGGCTCCCTCACCCTCACTGGGGAAAAGTCCTGCCCCAGCTTGGGGGGAACTTCCTCTGCTCCAACTTGCAGCCATTGCCCCTTGTCCTGTCCCCACAGACACTGAGAAGGGGCTGCCCATGTCCCCCTGCATCCCATCCTTCAGCTAGTGATAACCATTCATCAGGTCCCCCCTTAGTCTTCTTCTCTCCAGGCTGAACAGCCCCAGCTCCCTCAGCCTTTCCTCCCAGGGGAGATGCTCCAGGCCCTTCAGCATCTCCAGAGCCTCCTCTGGACTCTCTCCAGGAGATCCCTGGCTGTTTGATCCCAGGGAGCCCAGCACTGGACACAACACTCCAGTGGGAGATCCGTCTGTGTTCATCAGACATGCAGGAGGCTGCTGCACAGCCAGGGCTGCAGAGGAAATGATCTTTCCAAGTAAAAAAATTCTTGTAATTCCCAGATTTCCCTGCCTCCTGGAGGGAGGCAGCCTGAGGGAGGCTCCCATGAAAGAGAGCAAGGTCTCAAATTAGCAAGACTCAGTGTGTCCAAGGGGATACCCTGCAGCAGGTGTCCTTCTTTGAAGAAATACTACTCTGGTCTGAGCTTTCTGTGTTTGAAATTTCAAACCCAGTATGTACCCTAGAACATTTCTGATGTGATTAATTAGCACTTTCTGGTAAAGTACCCTTTTATTGAGAATGGGGAGGGCAGGTTGGGAGGGAGGAAGGGCTGGCTCCTGCCAGGGTTCCTGCTGTCCAGCTGCCTTTTGCTCCTGACATTGCCCTGATCTGGAGCATGTCAGCTTTCCAGGTGGAACAGGAGCCAGGAGCTGGAGATGAGCTCAGCAGTGAGTGGCCCCAAACCCACTCCAGCGGGCTCCATGATGGGATCCCCTGGAGCACCTTCTCCCATTGCTGGGAACAAAGTGCTGCCCTCCTCTGCAGGCAGGATGGCAGCATGCAAATGAAGGCTGCAAACTCAATTTAACAGAAAATGTAAAGACAGCCAAAAGCCTTCATCTGCTCAGGCCAAGTCATTGAGCTTGTGGCAGTAGGAGCTGCTTTAAAGGCTGTAATCTACACCAAAGCCCTCACTGATGGGAGCGGGTCGGGAGCCAGGACCAGCTCTGGAGTGTGTGGCTGTGCTTTTCAGCTTTCTCAGCGTTTGTAGTGACAGACACAAGGGGCTGGAGGCTCAGCTGGGAAAATTTCCAGGCACTCGACACACACAACCAACGTGGGTACCAGCCTGATGGGGCCACCTTGCCAGGAGCCTCAGAAACAGACACCTCCCAGGCTAGTGCAGTGCCAGCCCCACCGAGCTGGGAGTCCAGCAAGCATCCCAGACCTGCAGCTCAGGGTGCTTTGAGGGCAGTTGTTGATGATGAAAGAGCCCTACTGCTGCCACCCCTGTGATGGTGGGTTGCCTTCCTCAGCTTCTGCTGGAGGTAATTGGTTTCATAAGTATGAGGCTCCTGAACAGGCCATCACTGGAGGCAGGAGGGGGACACACATCACTGGAGTATGAGGCTCCTGAGCACACCATCACAGGGGAGGACACTGGAAAAGAAACTGGGGGGACAAGCATTGTAATAGTCCAAGCAATAATGAACCCTTTGAACAGGAGGACCTTGTGCACAGGATCCCAGAATCCCAGGGGTTGGCAGGGCCCTGGAGAGCTCCTGGGGTCCAACCCCCTGCCAAAGCAGCTCCCAGCTCATAGTGCACAGGGCGGCGTCCAGACGGGGCTGGAATCTCTGCAGAGATGGAGACTCCACACCCCCTGGGCAGCCTGGCCCAGGGCTCCCTCACCCTCACTGGGGAAAAGTTCTGCCCCAGCTTGGTGGGGAACTTCCTCTGCTCCAACTTGCAGCCATTGCCCCTTGTCCTGTCCCCACAGACACTGAGAAGGGGCTGCCCATGTCCCCCTGCATCCCATCCTTCAGCTAGTGATAACCATGAAGAAGGTCCCCCCTTAGTCTTCTTCTCTCCAGGCTGAACAGCCCCAGCTCCCTCAGCCTTTCCTCACAGGGCAGATGCTCCAGGCCCTTCAGCATCTCCAGAGCCTCCTCTGGACTCTCTCCAGCAGATCCCTGGCTGGTTGATCCCAGGGAGCCCAGCACTGGACACAACACTGCAGTGGGGCCTGAGCAGGGCAGAGCAGAGGGGGAGGATCCCCTCCTGTGACCTGCTGCCCACACTCCTCCTGATGCCCCCAGGATCCCATTGGCTCTCTTAAGTGCTAGTGGAGGGGCTTCTGGAGGTCTCCAGCCCAACCTCCCATGCAGAGCAGGTTCACCAGGGTTGCTGTTGATGGCAGATCAGGAAGAAGCTTCCCTTCCTTCCTTATCCAGGTATTCCTTAGTGTGGTCCTGGCAGTGCTCACATTGGAGGAAGACTTCCCAAATTCCATCCATTCTCCTGGAGGGTTCAGACCATGGTGCTGGAATGGCAGGAGAGAGCTTTGCCTGAAGAAGCAAAAAGTGGAGAGGGTTTTAACCAAAGGAGCCTGTTTTCAGTTAGATACCCAGATGCATTTGGACTCTGAGGGTTAACTTCAGTAAGTGCATGAAGGACTTGAGGTCAGCGATGGGACCTGCCCTGGGGACAGGTGGAACCTGCTGGGCACCCTGTGGCACTGCTGTGCTGGAGGGCTGCTTTGGATTGAATGTCCTTTGGCTGAGATGCTGGCACAGGACATCCAGGTCTGTGGGGGAGTGCAAGGTGTGTTTCCAGTACTGTTTTTTGGGGGCTGCTGGAGTCTGAACCCTGGCCTAGATGTCTCCAGGCCCTGTGGCTTCAAGGTCAGGGAAACCCTGGCTCCATGACTGATCGCTCAGGGCTGCATGGCATCGCCCTGCAGCCTTGTCAGAGCGAGCTGCTGGTGGTGTGCAGGGCTTGAAGTGTAGGAGGAACTCTGGGAGCTGCTGGGAGCCCTGCACTGGGCAATGCCCTGCTCTGGCCCCACAGCATCCTCTTCTCTGTGTGGTTACCACACGTTGGAGCTACCTGGATCACCCAGTGAGGCTGAATCCCTGGCTAGATGCACTGGGAGAGGAACATGGCCACTCACCCCAAGCTTTTCCAAGTCTCTCTGCAGCGTTTTCAGGGCAGTTGCAGTTTTCTCCACCCCCAACCCCCCATCTCCCCCTCCCCAGCCGGTGCCTGGCAGCATCACGGTGCCTTTCCCTGCTGCTCTGCCCTCAGCCAGGGCTCAGGCTGTTCCTCCTGACCCTGGGTCACAGCCCCTTCTGCCAGCGGGTCACTGAAAATGCCACAATTCCCTGCTGACCCTGCTGGATAGAAGCAGTTCTCCCCCTGCCCTCCCCACCCCCCCAGTAACCTGACACTCCAGGGACCCAGATCTGTCAGGAGGGTTCCGAGGAGATGCTGGAAACCTCCCAGCTGTTCACCTCTTTCCCCCCACACCTCCCCTGGGTAGTGTCAGAGTGCTGCTGGGGAGGCCCTGGGCTGGCTCTTCTCACTCTCTGTTGTGTTTGCCAGAGCAAATGTTGACTCTGTGTGACATGACAGGGGTTAGTGGTATTAGAGTGATCAGAGATAGGGGTTTGCTGCCTGAAACCCAACCCTTCCAGTGCAGCCAGCAAGGGATGGAGATGCTTTGATGACACTGGGGTGTGGACAGCGCCCACCCACTGGCAGGCAGGGAGAGGGAGGCTGAGCCCTGCAGAGCTGGCAGGGGGAGGCGGTGGGGGGCAGCTGCAGTGTGGGGCAGAGTGAACTCAGGAGCATCTCAGATGGGAAGGAACATCATGAAAGAGGAGCTGGTTTCCCCTGACAGGGAGCAGAGGAACAGGAGGGGAATCAGCTTGTTCAAGGGCAGAGCCTGGCAGGACAAGGGGGCTGGAGTGAAGCTGGAGGAGGGAAGGGGGAGAGGAGAGATTGGGGGGAAGTTCTTTGCAGAGAGAGTGGTGAGGGGCTGGCAGGGGCTGCCCAGAGAGGGGGTGGGTGCCCTGTCCCTGGGGGTGTTGAAGGCCAGGTTGGCTGGGGCCCTGGGCAACCTTGTGTAGCTCCAGGCCTGGAGGTTGGTGTCCCTGCCTGTGGCAGGGGGTTGGAGCTCTGTGACCCTTGGGGTCCCTCCCAACCCAGACCAGGCTGGGATGCTGGGATTCTATGACAGGCAGTCCAGAGGCTGGGGGGACACAGCCCCACCAGACACCCCCATCAACAGAAGATGCTGCCTTGGGAGTCTGAGATGCTGGGCTGCTCTCTGTGGCATTGCTCTGGCTGGTGACTGTGTCATGTCCAGCCACCAGCCTGCACAGAGCGACCTTCCACAGTGGCACAGCAGCACCAGGGCTGTGAGCAGCCCTCCAGCACTGTGGATGTTCCTTGGTGTGTAGCTGGAGGTGGGCTTGTTCCACAGCATCACCTCACCAAGAGTCAGACTGGATGAAGTCGGGTGGTAGCAGCCCCTGGCAGTTGTGGTGGACCAGGAGTCACAGAAAATTGGCCTCTGATACCAAAGCCTGTTAGAAACAGGGGCAGGATGAACCAGCACGTGCAAGGCACCAGGTTACACCACAGGGTGACAGGTTGTGTTGCTCAGTGTCGGTGAGGAAGGTGCCTGCTTGTTGTCCTGTTGAGCCCTGGTGCACTCTCATGTCTTTTATTCTTGGTGTCTCTGTACTGAGAAGGTGGGGGTGGGATAGGAGGGAGACCACATTAGGATATGGAAGAATCAGGGCTAGGGGAAAGATTACAGCTCTTGCTGCCTCAATAAAAGAGGAAGATGCCCCAGCAATTGTCCTGAGGACTCCAGTTTTATTAGGCCAGACCAAGTAGACCTCATGGCATGGAGACAAGCTGTGAAGGGAAACACATGAGCTTCCCAAGGATGCTTCTAAACAGTATCAGAGAATCCCAGAATCCCAGCCTGGTCTGGGTTGGAAGGGACCCCAAGGGTCACAGAGCTCCAACCCCCTGCCACAGGCAGGGACACCAACCTCCAGGCCTGGAGCTACACAAGGTTGCCCAGGGCCCCAGCCAACCTGGCCTTCAACACCCCCAGGGACGGGGCACCCACCCCCTCTCTGGGCAGCCCCTGCCAGCCCCTCCCCACTCTCTCTGCAAAGAACTTCCCCCCAATCTCTCCTCTCCCCCTTCCCTCCTCCAGCTTCACTCCAGCCCCCTTGTCCTGCCAGGCTCTGCCCTTGAACAAGCTGATTCCCCTCCTGTTCCTCTGCTCCCTTCAGGGACTGGCAGGCTGCAATGAGGTCCCCCCACAGCCTTCTCTTCTCCAGGCTGACCCAGCCCAGCTCCCTCAGCCTCTCCTTGTAGGGGAAAACTCAGGGACATAAAAACAAGGAGGAGAACGTGCCTGTTCATTCCCCATTCACCCAGTAGGGTTCATTGTTGGATGTCCCCCTTGCTGCTGACCCTTTTTGGTCAGGTTTATTGTAACAAATTGCTTTACCAAACAGTTTCACCAATTACACTAATTTTGGATGCAGCTGGACAGCCTGGCCCAGGGCTCCCTCACCCTCACTGGGGAAAAGTTCTGCCCCAGCTTGGGGGGGAACTTCCTCTGCTCCAACTTGCAGCCATTGCCCCTTGTCCTGTCCCCACAGACACTGAGAAGGGGCTGCCCATGTCCCCCTGCATCCCATCCTGCAGCTAGTGAGAAACATGAAGAAGGTCCCCCCTTAGTCTTCTTCTCTCCAGGCTGAACAGCCCCAGCTCCCTCAGCCTTTCCTCCCAGGGGAGATGCTCCAGGCCCTTCAGCATCTCCAGAGCCTCCTCTGGACTCTCTCCAGGAGATCCCTGGCTGTTTGATCCCAGGGAGCCCAGCACTGGACACAACCCTCCAGTGGGGCCTGAGCAGGGCAGAGCAGAGGGGGAGGATCCCCTCCTGTGACCTGCTGCCCACACTCCTCCTGATGCCCCCAGGATCCCCTTGTCTCTCTCAGCCCCAGGACACACTGCTGGCTCATGGCCACCCTGTCACTCACCAGGACCCCCAGGTCCTTCTCCTCAGAGCTCCTCTCCAGCAGCTCCCCCCAGCCTGTCCTGATCCCAGCAGTTCTTCCTTCCCAGGGGCCAGACTCTCCCCTTGCTCTTGTTGTTCCTCCTCTGGTCTCTCCCTGCCCAGCTCTCCAGCCTGGCCAGGTCTCTCTGGATGGCAAGGTGACTGATCCCACAGGGCCAAGTTAAATGCTGTGGGTGAACCAGCTGGCCTCTGGCTGGCACCAGAAGAGGCTTGCACAAAGCAGGCTGGAAGAACACAGACCCTGTTTAAGATATCCTTTTGCTCCACTTTGCAGTTGCTTAAACCTTGGGATGGGGGTGTCCCCAGGCAGCCCTGTCCCACACGGATCAGATGCTCACTGGTCACTTGAACTGTTTCCATCTCCTTCCTTTCTTAGCTCTTACATGACACATATTAAATGCTACTGGGGGGACCAAGCTCCTGAGGCCAGCCTCTGCCTCTGCCAGTGCTCAGTACAGTCAGGGATGAGAACAGGAGAAGGTGGCTGGTCTCATGAATGTAGATTTGTACAAGGAACCCCACATCAGGGACTATGGGGCAGAGCAGGTGACTGCCACCAAGACCTTCAGGAAGAAATCCCTCACTGTGAGGGTGGGGAGGCCCTGGCACAGGGTGCCCAGAGGAGCTGGGGCTGCCCCTGGATCCCTGGCAGGGTTCAAGGCTGGGTTGGATGGGGCTTTGGGCACCCTGGGCTGGGGGGTGTCCCTGCCCATGGCAGGGGGTGGCACTGGTGGGGCTCTGAGGTGTCTTCCAACCCAAACCCTTCTGTGGGTCTCTGACCCTCCAGCCTTGGAAGTGGTGAAGAGTCAGAAACTCATGGGTCTTCTCTAGCTCTGCAGCTGACTGAAGGAACCATTTGCTGCCAGGTACTAGTGGCCTGAGCATTTGTGTTGCTATCTAGCTAGAAGCTTTGTCCTCTAAAAGCTGCTCTGAGGTCTGTCTGACTCCAAAAAACTGGTTTCAAACTTAGACATCCAGTCCCAGGCCATCCCTGGTTCACAATGCTGGGAGCCTCTTGCAAGAGCATGGTGCCCTCAGCTGTGTTGAAGATGTGTGGTGAGGACTATCTTGTAGCCCTGCAGCATGCAGAGCATGCAAGAGCACAGGCAAAAACTTGAGGAGAGTGAATGTACCCATCAGCTTGGCACTTGTGAGGCCACATCTGGGGCACTGTGTTCACTTTGGTGTGCCCCAGTGCTAGAGACATCTATGACCTGGAGCAGGTCCAGTAGGAAGGGCCAGGGTCTAGAGAAGAAGATGTCTGAGGATAGCTGAGAGAGTTGGGTCTGGCCAGCCTGGAGAGGAGGAGGCTGAGGGGCATCTAGCTTCCACTAGCCTTCCCTGTCAGAAGGTAGTTTAAAGAGCAGATGGATCCAGGCTCTTGCCAGAGGTGCACAGTGAGAAGGCAGCAGGAATGGCTGCAAGGTGCAGTGAGGGAAGTTCCAGTGGGATGTGAGGAGAAGCTTCTTCCCCATAAGGGTGGGGCAGCTGGAGACTGCTGCTCTGAGAGCCCGCGGGGTCCCACCCCTGGGCATGCTCAGGGCTCAGCTGGATGTGGTCCTGAGCAGTGATCTGGCTTGGAAGTTCCTCTGCGAGCCAGCTGGACTAGAAACCTACAGAGGTCACTTGTGACCTAAAGCTCTCTGTGATTTCATTACTGCACTTCCTTGGTGTCTGATGACAAGAGCAGTTACTGAGAAGATGCAGTGCTGGAGGTTCCTGCCTCTCCAGGGACACTCCTTTGCCCCAGGCACAGGAAAAGCACTGCATTTGCTGTAGTCATTGATCTCACCTGCCTCCTCTCCAACACACAGGTATTTGCCTCATTAAGTCTCATTAGGTGAACAATGCCTCATTGCCTTGGTTCCTCTTTCTGAGCCAGGTGAGGACAGGTTTACCAGGTACCCAGCTGCACGGGCCTCAGCTGGTCCAAAGTGAGTCATACATGTAAGGAAGTGCAGCTGGGAAGGGTGATGGGATCCTGGGCTCCATCAGCAGAGGGGTGGCAGCAGGGACAGGGAGGGGATTGTCCCTCTCTGCTCTGCCCTGGGGAGGCCCCAGCTGGAGTCCTGTGTCCAGAGCTGGGGCCCCAGGACAAGAGAGATGTGGGGCTGTTGGAGAGGGGTCAGAGGAGCCACGGAGATGCTCAGAGGGCTGGAGCAGCTCCCCTCTGGAGAGAGGCTGGGGGAGCTGGGCTGGGTCAGCCTGGAGAAGAGAAGGCTGTGGGGGGACCTCATTGCAGCCTGCCAGTCCCTGAAGGGAGCAGAGGAACAGGAGGGGAATGGGCTTGTTCAAGGGCAGAGCCTGGCAGGACAAGGGGGCTGGAGTGAAGCTGGAGGAGGGAAGGGGGAGAGGAGAGACTGGGGGGAAGTTGTGTCCAGAGAGAGTGGTGAGGGGCTGGCAGGGGCTGCCCAGAGAGGGGGTGGGTGCCCCGTCCCTGGGGGTGTTCATTTATGGAAATTTTAAAAAGAACCGGACCTAAAGTGGAGCCTTGGGGAACCCCACAAGTGACTGGCCACCAGCCAGATGTAATGCCATTTACTGTCACCCTCTAGGCCCAACTCTTCAGCCATTTGCCCACCCGAAGTGTTATGGCTTTGTCTAGTTGTATGCTGGACTCTTCTTCCAGCAAGAGACTGAGACACTGTGCCAAAACCCTTCCTGAAATCCAGAACTATGACATCAACTGCTTTCCCTTGGTCAACCATCTGGGTGACCTTGTTGTAAGAGGGAATCAGATTGGATAGACAGGACCTTCCTCTCCTGAACCTGTGCTGGCTGTGACCAAGGGCTGCGTTGTCCTTTAGGTGTTTTTCAATAACTCCCAGTGTGATTTTCTCTACTATTTTACCAGGCACTGAAGTGAGACTGACAGGCCTGTAATTACCAGGGTCTTCTTTCTTACCCATCTTGAAAACTGGGGCAATGTTTGCCAGCTTCCAGTCAACTGGGACCTCTCCAGATTCCCAAGACTCCTGAAAAAGAATAGAGAGAGGTCTGGCCATGACATCAGGCAGCTCCCTGAGTACCCTGGGATTAATCCCATCGGGGCCCATGGACTTATTATGGATCCAGGGGGAGCATCAAATCACCCACAAGTTCAGGGTTCTCTAGGAGCTCATCGTTATCACAGTCATGTCCTCCAACTCGAGGCGAGTGGCTTCCCAGAGCCCATTGACTGTGCTGAAGACAGAGGCAAAGAAGGAATTAAGTGTCTCTGCTTGGTGTATGTCCCTGTTAGTAAGGTGAGTGCTCTCATCAAGGAACAGACCAATGTTCTCTCTGGTCCTCCTCTTGTTAATGCATTTGAAAAACCCCTTCTATTGTCTGTCACTGTACTGGGCAGCCTCAACGCCAAATGACTTTTGGTCACACGATTTTCTCCCTACAGAGGTGAGCAGCATCCCTCTAATCCTCCCACATTGCCTGACCTTTTTTCCAAGACTTGCCTGACAAGTTTCCAAGAAACTTGTGCAGTTTCTTTTTCCAGCTAAGCTCTAGGAAGAAGGTCCATGTTCATCCAAGTCAGCCTCCTTCCCCTCCTGCTTGTAGCTTGGTTACATCCTCCTTCAAAGACTGTTCTCCATGGAAAGAGAATCGTTTGTCTTGGAGATTGCAGATACCCGTGAAATCTGTGTCAACAAGAAAGCAGTGAGCTCTGGCAAGAGCTGATAGGCTCCAGAAGTGTTCTACCTGTGCTTTATCTTAACACCAGTATGAGAAACTGATACCACAAGTTTGTAACTGGGGCTCCTGAAGCAATGAGACTGGGCCATTAAGGCAGGAGGGAAGCGGTGCTGTATAACAGAGTATCAGACTGTTGGGTAGTGGGGTTTGGCTTACCCAGTAATGGGTGGAGGGATTGCCTTTGGGAGGAGGTGAGGCTTTGGTCTCAGAATCTGTTAGCATCAAGGTATGGCTTGAGTCTGAAGGGACTTTTAAAGATCACCTCTTCCAAAACTCAAGCTGCAGATGGGTCGGGTTGCTCAAAGCCCCATCCAGCCTGACCTTGAACACTTCCAGTGATGGAAGTTTCCTGCCCTTGTTCACATTTAGCACTATACAAATCCAGAGCTTGCCATTGTTTGGCTGAGGCTGACCTGCTGTGGCAGTTTGCTGTAGCTGTGCTGCTGGGATGGCTTTGGCAAAGCAGCACGTACAGTTTTCTGGGAGTTCCTGACAGTGAGCTGGCCAATTCAAGGCCAAAGTCACTTTTGACCCATCAGAGGTGGGTTCATAGCGCCTCTGGGAATCACATATAGGAGAAAGAAGCCTGCTGGCAGGAGCACTTTGCTACCAGAACACAGAGTGGGAAGAGGTAACAAGCTGCACAGACAGCAAGGCCGGGCCTAATGGAGAGGGGAGGGGAAGAGAATGTGGAGAGAAAGTTTCCCCTGCAGCTTGTGGAGAAGACCATGGTGAAGCAGGGTGTCCCCTCACAGCCCATGGATGAGGACGGGGAGCAGAGACATCTACACCCTGTGCAGAGATTGATCCAGGCCTCAGCAGGTTTGCTGGGGGACTTGTGACTCTGGGGGAGCCAGGCTGGGGGAGCCCAGGCCCAAATGTCAGCACCCATGGAAGGGAGTCCTGCTGAGAGGCCTGTGGTGAGGAGATGACTCCTGATGGAAGGGAGTCCTGCTGAGAGGCCTGTGGTGAGGAGGTGACTCCTGATGGAGGGGAGTCCTGCTGAGAGGCCTGTGGTGAGGAGGTGACTCCTGATGGAGAGGACTCACGCTGCAGGTGACGTAAGGTCGTCGTGTGTGTGTGTGGGGGGGGGGGGGGGGGGGCATTCCCCCCCAGCTGAGACAGAAGACAGCTCGGGCAGAACGGACTGACCCCCCCACTCCCCATTCCCTGCCCTTCCTGGTGCTGCGATGGGAGGGAAGAAGGGAGCGAATTGCTGATTAAAGCTCAGGGTGTGAAGAGGGGAGGGGTGGGGGGAAGGAGAAGTGTTGAGATCTGGGGAAGGAAAGCAACTGGTACCGCTGGAACCTCACTGCCCATTGCCTGCCCCTCCCTGTGCCATGTTGGGGGGAAGAAGGGAGTAAAATCCTGCTGAGGTTTGAGTTTGCTAAGGAGGGGAGGGGTGGGGGAAGGTGCTTTAAGACCTGGCTGCTTCTCATTTTTATCTGAACTTTGGTTCCCTGGGTGTATCAGTCCTAGTTGGAATAAATCACTTCCCTTCATTCTGTGCCCAGTCTGTTTTGCCCATTGCACTAACTGCAGAGTGATCCCTCTGGCCTTAGCTCAGGGCCTAAGCCCCCAAAAACATATTTTCTCCCCTTTTCAGCTGAAGAGGGGAGTGAGCGAGCAGCTTGGTGGGCATTTGGGGCCAAACCCCCCACACCTGCATTAGGCCTTCCTCTAAGGGTAGGGAACCCCGGGCTGTGAAGGGGAGTGGTGCAGCAGTGTGGTGTCATCCATACCCAGCCCCTACTCCTTAGGCACACAGGCACTGGACATCCTGCAGTTACAGTGTCCAGGAAACCAGTAGTGAAGTGAAGAGGCAAAGATGGTGGATCAGGAAATGGGGTTTTGTTGGCATGCTTGGAGAGGAGTTGCTCAGCTGTCATTCCCAACAGTGATGTGCAGGAATATGCTGCAGCCATTCTGGTCCCAGTAGCACAGTCCTCCTGCTGCTGTGTCTGCAGTCCTCAGCTGGCACAGCTTCTGTCACTGCTTGTGATGCCAAGAGAAACCAGACTGGAGATGGGTGAAGGGTGCTCTGCTTTGTGTGCTGCTCCTCCCAGCCGTTCCTCAGAGCTGTCAGATGGGCTGGTCTCCCATGAAATATTGAAAGGGTTGGACCTGGTAAAAGCCCTTCTGAGTGCAAGCTGCTCTGCATCTGTTGGTAACCAGGACTGGCATGCAAGGGATGGGGAAGCTTTCTCACTACCACTTTACAGTCCTCTCCCACCCCTGAGGCTTGCCCTCTGCCTGGGAGCTGCTGAAGCAGTGAGTGTGTGCTGGCAGGGGTAGCAGGGCTGGTTCTGCACTGCAGTTAGCACTCTCCATGGCTGGGCTGGTGTGGGGTGAGGGCTGGGCGGGCCTCAGGAGCCATGTCCACAGAGACTGCGTTGGCACTCCTGTCAGCAGGCTGGGTGTGGGATGGCTGAGGACACATGCCCATCTCACTGGTCTCAGATGCTGTGAAGAGGAGGCAGCATGGGTATCTCTGGCTGTCAGCCTCCCCCAGCCAGGGGAGGGGGCTGGAAGCTGGTGCCTGCAGTGGTCTGGCATCTCCACCATCAACACCTGAGCCAACACCTAAAAGCAAACCAGGCTGTTTGCTCATCTGCCCCAGCCTGCAGCAAGCAGGACCAGAGCTGGTCAGAGTTTCCCAGGGAAGCAGCACAGCTCTGCCCCTTGTCCCCTGCCCCAGGGACTTGTTAGCACAGGTCGTGGGACAGTTTTCCCCCCCCAAACATGTCACCAGCCACGACTGCTCTGCTCCTACCTGGTCATGTGTCAAGCCCTGTAAGGCAGCGCCTGGCAACACAAGGGTGGACAGCTGGCTGGGCTGGCTGAGGGGCTGCTGGAAGGTCCCATTGTGCTCTGTGGGACAAGTGGTGTCTGTGGGTGTGCTGTTTCCAGGGCACTCTGAGGAGGCGGCCGACTCACCATTGTCAGCATGTCAGGTCAGGTTTTCGTTGCCTGCTCAGGCTGCTCGATGCACCTCCCCTGACTGGCATGTGCAGACCCAGCAAACCCAGGCAGAGAGGACCTGCTTGCTTCCTGTGGCTGCCTGTGCCTTGTGGAGCTTCCCTCTGCCCATGTCAGGGTGTAAAGCCCCTGCTTCCCTGTGGCAGGCAGGGACGGCTGCACCTAGCTGGGCTGGTGGTGCTTTTCCAGGGAAACAAGGCTGTGTTCGCTCCAGCAGTGGGCTCGTTTGTCCTGGCAAGGATAGTTCTGGGCTCCCTGGGATCAACCAGCCAGGGATCTCCTGGAGAGAGTCCAGAGGAGGCTCTGGAGATGCTGAAGGGCCTGGAGCATCTCCCCTGTGAGGAAAGGCTGAGGGAGCTGGGGCTGTTCAGCCTGGAGAGAAGAAGACTAAGGGGGGACCTGATGAATGGTTATCACTAGCTGAAGGATGGGATGCAGGGGGACATGGGCAGCCCCTTCTCAGTGTCTGTGGGGACAGGACAAGGGGCAATGGCTGCAAGTTGGAGCAGAGGAAGTTCCCCCCCAAGCTGGGGCAGAACTTTTCCCCAGTGAGGGTGAGGGAGCCCTGGGCCAGGCTGCCCAGGGGGTGTGGAGTCTCCATCTCTGGAGAGATTCCAGCCCCGTCTGGACGCCGCCCTGTGCACTATGAGCTGGGAGCTGCTTTGGCAGGGGGTTGGACCCCAGGAGCTCTCCAGGGCCCTGCCAACCCCTGGGATTCTGGGATTCTGGGATTTGTTCTCCTGCCCAAGATGCTGCCCTGTGTGGCTTCTAATGGCACTCTTAGTGAGCAGTGGGAACTTTTTTGTCCTCCCCTGGCTGCTCTCTCTGGAGAGCAAAAGCCAGGCTCTGCTGACCCCTCACAACCCTGCCACTGCTGCAGTGGTAGCTGCAAGGAGCAGTACCCCTGCTCTCAGCTGGGGCAGGTGCGTCCTGCCCATGCAGGCATCTGCCTGAGGCCTCTCTCTCTCTTGCAGCTCCTTCAGCTGTGTCCATCATGCACCAGGTCAGCCGCACCGTGGACAGCATCACCCTCTCCTGGTCTCAGCCTGACCAACCCAACGGAGTCATCTTGGATTATGAGCTGCAGTATTATGAGAAGGTACCTGGGGCCTGGGCAGGGTTCAGCCACAGGGGTTGGGAGAGGAGTGGTGCAGAGCTGCCCTGAAGGGTGTGACACCAACCACAGCCATTGGCTGATCAATAGGTTACTTCTCTGGCCATGGTGGGCCATGTGGGTGGCAGTGGGTGGCCACTTTGGAGCCTGATGGTAGTTGCAGTGACACTCTGTAGAAGCTGCAGGTATGGAAAATCTGCTGGTGTTTCAGGAAGAGCTTCTACTCTTCTCTCTTCTCTTCTCTTCTCTTCTCTTCTCTCTCCTCCCCTCCCCTCCCCTCCCCTCCCCGCCCCTCCCCTCCCCTCCCCTCCCCTCCCCTCTCCTCTCCTCTCCTCTCCTCTCCCCTTCCCTTCCCTTCCCTTCCCTTCCCTTCCCTTCCCTTCCCTTCCCTTCCCTTCCCTTCCCTTCCCTTCCCTTCCCTTCCCTTCCCTTCCCTTCCCTTCCCTCCACTGCAGAGACAACTGGATGTCCAGGCCTTGGGGGTCTCATGTTTTCCTTTCTCTTACTGGGGCATTAGTGGAGAATGGGGATGCTCAGGGTGGTCAGGGTGTCACCTAGTCCCAGGCTGGACCACACTAGCTGAGCGTTCAGTCAGTGGGATTTTGTGCAGTGCTGTCTAGGAGGGTATTTACACCAAAGGTGAGTTTGGTGTTTGTGAAAAGCAGCCTGAACCCCCTTACAGAACTGGGTGCAGAACTGGGGAGAAGCTGTCCCAGACTCCCATGGGGGGTACCTGTTGCATTATGGAGTTGGAGGATGCTGATGGGAAGGGGTACTGCAGCTCTGGCTCTTTCAGCCCTGAGGAACCACCTCCTCCCTGCCCAGGCAAGCAGAGGAACTGCAAGCCAGCACATGCATCTCGTGGTGCTGGAGCTGTGTGGCTGCTGAGACACTGAAGACCAGGTTGATGTTGGTCCCAGGACCTCTTAAGCTCTGCCTGCCTGGTGAATTTCATCCTTATCACCCAGGGGAGGTGGGGGGAGCAGGAGATTCCTCCTTCCAGGAATCTGCCCCTTTACACAAGAGCTTATAAACTATACATTAAAAATTACAAACTAACTAATTAAAAAGCTTTATGATTAAGTGGAACTGAACATATTTTTCCCAGCAGTTGCCAGAAGAAATGATTAATTCCCCCACACACACACACAGTGCCTGCCTGTGACCTATTTTCTCATCACCAAGAGCCAGAGGGGGAGCAGGGGGTGGGGAGGGAGTTTCTTTGTAAGCTGTTAAATAGGTCCTGACCTATATTGCATAAATCACAGCCGTTTGTTTGACCCTTGGAAATGATCCCAGAATATGTGGGAAGATGGATGAGTAGGTAACAAGACAGATCTGGGAAGCCAGAGGAATCCTTTCCCAGGGGCCCTCAAGGTAGAGGCAGAAGATCTCAGGAGAACATTCTCATCCTCTTACTTTCTCTTAATCCCTTTGTTTCCTCCCCCTCCCCTCTTTTCTGGAGAGGGCTGTAAATAAAGGTGCATTTTGTCTAAAGGGGAAGCTGCTCTTTGTGGCCAGTCTTCCCAGCCAGCCCCAAGGTGAGCACCCCCTTGCTCCATCATCAGAGCCTAGGGCACAGCATGGCCATGATCACAGGGACAAAAGGCCCAAGCCACACTAAGGCACGTAGGCTCTCAGGTGGAGCACTAGGCTCTCAGGTGGAGCAGGAGGATCTCAAGTGGAGCAGGAGGCTCTCAGGTGGAGCAGGAGGCTCTCAGGTGGAGCAGGAGGCTCTCAGGTGGAGCAGGAGGCTCTCAGGTGGAGCACTAGGCTCTCAGGTGGAGCAGGAGGCTCTCAGGTGGAGCACTAGGCTCTCAGGTGGAGCAGGAGGCTCTCAGGTGGAGCACTAGGCTCTCAGGTGGAGCAGGAGGCTCTCAGGTGGAGCAGGAGGCTCTCAGGTGGAGCACTAGGCTCTCAGGTGGAGCAGGAGGCTCTCAGGTGGAGCAGGAGGCTCTCAGGTGGAGCACTAGCCCTGGCAGAGAGGACAGTGCAACCTCAGGCTGGTGCTGAGACACTTTCTGTCCTGGGATTTGAAGTTCTTGGTGTGTTTATTTTTTGTTGGGAGAGGAGAAGCCAGTCTTCATCTCCTCCTCAGGCAAGCTGTACCTCACTGTCAGAAAAGGATCAGACTCGTAGCATAGCTTGGGCTGGAAGGCACCTTTAAAGGTCACCTTGTCCAACCCCCTTCAACGAGGACCAACATCTTCAGCTACATCAGGTTGCTTAGAGCCCTGTGCAACCAGACCTGGGATGTTTCCAGGGCTGGGTCATCCACAACCTTCTCTGGGCACCCTGGGCCAATATTTCACCACCCTTGTAAAAAAATTCTCCTCAGAGAAGGAGACTCCCCAGCCTGGGCCAGGGCTCAGGCACCAGCAGAGTGAAGAAGTTCCTCCTCGTACTGGGATGGACATTCCTGTGTTCCAGTTTGTGCCTGTTGCCCCTTGTCCTGGAGCTGGGCACCCCTGAGAAGAGTCTGGCCCCGTCCTCTTGACATCTTCCCTTTAGATATTGATAAGGATTGATCAGATCCCCTCTCAGGCTTCTCCAGGCTGAACAGCCCCAGCTCCCTCAGCCTTCCCTCACATGAGAGATGCTCCAGGCCCTTCAGCATCCTCGTAGCCCTGTGCTGGACTCTCTCCAGTAGTTCCTTGTCTTTCTTGAACTGGAGAGCCTTACCAACAAGTATGTCATCCTCAGAAAAGCTTCATCAGGTCAAAAGCAAGCAAACCTCAGAGGATTTGAAAACAAACCAAGAAAGGAGTGGGATAACCAAGAGCTGGAGGCAGGGCCTGGCAGTGGCAGTGGGTTTGTTGCACACTCAAGGTCTGATCTGTCAGTAGTCAAGCCAAGGTCTTGAAATGCTTCAGCTGGTCAGTCCAGGGCTGTCTGAATTCTCAGCAAGGCAGTGGCACTGCATCCTCCTCTGCCTGCGTGGCAGAGCTGTCTCATGGTAGCCCAGCCACTGCAGCGCTGAGCTCTGCCATGGAAAGCCATTGCCATGTGCCTGGGGGACAGCCCCAAAGTGCAGAGCTTGAGGGGTGCTGGGCTCCCCCTGCTGCCCACCAGTGCTGCCGTCTGCATGGGGTGCAAGACACGTCCCCCCTGGTGCTTTCCCTTGATTGCTGCTCTGTGCAGAGGTGCTTCCCTTCCAGAATGCTTCACTGCAGACTGCCCCAGAAGATCTCTCTGCAGCTACTTAGGCTGGGTTTAGGGGGATATTTTTTTTTCCACCAGTAGAAGATTCTATTTTCTTAGCATGAAGAAAGCTCTGATGGAGGAACAGCAGCACATGCAGCTTGCATAGGAAGTGTTCTGGCTCTTCATTTCCAAGGGATTCTCTTCCATATAAAGACATGAACCACATTTTAAAGGTTGGGATTTAGTGTTGCCAGGAAGGAGCTGCTCCTGGTGCCTGAAACAAAGGTAGGTTATCCTCTCCATGTCACAGATTCTCTATAACATTGCTGTTACTAGACACTACTACACATGCCTTTATGGAGGCAACATGAGGAGCTTCCTTCACGTGTAGTTAGACCAAACCAGTGCAGCTCCTTGCACAGGCACTGAGTGATGTCTCTGCTCACTGTGCTCCTGTCCCTCCTGAATTTCTTTCTGGCCTCCAAGAGCCACCTGGCCCCATGTTTGTCCTGGTCAAACTAGTGGGTGTTGTTTTCATGTAGAACTTTGAGTTTTTGGCCAACATTGCCAAATTCATCCCAGAGTGTGGGGACTGGAGACCCACTGCACTGTCAAGTGCTGCAAAGCACAATTAGCTCTTCCTGCTATGCACCGTGGCTGGTGTTAGGCTATGCTCTGAGTTACCCATCTAGTAATTATTTGAAGACATTCAGCCCAGTTTGGTCCCCAGGGCAAATGTTTTAGGAGGCCCAGGATGTCTCCAAGCAGTCAGTGTTGACAAAAGGACAAGGGTTGGCTGGGGAAGAGGCGACCTGTGGCAGCTGGTGGTGGAGGTGGAAGCAGAGCTGAAGCTGCCTGCAGCTTTCGTGGTGCTCAGGAGCTTCTGGGAGGAGCCCCACCAGAGAACTGGACATCACCAAGGCTCATACCAAGGGTGCCTGGAAGCACTGCTCCCAGACTGGATCAGGGGACTTTCCTGGTCTCCAACCTTCAGCGTTGGACATCAGCATCCCCAGGGCTGTGGCCAGAGCTGCTGCCTGTGTCCCACATGTCACCAGGATGGAGAGCTGGGATACCCCTTCCCCTCATGCTGCCCAAACCTTTAGAGGGGATCTGTCTGGGGAAAACGGTGACATCAAGAAGATGAAGAGGAAACCTTTCCAGGGAGCCCTGTGGTAGCTTTCCTGCAGTGCCAGACCCTGCCCAAGATCCACACTGCATCTGTCCAGGGCTTGGGTTTCCTGTGGGAGGCACCCAGACACCGAGCACAACACACTTGAGAAGATACCTGGCTGAGACAGCAAATGCTCTTGAGATCTCTCCACAGCTGGTACTCCCCATGAGAGTCCAGGGGCTGTGGACCACACAGATCCACCCCTGGTGTGGCTGGCAGGACCCTGTGCCGTGTCTGAGCATCGCCCCTAAGGTGCCTCTTGATCCCATGGGGTTGGGATTCACATGTGGGTGATGGTTTGGCACACAGCCTTGCACACACGGCTCTGTTTGCTTGAGGAGCCACAGCAGATCGCTGCTGTGTAGATGCCCAGAGGAGCTGTCTGTCTGTCTGTCTGTCTGTCTCTCTGCCAAATTAAGTCAGTTGACCTTTTTTTTTTCCTTTTTCTTTGGCTGATGGAACATGACTTTTCAGAAAGCATTTCTGCAAACCTGTGGAGCATTCCCCAGGCTCTCCCTGTGCCCAGGAACTCCTCTTGATCAGACTCCTGTTTGCAGCTTGGATTTGGCTCACAGGAAGGGGAACCAGATGAGGGCTCAAGATCAGACCCATGAGGAAATAGGAAGGGTGTTATTTTGCATGAGGATTTCCAAATACAAACCAAAATGAACAGCAGGAAAAGGGGAAAAAAAAAACCCAACCCCCCACCAAACCCCTGCAAAACCCAACCTGGGAGAAAGGGATCTGGCTTGACACCACCTGGGATGCCCTTGACCTGCTGAAGAAGCCCAGACAGAGGAAAGAAAGGGGTGAAGTGTTTACAGTTAATGACTGGAGAGGTGGTGGCAGAACAGCATGTCAAGGGGAAGGAATAGGTCTGATGAGGGAGGGTGGGGAGGTGTAAATGCTCTTTCCTTCTGGTCTGGAATGAAAGGAGAGCACCAGCATGAGAATGCCTTTCTGAGACAGACAGAGATGTTTCCTGGGCTATAACCCATCATGTCAATATGCCCACTGCACTCCACTTAAAGTCCTCCAGGAGCAGGGATGAGGTTCCCTCAAACAGCTGGGCAAATTATTTTAAAACAACTGTGTTGTTAGTGCCATCCAAGGGCTTGGGAGGACTTAGCCAAGCCCTTGAGCACTCAAACAGTAAATATTTCCTGACCTATTTCTCTCCTAGCCTGCCTGGGAAAGGTCCAAGGGAGTGCTGAGGCCTGATCAGACAAATGAGGCAATCAGTTTTCTGTGTGCTCTTATTTTCTTGCTCTTTCTTCCCTGTGTGTCTGTGCCTGAGCTTTTCATTGTCATTAGTCTAATTCCCAGACACCCCAGTGACATCCAGGCATCTTCAGCTTCAGGTCCAGATGGATAAAACTAACTGCTGTAGGTTTTAGAAGAGAAGACTGTCCCTGAACGCTGTGAATAGTGGAGGTCTCCCAGGCATTTGCAGAGCTTCTCTGCATTACCCTGAACAATGATGTGCCATCAGCATTTCCAAGCCTCCAAGTCTGACTGCACACTGGGAGAAACACATTCCTGCCAGACCACTCTCTCACACCAGAGCACTGCTCAATCAAAAGCCTAAACCAAGGAGCAATTAACTCCATGAGTGTTGTCTTTCAGAGGCTTTGCAGCTGAGAGGCAAATAGTCTACACAAACCCAGGTCAGGAGTGTAATCCATCCAGGGCACTTGCAGTTCTGCCCTGGCACCGTGGCTAATGAGAAAGCACTGGGCTCCCCCAGGAAAATGAGGAGAACGTGGGTTCAGCATGGTCTGCTCTGTGGAGCCCCATAGTGAATGGCTGCTGTGGGCCTCTGATGCTGCTGGTACCACAGCTTCTGGCTGTGCAGAGGATCCTGTCAGTGAAGACACCAGCACTGTTCCTGGAAGTGGCTGACTGTGGAAGCACAGTCACCAGATCCTAGCCATGTGGAGAGTGGGGAAAGAAAGGAGAGCAGCTTGCCCCCCACCCTGCCCCAAAGGGTAATTTCCACCATTTATTGGTGGGCAAGTCAACCTCTGACTCCTCTAAGAGCTGAGGAGGTGAGGACACAGCACAGGGGGTGCAAAGCAGAGTGCAGACTCTCCACTGACTCCTGAGTCGCCCCTGCCAGCAGCAGCCAAGGCAGCCCAAGGGACTGACACCCTGCACTGCCTGGGGGAGCCTTGGCTCCTCACAAGATGGGACCTTCTGCCTGGTTGCCCCTTCACTACCCTCTGTCCTCCATGGCAGAGGAAGCTGGTGAGGGGGAGCAGATACCTTTCCCCTCACCGGGAGTTTCACAGGGAGTTTCCTGTTGGCCTGGGACAACCGCAGCAGTTTCACAGCTGAGACAAAGGCCAGTCCACTGACCACACCTCAGGGCCACTTGATGAGATTACACCAACTACATGTCTGAATCTTTCTGCCAGCCCATGCCTCCTTCTCCTGGGGTTGCCTCACCTCACTGAGTCTGTGCAGGCTGAGAGCTCTTGACCTCTGCAGTGACTTGAAGGTAGCAGATCTCAGGGACTCACTTGTAAATCTGCCAGCTCAGATTTTGAGCTGCCAGCTGCTGATCTGCTCCAAGCAGTGCTCCTGCCAGGGCAGCCTGTCCAGCCAGCCCAGAGGTTCCCTCAGAAAGGACGAGCACTTTCAGTGGAACTGCAGAAGTTTGATTCAGGAATTTGCTCCTGTGCCTCCTGTCATGTTTGCAGCTGCCCCTGCTTGCACTGACCTGCAGGACTTCATGGCTGCCAGGCATCTGGCCCTCATGAGAAGCACCACATTCAGCACCATCCCTTATCCCCTCCTGTTTTGCCATGTCCCTGGTGGGGGGACGACAGGAACTGTCTGTTCTCTTGGACTGTGGCTAGCACAAGTTGATGCTGGCCCATCCAGTCGTGCTTCTGGATGCTCAGCTAAGGGCATAATTATTAAGGGCAGTGATGGATCAATTGCCTACACAAATTCAAGTCCTCAGCTAGAACAATTGCAGACAAGGGAGGACACAAAAACTTGGAAGTAGTCTTTGAAAAATACGCTGTCTCTTAAATATTCAATATTCATTTTTTAATATGGTCTCATGTTCCTCAGCTTTGAGAACCTAGCCATGGTCCCTGGTGAAAGCAGGGCCCGGGCAGGGGAATGGCAGCAGTACTTCTCCTGACGTCCAAAGCCCTGTGTTCAGGTGAGCTACACCTTCAGCACAGGCAAAGGGAGATGGAGAAGAGGAAACTGAGAGAGTTCTGGGTCTGGATCAGGCACAGGAGGAGGCGTGAGGTAGGAGGATCATGCCAAGAGGAAGTGGGCACAGAGAAGGGAAGCAGCTCCCATCTCCACTGAGCTCAAGGCTTGGAGAAGCAGCCTGAAGTTCTGTAGCTAATAGCTTCCTGAGGGACTTTCCTGAGAGGTGATGGAGCCCAGGGATGTCCATACTCCCACTCCTGTTTGTGTGTCTCCTGGAAGGCAGCCTGGGAGGAATGATATGTCTCCCCACAGTGGTCTTTCCACTCATGGTCTCCTGCGCTCCTAGAGATGCCGTGCCTGACTCTGGACTCATCTTTCTGATGATGGATTTGTCTTGTCTTGTCAGGATCTGAGCGAGTTGAACTCAACAACAGTGAAGAGCCCTACCAACACCGTGGCAGTGCAGAACCTTAAAGCTGGCACCATCTACGTCTTCCAGGTGCGGGCACGGACGGTGGCTGGGTACGGCCGGTACAGCGGCAAGATGTACTTCCAGACCATGACTGAAGGTGAGTCTTCAGCTGGAAGGTGGCTCAGGGACTGGATAGACTTGGACAAATGGGGCTGCACGGGCAGCAGTGCTGGTTCCCTGGCTGGTAGAGCCCTCAAGGGTGTACTGACAAGCCACGTGTGTTTATTTATTCAGCCTGGCATGAACTGGAGAGAGCAGTGGGCGCTTGGTGGTCCCTGTGGGGAACCATATAATCCAGGCCAATTTCTGCTGGGCTTTTGTGGCATGGGGATGTGCCTGCTCAGTTGGGTTTAGGGGAGATTAAATTTATGATTTTCACGTGCATAGCTGTGTGACAGATGCACACCTAGGTCTTTATTTTCTAAATTTGTGCTGCTAGATAGAACAGGTCAAGCCAGTTTTCTGGCCCCAAGGCCAAGGAACAAGGCACAGCATGCATGCATGGGATTAAACTTTCCCACCCAAAAGGGATAGCTCCATCCAGCCTTCCTGTTAGGGTGCATCCTTTGCCTTGGCCAGCCTGAGCCATGCCTGGAACAGCTCTAGTTTTCACCTGGGAAGGAACAACTGTTCCTTTCAGGACAGGCTGGGGGTGACCTGCTGGAGAGGAGCTCTGAGGAGAAGGACCTGGGGGTGCTGGTAGATGACAGGGTGGCCATGAGCCAGCAGTGTGTCCTGGGGCTGAGAGAGACAAGGGGATCCTGGGGGCATCAGGAGGAGTGTGGGCAGCAGGTCCCAGGAGGGGATCCTCCCCCTCTGCTCTGCCCTGCTCAGGCCCCACCTGGAGGGTTGTGTCCAGTGCTGGGCTCCCTGGGATCAACCAGCCAGGGATCTCCTGGAGAGAGTCCAGAGGAGGCTCTGGAGATGCTGAAGGGCCTGGAGCATCTCCCCTGTGAGGAAAGGCTGAGGGAGCTGGGGCTGTTCAGCCTGGAGAGAAGAAGACTAAGGGGGGACCTTCTTCATGTTTCTCACTAGCTGAAGGATGGGATGCAGGGGGACATGGGCAGCCCCTTCTCAGTGTCTGTGGGGACAGGACAAGGGGCAATGGCTGCAAGTTGGAGCAGAGGAAGTTCCCCACCAAGCTGGGGCAGAACTTTTCCCCAGTGAGGGTGAGGGAGCCCTGGGCCAGGCTGCCCAGGGGGGTGTGGAGTCTCCATCTCTGGAGAGATTCCAGCCCCGTCTGGACGCCGCCCTGTGCACTATGAGCTGGGAGCTGCTTTGGCAGGGGGTTGGACCCCAGGAGCTCTCCAGGGCCCTGCCAACCCCTGGGATTCTATGATTCCTGGACCAAAACGATGCCAGGAAGCTCATTACAATAGCCTTGCAAATGTGGGCAGTGTTCAGGGCTGTGCTCTGACCTCGATGGGCTTGTTAGTGTAGACCCATTCCTGCACCACAGTAACCCACTCCCTCTTCCTTGCCTGCCAGCCGAGTACCAGACCAGTGTCCAGGAGAAGCTGCCGCTCATCATCGGCTCCTCGGCAGCGGGGCTGGTGTTCCTCATCGCTGTGGTCGTCATCGTTATCGTGTGCAACAGGTAGGGCAGCGTGAGAGACAGCCTGGGGCTGGGCACAGGGCTGACAGCTGGAGACAGCGGGTGGCAGGGATGGGGGAGAGGAAGGAGCGAGCTGCCCCTGTCTCAGGCAGGCCCGTGCTGGGGCTCAGGACTCCCTTTCTTTCCAGAAGACGGGGCTTTGAGCGCGCTGACTCTGAGTACACCGACAAGCTGCAGCACTATACCAGTGGCCACAGTACGTACCGCGGGCCCCCCCAGCCCTGGGGGCCCGCTCGCTCCTCGGTTTGTGTTCCTGTTCACTCATTCCTCCTGGTGTGTGTGTGGGGGGGCTCAGGCGTGTCCGCGTGCGGGCAGGAGGACCCCTGGGGTGTTGAGATCCACACCCCACACCCCTTCCCCCCCCCCCCCCAGACCCCCATGATTCGGGGCCCTGCCCTGCCCCACAGAGCTTGTGCTCTGCATACCCGCTGCCGTCGGGCGCTGAGCACGCAGGAGACACCTGTATGTGCTCTGCAGCGCCCTGTGATACCCAACACAGCCCCCGATGTGCCCCTGCCACCTCTCTCTCTCCTGCCTCCTCACCCTGTCTGTCTGCCCTGAACTCTGCCCAGCCTGTGGGCAGGACCCAGAGTTCCCTTCCCCACCCACCCACCGCGGGCAGAGTGTGGCTGTTCTGCCAGAGCCCCCATCCCTTGTGCTGCCTCTCCCAGAGCCCATCCCAGTGCCTCCAGAGTCGCAGTGGGTGTGAGATGTACCTATGGGAGTATAACTCAATACCTAACTCACCTTCTCTTGTAGCCCCCTCTTCCAACTCCCCTGAGTATTGCAAGACGCTCCCTCACCTTCCTGCTCAGGGCCTCCTGCACACCCTGCCTCACCTCAGTTCATCCTGCTTCCCCTCTCAGTGCCTGGCTGCATGTCCCCTGAAAGGCCTTTCTCCTCCCTCCCTAGAGACCTGTTGCTGGAATCCTGCTCAGTTCCACTCTGAGATGTGATGTACCTTGTGCTGCACTCACAGCTTGAGGGTTTCTGTCCTGTCTACCTCATTCCTGGACAGACCGGGGCATTGTTCCAAAAGTGGAGAGCCCCAGCAGTGTTTCAGCCCAGGACTCACTCACTCACTCACTGCATTTATCTGGGCTGCGTTTCCCAAATGGAGTGCAGCTCGGTGCCAGTGCAGCAGCGTGCTGGCTGCAGCGCTCCAGCCTCCCCGGCAGAATGACACTCTTCCAGAAGGATTATGCAAATGCAGCTCTCAGTTGTTTCTCAGTCCCTGCTGCACATGTAAACATACTTTCACACTTCCTCCTGGGGTCTGGTGCATAACATGACAGCTTCAGGCTGGGGTGGCATCACTAGCTGTGCCTGTACGATAGTTGGGACAGGCTCGATGCCACTGGAAGCAGATGAACTGGTAATGGCCTTTTAGCCACATCCTCACTCAAGACACCAGTCCAAGGCACAGTCCCTGCTGGGCTCCCAGCAGCAATTGCTGTGGAAGGGCTACAGCTTGTGGTCAGCAAATTGCCACAGTGCAGGGAACCTGGAGGCACTGCAGCAACTCCCCTGAATCCTACCAGCCTGCTGCATGTGGAACTGGGAGTCGTGCCTCTTGGGCTCCTGATCTAGTGACCTGTGAGTTTTGCTCTCCAAGTACCCCCAGTTCTGGGGCAAGCCAAAGGCCAGGAAAACAAGTATAGAAAGGGAAAAACTGCAGGACTGCAGGTAAGGCCTGTCCCACGATGTAGGACATGCAATGTGGCATCAGCAGTCCAACCTCACCAGGTGCCATGGCCTTTCACATAAGAACATCACCGTGTCTTCTGGTCTGCCTAGCAGGAGGAGCTGGGCTGTTGCAGTGTCCCCAGTCTCCCCTACAGCTTGTCTTGACCATGTTGAAACTACCACAAGGGAATCCAGGCTCAGGCAGGGTTCCCTGTCAGGAGAACAGGGCACAAAGTAGACTGCGTGCTGCTTGCCCTGCCCCTGCAAGGGTTACAGGCTCCTGTGGAGGAGTCAGCCTGACTTGGTGGCTGTGCCAGGAATGCCAAGCACCTGGAGCTGCCTCCTCTGTAGAATGCCATGTAGAGAAACAAGAGCAACACACGCCCCAGTTTGTATTCCAAGGCAGACCTTGACTATCTGCTGTCTTGAGTCCTGAGCCCAAGTCTTCTCTTCCACGTTCCCATTCCTCTGATGGGATGGTGTGAGAGTGCACTGCAGAGCTGCAGCTTCTACAAATGGTCCCCTTGCAGTGTTGCAGCATGATCATAGAATCCTAGAATCCCAGCCTGGTCTGGGTTGGAAGGGACCCCAAGGGTCACAGAGCTCCAACCCCCTGACACAGGCAGGGACACCAACCTCCAGGCCTGGAGCTACACAAGGTTGCCCAGGGCCCCAGCCAACCTGGCCTGGAACACCCCCAGGGATGGGACACCCACCCCCTCTCTGGGCAGCCCCTGCCAGCCCCTCCCCACTCTCTCTGCAAAGAACTTCCCCCCAATCTCTCCTCTCCCCCTTCCCTCCTCCAGCTTCACTCCAGCCCCCTTGTCCTGCCAGGCTCTGCCCTTGAACAAGCTGACGACTCTGGTGTGACATTGGTGTGCTTATGCACCCTCTCCTGAGAGCAAACTCTTCTTTTGCTTTGCCTCTGGATTTGCTAAAGCCACATCCTGCTGCAGGGGGTGCATGGCTGCAGGGGGTGCATGGCTGCAGGGGGTGCATGGCTGCAGGGGGTGTAAGGCTCTCTGCTCAGCGTGCAGTCCCAGCTCATGAGAGAGCCCAGTCCCAGTTACCCTCCACTGCCCCGGGGATGTGTTGGACAACACACATTAGAATCCAGTTCTAATAGTCCTGTACAAAGATGGCTCTGCACGTCCTTCTCAGATGGCTTTGCTGTGTCTGCTTCGTGCTCTTGATTATGTGCCTTCAGGAGGTCTTTCTGACCCCATTTTAGCCTTGTCTTGATGCCACCAGTGAGTCCATCTGTCTGACTCTCTCCCTCCCCTTTGCACAGTGACTCCAGGGATGAAGATCTACATTGATCCCTTCACCTATGAAGATCCCAATGAGGCTGTCAGGGAATTTGCGAAAGAAATCGATATCTCTTGTGTCAAAATCGAGCAGGTGATTGGGGCAGGTAGGTGAATCGGGAACATCTGCCTGGCCCTCAGCAGCAGCACGGTTTCCTTTGTGGTTTAGTGAGAATTTAGCCTGATGTGTACTGGGAAGACTGGTGTCAGTAAGGTCCTACACATAGCCCCAGCCCGGACTGGCAGGAGCAAGGTATTCCAGTGCTGGAGGAAACAGTACATCCAGTGCTGCAGACAAGGAACTCCCGTGTGCATCCAGTGTCCAGTGATGAGGCCACTGGAGGGAGGTCATTGCTGTGGAGTGGGGAAGGAAGCAGGGAATACACAGTGGGTGGTCGCCTCACGGGTGTGTGGGGCAGACGTGGCTGGAGCCCATGGGAGCAGGGTCCCTTGCAGAGAAAGGCAGAGGTCCAAGACTGACAAGCCCTACCTGTTTCCTTCTGTTCACAGGAGAGTTCGGGGAGGTGTGCAGTGGGCACCTCAAGCTTCCTGGCAAAAGAGAGATCTTTGTGGCCATCAAGACCCTGAAGTCTGGTTACACAGAGAAGCAGAGACGGGACTTCCTGAGCGAAGCCAGCATCATGGGGCAGTTTGACCACCCCAACGTCATCCACCTGGAGGGGGTGGTGACCAAGAGTTCACCAGTCATGATCATTACTGAGTTCATGGAGAATGGCTCACTGGACTCCTTCTTGCGGGTATGAGACCCCAGGAAGGAGCATGTTGGGCCAGAGGAGGACTGCAGGAGAGGTTCCCTTCCCTGTGCCAGTTTAGCAGTGCCCTTTACTGCCCAGGCGACCGGGACATGTGCTGCCTTGTCCAGAGGCCCATGTCTCAAGAGCAGAGGTGGACCCAAGGCTGTCATCTGTTATGTATGCTGTAAAAGGCTGTGCCTCATGCACACGTGCCCACAGATCCATTTACAGTCTCTGGCTCTGTGGACGTGGAGGGACAGTCTGTTGTAGCTCTAACACAGCAGGCCTTCACCTCCAGCTGCTCTGCCTGTTATTAGGTCGGAGTGTGAAACGGGTGATTCTGTGTTGAAGGGAGATATCCTGCTTAGTAGGAATAGACTGCCCCTCCTGAGCCCTCCTGTGCAGGGTGTGGCGGATCCAGTGCCTTTGGGTGACAGCAGCCACCGTGGTGATGCCCACGGGGTGGGTGAGGGTGACCTCCAGCCCCTGTGGGCTCTTCTTCACCTTCTTGCTTTGCGAGGGAACCCCTTACTTGTGGGGGTGGCTGTGCCTTGGCGTGCCACGGAGGCAGCAGCTGCTGACTGCTTGCCTGACCTTGGCGGGCGGGGAATTGGCTCCTCTCAAGTGAACTCGTTCCCTCTCTTCCCTCTCTTCCCTCTCTTCCCTCTCTTCCCTCTCTTCCCCTAAGCAAAACGACGGGCAGTTCACGGTGATCCAGCTGGTGGGCATGCTGCGGGGCATCGCTGCGGGCATGAGGTACCTGGCTGACATGAACTACGTGCACCGGGACCTGGCTGCCCGCAACATCCTGGTGAACAGCAACCTGGTCTGCAAAGTGTCTGACTTCGGCCTCTCCCGTTTCCTGGAGGACGACACCTCTGATCCCACCTACACCAGTGCACTGGTACAGCTGTTCTTCCAGCGGGAAGGGATGGGTGGTGAAGGCAGGAGTCAGGGAGAGAGAGGAAAAGGGGGAGGGGGGGGGATCCCCCTCCCTGTCACATGGGGAGCACTTTTTCAGGGGTTCCAACAATGGGAAGAGAGATGGGAAAGAAAATGAAATGATCCAAGGAAGATTTTCTCTTGCAAGGTCCTGTCAGTTGTCCAGTGGCTGTTGATGGCCCTACAGTCATGCCTGTGGTTAACAGCCTTCTTCTAAATGTGTCTGCAAGTGTACATGTGTCCCTTGTAGAGCTCTTGGTTGGGATGATGCTTTATATCCCTATAGCAGAGACGGGACTTCCTGAGCGAAGCCAGCATCATGGGGCAGTTTGACCACCCCAACGTCATCCACCTGGAGGGGGTGGTGATCAAGAGTTCACCAGTCATGATCATTACTGAGTTCATGGAGAAAGGCTCACTGGACTCCTTCTTGTAGGTATGAGACCCCCAGGAGTGTGGTCCTGCTGGGGGGTCCTCTGAGATGCTGCCCTGACAGATTTGTTGTACTGCAGCAAGTTTCAGGGTGTTTTGCCATCACTGTCCAGTCATGCCACCTTCTCTCCAGGAGGTCATGATCCTTTTTTCATGTCACATCATGGACTCAGCCTCAGAATGACTAACTCAAGTGTGGATGCATGCTGGGCAAAGCATCATTAGATACTGATCTCCCAGAGAGAGATCTCCCAGGCAGAAACACTCCTAGAAATGGCTTCATGATCATGTAGCAGCTTCCCAGGAGCAATGCAGTGCCAGTGACACAAGTGCCCCTGAGGACTCAGGGCCTGTCTCAGGCCACAGAATGCGTGCTGGGACTAAAGGGCAAGTTGAAGACTTTGTTGCAGCTGCTTGTTCTCACAGAAACCTTTGTTTGCAAGGGCAGACAGTGCCTAGGACAGCACGTACTGGAAATGAGTGTTGATAAAGCTGGGCATGATCTGTAGGAAATCATGTCTCCCAGCTCCTCTGGAGCTGCCAGTGAGGTCTGGCATAGCTCTTAGTGCACAGTAGCTGCATGCCTAACAGACACCTACAAATGAGTACTTTTATTCTCATCTGAACTTGTTTTGCCTGTAGGTTTTCTCTCTGTCATCTCTAACTTATTCTGTGGGCAGTAGAGCAGGACATACCTTGTCTATACCTGTGGAGTACGTGCACTCACTGTAACAGAGTACCAGAATTGATAGTATCTTCCTCTTCACAATGTTCCATGCTCAGATGTCCCAAGATGCATGAGTGGTCTTTATTATAGTTATTCCAGAGGCCTTGTGTCTGTGGCTGGACAACAGCCACAAGCTATGGCTCAGGAGATTCATGCTGGACCTTCAGAAAACCTCCTTCTGCAACAGGGTGTTGAAGCTCTGGGTCAGATCACCAGAGAGGTGGAAGGTCTCACTCAAGTGAGTTCCCATGAGGATCCTCCAGATATGCCCAACCTGTAATTTCAGCTTTAGGACTTATTTTTAACCTTTTTTTTAAAATTTTAATTCACTGCTTGCCAGGAGCTCTGTTGAGAGTATGCCCCATGTTTGGTATGGAATGCTTGGTCTCTCCCTCTTGTGGAAAGCAAAATACTTTGTCTGGGGTTTGTGGCTGTGGGGAAAGTAAGAAACATTTTCTTGCTTTCATTATTCTAGCATCTCTAGGGTCTGAGTCCTGTTAAGCCCTAAGGAACCCTTCATGAGACATGGTAGTTATTCAGTGACAAAATGCATTGTTCCTCAATCTTCTCACAGCCACAAAATGCAGATGTTGCCCATTTTCCAGTGCAGGGGAAGATCTTTCCTTCAGAAGGTCCCTTGAGTTGTGAATGGCTCAAGTCCAAAGACCCTGGTAGAACATCAGGAGGCTGCAAGGTCTTAAGCAGAGTGTTGCGATCCCTGTGGCTCCATGCTGTGTCCTCCATCCTTGTGCACTTCTGATCATAACTCCTCTATAGGAGTGGAGAGCCCCAGTTTCTCCAGAGCTGATGTTGCCTGGCAGGATCATGGAGACCCCAGCGTCCATCCACTCTGTCCCATTTCCCACCAGTAACCAAGCACACCGTGCTAAAGAGGGTGTTCACTCTACCTGTTCACAAGCCCAGCGACCACACCGACAGCAGTACACAACAAACAGACTGACACATAAAGACTTCAGCTTAAGAATGAGAGATCATAGAATCCCAGGGGTTGGCAGGGCCCTGGAGAGCTCCTGGGGTCCAACCCCCTGCCAAAGCAGCTCCCAGCTCATAGTGCACAGGGCGGCGTCCAGACGGGGCTGGAATCTCTCCAGAGATGGAGACTCCACACCCCCTGGGCAGCCTGGCCCAGGGCTCCCTCACCCTCACTGGGGAAAAGTTCTGCCCCAGCTTGGGGGGGAACTTCCTCTGCTCCAACTTGCAGCCATTGCCCCTTGTCCTGTCCCCACAGACACTGAGAAGGGGCTGCCCATGTCCCCCTGCATCCCATCCTTCAGCTAGTGAGAAACATGAAGAAGGTCCCCCCTTAGTCTTCTTCTCTCCAGGCTGAACAGCCCCAGCTCCCTCAGCCTTTCCTCACAGGGGAGATGCTCCAGGCCCTTCAGCATCTCCAGAGCCTCCTCTGGACTCTCTCCAGGAGATCCCTGGCTCTTTGATCCCAGGGAGCCCAGCACTGGACACAACACTCCAGGTGAGGCCTGAGCAGGGCAGAGCAGAGCAGAGGGGGAGGATCCCCTCCTGGGACCTGCTGCCCACACTCCTCCTGATGCCCCCAGGATCCCATTGTCTCTCTCAGCCCCAGGACACACTGCTGGCTCATGGCCACCCTGTCACCTACCAGCACCCCCAGGTCCTTCTCCACAGAGCTCCTCTCCAGCAGCTCCCCCAGCCTGTCCTGATCCCAGCAGTTCTTCCTTCCCAGGGGCCAGACTCTCCACTTGCTCTTGTTGTTCCTCCTCTGGTCTCTCCCTGCCCAGCTCTCCAGCCTGGCCAGGTCTCTCTGGATGGCAGCACAGTGTCCTGTGCGTCAGATCACTGACTCCAAAGCATCTACACATGTAGAAAGCCAAAGAGGATGGTGTTCTAAATCCCTTTATTCTGCTTTGGAGATAGCTAGGTGACAGCAAAAGGATGGGAGGAGGTTGAAAGGCGATCGGTTTGGGTTTTTCTCCATCAGTGGCCATCTGCTTTGGAATGGACTGTAGCAGCACAATGGGCATTTTGTCATGCTGCAGATTGCTATAGCAGCAGGCAGGTGGAAGGAGCTGGGCTTGCTTAATATGATGAAGAGGAGGCTGAGGGGACACCTGTAAGTGACCTGCAGTATGTAAAGGGCAGTTGTAGAGAAGACCCAAAGTCTCTGTAGTGGTATCAGGTGAGAAAATAAAGGGCAGTAGACAAAACCATGCCTTGGGAGCTTCATGGTGAGTAACAGAAAAAGCTTCTTCCCCAGGAGGTGGTGCAGCACTTGGACAGGTCACCAAGGCTGGGTGTGTGTGTGTGTGGAATTGTTACCCTTGAAGGTTTCCCAGACTTGTCTAGACAAGCCACAGCCACCGCGATACAGGAGGGGGATTGTCCTGTGGTCCCCTCCTTCAGGTATTTTACCAGCGTATTAGAGGTGAATATTTTGGCCAATCACCTTTTTCAGTTGCTCTTGCTCTTTCTGTTGCTATCCTCTTTTTTTCTTGCCTGCAGGGTGGGAAGATCCCAATAAGGTGGACAGCACCTGAGGCGATTCAGTACCGGAAATTCACATCGGCCAGCGACGTGTGGAGCTATGGAATAGTCATGTGGGAGGTGATGTCCTACGGGGAGCGGCCCTACTGGGACATGACCAATCAAGATGTGAGTGGTTCAGAAACGAGGAGCACTGACATTGGGAGCCTTGCCAGGCCAAAGCATGGCTACGGCTAGACTCAGCCTGGGGCCGAGCCTTCGCGGTGGTGGGAGGGGTGTCCAAGGTCCAACGTTTCTGGAAGAAGGAATGGGGGTAACTGGGTTTTGGTTCTTTCTGGTCCTGTTGTACTGCTGTAGGACAGGGTTGATGTGAGCACCCTCAGCAGTGGTAGAAGATACTCAGGAGGAAAGGGAGCAGGCGGGTGGAAAACAAAATGCTGCCACTGAGCTGAGAGCTCCTGCAGCAGCAGGTGGATCTTCATGAAAAGCCAGTTACAGAGGCACAGAATGGCTTAGGTTGGAAGGGACCTTTAAAGACTAGACCAACCCCTGCCGTGGTCAATGATATCTTCCACTAGATGGTCATTAAATCTCTCGTGGCAAGCTTGGACTGGGGTGTGTAGGAGCCCAAGCAAGTTGCAAGCAGCTAGAAGCAAAACCCACAAGATATTTCAGAACACACTGAGTTTTAAATACTTTATGGCTCTTCTGTAATTCAGGTGGAACTGTGGTGTGCAATCCTTGCTCCCTGCGACCCAGGAAGTTCCTGTAAGCCCTTGCCTCCTTGCAAGGGTCACCCATGGTGGTAGTCCACACCTTTCACCATAGCAATGCCATCCTCCCTGCTTCTCCTGCCCTGACACCTGGTCACAGCCCATCCCTGTAGTGGCAGTGCGTGCCATGCAGAGCACTATACTTGCATGCGTGTGTCTACAAGACCCTTTTGGTGTGGGGCTCCTAGTTCTCATGTCACACTGTCTCTCTGAAGAGCTGCCCTTCTTCATGCAGTCAGAACCTAACAAGGTTGTGGGTAGACCCTTGGTGTGCAGAAAGCTTGTCCCCTCTCTGCTGTAAGCCTGGGTCTTGCAAACCTGCATATTACAGCATCTGCCTGTCTTCCAGCTTGTTTCAGAGTTGCTTCTGGGCTGTCTGTTGAAAGGCTTCAGTCTGCCACCTCCATCTCCATCATCCTGTGGGCTCCAGAGAAAACCTGCCTTGTAGGGAGAGATAGAGATCAGCTCCCACCTGGCTGCAGCTCCTCCCACCCCAATAACAAATCAGACCGTTTTCAAGTTGACATAGCCCCATCTGTACCACATCAGGGTTCTCCAGAGAGAGACATTTTCTTCCCTAGTGCCTGGGAGGGCAGTTTATTCAAGTCAGTCCCCAGGGCATGGAGCAGATAGATGACCAGCACCTTTGGCTGTTCACGGCCTTGCCCCAGCCTCTGAAATACCAGAGAAGTCTTTGCAGAGGTTGTTTGAGCCAAGGGGAAGGGAGTTAACTGCTTCACATTAGGGATTATTGCCTGGCAGGATTCAAGGCCAGGTTGGATGGGGCTTTGGGCACTCTGGGCTAGTGGAGGGTGTCCCTGCCCATGGCAGGAGGTGGCACTGGTGGGGCTCTGAGGACTCTTCCAAACCAAACCCTTCAGTGACTCTGTGAAAACAGAGAGGTGTCTTCTGTCTGTGAGTCATGAGCAGACCCTTCACTGGCAGGAATGCTCTCCTCCAGGTGAGGTGTTGCACTGTGCTGTGTACTTGTCCATAAACACAGACCCTTCTGTCTGACTCTCCTTACTCAGAGCTGGAGCTGTGGGCTCACTCATCCTTGTCAGGGTGGCGGGGCTGCTGTCTTTTCCCAGATGAGGAGGTTGGTGGGCACGACTCATCACAGGGAGCCAGCAAAGCAAGACTGGGGTCACCTTACATGGTGACAGGATGACATGCAAAGGCTTCAGACTCAGAGTGGTGCACTGCTGATATGATAGGCAGCAGTAAATGTAGGTGAAGCAGCCCCACTGCAGCATGGTTGGCCTTGCCCTCCAGATCCAAGAAAAGGAACATTGTGAGTTCAATATGTTTGATTGCCATGGTATTGATCTGTTTTTCTCCTCTTGCAGGTGATAAATGCTATTGAGCAGGACTATCGGCTGCCACCACCGATGGATTGTCCAAATGCCCTGCACCAGCTGATGCTTGACTGTTGGCAGAAGGATCGAAACCACAGACCCAAATTTGGGCAAATTGTCAACACCTTAGATAAAATGATCCGAAATCCCAACAGCCTGAAAGCCATGGCACCTCTTTCTTCTGGGTATGTATTTCTATGGCTTTCACTTGTCCTTTGGCTTCTATTTGCAGATCTTCTGTCCTTTGTGTCCTGGTGGGCACCATCCTTGTGTCTCTCTAGGCTAGCTAAATTTTAGAGGTGGCTTGGCTTGTGTTGTTTGGGCATTAAAAGATGTCCAGGTCAGTCTGGTTCCTCTCCTTGGTCAGGTCTGCACAGTTTGAGGAGCATCTTGTTTTCATGTACGTGTGATTGCTGGATGGGTGTTGTGGCTTCATCCAATCTCACATGCAATGGAGGCAAATAAAGCCTTGTGAGGCACATGATGTTTCCTAGGACAGGGTAGGGATATACCAGTTTGTGGAAAACACTGGCCCCATTACCAGATTGTACTTTCTCCCTTTGTTCAGCCAGGATTTTAGAGCTGCATACCATCATTGTTGATGGCTCCTACCTCTCCTGTGTGAACTGATCCAGAAAGACTTCTCTGATGCTCTACACAGTTCTTCCTTCAGCTGAATAGAGTGCTTTCTGGAGGCTACTTCTTAATATGGTGCAGTGCAGGCACTGTGAAGGATGCCAGTCCAGGTCCCTCCAGCTGATGGAGGGTGCAGAAGTTCCTGTGCTGCCACTGTTTGTTCTGCTCATTCCCCATTTCTGTGTTTCAGGATGAACCTGCCCCTACTTGACCGCACAATCCCGGATTATACCAGCTTCAACACTGTGGATGAATGGCTGGATGCCATCAAGATGAGCCAGTACAAGGAGAGCTTTGCCAGTTCTGGCTTTACCACCTTTGACGTAGTATCTCAGATGACTGTAGAGTAAGTGCCCAGGCTTCTAGTCCCAAGGGACAAGGAAAAGTCTCAGTAGTTTAACAGCGATTGGTTGTTGCTGAATTGGTTTTTATTTTCACATGATGTGGTTTTACTTTTTCTAGAAGTTTTTACTTTACCTTGTGGACCCACTTTTAGTCTGTTCAGTGTCTGCAGAGCTGCTCTGTCCTGCAGGCTCTTTCTTGTCTCCAGACTGTCTTATCTTGCTCTGGATCCGCAGAATTCATTTCCAAGCTATCACCCCGTGTCCCCACTGTGAACATGAATACCCCCACAGAGGTCTCCAAACGTGGAGCAAGTGGAGATTTCAGACTAATCTCCAGCCACTCAAGAGCACTTGGAGACTCCACAGTCCTCTTGGATATATGGTGCATTGGCGATGGAGACAAGCACACTGCAAGCAAACTTCTGCCAGATGGCTTCAAGTTTGCTCTGAATCATCCTGCCTCCACTAAGACCATCCCTTGATGGCAAAACCTTAGGAAGTTCTTCAGAGAAAGCAGGCAGCTGAGATCCATCTGTGGTGGTTTTTGAAATCCCTTGGGGATAGCTGTGGCTTTGATGCCTCTGGTGAAAGATTTGTGGTTGGTTGCAGTTAGTTTTAGAAACCCAGCCTAGGGAAGCACCAGGCATTAAAGCCATCTGTAAGTGTCTCTGTGTCTGGTAACCAGGATGCTTTTTTGGATTTGGTACCTAATTTCAGACTTTAAATCTGCCCATGAATCTGTTCACACAACCCTTTTCTGGCGTTTTGTTCTTCCTTGTTGCCAGGAAATTCACATGTCAGTTCTGGCTGGCTGTTTTAGCACATCTGTGGTACCACTCCACATTTGGGTACTCTACAGGCTGTGTTCACAGAGCAGAAAGAGGGTTCATAACATCTGAAGGGTAGGGAAGGAGAAGTTTGACCAAACTGAGACATCACTCTTGCACCGCCACCCAACCCTGCCTTGGTTGTGCTGTTTGCAGTCCATGTAACAGCAAACAGTCCCAGCTCTTTCTCTGTGGACGTGCTCAGTGTCCCTTAAATGCCACTTGTGCCAGTTCCTTACCATGTCCCTCACAATGTCTTCCAAGCCCTCTCTGAGTGCCTTCATCACAGTCACAAGGATGTCCTCAGCTCATGTCCCCACCAGCTTTGACAGACTTGCCATGTTTCTCACCTGCTTAGCTGGGCATAATAATTGTGAGGAGGACACTCCCAAGTCCTTTTTCCTTGGGAAACCATGCTGCAGTACTACTGGAAACCACCTTCTAGTGTTTGCAGAAGTAGATAACCATGTAAGTTATCTATCTACTAAACAGCATCTCATAAGTTGCTATGAGATGCTGCTTTCTTTAAATCTGGATAGCCAGGAATGTGTAAGTGTTCACTGAAGCCTGCTTCATCTCACAAAATCCACGTGGTTACAACACTGACCTACTTGAAAGGTTTCTCACTGCTTTGTCTGGAGACTGGGACACACCATTGCCACCAAAGGTGTTATGCCCAGGGCAGAAAGCTTAGAAAGGACAGGGCTGCACAAGACCAGAGTCTTCCTCTGTTTTACAGACAGGAGTGAAGACTTTGGGCTTTGTTCACAATCATAAAAAAAAGCCAAAGTCTAAGTGCCAATCTCATCCCATGAGGAAAATTCCCAAGACCAGCCCATCTGGCTGGGGCAGAGAAGGTAATGGAAAGCCCTGTGAAGAACACCATCCTGGGTGCCAGAGTTGTGCAGTGTGCTAGCAGGTTCCCAGTCCATTGGCTGGGCAGCAGCAAAGCTGTGCCTGGGATGTTCACTCTCAGAGCGATCTCAGAGAGCCTGGACTGAAGAAATGCTGGTCTCCAGTCAGCTGCCACTGGCCAGGATGTGTAAATCTGTGGCACAGCTCCATGCTCAACTTCTTCATGCCTCTTTTGTTTGACTGAAGAGATAAGGGCTACAGCAAGGTCTAAAACAAACGTACAGGCTTATGTGACACTTATGCTGGGGGACTTTCCCCCCACCTTTCCTTGGAGCTCCTGTGTACCTTTCTTTGCCCATTGGCTTCCACTCTAAAAGAAGTAAGAGTTTTGCCACACCGCTTGTTAGAAGTCTGTTCCTAACACTCAAGGAAGGAGAAAAGGCAAGTAAAAGTTCTTAGAGTCAGGTGTGGGCCACCTCTCATGTATGCCACCCATTCCCTGATCAGAATTCATGGCTGAGATTTACCCACCAGATGAGAGGTGAGCAGCAAACTCGCCTGGCATCATCACAGGTGGGACCAGTGCAGAGCCACAGTTTGGCTCTTGGCATGACCTTTATTTTTCCCAGATACCAAATACTTATAAAGAATAGAAGCAATGCAGAAAAAGAGAAACCCAGGCTGTTGTGATTTAGCAAGGGAGATAACTATCAAATCCTTGTTATTTCATGGCCTCAACAGATCAAAGCAAAGTAGCAAGAGCAGCCATCATCTGCACAGGGAGAGTGAGATGGACACTGATGAGTCCTGCTCACACTGAGTCCTGTTCATCCATATCCAGGGATGGAAAAAATGGGTCACTGTGTAACAAAAGGAGAGAGAGAACGAGAGGATCAAAATGATATAAGGGTAGAAAACCTGGTGCAGATTCACTTACAGTCCATGGGCAGAGCCTGTGGTATTTGGTTTCACGCTCTATTGAGGCTTCCAGTGCTCAGAGGGTGCTACAGGTGGGTAGCAAATGCAAAGATAGGATTGATAAGGAAGGAAGAGCCCAAGAAAAAGAGTGGAAGTTTCATCAGGTTTGTGTGCTTGGGTTGTATTGATGGGATGAACCTGTGGAGCCTTCAGCTGCCCACACACCACACTGGAGGGGGATGCTGAGGACTGGGCTTGTTCTGCTGGGAGAAAGTGTCTTCTGGTAGTTATGAGGTGTTTGTTTCTTTTCCTCCCCAAGGGACATTCTGCGAGTTGGGGTCACTTTAGCAGGACACCAGAAGAAGATTCTGAACAGCATCCAGGTGATGAGAGCACAGATGAACCAAATCCAGTCTGTGGAGGTTTGATAGGTACGTGTCCTGCTCCGCTTCCTTGAGGCCCTGCTCCCCTTTGCCCCTCTATGTCCAAGCTCCAGTTCTTGAGTGTTCTGCATGGACCACACAGGCAGCTGCTCTGAGGATCATGGCAACAGGAAGAAACACCCTGTCATAATAATGAGAAGTTGCCAGGAGCTTCTAGAATTTAAGCAATGGAAAAAGGGAACAAAAAAAAAACCACAAAAAAAGACAACTATTTTGAAAAACAAACAAAAAAAAGCTATGAAATATTTTTAAATAATAATAAAGCAATTGCATTCTTGAAAAGGGCTCCAAGACCAATGGGAGTCTCCAAAGGAAAAGAGCAGCTTCATCTATTTCCTCTTGCACACGGCTGCTGCAGCTCGGCCCAGGCACCTCTGGAGCAACGAGACTTTTTCAAGAAGGTGAATGCAAAGCAAGGTCACGAGCACTTCTTCTCATGTGGGATGGCAGCTCTGGGAATATCCTGCAGCCCGTAGTCCTTCCTGAAAGCCCCTGTTAGCAAATCACAGGGAAGAGAGAGCTGAAGCTCTTTGGTGCTGTGGAACCAAGTGCATCTCAGAAATGGATGGACTTCTTCAAAAGCCGAAGACTTTTTTAAAAAAAAAACACAAAAAAACCCACAAAAAACAAATAAACTGAGACTAGAAGAGGCTGTTTCCAACAAATGAGAAGGAATCTGTAACGGTTGGGGGGGTGGGGATGGGGAAAACCAATCCTTTTTACATCTCTTATTTTCTCTTGTCATGGAACGGTTTTGTGAGTGACAGTTTCCTAAGGGTCCGTCCATCCACCCTCCAGTGGCATCATTGTCTCATACATATCATATGCACAAGACTTTTAGTGATGTCCTCACTAGATGCCAATGATCTTTTCCCAGAAGACTTCCCAAGTACAGTATGTAGTAGTTTTTGATCACCAATGCTGACGTGTACCTTTATTTTCCAGTTGTCATTGTTGGAAGACTCGTCCTTTTACCTTGTTTTGTTAACACCAGTTTGTGAGTTTGGGGGGTTGGAAATTTTGGGTTGGTTAGGGGTTTTTTAATGAAAAAGAAATGACATCTCCAAGCTTCATATCATTCAAGAACTTCAATCCCTCCCCTGTGGAAGGAAAAAAATTGCAACTGGTTGACCATATGCCAGGAGAAACAGAATCTACATGCACGTGTCCTCCCATTTTCTTGTTTGCTGTTTTGCAGTGTGTCATGGCCTGACAGGTGTTTCTGATGGTTGGGTCTCCAATGGTTGTTCTCCCAGGTGAAACGACCACCTGCTCAGTGCAGGGTGGTTGGTGCAGGGGGTGAGCAGCATCACAGAAGTTTTGGGGAAGGAGGGGGTTTGCGGGGGGGGGGGGGATGAAAGAAAAGGGTGGGTGGGTGGGTGATGGGAGGGGATGATGACTCCATAGTTGGCTGTCAGAGCCCTTTAGAAACTGACTGCTTAGAAAGGGTCAGATTGGTGCATGGACCACAGACAGGCAGGGCTGGCCTGATCTTCTAAGAGGGGCTCGTGGCATGTGGTTTCTCACAGTCTGAACGGTGTCAGCTGTCAGGCTGGGGGTGGTTTGCGTGGCCAAACTCTGTGGATGTGCTTTGTGCCCTTTGGGGACCCGGTCCCTTTGTTGGATGAGGCGCTGGGGGCTCTGAGGTGGCTTCAAGTCTCAGCCAGTCCCTTCAAGGAGAGCCTGGGCCAGCAAAGGCAGAAACTCTGACCTAGTAGCTTGCATCTGCAGAGGCAAACTGCTGTGGTTGAAGCTGAGTGCTCCATCAGTGGATTTATAAATAACTGAAATAAATACTTCAGTTGCTGACCAGGTCTTTGATATGTGTAAATACCACCAACCAAGCACAGGGGAAAACAAGTAAGGACTGAACTTGTTGTCCCTATTCTGCACCACCTTTTAAACATGCCTACTACCACCCACCTCTGGCCAGGAGTGGAGTATTTCCACACATCTCCTGGCCATGGCCAGCACATCTTGTGTTTACAAGCCCCTGTTTGCCATTGCCATGCCTTTCATAAGGTACTCCACTCCTTGCCAGCAGCACTGGGTGCTGAAAGCATGTTCATTGGGAGCCAATTTGCTGTATTTTCCAGGAGCTCAGTCCAAGAGGAGGTTGGTCTGCTGTGGATGAAACTCCTAAGTTGTCTAGACCTCTGTGGCCAGACATCACCTCCCTCAGCTGCTTGTAAAACATGAGGCCATTTATAAAGTATTTAGCATTTTCCACTTCCAGACCAGGTCCAACAATGAAGAGCTTCTGAGTGGCAACAGACCATTCCCTGTGAGTGAGAGCAGTTCTCTGCTTTGCTCTTGCACTATCCCAGCGTTTGGTGCACAGCTTCAGCAGCAGGGACCTTCCCTGGGGGAGTTTTCCTTCCAGCCACCGTTCATCTCAGCTGTGGTGCAGGACTGTGTTTTCACTTGCATACGGTGTGTCGTTGCGTCCACACGTACATCTGTGGTCCTGTGAACACCAGGAGCAGAGCTGTGTGCTGGCTGCAAGGGACATACTCCGTGTCCACAGTGCATCCCTGCTGACATTGCCCTACATCTCTTGCAGGTGGCAGACCCTGATGTAGGGTGAAGGGTGAGTGGACTGTTGGCATGTTGTGTACAGGTGGTGCCTGGACATAATCTGCTTGTCCAGCCTGTGCATCTAGCAAAGGGATTCTTTTAATGTCTTTGCATTTAAAAATCTCTTCTGGTCAGGAAAATGGACTCAACTTTTAAAGAACAGCAGACAAGAATTGACAACTGAAGCACATAGAGTGCTGGCTGAGGGCACACAGCAGCTTCTCCCTGCACCCAGTCCAGCAAAGCGCAGAGCAGCAGTGAGAGCTCACATGATGCCCCTCTGTCTCACAGTGTAGCTGCTGTATTTTAACAGGGAGCAGTTGTCAGTTTTCTGTCTAGAAAACTCACCAGCAAATTCCTGTGGGGCAGCCATGTGGAAGATGCACATGATGCCCTTCAGTTGTCCTTCCCAGACAATTCCTGACTGTTCTCTGCTACCCCTTACATTCCTGTAGACACTAAGGAGGAGCAGTGGCCAGGCAGCATCCCTTCAGAGCCAGTCACTAGACATGGCTTGGGAGAGCACTTCAGGTCTTCTTCATTTGGAGACATCTTTTCTTTCTGCACTGAATCTCCTCACTGGCTAGCATTACACACATCTACCTGCCAGACCCAGCCCACTGTGAAGGATGGGACCGTACCGAGCCCAGTGCCACAACTCACCAAAGCCCTAGCAGCTGTCTGCAGGACAGAGAATGAAAATCCTTGTCTCTTCTGACCAAAATTCACATGGTATGGGTACTAAAAGCAACACATTCCCAACTGTTGATACCAGGCATCGCTGTGACATCTGTCTGTGTTTGACTGCATAGTACTAATGGGGAGCTGGAGCTAAAATAGAAATGATCCATAAAGCTGCAATGCTCTGCATCCCTCCAGCTCCCCTGGGAGCATGAGGAACCAAGTTCCTGTAAAGTCCTTTGGTTATAAATGCCTCTGGAGCATGCTCCAGCGGAGGGCAGTCACTGAAGTGACTTTAACATATTTATTTCATGGGTATCAAGTGTACTGCTATGAAACATGAGTCTAATGGCAAAATTCAGCTTCACAGGGAGAATGTGTAACAAGGGGAAAAGGCACTTGCTAACGCTGACACTGTGAAATACTGTTGTGCATGTGCATGTGTGCATGTGTGGATACTTAGCAAAAATGATCACAATGAGGTTTTCAGGCAGCTTGTTGCAATGTTCACACTTCTCCTCCACCTTCCGAGCTCCCTCCCAGACTTACCCTGCTCCTGTCCCCACTGCTCTCTGCTCCTGAGGGTCCCCCCGTGCCAGGCAGTGGCAACCAACAAGAGAGCTGAGTGGGATGCTGGCTTGGAAATACTGGTTGGTTGGTCAGTGGAAAGTCCAGGTCCTGCAGAGCAGCAGCACGGGGCAAAGTGTGGAAAGCCAAGCAGACGTAGACAGGAAGAGTTTCAAAGTATCTCCATAACGTATTTAGTGGGTAATTTTCAACTGTTGCCTCCAGCCCTTTGCCTGGAATAACCAGCACAGGGAGGTGCCAGGCAGAAGGGAACACAGACTTCTAAGCTACAGCACTGCCACAAGGAATCGCTTGCCCTTGCTGCCTGGGGGGACACAGAGAACTGCACCCACATCCCCAAATTATCTTCCCCCTCCCCAGTAAAACCTCAGCACTTCCTTTCATAAACCTAATGGAGATCCCTGTTTTTCAGCAGCTGAGGAGCTGCTTGCTCCAGCCCAGCTTCTCCTCCCCACAGCATCCTCACTACCACACAGTAGCTTTTAAGGGCAGCAATCCACACGTGGGGCTTGTGTGTGGTGTGGGTGAGCAGGGCTGTCACAGGGTTTACCAAGTATGCAGCCCTAATTTAGTATTGGAATTCAGATGTGGAGCTCTGCCCACATCTCCATGCCAGTCGTTCTATAGCGGAGTCATCGTTAGCATCAGTGGACCAGTAAACACCAGTGTGAGCAGGAAGAGAATCATCTGCAGGGTATAAAGCTCTACCCTCTGGAGAAAGCAGTGCTGCATCTTCACAGGGCTCTGGCTTGGGAGATCTGCCATAAAGGGACAGCAGTGTTCTGCTCTCTTCACTGGCTGCATAAGCACTATCCATGCAGACTGTCCATGAGACCAAGAGAGAGGATGTTTTGTCAGTAGGAGGTGCTGGCTGTGCTAATAATGCTTCTCCCATGCCTCTTGAAGTCGTTCTTTGAACTGGTGTTGAAAGAAGGGTTCTTCCCCAGTAGTCATCACACAGACCATGAGTGACCTGCAGGGAAAAGCTTGGTGGGTTTGAACAGTTGAGAAAACTTCCTGTTACATTTTCCAGGATGATTTATATGAAACCTGAAGTCAGGGCTTAAACTCTGCTGCATCATTAACAGTTGTATTCTCTGATGATAAAATAAATTTGTGGCTGCCTTGGATGTATGAATCCAGAGTGTCTGGAGGTATCACTGTTGTCTGGTGTGTTTTAGCTGAGTATATTTTTTTTAATGTATTTCATCTTCCTTCCTCTGTGTCAGGCTTGAGGCTGGTTTAATGTAGGACTTTCTCCATCTTCCAAAATTTTGCATCCTTGCAGGTTCTTTAGGTGCAGGGTTCAGCATTTCCTCTTCCAGAGTCACATGAACAACTCATGTAGCACCAAGTTATCTTCTTATATTCTGCTGGCCTTTGTCTGGTGCCATTATCAGTACCCTAAAAATGATCCTCTTTGCTGTGTACCCCTCCTTTTGCACTGCAGTCTCTCAGTGACCTGGTGCTTGATGTGCTGTCAGGTCTAGGACCAATCCTCCTTTGTATCAGTCAGTTAAGCCAGAGGGCATGTCCTCAGCGCCCTGAGACCCCAGCTGCTCCTGCTTGCAGCTAACACAGCCTCATTGTGTCCTGAAGCTCTCCTTTGTGGCTGGAGCACTGCTCCCATCTGCTTGTCCTCTTGGTCCCACCATGCTCACAGGTCAGTGTAGTTCTGCCACTGGCTGTGTGGTGGGCAATTCCCACCAAAAACGTCTCTTCTCTATTACCAGTTTTATCTTGTAACTGATGCAAGCTGCTGGAGTCCTACTATGCAGAATATTTGTTAGGGTTGTTTTTGGTTTTTTGGATCTTCAGACACATCTTGGACTTGTCTTTAGTCTTCTCCAGGATGACTTTGCTGCCTGTGGCCATTGAACCTGTTCCAAAGACAGGACACAACTTTGGTCCCTATTTGCTTCCTTATGCCTTTCAATCTTCCACAGTTCCTCTAGAAAACTCCCTGCACTTGGCAAATATTTCCTGGAGTTTGTCTTTCTGTTCTCCCTCTGTTATTCCTACCAACTCCACTGACAAATGTTATTTGCAGAAGTTTGAGGCTGGAAGCACAAAGTCCTCTCTCCCCACGAGTCTTTGTCTTAATTTGCATTCCCAGCTGTCTTACAATTGATTCAGCAGTTTCTCTCCTTTTCTTATTCTTTGTATTAAGTCTGTCAGAAGCCTCTCTGCAGTCCTGTGCTTTGTAGGAGTGCAGCAGCAGTCCCAGCTCAGTAGCCCCATCCCATCCCTCCAGCCTCCGACTGTTCAGTATCCACAGTGCCCTCATTGCCATTCCTGCCAGCAAGCCACAGCACTTGACCTTGTGTGCCTCATACTTTTTCAGGAACTCCATTTTGCCTTCATAAAAAAGTAACAGCAAGTGTTTGGTTGGTTCTTTTCCAGTTCCTTCATCCCAGTAAATGTCAGGGGGTTCAGTTGCCTCAACTGTAGCTTCTGCTTCTACCTCTAAAGCCAGTCCTTGTTCCCTGCACAGATACCTTGTTTTATCCTTTGATGTTGGGTACTCCTCCTGCATCTAGGAGGAAATGATCAAACTCTGTTGAGTCTTTAATAGCCAGACAGCTGTGTTAGCAAAGCACACTGTTCCAACCTGAGGTTTAAGCTGACAATCAAATCAACTTTCCCCCCAGATTGATGTTCTTCTGCACCCCCAGCGCACCCACTCATCTGTGGGTAGTGAGATAGCTTGGGAGCTTGGGAGACAGAGGTTGACAAAAGCACCAGACCCCAACTGAGCTGAGGGCACTGACCTGAGACACATGGTCTGGAAAACCCACACCCTTGCTTGGCCTTGGCTAGTGGAGAATCAATGGGAAGTCTCTGATTGCTGGCAAGTATTAGCTGGCAGCCTCCACACAGAGGTGTCATTATGGCTTAGTAAATCTCCAGTGTGCCAGCCTCTTAAATGCCATCAGTACTTCTCCTCAACAAAAAGGGATACCCAACAAACTGAGAAATACACAGATGCAGACCTCAAGAAGAGACAGAAGTCTTTAGGAGGTATAAAAGATAAATAGGTTTAGATTCTTGGTTTGGAAGTGGTAAACCAATGTCATGCCATTAAATCAGGAAAGGGGTGAGTAAGGTGAATAAGCAGCTGTCACTGTTTCTCACAACACAAGCACTAAGGCAGGGGAAGCAGGATATTCTTTGGCACAAAGCACAACGATTAGGGGCTGAACTCATTGCTGGATCATGTAGATACCAAGCATTAGATGGAGTCAGAAGAGGACTGGACATATTTGTGGAAGAAATGTCTGTATATTGCCTCCTGCACACAAATACCTCTTCCAGTTTTTCTGGGTCATGGATGCCTGGGGCCATGGGGTCCTTCAGCACTTCTCTTCTACCATTGTATTCTTGGAACTGACATATTTTAACTCTCTTAAAAGCTCAAACACTCAAGCATCATTGATTTTTCCATTCTTCTCTCTTTCTGGTGAAGGATTTCTGTGTGGAGCTAGGAACCACTTGCTTCCTCCTCCCAGCTCCTTGTGCACCCTGGGCAACCCTGGGACTCAGAACTGTTGTGTACCATCAGTGCCTCTCAAACAGCAGTAATGGCACAAAGAGGGAGACTGCCTTGGTGGTCCATCATGCTCTGGATGTGGAAGCTCTCTATGAAAGCATCCTTGCCTCATACCTTCTTTGATGATTAAGAGAACATGATGCACAGAGAGGGCTGGTAGGGTAAGGAGACATCTCCCTCCCTCCCTCCCTCCCTCCCTCCCTCCCTCCTTCCTTCCTTCCTTCCTTCCTTCCTTCCTTCCTTCCTTCCTTCCTTCCTTCCTTCCTTCCTTCCTTCCTTCCTTCCTTCCTTCCTTCCTTCCTTCCTTCCTTCCTTCCTTCCTTCCTTCCTTCCTTCCTTCCTTCCTTCCTTCCTTCCTTCCTTCCTTCCTTCCTTCCTTCCTTCCTTCCTTCCTTCCTTCCTTCCTTCCTTCCTTCCTTCCTTCCTTCCCTCCCTCCCTCCCTCCCTGCCTCCCTCCCTCCCTCCCTCCCTCCCTCCCTCCCTCCCTCTGCTGTGTTCTGGTTTCTGACAGTGAGACTGTAGCCCCTCTGCATTGGATGTTGGCTCAGCCTGCTTGAGCAGTCACTGCTGGTTGCTTGGGTGCTGTCTCAAGGATGAAAATGCAGGAGAGGAACCTAGGACAGGCTTCTCAAATGATCAAAGAGGTCTTGGCGCAGTGGAGTGGTTCAGGGCAGGGCTGGGTACGTGCAGTGAAGTCCCAGAGCAGGCTCCAGAACAGGATCCCAACAGGGATCAGTGCAAGGTTCTGTTGTGAGTGCTGGCCCAGCTCTGATGCTCAATTGATTTTTTATGTCCTGGGGACAACTCAGCCACAGAAGCCTCCTGTTCTTTGGCTACCCTGCTGTCCTTAGTGAAGAAGCTGTTTGACGTGTGCAGTGGCTCAGGCTCTGCAGAGCAGCCCAGGAGCATGGGAAGGGTCTGCCTGGAGCAGAAGGCATCCCTGGCTGTACAGCCCTGATGCCCTGCAGACCCTTGTAAGCTGTAGGAGACCAGGGAAGAGACACAACTTTTGGTGTACTTGTGTTTCCTGGGCCTCCCCTGGGATCTGAACTCTCACAGGGATGGAAGGGAGAGGATCAGTGTATTTCTAGCTGATGATTTTAAGTTGCTTGATGGTTATTCTTTTTCCCTGAAGATCCCAGCTCTGTGTTCATGATCCCAGGAGCACTGGGCTCGTGGGAGAACCACAGCTTTTACTGTAGGACAGCCCAACTCTCATGTGAGGAAACCCAGTTGCAGGGGTATGGGTTTCATGTTGGCCAGTGACCACTGTGTGTGTTCCCACCACACCTGAGCACCAAACAGTCTGTAAAGCACGTGTCAGGGAGGCAAGACAAGTCACTCCACAGCACTGAGGTACTGAGAGATAAACACTGACAATGACAAGTTAGGGTACAGCTCCTGTTCAGGCAGCTGTATTAAGGCTGCAGGAGTTCTCTGTGGTGCTTCTGCAGTAAGAACTTGCCCAGGGTCAGAGTCGGGCTGTGACGAGGTCACTCAGGTCAGTAGAAGCACAGACCATCTTGCCTTCAAGCTGCAGAGTTTTATTCCAAGCCATTCCACAGAGGAAGGAAGCGAGGCACCCCAGCTCACCCTACCCAGGATCACTCAAGACAAGCCTGGTCTCCTGCCCCATCAAACCGTGAGAAGATCTGGGCAGCTTGAGCAGATGTGGAAGGAATGAATGTCTGGAGGGTGAGGGAGCTGGAGAGAGCAGACACGCGCTTGGGCTCTCGGACAGCTGCAGTTTGTGGGTGCCCTGACATGTGCCCCTTCTCCAGCGTGCCAGACTGTGGCCCGAGATCCTCCAGAGGCTCCTGCTGATGTCCTGAGCTCACCTCTCTTCATGATGTCCCTCCTGAACCAAGACCACACATCGTAGCACACCCCTTGCTGTCCTGATGGAGCTGGAGGGGGAGAAATCAGGGGCTGGGGATGTCTATCTGTTCCTTGACTTGTGGATCCAAGCATAGATAACTGCGTGAAGGTGTTCTGCTGGATGCCGTCCTCCAGTGACTTCATCCACTGCAGACTTCATCTGCCTCTGACCCTTGCACAATTGGTTTTTTAAATTCCATGCCTCTCTGTTCCCTCACTGTCTCTTTGCTTCCTGTCCCCTCTCCAGTGTAGGAGGGCTGGAAGATTTGTTCAGGTTTGGGCCGTCACTAAGGATTCCCTTCCTTGGAGCTGGCTCAGCACATCTCTGCAGGGAACCTGTTTTTAGCTCCATTTTTGCCTATGAAAAAAATCTCCCCCCTCCTCTCTGCCTCTCTGTCTTCCTTCCTTTCCTCCCTGGAAACATCAGCCACCTCACATCTCAGATCTTCCTGGATTAAGAAGCAGAAAGTTGCATGAGGCAGGGGCAGGTGTGCCAGGACCTTTAGGGGATGTTGCAGGGAACAGTTTGGGGCAAAGGGTCCAGCCCTGCTGCTCACCTGCAGCACCCATCAGTCTGAGGGCATGATTTCTATTCTCAGGTCTGCTTTGGAATGGCTTTGCCAGCCCTGTGGCACTCCCTGCCATGCAGGGAGGCCTCTTCCCAGAGAGGGTTGTTAGGCATTGGAACAGGCTGCCCAGAGTCTCCCTCCCTGGAGCCATGTACGAGATGGGTGTGGTGCTGAGGCACATGGTTTAGTGGTGGTTTTGGCAGGCTACCGTGATGTTTGGACTTGATGATCTAAAGGGTCCCTTCCAACCAGGACAACTCCATGATTCTGTGATTCTATGCCATCTGTTTTGGGTGGGTTGTGAGGACAGGCCACCCAGGACACGATTTGAGCCCCCATTTGAAGTTCTGTGGGAGTGCTGGAGCAGCTGAAGCCAGAGCTCACCATTAGCAAGGCCTGGGAGGAGGGAGCCTGATGCTTCAAAGTTCCCAGGCAAAGCTGTGGCCTGCTCAGCAAGGCTGTGGTCTGAGAGGTGGTGGGGTGCAGGACATGGGTGAGACCCAGCTTGGAGCTTGCAGACCCCCATTCAGGGAGAGCGTGGCACAGATGTCTGCATCCCAGATGTCACGTATCAGCAGGCTTCTTGAACAGCTGAAGAGCCAACATAGCTGTCTATGTTTCCATTTTAAAAGAGGCCTTCTGGGGAAGATCAGTCCTAGTTCAGGTCAGCAATGCAAGGGAGAAAGCAAGAAGGTTCTGGAGGGAAGGGAATCTTATGCTGGGGGCTGGAACTCGAGATGGGGGGTGGCAGGGAAGAGGGTGGTTGAGCAAAACAAACCCCCTTGCCTCTCAAGGTGCTGGATTGCTGGGGTTTGCTTGTGAAGCTCCTCCAGGGTGATGTGAAACCATCAGCCTTCACTGGAGGGCTTGTGAGGAGTTACCTGTGTCAAAGGGAAGGGCTGTGGAGAGGAGACTGGGCTCCAGCCACCTTGCCATGGTCTTGGAAGGAGCTGGCAATGTAGGATGGGGAAGTTACATGTGTCCTTCAACTGCCCAAAGACGAGCGTGTCTCATCAGTGCTACATCTTGTCATCCCTCCAAGAGTAGTCCGAGGGTACATCAGCTGGGCTCCAGGGGGTGCCCAGCCCTGGTGTTCTACTCTCCATCCCCCTGTGTGTTGGCCGTGGCCCTGTGGACAACGTAACGCTTTTCATTACAGTATTTGTATTTTTTTAATTGTGAATGGGGAGATAGTGTGCAGGTCCTTGTTACACAGGGATGTGTCTTCCATTCAGACCAGGGCTTCCCCTGGCTTTGTCAGATGTCTTTCGATGTTACTGAGAAAAATAAAGAAATAAATCATATGTATTTATAAAGGAAACAGAAACCTGCTGCTCCAATGCCTTTGTAGGAGTATTTTTAACAAAACATTTTTTCAAAATAAATGTGAATTGTAAAGTTTGAAGCATTTTCTTGTGGTTCTCTTTTCTAGGTGCTCTGTCCAACTTTGGGGCTTTCCAGTTATCCTGCTCTGGTGTGAATATTGTGGGAGACAAAACGAGGGATATTGATCTCTTTAAAGAGGAAAACATGCCCAGAATTTCTTTAGTGCCTGGGAGATTGCTTCAGGATAAGCAGTTATCACTGTTACCGTGTTAAAACCATTTAGTCTGAATAATTCATTGGCAAATGCAGCCATTTGCTCCACTTGTAAATTGTCCAGAGTAACATTTTGTCATTAACTTTTTCTTTAGTTAAAAAGATGCTGCGAATTTATATGTGCACGTTTGAGTATCTGAACTTAGCAATTCAGTGATGATGTTGCTTGGTCTTCATTATTCATGGAACAAGAGAGGTTATCTTATTCCTATGAAATCCCAGCTGCCCAACACATTGACAAACAGTTGTGAACAAGAGGAGACACCTCAAGGCAATTCAGTGCCCAAGCAACTGCCTCCCAGCTTGAACCCCATGTTGGAAGTAAATCATAGCAGTTTTCATGAGAATCTTGCTCCCTTGACAACCCTGGATGTGAAAGAAAAGGGAAAAAAGGGAAATCACATATGTAAATGATCATTGTAAATCAGTGAAAGGATCAAGTTCTATGGAAATGAACTCAATGCTTTTACCTTAATTACTATCCACAAATTCTTCTCTGCAGTAATCTTTCAACCCCTAAAGTCATGCACATTGAAAGAACGAGGTGTAGTGTAGATGATTGATATAAATAATATAGCAAATAGACTGTATAGACCATTAGCTGTCATAATCTAACATTCAGCTGCAATAAAGAGTTTGACTCATAATAAGAACATCAATAATTTAGTTCATAATCACATATCTGTGATGTCTGATTCTGTCACACTCCCAACTCCTTTCCAGAGGAGGAAGAAATTTCTGCATGCATTAGTCAGGACAAGCTTGAGTTCGCTTGTTTGTAACTGAAGTTAAGTATTTCTGGAGTCATAAGGTGCTTCTGTACCTTGAGCAATACATACATTTAGGTGTACATCTGAATCAAGGCCTGAACCTGCCAAATCCGTTCTCTGAACACGATCAACACACGACAGCTCTGAAACGTCTTGTCAATGAGAAATACTGATGGGAAGCATCAGACTGAGACCAGTGAGTCTAGCAAGCCTTTTCTTTGGCTGTCAGTCAGCATCGCTCCTCTCGGCACTACTGGAGGCAGGCAGCCAACTGTAACTTTGCCACTTTTTCTTGGGGTCGTGGACAGCCCCTAAAGGTGCTTGGCTGGAGAGCCTTGTTTCCTGCAGTGACAGCTCTTCCCAAGAGCCCAGGACTCATGAGCAGCACGGGCTGCAAGCCACAGAAGAAGAAAGACCGTAGAAAATGTGATCCCTGAGGGATCAGGTCATTCAGAACCTTATGGAAGTGGGTGCAGCTGATGCTCACCCACATGCACACTGTCAACCCACATGCAGAACATGTATGGAGTGTCTTATCAGAGCAACAAAGGCAAAACAAAGGCTGGAAAGCTCACCTCCCATCCCACTGGCCACTTCATTTGACTAGGGAAGAGTGTTGCCTCCCTTTGGGACAAGACTCAATCTGTGTTGGAAACCTCCTGAACAAACCATGGGGCCAGCACCCCATCTTTGGGCACACCTGAAATTCTTCCCAAGGAAGCCATTGTTTCATCAATATTGGTGCCAGCTTTGTGCATCAGTCTGGGCCGATCTGCTCCTGGGTCTCCCATGACTAGTTTCTGTAACCAGAGGCCTCTCAGCACCCCATTTCTCCTCCCAGCCCTACTTTCTTCATCAGGTCATCCACTCTCCCAAAGTATCTTTGTAATATCCAGTGCTGTGAGTCCCTGGTCAGCTGGGTTGTACCATCTGCACATGCAAACCCTTCAGGGAAGCTCCTGAGCCAATAACCACTTGAAAAACACGATAGAGGTGCAGAATATGCTGGGAGGTGGAACATGTGTACTTGAAGATTGTAAGAAATATGAGCAGTGTGTCCTGCTCACATTCCCTCAGGAAAGCTGAGGAGGGAAATGTTGTTCAAATATGAAACTGGTCTTGACCTGGGCTTTCAGAGCAAGCCATTAGGAAGGAATCTCAGCTGGATAGGCCTGATGTAAAACCTTGACCTTCCCAGGATATGAGCTTTTCCTTCCCTGACTTAGGAAGTCTACAGCATAATACTGTTTCTGTCCTCTGTCATCCATTTCCCAAGTAACTGGTCTGGCTGCTGCTCTGAAAGCCAGCTGGTAAGCAAACAGCAACCCAAAATCTCCCTGAAAGCTCCTCTGTTACAGTCCGTGGTGACACACCACCGTTTGCTGGCTGGTTCAGATGTCTCTCCCATCACACTGCCACAGGCTTAACTCAGTGGGCATCAGTAGAAAAACACTGATGGGGAACTGGCATGTAGCTAGAATCCATCATGAGTGCACTGGGCTGCAAATTTCAAAAGTAAGACAGACCTGAAGAGTGACATTGGAGAGACACCTTTCCACATCAGCAATCCCTGCAGACCTCCTGGTTGAAACCCATGTCTGAGATCAGGTCCAAAGAGATAAATCATGATCTCTAAAAACATGCATAATCACTGAAGCACCTACATTCCTGCCCTAGGAGATACAGGTATCTCTGTGAGTCCCTGGACTGCACAGGAGCTGCAGCACAGCTCACAACCGGTTTCCTGGTCTCCCCTCCCTTTGCAAATGTCTGCAGGCAGTATGACAGCACCACCTATTCCTACTCTAAATGCCTTCAAGCTAGGTAGGAGTCACAGGATGAACAGCTTTCAATTCCCTTCTGTCTCACCTGGAAGGAAGGCTTGACTTTAGCTTCTCTACTCAGACATCAGGATTTGGTGATCTGTCTGCTTTCCTTTGCAATGCCAGTAACAAGCCCTGAGCACGTCTTCATGATTGCCAGAGTCTGAGGCATGGTCCCTGGAAAGATCAGGCATGCTCCTTGGTAGGCTTCCCTAGGATCTCCTCATACCTCTGCCACCGCTGATGTGGCTGATGATTTCTGCAGCATCAATTTCTGTCAGGTCAAGGTCTTCCAGGTCTTGTCTGTGCCACAGTGCGTGCGTGGGAGGTCAGGGAAGCTCAGCACACGCTCTGAAGCTGTAACAGGATCTGCAGTACTGGCTTGCCAGGAAGGTTTTCTCTCTTGTTAGCAGATGCAGCGTGCTGCCTGCTCTGAATATTGTATGCTCCCTCACCCGTCTCATTCCTGTGGGTTTGGTGGAATGTTTATCTCTGATTTCATGTCAGGATTCCTTTAATTTACTGCTGAGAGCAAGGAGTCCCGTGTCATTTAGCCAATGAATATCCTTTCTACCATGCTTGTGACTTACAGTGCCTTAGAGCCTGCATGAAATGTTAATTTCTCTTAGCTGAGCTCTGAGTTTGCTTTCTCCCTCAGCACAATGCAGGGGAAGCTCTTGCAGCCTACTTCCCATTCAATTTCCTGGTTGTCTGTGTGCCTCTCCCAGGTTTTTCCCTTATCTGGTGCTAGTCAGAGCTCTGAAAAAAAAAAAACCCAAACTTCTGCCATTTTTGCAATGTGCTACTTCATAATGTATAAAATCTGACAGTCTGAGGCACAGCTTGTATCCCAGGTATCATGCTTTCCTTCTTCTGGCTTTTTCTGGGCTGCACTTTTGCAGAATGGTTGATCTTCCTGTGATTCTTAGATACAAGACCATTGTGAGGCATTTTTTCTTCAGGCATTTTATCCATTGTCTGCACTATTTCTCTTTTGCATATTTATCTCCTCTCTCCTATATTTCTTCATTGGCTTTTCAGTTTTGACACATTTTTTCTTCATTTTTTCTCCACTTACCTCTGGGTCTGCTGCATTTTGTTTATCATTTGCTTGCCAGCTTCATTTATCTCTCTGCCACTCAGAGAAATAAGTAAGGGCCTTGCTTGTTCTCATCAGGGCTTCGTTATCCTTTATCCTTTTTATAACCATTTCCAGTGCATTTAGTAGCCAAACCAAATGCAATGAGCATCCTAACTTCTTGTTGTGCCAGTTCCACTCAGAGCTCCCCCTTTTCCATAATGTTTTTGCATTCACCTGCTCAGGGACAGGGTCTAGTGCAATATTTCTTATTGTACACCCTGAAATAGCTTTAGGATCTGCAGCTCCTTTCCAATGCACTTTTAGTAGCAGAACATGATGAAAGCTTTGTCTCTCCAGCTCTTTCCAGGCTGATTCTTTCCAGGAATATGCATTTGTGATGGAGATTCCCATTTGTTCCCAGCCACCACAGTATGATGAGAAACACTGGAACAGGAATGGGGACCAAGGACTGAGCTGGTACTGAACTTGAAGGAGTGATTGTCCATCAAAGATGCTATCAAGCAGTCCAAGGTTGCCTGAGTGTGTTTCTGAAGGAATAGGCTCCTTTCCTAAGGTCTAACCACAGCCTCTGGGGCTTCAGCTACTTTTGCAATAGGTCTTCAGAAGAAGACATATTCCTTTCTTTAGAGAGACTCAAATGAAGAATTATGTATTATAATATAACTCATATTAACCCTCTTCTTTCCAAACTTTCATTATCATAAGGGCTGAATTTTTACTTGTTTTAAAATTCATGTCCAAGCTGTTTCACACTTCTAAGGACTGGATTATTAATTTTTAGTGAGGTATGGAATCATAGAATCATAGAATTGTAGGGGTTGGCAGGGCCCTGGAGAGCTCCTGGGGTCCAACCCCCTGCCAAAGCAGCTCCCAGCTCAGAGTGCACAGGGCGGCGTCCAGACGGGGCTGGAATCTCTCCAGAGATGGAGACTCCACACCCCCTGGGCAGCCTGGCCCAGGGCTCCCTCACCCTCACTGGGGAAAAGTTCTGCCCCAGCTTGGGGGGGAACTTCCTCTGCTCCAACTTGCAGCCATTGCCCCTTGTCCTGTCCCCACAGACACTGAGAAGGGGCTGCCCATTTCCCCTGCATCCCATCCTTCAGCTAGTGATAACCATGAAGAAGGTCCCCCCTTAGTCTTCTTCTCTCCAGGCTGAACAGCCCCAGCTCCCTCAGCCTTTCCTCACAGGGGAGATGCTCCAGGCCCTTCAGCATCTCCAGAGCCTCCTCTGGACTCTCTCCAGCAGATCCCTGGCTGGTTGATCCCAGGGAGCCCAGCACTGGACACAACACTCCAGTGGGGCCTGAGCAGGGCAGAGCAGAGGGGGAGGATCCCCTCCTGGGACCTGCTGGCCAAACTTCTCCAACTTCTTTTTGTCATTGTGGACATGGACCTATTTTAATCAGGCTTCAAGCAGTGTGGATTTGCATTTTGCACTCTTACTCCTTGATGCCATTTTTTGGTTAACATTTTAATACACACATAAGGGGCTTTGTTGTGATCTTGATGGAGAAATTAGACAAACTACAAAATGCAGTGCAATACAAGTGACCATCCAGGCTGACTACAAGCACAGCAAAAAATAAATCTGCAGCTCTCTGGATTTGTTCATCAAACAAATTGACCTGTATTTCAGGTCAATCTAATAACTGTAAACTGACAAGATGAAATAAGAGAGATCATAGAGTGCTGTGGGTCTCGATTAATCAGATCAGGACACATATAGGAAAGTAATATTTATGCCAGTTAGTACGTGATTCATGAGAAGTTATGGAGTTGTGAATACTCTGAATGGGAAGATTTGTGGAGAGGTAAATAAATGCAGTGCCAGCAGGCTTACAGTGGAAAGTGAGTAACAAATCATTCATGTACCAAAGCAGGGAAAGAGGGCAGTGTGCTCAAATCCAAATGGAATTATTTCATAGGCACACACAGAACTCCTGAGGAATTTCATCAGACTGGAAATGACAATTTTTTTTCTTCCTTTTTGGTTCTAGAGACTCTCCAAGTGTCATTTCTTCTTTCTGTTTTACAAATGTGAATGCCTATAGATGTTATTCTGAACCAGAGGTAGGACTGTTTCATTTTGAAAATGTCACAGGTAAACAGTCTGACTGTTCAGGAGGATGATTGGCTGTGCAAGGGTCTAAGAAGAAATGTCTGGATTTTACAAAGTTCCCATTCTCTCCTGTTGAAAAGATTTTTCCAGCCACAACATGATTTTTCACTCATTTCCATCCTTCCTGAACTCTTCCTTCTTTGCAGATTTGCCATTTGCAACAAATCTACACAGATAAAATATCTGTGTGTTTGCAGGTGTGTACAAAAGGCTTCAGTTCCACAGGCAAATAGCACTCAGTAAAGGTATGCCTGACAGCTACCAGCTGTGAGCTACAACTGGAGTAACTATGGGACACAGGACTAGAGGGTGTCTTAAGTACATTTGCAGCTGACACCAAACTGGGAGGAGCTGTTGACTCTGCTGAGGGTGGAGAAGCCTTGCAGAGCCCTGGACAGATCAGAGAGCTGGGCAATCCCCAACACCATGAAGTTTAACAAGGGCAAGTGCTGGATTCTGCCCCTGGGAAGGGGAACCCTGGCTGCACACTACAGACTGGGGGATGAGATGCTGGAGGCCAGCCATGCTGAGAGGGATTTGGGGGGCTTGGTCAACAGCAAGTTAAACATGAGCCAGCCCTGTGCCCAGGCAGCCAGGAGGGCCAACCATATCCTGGGGTGCATCCAGCATGGCATGGCCAGCGGGTCCAGGGAGGGGATTGTCCTGCTCTACACTGTGCTGGTGCAGCCTCACCTCGAGTCCTGGGCGCAGGTCTGGGCACCACAGGACAAGAGGGACAGGAAGCTCGTGGGGAGTGTCCAGAGGAGGGCAAGAAGGATGGGGAAGGGTCTGGAGGGGAAGCCTTATGAGGAGAGGCTGAAGTCCCTGGGTTTGTTCAGCCTGGAGAAGAGGAGGCTGAGGGGAGAATCATCATGGTCTGTGGCTTCCAGACAAGGGGCAGCAAAGGGGCAGGCACTGATCTCCTCTCTTTGGGGATCAGGGATTGAACCTGAGGGAGCAGCATGAAGCTGTGACAGGGGAGGTTTAGGTTGTATATTAGGAAGAGGTTCTTTACTGAGAGGGGGTCGGGCACTGGAACAGGGTCCCCAGGGAAGGGGTCACAGAACCCAGCTTGACTGAGTTCAAGAAGCACCTGGACGATGCCGTCAGTCCCATGCTCCGAACTGGCTGGCCCTGTGTGGAGCCAGGAGTTGGACTTGATGATCCTTATGGGTCCCTTCCAACTCAGTGGTTAGAAAAAAAAAGGTAATGTGAATTTACTGAAATGAAATAACATCATAAATCCAGGTATGGTTTAGGAAAATGTGCCCAGAATCATGTTAGCAGCCAGCAGATCTCAGTGGGCTGTACCATGGCAATAAGTACTGATAGCACAGCATAGAGGAGTGAAAATGGGAGGGTGAACCAAACTGAAAAACACTCTTGTACAGATTAAAACATGGTTTTAATTTTTTAATATTTATTGGACCGGGGGGGTCAGGGGAAGAGAAGGAAGATTAATCAGTAATTAATTTCTTTCACTGAGAAGATGTAAACTTAATTAATTTATTTGTACATGAAAAGAAAATTTGCGTTTGGTTTTCAGTAAACAACAGATGTCTAAAATACCTGAAGTTAGAAAATAATTACTTGTATACATTTTCTCATGTTCTTCCCTTCTGATTTGGTGGTTGGAGGAGGTACTACTCTGTCTTTGTTTCCTCCTTGACTCTAACTCTGCCGCTTTTCCAAAGATGAGGAAGAGGTGTCTCATTGGATACTGCCTTGGAAGGAATTGGTTTTCCTCCCTTGGAAATCTCCTGACCAATTGTTTTGCCGCTTTCAATCAGACATGATGCTTTAAGATCTCTTTGTCACCCTTCTTTATACCACACACCGACATTAAGTGTATTCAATGACCTCTGTTCCTGCCCTCTCATGTGCCTTGTGCCTGTCTCAGACTCTTTAAGAGCAGCATCTCCATTCGGTTACTTTGCTTGTTGAGTATGTGTCAGATAATTCTCACATAATGCACAGTTTTCCACACTGAGCCCCAGTGTTCTTTCTCCTGCATTTGTATCCTCTTCTATCTCCAGATTTTTCATTATCTATCATTATTATGATTCTCTGAATGTCAGCTGGAGATCACCGGGTGATTTCAGGAGCGTGGTATCTGCCCTTCTCCCACAGCAGACTATTATAATAGCTGTCTGATCCAGCATTACTGACACAGTGCTCAGGCTAAAGACAGTCACATAATGACCCAACATTATTTCTGATCACATCCTTAAATCAACACACTGGTACTCCTGCTGGTAGCTATTCTCAGCCTCTTCTACAGATACTATCCCACTAAAAGCCACAGAGATGCTTGTTGGCTCACTGGGAGTGGACTACCCATACCTTATGGGTAAGATTTCCACAGTCATGTTGTCTTTTCTATTCCCCTACCACTCAGTCAGGTATCAACGACACGTAGATTTGGGTCTGACAGCAAGGCATATGTAGCACCCATGGGTGCTTTTACCAACTGTGACTGTCTCTTTTGTCTCCACTGGTATTTCCACTCAGGTTAACGTGAGGAAGGTTGATGTGCAAAGAGGAAATGTGTGCCTTCACTGGCAAGAAATGTAGCTGTCAGTTATTAGGCAATGAGTGAACAGAAGTGAAGGGATGTCCCATCAGACAATCAAAGCAGTGGTAGAGAGAGGAGGAGATGCAGTGACTTTAGCTTTCCTCGAGTTTCATGTGGCAGTGCCTTACCTTTATTCAGTAATAGATGTATGTTAGGAAAGAACCTAAGAGCCTCTCTGGGAGTTACAGACTAGAAAATCTTCATTTTTCTTCAAATTAACATTTCTGACAGTCCATTTTGACTTGAGGCTGTCAAGATCCTCTCTTCCTTAGTCAAGACCAACCCATGGTCTGCATCCCACTGTGTTTTCTTCAGCCTCACTGGTGTTGCCTCTGGTAACTGGGTTCCCCATCGGGCTGGGGTGTCTGTGCCCTTGTGGACCACATCACTGCTACCACCAGCGGGCAGTTCTGTGGCTGTGTCGTCTGACCTCCTTCCCAGCACGTTGTGAGTAATCCCTGACCAAATTTCTGCTTACATAAAAAAAAAGTACTCCAGAGAATTTTATTTGCAAAAACACTGGTAACAGCAGCTGTTCATCAGCCCAGAGTTGCCATTAGATGGGATCCAGTGCAAGATGGATGCCTGGTTTCTTCCACCAGTCCTGTCAGAAGGCTTTTTTCATCGGCATTTGCCTTACACAAAGTGTACACAAACAGTGTTCTGCTAAAGGGATAGGAAAGGCCAATGCTTGGTGATTCCGGTGGAGAGAATTTTCTGTCTAACTTGTGTTGGGAAAAACATTTCAGGAAAATAAAACCACAGCACATCAAGGTCACAGGAGAGCTTACCAATTCTAACTGCTCAGTGGCCTGGATTTATGATTTTTTTTTTCTTTTCCAATTAACTTCACCTCCTCTAAGTGGGGATTTCACACCCCTTGTGTTGAGCAAATTGGTGTCTGGATTTTTATGAACTTTGGCAGGAAAAAGTAGCCAGCGAACCAAGAAAAATCCAGAGCCTTCGGATGGGGCCACCTAGGCTTTCAGGCTCACGTCTGAGCCAAAGGAATTATTGTGAGAGGCCCTTTGATGAGTAAAGGCGATAATTTCGATGCGATTTATAATGAAATATTGTTGTGTATCTCCATTCTTCCAGAACCTCCTCCCACCGCTGGAGTTTTGTTTGAGTTATTTATGCATGGGTGGTGTGCTCTGAATGCCTGGCTAGCATTGATGGATATTACACTTGATGTTTTTCCTTATGTCCCTTTGGTGGTGCAAATGTGAGAAAGGGCAATGAACTTTCGATGACTCTCTTGTATAACCAAAAAAAAAAAAATAATAAAAAAAATAAAAGGTTCTTCCACCGGGTTCAAAAGTTCAGCGCGTCAGGAGGAATCATCTTCTTGGCGCCATTGCACGAGGGGCGGGAGGGTTTTGGGGAGGGTTTTCTCCTCCTGTAGCAAAAGGTAATCACTCCAGCATGCAAATTTGGTAATTATCACCAACGCTGGCTTGCAAACCAGCATGCTGATAAATTCTTTGCTGTGGTTTCATTAGCCTCCCTGACCCAATGGGGTGGGTTTGCTGCTTACACTGGAGGATGAGAAGCTCTTGGCGTGCCATTCACTGCGGTAATGGCGCCTCAGGGTCCCTTCAGTCTCCGCTCGCTGGGGTTGGTAGAGTCAAAAAAACCAAGGTCTTTCCCCATCAGGGGGAGAATGATGGGGAGGAAACATGGAGAAAGAGCAAAACAAAAACATTTGATCAGGGATTACTCACAACGTGCTGGGAAGGAGGTCAGACGACACAGCCACAGAACTGCCCGCTGGTGGTAGCAGTGATGTGGTCCACAAGGGCACAGACACCCCAGCCTGATGGGGAACCCAGTTACCAGAGGCAACACCAGTGAGGCTGAAGAAAACACAGTGGGATGCAGACCATGGGTTGGTCTTGACTAAGGAAGAGAGGATCTTGACAGCCATCAAGTCCCTCTGGAGAGGGAAAAAATAGTTGGAATTTTTTGTTTCTTACTGAACTCAGGGCTTGGGCCTTTCCAAATGCAGTGTTTCATCAAAGCACACTACTCTGGAGAAATCTGAAAGGCAACTAAGTCTAAAAATAAATGTGTTGGCAAGAAAAGGCCATTCTGAAAAAGGGCCATCATTTTGGCTGGCCAAGAAAAACCTAACCAGATTCTATACATGAGGGAAAAAATCCCACCAAACAAGCCCAAACACCAACTTCACTGTAGTTAATAAGAACAACTTAATGGTAAATGGTTTCTCTAGATGATGAGCCGTGGACTGAAATGGAGCATTAGGTTGCTCAACTAGTGGGCCATGTTGATCGTGAATCAGCCTTTCCTTAGCATGGTTATGGGACCTCAGGGGCAGAAAGGTCAAACAAATCTAACAGGGTCCTCAGCAGAGAATGACATCTTCATGAAAGAGGGTGTAGCACCACATTTCCAACCAGAGGTATCTGCTAGAGGAGCACTGCCCCAACCGTGGAGCATCTGTGGGACAAGGGAACGTGGAGGTCAGTGGTGGGGCAGACATGCTCTATCCTGATCTCCTCCTGGTTATTCCTGGGTTTAGAGGCCTCTCCCAGTGGCTTTTTGTGAGTCTTGACTGAAATGGCTGGCTGCAGGATTGTGTACATGGCAGGTGCATCCTGGAATCTCTTGGCAGCAATCATACCGTGCTGTCAGTACAACAGGTCCAAAGCTATGCCGCTTAGTGTCCAAATAGGACATGTGGCTAATGCATCCTTCTGAAGAGTCTCAGTGCCTTGCACTCACTTACAGAGACAACCATCTGCCCCTGCAGCAAGTGGCTGGGGCCAAGACTTATCCCCACATCATCACAGACACGTGGATGTACACAGCCATGCATGCATTCATATGCATGTACAGGTGTTTTAAAGAAAAGGATTTAGTGAGATGCATTTGACTCACCTTCCCACTTGTTCAGGTCCATCCATGCACTGTAACAACCCAGAGCCAGTCTGAATCAGCCCAGATCCTGTGTCTGACAGCACTGGATGCTTTCAGTCTTCTTGAAATGACACAGGTCCTGCTGGAGGAAACTGGGGATGCAAGACAATGTCTGCTAAGAACTTCTCTTTAACTACAAAGAAGGCAAACCGTTTCTGGGCAACATTAGGAGGATTGTGATAAGCCAATTAAGAGAAAGTAGTTTCCCGTCTGGTCCGTGCTGGTGAGGACAAACATCATGACTGTGGCCAGTCTGGGGGACCCTCCTGCTTTGAGAGGGATATAGATAAAGAGGAAAGAGGTCAGCAGATGGTGACAAAAACAGTCCTAACACAGCTTCCTGGCCCACAGGCAAGCATGCAGAGAGTTGGACTGGGTTATCCAGATGAAGAGGGACTTGAAGGAGGATCTAATAGTAGCTGCAGCTACTTGAAGGCAGTTGCAGAGGATGGAGCAGAGATTCTCAGTGGTGTTACACAATGTAGCAAGGGGGAATAGATAAACATTTCTGATGAGGTAATTTAGTTTGGACACCAGCAGAAGTGCATCTCTGTGACAGCTCATCTCACTGTACTGTATGTGGGAGTCAGACAACCCCCGTGACAGCTAAAGATCATTGAAAGCTCCCCTGGACTGCTTGTTAGATAGGGCTGGTAAGACCTGGTGTCACAAAGCACTTCTTTGCCCTACACACTTCTAACAGTTTAACTCTCATTCTATTGGCCACCTCTTTGTCCCTGTAGACTCAATAATGCCACATTTGTGCCCAGTTTACCATTTCACCACATCTTCTATTTGGTATTCCTTTTTCTAACTGCCCAGATGCAGTCCTACTTATACCCCAGACCTGGTGGTTTATTTAACCTTTCTATCCCTGCAGCCTGTGGCCCATTTTTTCCAATCAGATCTTCTTTGACATACCAGCAGTACACTCCAGACTCAGGGTAAGTATATGTCCACTAGAAATAGTGACTTCTATTCAGGTGTCTGCAATGTCATCCACATCTTCCTGTCACAGTTGTTCTGACCATGAAGTCAGCAGCTTCCTTGTGGTAGCCTAACTCATCCACCCTCCTGTAAGTGTTGTTCTCTGTGTCTGAAAGGACAGTGCAATTGCTTAGAGATAACACATTTCTAAATTTCTACAAGCAATTACAGGTCATAATACGTTCAAGTAAACCCTTGCTCAGTGACAGTAACATCACAGTAACATGAATGTCCCTGTGAGTTCACAGTCCTTCTGGGAAAGATGAAGAACACCTCTGCAGCCAGGTAGACCCACATCTTCTCCAGTACAAAGAGTGGGTCCCTGCACCCTTCTCTGTATTTGTGTGCTTTGTGATGTTCCTTAAACTACCCTCACAATCCTTTTTGTGCTCTAGGTCATTACTGGATTCTGGCAGAGGCTGTGGGGTGAAGCATGGGCACATGTCAGAGACTCTGTGCTCCTCAGGAGTCTCCATGGCTCCCTTAATATTAACCTTTTTTCAGCAACATCCAGTGGGCAGTCTACAGCTGCTGGCAGCCAGGTGTTTCAGGATAAAAAAGGTGGTATGCAGGTTATTTAGTGTGTCCAGAGAAGGGAAAAAGCTGGTGAAGCATCTGGAGCAAGAGCCCTGTGAGGAGCTGCTGAAGGGAGTGTAGTCGTTGAGCCTGGAGGAGACTGATTACTCTCTACAATGACATGAAAGGAGGTTGCAGCTAAGCAGGTGTTGGTCTCTTTTCCCAAGTAACAAGCAACAGGACAAGAGGAAATGACCTCAAGTTATGCCAGGGGAGGTTTAGATTCAATATTAGGAAAAATTTCTTCACCAAAAGGGTTGTCAATCACTGGAACAGGGTGCCCAGGGAAGCAGTTGAGTCATCATCCCTGGAGGTGTTTATATGTGTATATGTGGTGCTTAGGGACATGGTGGGGACTTGGCAGTGCTGGGTTGACAGTTGGACTTGATGATCTCAAAGGTCCTTTCTAACATAAATGATCATATGATTCTGTGTTGCTTCTCTGCCTTGTGGTGCTGCATCTCTTGAAGAAGAGCTGGAACATCTGACTTCTACAATGACTCTCCCTGCCTAAGTTGAAGATGAGGAATGCTGAGACAGCCTTCAGGAAAGCTGAAACACAGGATTCTAGCAGGATTTTCGTTACCACAGGTTAGCCCAGATTGAATGTATGCTTATTAGTGGCACTGGGATGCATGTACCCCATTGGACAGCTTCCCCTGGTTTGACTTAGGCAGAGGAGTCTCTGCCAGCTGAACATAATGCCATGGCACTTCTATGGTGAGACCTATCCCATTATCCCTATCCCCTTTCAAGTGACACAGCACCTGTCCACCAATCCCCACACCCACTTCTGGGAGAACCAAGTGTGCCAGTTCTTTGTCATTCTGGGAAAAAACCTTACCTTCTCCATTATACCACCAGCCAAACACACTTGCTTCTCCATCTAGGACGGCATGAAGAACGTGGAAAAATTAGATGGGGAAGGAAGAAAACTTTGGATTTTAAGGGAGGATATTTTTTTGGATGCTTTCTGGTAAGGCTGAGAGTGGCATTTCATGAATGTATCAACAGTGGTACGTGGACACAGTTGTGTCCTTGGATCCCTGGCACATTTGAGAGACTTTTTCCTGGAAAATAGATGGAGCTGCTAACAGCAATGCACTGGTTGCTGCAGAGCATCAGACTGCCTCTCTTTGCAAAATGGAAAGTCACTCCCAACACTTGCTCTGACATTTCCTAAAAGGTTGCACTCATCTTCATAAATGGAACTTTGAAGTGTTTTGGGCTGCAACACAAGTCAGTGTCTTGGGACGTGAGAGCCAGTGAAGGAGATAAAGCTGAAGTTTTCCAGAGGGTGACTGCAGCAAGTGATGGATTGGGTGAAATAAAAAAAAAAAGGTTTTTTGGACTGTGATTGCTATGTCCAGGGTAGAAGTTTAGCAGCTTCAGAGCAAACTTGGTTGCCTGTTGTTCAGGGGCCAGTTCTGTCTCTGCTCATTTTTTTCTTCCTGGTTAGTGCTCCGTGACTGATGAGGATCTCAGTAAAACACAAATTGATTTGCTTGGCTTTCATGGTCACCTCTGGACTGTAATTACTCAGGCAGGAAAAATTAATTAGTTCAGTGTGGGCCTACTGCTGCTCTCCAAGCACTGCTGAATCTTAATTGGAGAGCTCCAGAGAAAGGTGCTGATTCACACCATGGGGTGGGGATTTTTCCAGGGACAGAGAGTGGAAGGATAAATGGGGCTGAAGGTCAAGACGTTGTCTGTTCCAACATTAGCAGATGTACTTTCTTTCCTCTCCTTATAAAGAGCCCCTCAAAACCTACTTGACTCTTTCAATCCACAACTAAACCTATGAATTCAGTCATACAAGTATCTACACACATCTTTTGGGGGTATGCAGTCTTCATTACAGGTGAGGAGAAAGCTGAGGTACTCAACAACTTCTTTGCCTCAGTCTTCACAGCTCTTCTCCTCACCCCTCCTGGGTCTGTGGACATCAAGATGGGGCACAAGGGGTAAAGCCCCTCCCACTGTAGGGGAAGATCAGGTTCATGACCACCTGAGCGGCCTGAACATATCTAAGTCTACAGGACCTGATGAGATGCATCCCAGAATCCTGAAGGAATTGGCTGATGTAGTGGTTGACAAGCCACCCTCCATCATACATGAAAGGTCTTGGTGGTCAGGGGAAGTCCCTGGTGACTGGAAGAAGAGCAACACTGCCCATTTTTGAAAAGGGTCAAAAGGGTGACCCAGGGAAGGACTGACCTGTCAGCCTCACCTCTGTGCCTGGGAGTATCATGGAACAGATCCTCCTAGAAGTTATGCTAAGGCACATGGAAGACAAGGAGGTGATTCAAGACAGTCAGCATGACTTCACCAAGGGCAAATCCTGCCTGACCAACCCAGTGGCTTTCTGTGATGGGGTGATCACACAAAAAGCAATGGGTATAATTTGGATTTCTGTAAAGCCTTTGACACAGTCCCCCACAACATCCTTTTCTCTAAGTTGGAGAGAGATGGATTTGATGAGTGGACTGTTGGGTGGATAAGGAATTGGTTGGATAGTCGCATCCAGAAAGTAGTCATCAATGGCTTGATGTCCAGACAGAGGTCTGTGACAAGTGGTGTCCCTCAGGGGTCCGTGCTGGGACTGGTACTATTTAATATTTTCATCAATGACATTGACAGTGAGGTTGAGTGCACCCTCAGCAAGTCTGCTGATGACACCAAGCTGAGTGGTGCAGTTGACATGCCAGAAGGACAGGATGTCATCCAGAGGGACCTGGAGAAGCTGGAGAAGTGGGCCCATGTGAACCTCATGAAGTTCAACCAGGCCAAGTGCAAGGTCCAGCACCTGTGTCAGGCAATCCTTATCCTCAGTACAAGCTGGGAGATGATGTGTGTCCTTGTTCTGTCCAGGCCAGAGTTAACCTTCCCAAGCAGTCAGCACAGGTGAGCTGAGTCAGCCTGGGCTGTTTTCCCCACTACCTGACATCAATCCCCCATAAAAGGACCCGGTCAGGGAGGAGCACTCCTGGGTGCCTCCAGGGCAGTCCAAGTGCAGCTGTGGTGTTGGACTGGTCCTTGTGTTGTGGAGTTATTTTTGGGTTGGTAAGGTGCTCTGTGTTATCACTGGGTGTGAGTGTAATTTGCAACACGCTGCTATTGCTTCCCTTTCACAGTGCATTTGTCAGCAAGCTGTCCTCATCCCAACCCACGGAGGCTCCGTCTGTTTCTCCTCCACGAGTGAGCGAGTGGTGTTTGGGGCTGAACCACCACAGTGTGACAGAGAACAGCCCTGCAGAGAAGGACTTGGGTGGCTGGTAGACAAGAAGCTCAATGTGAGCCAGCAATACGCATTCACAGCCCAGAAGGCCGACCGTGTCTTGGGCCTCATGAAAAGAAGCGTGGCCAGAAGGTCAAAGGAGCTCTTGTGAGACCTCACCCTGCACTATTCTATCCAGTTGTGAGTCCCCAACATAAGAAGGACATGGAACTGTTGGAATGGGTCCAGAGGAGGGCTGTGAGGATAATTAGAGGGGTGGAGCACCTCTCCTATGAAGACAGAAAAAATTGGGGTTGTTCAGCCTGGAGAAGAGAAAGCTCTGGGGAGATCTTATAACAGCCTTCCAGTACCTGAAAGGGGCTCTACAAGAAAGCTGGGGATGGGCTTTTTAGAAGGTCATGTAGTGATAGGATGAGTGGGGGTGGGTTGGATATTAGGAAGAAATTCTTCACTACAAGGGTGGTGAGGCACTGGCTGCTCAGGTGGGTGGTGGATGTCCCCTCCATGGAGGTGTTCAAGGCCAGGTTGGATGGGGCACTGAGCACTGGGGTTGCAATTTGATGATCTTTAACATGCCTTCCAGCCCTAGCTGTTCTATGATTCTATGAGTAGAAAAACAATATTCAATTGTTGGTAAATGTTCTCTGAGTCACGCACGAGCAATTACTCTCACTGCTTTCCATGAGGCCACTGCTAATAACAGTATAGCACTGACATTTCATGTCACTGTGTTTGGGACAGTATATATGAGCTTCTGGGACAGGTCTCTCTGGGAGAGACATACCTCCCAAAGGTATTTCTGTTAGAAGACAGCTCGTGACAATGTACTTTGCTGAGAAGACAGACCCAGACCTCCCCTGTTGTTTTATTTGCTGAACTATTTTCATTTTGGCATCCACCTGCTTCCCTCCATCCCTCCAGTTTCATTATTATTGGGTGCAAACTGCATGCAACAGGTTTGCTTTTAGCTTTGCAATGAAAGAAATACTGAACATCCTGGTTGTTGAGGATCAAAGCGTGGAACGTTACCACACGTTGGTGTGGGTGACTGCATGAGAGAAAGATGAGGAAATGAAATTCAGAAGAGTATGTTTTTCAGACAGCTCCCAGAGATTATTACAGCTTGGCTGTGGGTTTGCTTCACTCCCCATGTGTTCATACCCAACAGCAAGTATTGGCACAGTGAGAGCCAAGCAGGATTTTCTCATAGCAGACCAGCCCTGCTCACAGATTTGCTAATTAAATTAAGTTGTGTTAGCAAAAATGCCTTTGCTGAGCTCAAAATATTTAATGTTGTGGTTTGGTGGGTTTTGGTTTTGTGGGTTTCCTTGTGGTTTTTTGTTTTCTTAAGGATCTGAGACTTGAAACTCACACTAAATCTGTAGTGGAGATAGTGTGCACTCCTGCCTGGGTTCATGATGGGGGCACAGAGCCTGGGATGTTGTTCATTAGTGAAGCAGACACCTATGGCACCTTTACTTTTGCTCTTCTCTCAGAAATTTTTTGGTTTCAGAAGCAAGGTTTTATTGAGGAAAGAGAAATCCTGCTTTTGCAGCCCGCTCTACATCTAATGTATTTCTTGTAAGTTGACTGCTGATGTTGAAATAGGTAATGCAAGTCATGTCCTCTCTGCATTAAAGTAATTGCTGGGTAGGAGGAGGGGGTTAGTTACAATTTGTCTTCCACAACATTTCTGCACTGCAAATCTTATTGTTTTGACCCGAGGGCCAAATCTCCATCCAGACTCCCATTTTAACCATTGCAATTAAAAGCTCTCACCAAAGCCTCTCAACCTGCAGATTGCTGCTGCTTTTCACATCATTTTAATTTCATTTTTCATTCACTTCCACCATACCTTCTCCCTCTGTCCACTCCATTTGAGGGTGGACAGTCATAAAAACAACAGCTTCAAATTCCCTGACAGCATGAAGAACTGCACTGAGGAAATTCAGTGCTATTTCTTACAAATCAATGCACCACGCTGATCCTTTCAGGTGAGAGTAAATATTCCAGCAAGTATTGGGCAGGAAAAATCTAGTTTGTGAATGATAACTGCAGAAGAGGACCTGGGAGGAAATGATGGGTCACAAAGGGAGTTTGGGTCAGGAATAACACATTGCTATTAAAAGAGAAAATAGGAAAGGAAAAAAAGAGCATATTTACATATATATATTAAAAATATATATTATTAATATGTATTATATATATAATATATATAGAACATATGAAAGAAAAAGCATATTTACATTTATATTATTAATATGTATTATATATGTATATATAACATTTCTAGAAAATATGAAAGAAAAACATATTTACATATATAACGTATATATTATTATGTATTATATATGTATATATAATATATAGAAAATAAGAAAGAAAAAAGCATATTTACATATATAACATATATATTATTAATATGTATTATATATGTATATATAATATATAGAAAATATGAAAGAAAAAGCATATTTACACATATAAAAATATATATTATTAATATGTATTATATATGTATATATAATATATAGAAAATATGAAAAAAAGCACATATTTACATATATATGTAAATATGCTTTTTTTTTCTTTCCTATTTTCTCTTTTAATAGCAATGTGTTATTCCTGACCCAAACTCACTTTGTAACCCATAATTTCCTCCCAGGTCCTCTATATTATATATATATATATAAAATGTGTATATATATATATTTTATATAAATAATTTGCCTTTATCTATCCATGTGCAGTAAACATTTTGTTTGTTACTCAGGATGGGAAGGGTCACGGTACTATAGCCAGTTTAGGGAACTACATTTTGAGAATGAGGTATACCAATTGGATAGATTTCTCTGAGGAAAAAAATGAATTTGAGGTGTTTGTTCTGAGGAATAGCTGATTTAGGGGACATATGAAAAGAATGAGGGAATAACCTTGTGAACCGTATCTATTACAAATAGGCTAGGAACTAGTGGGTTTCATTTGCATGACAAGATTTAGAGGTGCAGCAACAGTCTTGGGAACCCCAAAAAGTCTTTCCAATGATTACAGGATTTATTGCTGCTTTGTAGGCTGGAACAAGGAACCCTGAGCCTGGCTTTGAGCTTGGTGGTTCATATCATAGAATTGTAGGGGTTGGAAGGGCCCTGGAGAGCTCCTGGGGTCCAACCCCCTGCCAAAGCAGCTCCCAGCTCATAGTGCACAGGGCGGCGTCCAGACGGGGCTGGAATCTCTCCAGAGATGGAGACTCCACACCTCCCTGGGCAGCCTGGCCCAGGGCTCCCTCACCCTCACTGGGGAAAAGTTCTGCCCCAGGTTGGTGGGGAACTTCCTCTGCTCCAACTTGCAGCCATTGCCCCTTGTCCTGTCCCCACAGACACTGAGCAGGGGCTGCCCATGTCCCCCTGCATCCCATCCTTCAGCTAGTGAGAAACATGAAGAAGGTCCCCCCTTAGTCTTCTTCTGTCCAGGCTGAACAGCCCCAGCTCCCTCAGCCTTTCCTCCCAGGGGAGATGCTCCAGGCCCTTCAGCATCTCCAGAGCCTCCTCTGGACTCTCTCCAGCAGATCCCTGGCTGGTTGATCCCAGGGAGCCCAGCACTGGACACAACCCTCCAGTGGGGCCTGAGCAGGGCAGAGCAGAGGGGGAGGATCCCCTCCTGTGACCTGCTGCCCAGGGGCCAGACTCTCCCCTTGCCCTTGTTGTTCCCCCTCTCGTCTCTCCCTGCCCAGCTCTCCAGCCTGGCCAGGTCTCTCTGGATGGCAGCGCAGTGTCCTGTGTGTCAGCCACTCCTCCCAGCTCTGGATCACTGGCACTTGCTGAGGGTGGATGCTGTTCCCTCATCAAGGTCTCAATGAAGATATTAAACAGGCCTGGACCCAACACCGAGCCCTGGGGAACAGCACTGGTCACAGGCCTCCAGTCAGATTCTGCTCCAAATATGGATTTGTTAGGTCTGCTTTGCGTTTTGCCAATGACTTATTTTGTCAGTCTTACTGGACAATTTTCCAGGCAAGTTGGAGTTACTTGGGCATCACCCACATAATTAAACTATTCCCGTGTGAAGGCGGATTCATCTGTATTTAATCTGACAGATGTGCCCATTTTCTGTCCTATCAGGAGGTGTTTGGGTCATCATACTAACTTCAGTTCTGCACCAGCTCCATTGTTTGAGTGAGTGTCTGAAATTTTTATAGGAAAAGGGCTTTTCATACAAAATCATTTGTGCAAAATGAAACTTTTCATTGAAAAAAAAAATCATTATCATTTAAATGCTCTGCTTTTCACAAACTTACTGGTATATAAAATTGATATTTTAATCAAAGCGTTACTAAACATCTATCAAACTAATTTAAATAATTACTGTTTTGCTGTCTTTACAGTAGACACAATTTTCTGTAAGCAAATGCAAATGAGCAAAGAGTGAGTATTTCAAAAATGGGTTTATTAGCTTTAGAAGAAATTTTCCTTAGAATCTGATAGATTGTGTAGAACAAAATATATATTGGATCCAGTTAATGGAAAACATTTAATAGTCTTGATATGTTAAAAAATAATTTCCCTGTTTTTACCAGTTTGGCTCTATGTAAAAAGCATTCTTACATTAAAAATTTGGTAATGATTTAACCACATGGCCCCTCTTTCTAGCAGATAAAATGCCTCTCGATTATTGTGAGCATTTTCATTCAAACATTTGCTCCTGCTTCAAGACACCAAATGTAACTGAAAGGGGGAATGCATTTTCTCCAGGCCTATGGGTTGAGCATAACAGGTCCAGTGCAATTTTATTAATAGGGTGGATTTTTAGAGCTTCAGAAAATGCTCCAGGGTGAATACCACTATTTTTGATGTCTATTTAGCCACAGGACTACAAGAACTATCAGGAAAAGCAGGCCAAGGAGGTGATTCTGGCCCTCTGGAGTGCTGCATCCAGCTCTGGGGTCCCCAGTACAGGAAAGACATGGAGGTGGTGGAGGTCCAGAGGAGGCCACGTGATGATCAAGGGGCACCTCTCCTCTGAAGACAGGCAGTGAGAGTTGGGCTGGTTCAGTCTGGAGAAGAGAAGGCTCTGGGGTGACCTAATTGTGACACACCAACACTTAAAGGGGTCCTACAGGAAAGTGGGAGAGGGACTGATCAGGGAATGTAGTGACAGGACAAGGGGTGATGGCTTTAAGCTGTAAGGGGGTATGTTTAGGTTAGACCTTAAGAAGAAATTCTTTACTCTGAGGGTGGTGAGGCACTGGAACAGGCTGCCCAGAGAGCTTGTGGAAGCCCCATCTCTGGAGGCATTTAAGGCCAGGTTGGATGGGGCTTTGTGCAACCTGGTCTAGCGAGGGTGTCTGTGCCCATGGCAGGGGGGTTGGAACTGGATGATCTTTGAGGTCCCTTTCAACCCAAAGCATCCTACGTCTGTCTTGTACTTTACATATTCCTCCCTATGTCACTGGCTTTTATTTATTCTTGTTTCAAAACTTCCATGGCAAGCTAAAATGTCTGGATCATTCTTCAACCTCTCATGGACAGAAGTGCTGTTTGTTAACCTTCCATTCTGGGGACTATGCCTGATTTGTATAATTATTATATATCTTCCCTACTTGATTTGTTATTCTGCCTTCCCATGCTGTTAATGGTCTAGGTAGAAATCAGTTTTTCATTTTTCACTTGAATCAGGCTAGATAGTGGCTTCACCTCAGGTGATGTCATGGCTAGTGTTCTACCCTTGCTTTCACTGGGAGTCCTGTCCATGCCCTTGGTATCACATTGTTCCTACTGTTAACTGCAGGAAATAAGATTTTCATTATTAGTGGTTAGTAACTTTTGATCTATGTTTGCCTCAAGTATGCAACTGTCCTAATTCTCCCTATGTTCTTTTTGGTTCTGTGGCTTAAGTACCATGTGCTATTATTTATTTTAATCACCTATGTGAGGTAGATTTTTCAGTCATTCTTTCTTTTCACAGTTTGTAACTTCTCAAGCATACTTCTTCTCACTGCTCTCACTTTTTGAAATTTGAATTTTTAGTACCTGTGCACTCTCTGAACACAGATCCCAGAGCTACTTAGTCAGACTCAATAATTCATTTCCTTAGATTTCAAAGTTTGCCTTTCTAAACTTCCAAACCTTCATTCTAGACCTAGTTTCGTTGATTTTGAAGTTAGGATTGAATAAAGTAAGGTCATGATCACACTTTATTCAAATTTTACTACATTTAAACCCATGCAGGAACTAGGTCTAGAGAGGTCTTGTACTTACTTTGGCAAAGAAATCTATCACCTAAACTATCTGAGCCAACATAAGAGATAATTATCTTACAGTCTAGTTTTGAGATGTTTAATTCTCCCATAATTCTCATTAATGCCTATGCATTTGATGACTTCACAGAAACTAAGCGTGATTAGGGCAGAGCTGGGGGCACACAGGAGGCTAGTGAGACTTCTTTTCTCTCTCCAGCTACACCTCCTGACAGGGGGTTGCACCAAAGCTTTTCTTGCCCCTGCCATAGCGTTTCATTTCTTGACCCTCTGCTTCTGGTTAACACAAAGATCCACCACGTTTCACCCATCCATACTGGTTTCCAGCATCCCTGAGATTTCTCAGTACCTGTGTGACTTTCACAAAATCCCAGAATCCCAGCCTGGTCTGGGTTGGGAGGGACCCCAGGGGTCACAGAGCTCCAACCCCCTGCCACAGGCAGGGACACCAACCTCCAGGCCTGGAGCTACACAAGGTTGCCCAGGGCCCCAGCCAACCTGGCCTGGAACACCCCCAGGGACGGGGCACCCACCCCCTCTCTGGGCAGCCCCTGCCAGCCCCTCACCACTCTCTCTGCAAAGAACTTCCCCCCAAGCTCTCCTCTCCCCCTTCCCTCCTCCAGCTTCACTCCATGCCCCTTGTCCTGCCAGGCTCTGCCCTTGAACAAGCTGATTCCCCTCCTGTTCCTCTGCTACCTTCAGGGACTGGCAGGCTGCAATGAGGTCCCCCCACAGCCTTCTCTTCTCCAGGCTGACCCAGCCCAGCTCCCTCAGCCTCTCTCCAGAGGGGAGCTGCTCCAGCCCTTTGAGCATCTCCATGGCTCCTCTGACCCCTCTCCAACAGCCCCACATCTCTCTTGTCCTGGGGCCCCAGCTCTGGACACAGGACTCCAGCTGGGGCCTCCCCAGGGCAGAGCAGAGAGGGACAATCCCCTTCCTGTCCCTGCTGCCACCCCTCTGCTGATGGAGCCCAGGATCCCATCTCTTGTGCCAGTAGTCCAATATCTTCTCAGTCTATACAGCTGGTCATTGCCTGAAGTGACAAGGCCTCATCCTGCCCATTTACCTTCCTGGAAAGCAGCCATTCTCTCTGAAAGGCAGCTTGCATATTTAAAACTCCAGTAGTCTGTCTTCATAACATAATATACAATTGTATTTTCTGGTTCTTCTGGCTTGGAACAGGGGATGATTTTCCCCAGCTTTCTTCAAAAGCTCTGAAGCCTTCTGTGATCTTTGAATTTCATGATATGCTACATTTTTTCTTCCAGTGTAGAGTAGATATCACTATAAATAGTGTCAAAAAGACAGAAACATGACGATGAAAATGATATTTTGATGTTAAATGGATAAAACAATGTTCACCTTTTCCAGTCACAACTAGAGATCTAAGCCCTAAGATGTCTGAATTGAGGCTGAGCAATTGGAAGAAATGCTGTTTTTTCAAAGCTGGGATGTTCTCTATCCACCCACCTGGGTGGGCATAGCAGTGGAGACCTGGATGGCTTCAACTCATGACTGATATCCTAAATGATCTACAGGAAACTCTTTGTATATCTGTGCCTCTGTTTCTCCTTCCACTACCTGTCTCATCTGTTCATACTACTACCTCTCAAATTGCTTCTGATACATGTCTGTGCAGCATCCAGCACGACATGGTTCCAGGTTCCAGTGGGAGCCCCAGGCATTATGATCATACACACAAATAACAATGATAGTGAGTGTAATCACAATAGTCAAACTTCTCTAGCTCTGCATCATTAGCCATAGCTAAAATAACCTTTTAATCAGTCTGATATCTCAACTGTGGTTTCCTTAACTGTCACTGGAAATCTAGCAAAATCCCTCCTTCATCTTTCTTGATTTGAAACATGATGGCAGTCATCTATTGCCCTCTGCAGAAAGTACTGAGACCTTTCATCTTTTCATAGGCATCAGCTCCATGATGCCGCATAGTTCGCTGCTGTCCAAGCATCATGAGACTCCATATGTTTCCTAGGTCCATGCCATGAGAGCAGAAAGTTTACTGCACATGAGAAAAGTAGGGGCTACTGCAGTGCCAAAGCAGAACACTTGATGCCAAAGCCACATCTGGATGAGCAATAAGGCCAGATTACAAACTACCTGATACAAAAAGAAAATGAAAAGCTACCACCTGTAGGAAGCTGCATTCCCTGATATTCAGATTGCTCTGGTTTTGGGGTCTCCTCTCAATTTAAGCTGAGTCTGGAATGTCTTTGATTCTCCAATTGTTCTTTCCCCTGAGGGCTTCTTAGTAATTGTTCTTTCTTTTCCTATCACCCATCGCTTGGGTGAAGAGACCAACACTGACCTCTCTTCAACCACCTTTCAGGTAGTTGTAGGTGGTGATAAGGTCTCCCCTCAGCCTCCTCTTCTCCAGGCTCAACACCCCCAGCTCCCTCAGCTGCTCCTCAGAGGATTTGCCCTCCAGTCCCTTCCCCAGCCTGGTTGCCCTTCTCTGGACTTGCTCCAGGACCTTGCTTTGGCTCCTTCCAAAAGTCATGAGCAAAGGCTCCTTGGGGACTACTTTCCCAGCACCCTAGGGCTTTGTAAAGCCGAGCCTGTTTTTTCTAGGGGATGGAGGCGCCTGGGAGCCAGGACAGAGAGACAGGAATGCAGCCCTGAGCCCCAGCTTGCTACAGGAAGGAGCTTTGGGGCTGCTGAGGAAGCACGAGCCTTGCTGGTGCTGTCTACCTGTGTCAGGCACCAAGCAATGCTGCAGACCTGGATGACATGATGTGTAAAGGATGGCAGACACCGTCAGAGTTCATTTCCAACCCCCCGCCTCCAGCAGCACAGGCAGCACTTGCAGCAGGCTGACAGACAAGAGGACAAGTAGACCTGTCCCAACGGGCAGTGCTCCTTTTGGAAGACCTTCCTGAATGGGACACATGAAATAAACCAGCTACATTTGGCTTTCATCATTTGCCATAAAGGATGCTGTACTTCAACATCTCCCCATCTCTAATGAAGGTAGAAGGAAACACTCGTGTACAAGCTCCTCAGCCAATCTTGTGTTTCTCTGTGAATGTCTGGGCTGCAGGTGATGACAAATGTCTCCTTCCCTCCTGTCCCAATATTCTGAATATTTTATTATTTTAAGTGAACCACATGAAATTTCAATGCTGAGAACTTGTGTGTGTGTGTGTGTGTGTGTCTTTCAGCTTGAGGCAGGAAATCAGGGGCAGTCCTCAGTCCCTAGAGCTACAAGAAATGTGGTTAAGTTGCTAAGTCATTCCCTTCTGACATGGACCTTGTAATTACCTGGTTGTGGTCTGTTTCCCCAAAGGAACTTTTGCTGTGCTAAGCTCAAGATGAGTGATACTCAATTAATAAATCTGAGTTGTCTCACCAGAAATGCTGTTGGAGGCCCCAGTGTTGTGCTTGAAATTTGAAAGGTAAATCCTATTTTAGCTTTCCACACGATTTTAGCAGTGTACAGCTGGCCAGGTCTCTCAAACTGGCAAGAACATACTGCAACAGAATGATACAACTACTCCCACCAGGATTTGTCCCTGTGTTTGAGAAGGAAATACTGTACATGAGGTAGAAAGCTACTAGGGGAAATCATAGCTAGAGTTATACACAACAGTTTTCAAAAGGTTTGCTGTGGGTTAGAAAAGACCTGATGGCAGGAGGAGGCTGGCAGTTTGAAGAGGAGGATGAAGCAGGAGCACTGGCAGCAAACTAGGTAGGTCTGAGCTCAGTCAGAGCAAGATCTGTGGGAGGGCGAGTCAATGAAATGCAATAATGCTGAGTAGATTGATAGAGATGTAGCTTAAGAGACAATTAACAGGAAGGTCAGAGGCAATGAGACAAGTGGGAGGCCAAGGGCAGGTGTAGAGATCAGATGATGTTTTTCTCTGACTCTTACAACTGTACTGTGGCCCATTCAGACCTGGAGCAAGCCCCAAAGAGGTCACTCACATGCTACCTCCTCAAGCACAGACTATGTAGTAACTCCTTTACAGTTCCCCAAGAGCATCACTGACTGTTTCTCCCTGTGTATGGGTGCTGCACAACCTCAGTGAACCCTCTGCAGAGGGTTCACTGAAGTTGTGCAGCACCCATACACAACTGTGAACATATCCCAAATCTCACTACCTCCCTCAGGGCCTGGGTCATTATTGCACCATTGGTACCACCAAGGGCTCTTTACTGCATCAGGCAGCTGGTGCTCCAAGCTGTTGGGCTGCTATGGCAGACCTAATTTTGGTGGTTTGCCAAAAGTGAGCAGCCAGACAATACTGACCTCCCAAAAAACAAGTGTTGGTGCCTGAATCTCTGCCATGAAGGTTTTTGCAGGCTTTGGTGACCACCATCATGGTACTTGCATGAAGCCCTCAGGATCAGTATAACACATCATCCTTGTCTGACCTCAGCTCACATTTCAACCTCGGATGCTCTGACAGTGATGAACTTCTTCCCAAGCCTCCCTTCTGGCTACCTGAGGTGTCAAAACTCCAACGAGCAGTTGTCTTCCAAGTCATCTTACCTCCAGAGGGGTCATGGACACATCAGAGTTTAGTGTATTGGTGAAGTCCTCCAGGAGCTTTAAAGAGGAGGGACATGGTACTGGCCTGAAGGACCACAGGTGGCCATGGTCTGAGTGGCAAGCATGTGCTCCTGAATACAGAAGGGGACATCAAAAATAGTGTCTGCCATGACTTTCCCTGAATAGAGATATTCCAGCTCAGAATATTGGCACATTGTTGATCTGAACAGCAGACTGGGGGGTAGAGGGGAGGGGGGAGGGAAGGAGGAATACCCAAACAAACCCTCCTTGCTCTCATAGATTTTTTCAGCAAAGATTTGGGTTTTTTTTAAGATCACTTTCTTTGGATGTTTATGGAAGAAGGCAACGAAAATCCACCTAAAAAGTATGGACAGTTCAGAGTCCTGTCTGAAGAGACAGCTGAATATTTGGCATTTCCCAAATTTTAAATGTATGCTTTATGCTGACAATATAGTTATCATAGTTTTTAATATTTAATTAAAGACTATGAAAAACAGCATTGGCTCCCTGTGAGAACACTTTTCTTACCTCTGCCACTGTAGAGACAAAACTTCTATTACATTTCTTTGTTTTGTATCTTTTAATGAAATCAGTTATTAATCCACTGAATCATTTTCCCTTATCCTATATCTATTTATTTGCCTTAACAGTCTTTTATGAGGAACCTTGTAAAAAGCGTTTCAACAATCCAAGTAAATTACATGCACTGGGGTCACATTGCTCTCTGATTTTATTAACTTTTTCAGGTTAACAAGGCATACTTTTCCCTTCAGAAGCTGTGATGGTTTGACCCAGCCAAGCTACACTGCATTTATCAAAGTGCTGTATTATTTGATTGTTAATTAGACTGTTTCTCTGGGACTAGTGTTCCTGACACCAGTGGGCAACTTTCTAATCTTCTTGGTAATTGCTGTTAGTATGGATATAAGGACTGATGCAAAAAGTCCACTGAAATAATTGGAAAAACAGCCTCAGGAACTCCCTCAAAACCTGTGCAGAAATATCTTCTGGCCTTCACTCTCCCCAGCCTAAAAAACCCAAAGCCAAACAGCCTTCAGCTTGCAAAGTGCAATTCCTTTTTCTCTTATTCTCCCTATAGTCTGCCTGACTGTCCTTTATGTCTTCTTCTTCCTTTCCTTTTGTCTTTTTCTTCCTTGTCGTACTACTCAAAATGCCCCAGGCTTGTGGGACTAAATTACAAAAGGAACTGATAGACCAAACCCACTACACACCCAACCAGTGGGTGGATGGGATGTGTCTGTGTGCAGTTTTCCCATCTGGAAGACTTTTTATTCTGTGTCTTTGTCAGCTTCTGTATTTTATGGTGCCTCCTCTCCTTGTGAAAGCAGATTGGAGTGATGTGTGAAGCACCCAGACCCTACCTGAGCCAAATGACACCTTCCCCCTTGCATTCAAATACTGGTATGTTTATAGCTATGTATAAAGAGTTTGCAAACACAAAAAAAAAGTAGCTTAAGGTATTATTGGCATAACCCCTTGTGAAGACCTGTGCAGGACCTAGCACAGGCCCTTATGTTCAGCTAACACAGCTTTTGGGCCCAAGTTCCCGTTTCTGGCTCAGTTTTATGTATGCCACCTTCCCAGGAGGATTTCCTAGCCAGAGGTGTGTGTCTGGGACAGGTTGCTGTCACCACTCTCTCTGTCAGCACGGAACATTGGTCTTCCTCTCATAATCTTTCACAAGGGAAATTTGCAGAGGGTTATGTGGTAGCAGTCAGTGGTGGAAGGGCTTAGGGGTATATTGCCTGTGCATCAGATTATGGGTACAAAATCACCAAAAAGCCTGGCTATGTCCACTGTGAAAGGGGAGCTCTGCAGGAGGAAGGAGCAGGACAAGGAGAAGAATGCAGGGCAGGAGAAGACAGCCATTGCCTTCAGAGCATAACAAATAATAGGGGGACATGATGGGTTGGAGCTGCAGGGACTACAAGGATGCCTTTTGCATTTTGCATAAAGCCCCTGGCTCTCCATGTGCTGCAGTGGGATCCCAAGAAGTTTATGCTGTTGGGCAGAGAAAGGAGGAGATGTGTTCCAGAAACATAGTGGTAGTAAGGGGGTTGTACAGCAGTCCTCACGCTCCATCGTCTGGAAGAATTCCTTGTTCTTACTGGCTGAAAGGCAGAGCCCAGAGGGTTGTGATAAGTGGCACAGAGTCTAGTTGGAGGCCTGTAATGAGTGGTGTTCCTCAGGCGCCAGTCCTGGGACCAGCCCTGTTCAATGTATTCTTCAAAGACTTGGATGAAGGGATAGAGTGTACCCTCAGCAAGTTTGCTGATGGTACAGAACTGGGAGGGGTGGTTGACACACTGGAAGGCCATGCTGCCATCCAGGGAGATCTGGACAGGCTGGAGAGATGGGCAGAGAGTAATCTTATGAAATTCAATAAGAGCAAGTGTAAGGTCCTGCACCTCAGGAGGAATAACCCCATGCACCAGTACAGGTTAGGGGCTGACCTGCTGGGAAGCAGCTCTGTGGAAAAAGACCTGGGAGTGCTGATGGACAACAGGTTGATCATGAGCCACCAATGTGTCCTGGGGCCAAGCAAGCCAACAGTGTCCTGGGGGGTATCAAGAGAAGTGTGGGCAGCAGGTCAGGGAGGGTCTCCTCCCTGTCTATTCTGCCCTGGTGAGACCTGGAATATTGTGTTGAGTTCCAGGTCAGGAAGGACAGGGAGCTACTGGAGAGGGTACAACAAAAGGCTATGAAGATGCTGAGGGGACTAGAACAGCTCTTTTATAAAGAGAGTCTGAAGTACTTGGGACTTTTTAGCCTAGAGAAGACTGAGGGGGATCTTATCAGTGCTGCTACATACTTGAGTGGTGGGCTCAGGTGGATGGAGCCAATTTTTTTCAGTGGTGCTCAGTATGGGCACAAGCTTCATTATAGGAAGTTCCACCTAAACATGAGGAAGAACTTCTTTACTGTGAGGGTGGCAGAGCCCTGGGCCAGGCTGCCCAGAGAGGTTGGGGAGTCTCCTTCTCCAGAGACATTCAAACCCCATGATCCTGGGTGCTGTCCTGTGCAGCCTGCTCGAGGGGAACCTTGCTCTGGGGGGTTGGACTGGATGAGCTCCAGAGGTCCCTGCCAACCCTGACCATTCTGTGATTCTGTGATTGGTTTCAATTTGAACTAGTTTTGGGGAGTGGGAAGGACACCATTGCTGGCCCTGTGCTCTCTCCTAAATCCTAGGAGATGTGACACTTGTCCTTCACTATATTCCTTAACCTATGGATGTCTCTCATTTTGTTGAGTGCTTGCTTCCTTCCTGTCTTCCCTCTTTGTGTCCAGCATCAGTTTTATTGCTCCTTGTGTGCATCCAGGACTGAGCAACTTTCTCAACCCCCTCTGCTTCTTCCCTGTGCCTTGCCTTTCTTCCCTGCGGCCGGACAGCGTTGCCTTGATCAATGAAGTGGCAACGTGTCACTTAGACCATAAACTGCTGAGACTCTCACTTGGGCAGAGCAGCGATGGAGCCCAGCTGCAGACCAACAGGAGACCCCCCTTCGCTCACATCTCTAAACTGCTTGTCACAGTTCTTCAGTATGTAGGCTGTGATGCTGCCAAGAGCAATCTCATCTCCTAGGCACCCATCCATTTGTCCTCTCCTCAGACCCTCAAGGTATCATAGCTGTCTGTCCCACATTCCTCTTTCTTCTGGGCCTATCTTTTCTTTCTCCTGCTGCTTGACCCTCCCTTCCCCCCACTTTCCCCCTCCAGTTCCCAGTTGACTAGGGCTGAAAAAGAAAATGCTGTAAATAACTGTAAGAGACTGGGGGTTGGGGGTTGGGGGGTGGGAGGAATACCTAATGTTCTCTGAAAAGCAGGCATAAAAGAAAACAGAAAATTGATAAAGGGAGTTAAGATCAGCAGAGAAAATTCCACAGTTGCACTCAATAGACTTAAGGAGTTTTTCAAGTACATTAGAAACAAAAGTCCCAGTAATGCCAGATCCAGTGCAAGATCTCTGAGAAATAATGATGCAAGATGTGTGTAAGTTTTGCTGTATGTCTGTGAAAAACAGGCTAATGAACACTTTTTATGGAGGGATGGGAGTAGAGAATTGTGTGTATGTAATAAAGAGTTCTGATTTTGAATGAAGAGCCTGGGTGGTAGAAAAAGTTACAGCATGGGATATTACTAAAAATCTAAATAACATTAGATTTAAACCTACTTGACATTGCAAAGTCTAATTCCCCAATGAAGAAATGTGTAAGGCTTTCTGCTGGACATATGTGTGGCTCAGTTCTAAGCCCAGAGATCTGAGGTAAGTCTGGCAGTACAGCCAGGACCTGCTGTGGGTGAAACACACGTTGCAGTTGGTAATGATGTAATGATGAGCAGAAAGGGAGTCTGGTAAAAACATCTTGTTATGTATGCTGACTTACACATCTGGTAACCAAGAGTGGACACTGGTGGGATGATCCCAGCTATCAGCCACAGTCCTACCCAGCTGCCTACTCACTCCTTCGCTCAGCAGGATGGGAGACAGCAGGAATGAGGAAACTCATGAGCTTGAGACAAAGACCAGAGATCACTTACCATATAACATCATGGGCAAAACAGAACCAAATTTGGGAAATTAATATAGTGCCAATTAATTTATACTTATATTTACACTTATATTTAATATTAATTTACACTTATGTTTAATTACAGATTCAGGTATTGGGAAGCAAAAAGGCAAATATAAACCTTACAGGGAAAAGACTTTCCCTGCCCCCTTTCCCCAGGTTGACTTCACTCCAAGCATCTGTCCTCCCCCTGTGGTTATCACCAAAGTTTACACCCAATTAGTGAGGCAGGCAGGCAGGACAAGATTCCAATCCACATATAGAGGCTACTTTCTTCTCCTTCTCCAGTGTGGGTCCTCCACAGGCTGTAGCTGCTGACTGGAACATCCACCTGTTCCCAGGAAGGTTCTGCACAGGCTGCCAGGAACACCTGCTCTGCCATAGAGCAACTCACCTGCCCCTAATGTTCCCTCTGTTGTTTCTCACACTTCTTGTTCTTCTGCTGTCTCCATCTAACATTTCCTACCCTCTGTTAAGTATGTTTCCACAGAGGCACCAGGCACAGCTTATTGGCTTAGCTTTGGCCTAGGGTGTGTGTGTTGCTGTGTCCACCACAGTGGGCATCCCTGTGTCCCTCCTTGTAACCACAGCCTTGACACAAATACCTAGCACAGACACCTATTACAAGAGATTCTGTCTTTCCAAACAGTGATTTGGAATCAGAGCAGAAATGTTCCTGTGTATGCTTTATCAAGGAATAGAGAATCACAGGGTGTGTTGGGTTGGAAGGGACCTTTAAAGGCCATCTAGTCCCAGCCCTGCAGTGAGCAGGGACACCTTTAACTAGATCAGAGTGCTCAGAGCCCCATCCAGCCTGACCTTGAATGTCTCCAGGGATGGGGCCTCCACCTCCTCTCTGGGCAGCCTGTGCCAGTGTCTCACCACCCTCCGAGGGAAGAACTTCTTCCCAATGTCCCATGTAAACCTGCCCTGCTCTAGTTTAACCCATCGCCCCTCGTCCTGTCTCTCCATGCCCCTGCAAACAGTCCTGCCCAGCTTTCCTGTCGGTCCCTTCAGGGACTGGAAGGGGCTGTAAAGTCTCCCCTGAGCCTTCTGCAGGCTGAAGCAGCCCAGCTCCCTCAGCCTCTCTTCACAGCAGAGGCGCTCCAGCTCTCAGATCATGCTCGTGGCCTCCTCTGGCCCCTCTCCAACAGGTCCCTGTCCTCCTTGTGCTGAGGGCTCCAGAGCTGGGCACAGCACTGCAGGGGGGTGTCCCCAGAGCAGAGCAGATGAATAAGGTTCTCTTCAGTTGATTGGTTGTAGCCCAGTTCATCAATTTTCTCAAGTCCAGTCTAAAATTGTTTAGATTTTCTCGTTCTAGAACCACCCATCAATGCATAAGCATCTTCTCCCCTATTATTAGTGTTCAACTCCCTTCTTTCTTCATACTCCTCCCTTGTCATGCCAATGTTCTTCTTGGTGAACTCATGATGGACTCTAACTCTGTGGTGTGCAGCACTGTCAAACATGAGAATCAACAAACCAATTCCAGGAATGGAATTGGCAATGCTGAGTTTGTGGGGTTTTCATATAAATAAAGCATGTGGGGCTGAGAAAATTACACAGGGAGGTATTAGGAAGGTTCCCTGGAAAAGGAAAGCTCTGAGCCCCAGGGCCCTGCACACACTAAGGGGAACATTCAGAAAATAGAGACCAGGATTCATGACAGTGATGACACTGAGCCCTGGAATGTCCACAGCCCTACACTGGAGATAACAAAGGCACAGAAGACGTGGAGCTTCTTCCACATGAGTACGTGAGTTGCCTAGGTGCTGCTACAAGAGCTGCTACAAGAGCAGCACCTAGGCAACTTGTGAAATTGGGATTTGGAGCATGAAACTTACTCCTATGTTTAGATGCTTAGACCTCTGACTTCTTACAAAGCACTTTTGGCTGTGGTATATCCTGCAATCAGAGCGCCTGCCAGCTGAAATCTGTAGGTATAACTGCAGCTATTTGGGGAAGGGAGAGCAGACGTACCTCCCCCATCACTTCCACTCACTGTGTCTATTTTGAAGCTGGAAAAGAAGCATAGACCCTGTAGGTGTATGGAACAAGGGCTTAGGAAGTCTCTTGTGTTGCACCTGATGGAAAAAACCGCCTTGGGCCTCTGCTCTGACTGCTCAGGCACTTCACATTTGATATTTATCACATAAAGAGAAAAGAAAAGTATGTCCAAAGAGCAAGGACTAGATGGCACATCTCGGGGGTGGTCTTGGCTCAGTCCTGTGCTGTAGGGTGAGCAAAGTCCAGACCTGTGTCTTGCAGCACCAATTTACCAATTTAGGCCTGGGCCAGCTGGGATTTCAGTATATGCCATGTGATCTCTACCTATGTCTCTAGCATAGTGCTGTTCAGTGCTGGGCTGCTGCTGAAGTACAGTGACCCTAGATCACTGGCTGTGTCCAGTAAGTGCTGTGAACTTCGGGGTCACATCCAAAGGGTGTGGGCTTTGGGGAACTCAATGCCTCCAGGAGAGGAGAAACATCAACATAAAAGTACGTCAAGGTACCACCTTCTGCTAACAGAAAGAAATGCCAGTGCTCAGCTATCTTTAGTAAGGCTACTTCTAAACATTAATCTTGAGCTAGGTCATGGGATGAATTTACAATATAACATTGTGGTTTGGATCCATCTGTTGACTTCTGAACTTCCCTACCTCTCCCCAGACCACATGGCATAACAATAACTTTCAGGCAATATTGTCTTCTCTGTCTGTTGAAACTTCTGCCAAGAAATAAGCACCATCACAGCCAGCAGCACCATTCCCTGCTCCCTGACTTGTTTTTTTTCCCCATCAGATTTAGACACTGTCCCCAAAACCAGGAAAGAGAAGCCATCCAAAGCCCTTCTCAAGCAGCTGTGGTGTAGGCTGCGGGAAGCTTGTGTTCACATCCATCTTCTGCTTGAGCCTCTGAAGCTGTATCCCATCCCAGGCTGGCTGTTACCAGACAGCAGCTACCAGGCAAAGGGGAACATTACTCTTGCTGGCATACATACAAAGCTGGCATAAAATGCTGTACGGCTTCAGTCAGTGAGATAAAGGGTTCTTCTCACCTTTTCATCATCCTCTGAAGGGAAAAATTTGAGAGATCCCTTGCTACAAAATTGTGAGTAGCCACTTTGTGGGTCAAGCCCCTTCCAACGAGTGAGGGATTTGCTCTACCACCCCTGTAAACTGGTGCTCTCCTCATCTAGTGAATGAACAAGAGTGAAGCCCCCTGCCAGCCATAAATCTGGTCTGAAAACACTGCTGAGGCAAGATAATTCCATGATGTTTGCCTTGGATACACAGAGTATTGGGGGGAAATTGCAATCTGAGATATTTGTCATTAATTAATAGTTTTGCTCCAACTTGCTTCCATTGAGTGCGTTGGAGAAGATCATTGAGGCTGGGCTGTGTTGCTTGAACCCTGCAAGTAGGTGAAGTCCAATGGGGCTGGAGGTATTTCCCTTAGGAAATGAAGGCTCACCCTGAGCCTGCTCTGTAACTGCAGCAGGATCATGTGGGTCAGGAGCACAGAGGACCTTGTTGTGCCAATAGAAGCTCTACCTGTTCAACACTTCTACCATCTCCAAAGCAGCACCCTTATCCAAACCTGGTGCATCTATGTTTGCTGCTCTGCTCCAGGAATGCAGGACACTGAGGTCCTGGAGTGAGTGCAGAGAAGGGCAACCAGGCTGGGGAAGGGGCTGGAGGACAAATCCTCTGAGGAGCAGCTGAGGGAGCTGGGGGTGTTGAGGCTGGAGCAGAGGAGGCTGAGGGGAGACCTTCTCCCCGCCTCCCCTGCCCTGCCAGGAGGGTGCAGAGAGGTGGGCGCTGGTCTCTTCAGCCAGGGGACAGGAGCTGGGACAAGGGGCAATGGGCTCAAGCTGCCCCAGGGCAGGGTCAGCTCAGCTGGGAGGGCAAAGTTCTTCCCTGGCAGAGTTGTGGGGCTGTGGCACAGGCTGCCCAGGGAGGGGCTGAGTCACCCCTGGGGGTGTTGAACAGAGGGGAGATGAGGTGCTCAGGGATCTGGGGCAGCACAGGATGGGAATGGTTGGTCTTGATGATCTTAAAGGGCTTTTCCACCCTTGTGATTCTGTGATTCTGTAACGCCTGGGCTCTGGCTGGGATGTGGACATGTCTGTGATATCTGGGGCCAGGTCAAATGGGCTAGGACCTTGCCATCTGCAGGGTCTTTAATGGGACCTTGCATCATATAAAGACAGAGCTTCCCATGGTGGAAGGACAAAGTCTATGGGAATTATTAGAAGTCCATGTCCTCCATCACTCAGATCCCTGAGATTTGGGCAATATTCACAAAATGAGCATAAATTGTCTGTCCCAATACGAAGGAAATCACTGCTCCTTCAGATCAGACCACTGTGACTTGGTGATTTCATCACAGTTTTTGGGCTGTTTTGAATGCTTCAAATGGGAAAGGCTAGCTGCTGCTGCTGCTTGCCTGTGGCATAGTCTGAGTTTGGTGGCAGCTCTGGACATCACTTGTATTTATGTGTGAGAATCACACCACCTGCCACAGTATGAGGTATCAGGCCACATGCTTTCTAGCAGAGCAGCTATGGTGTACATCTGGGAACCAAACCCAGGGACAGCAACAGCCCAGCCCCATGTGTCCATCCTGGCTGCAAGCACACCCACAAGCACAGCTGTGCTCACATGTGGGGAATCTGTGCACGCTCCCCAGAGCTCCCCAGTGCAGTGTGCATGCCTGTGCACACCCCCTGCCCCACCAGGCAGCAGGTCAGCCGCAGCCCTAGCTTGCTTTCTGCTCTGTCTTGGTCTTGCTGTAATGGCTCCTCTGAGACTTCCCCTCAGCACAGTGAGTTTATGAATGTGACATATCATTCAATATCAAATACCATAAGCCACTCTGTTACCATGGCAACTGTGTCCTTAGCCCAATTCCTGGGGCTCCTTGGGTCTGCTCAAAATTCACCTTGACACCGTTGCTGGAGACCTTGGGGAGATGCATTAAGTGTGAAAACACCTTTCCCTTATCAGAGCAGGGTAACTCCTCCCCACTCCGATGTGCACATCATACCGTCTCCAAGAGAGGGGCTCTTGCCTCCCTGACTCCTGTCCATCCTCCACTTCCCTCTCACCCTGCCTGGCCTCCAGACAGGGTCAAACCACCACACCTATCTGAAGTGGTTTCTCCGTGTTTCTGATGCCCTGTATGTGGCTGACTTTCCTTACTTTGAGATTCACTTCTGTGTTACATTATTCCCTTTTTTTCCCTTGTTTTCTGTGCCAGACTTGAAATTTTCTGAGTCTCCTGATTTTCCTTCCTTCCCAAGGATTTCTCCCTAGGGTCTTCACCTTAAACCTTTGCTCACTCTGCACCTATGTGTGTGTGTCTCAGCACTGGCTGATCCATTGCTCACACTGTCCCAGCTCCCTCATTCCTGCCAGGTTATGAGAGTGGCATTTTTGTGCATCCCTACCAGGTTTTGTGCCTGGTTCCTTACACCCTCCAGACTGAAGCATCACAGGGCACCATGAGGGTACAGAACGAGATTTAATAGCGAGGGGGATGCTTAGTCAGTCACATTTCCAGGAGATAGGGGAAGTGATAACGGTGAAGTAAATTAGTTTCCAGCCATTCCCCAGACTTTCACAACAGCTATTAGTGATGGCACCATGGATTCTTCTGCTCTATGGTGCCACATCAGATGTCTGTCCAGCACTCTTACCTATGGGGAATTTTGCTTTGCCTAATGATGTGTTCCCACTGGAGATTTACAAAGGTGTATTTCAAAAGGCACAGAGCGAGGGGCAGAGATTTAGAGCCACGCTGGAAGGCAGGGATGTTCTGGAAGGAGGAAGAGCTTGTGCTGTTAGAAATGTCTTACTTTGCAACGTGCCTGAAAAGACCTCATTGAATTCCCTCTTTGTACTTCACTTGATGCTTGTTTAGATGGGAGGTCTCCATAGTGTTGTGGTTTAGACCTGGCCAGCAGCTAAGCACTACACAGCTTGCTCACTTACACCCACACCCCCCTCAGTGGGATGGGGGAGAGAACTAGAGAGTGAAAGGGAGAGAATTTGTGGGTTGAGATAAAAATAGTTTAATAGGACAAATTAAAAAAGGAAGATAACAACAGCAGCAGTCATGATAATGATGATGATATACAAACCATGTGATGAAGGGCATGATTTCTCACCACCTGAAGTCAATGCTGTGTGAGACTCCCAGCTGCCAACACCTCCCACCACACCCCACAGTTGTATATGGAACATGACATCATATGGAATGGCACTGTTTAACCTCTTTGTCAGGGACAGAGTGCACCCTCAGCAAGTTTGCTGATGGCACCAAGCTGTGTGGTGAGGTCGACACGCTGGAGGGAAGGGATGGCATCCAGAGGGACCTGGACAGGCTGGAGAGAGGGGTCCATGAAAACTGCACGAAGTTCAACAAGGCCAAGGGCAAGGTCCTGCATGTGGGTCAGCACAATCGCTCCCAGGCACAGCCACAGGCTGGGCAGAGAATGGATGGAGAGCAGCCCTGAGGAGAAGGGCCTGGGGGTGCTGGTGACAAGCTCAGCATGAGCTGGCAGTGTGCACTAGCAGCCCAGAAGGCCAAGCGTGTCCTGGGCTGCATCCAGAACAGGTCAAGGGAGGGGGAATCTGCCCCTCTACTCTGCTCTCCTGAGACCCCACCTGGAGTGCTGCATCCAGCTCTGGGGTCCCCAGTACAGGAAAGACATGGAGGTGGTGGAGGTCCAGAGGAGGCCACGTGATGATCAAGGGGCACCTCTCCTCTGAAGACAGGCAGTGAGGGTTGGGCTGGTTCAGTGTGGAGAAGAGAAAGCTCTGGTGAGACCTAATTGTGACACACCAACACTTAAAGGGGTCCTACAGGAAAGTGGGAGAGGGACTGATCAGGGAATGTAGTGACAGGACAAGGGGTGATGGCTTTAAGCTGAAAGGTTTAGATTAGACCTTAAGAAGAAATTCCTTACTGTGAGGGTGGTGAGGCGCTGGAACAGGCTGCCCAGAGAGGCTGTGGAAGCCCTGTCCCTGGAAGTGTTTAAGGCCAGGTTGGATGGGGTTTTGGGCAACCTGATCTGGTGGAGGGTGTCCCTGCCCATGGCAGGGCAGTTGGAACTAGATGATCTTTGAGGTCCCTTGCAACCCAAAGCATTCAATGATTCTATGACCCCCTTGACCAGTTTGGGACACCTCCTCTGGCCCTGTCTCTTTACAGCTTCTTGGCAGGTCAGTGCAAGAAGCTGAGGAGACCTGACTGCTTGGCAACAACTGAAATATCAGTGTGTTATCAACATTGTTCTCATCCTAAATCCTAAACACAGCACTGCACCAGCTGCCAGAAAGAAAATGAACTCCATCCCTGCTGCATCCAGGACACACAGAAAGGATGTAAAGTGCACAGACTCTAGAGCAGGTGACAGAAAGGCAGGGGTGTATTTATGTCTCTTGGCTTGGATCACAGCACCATGTTTGATTATGGCTTGTTTGGAGACTTCTTTGGAGACTGTGTACCAAGCAATCACTTCTTTGTATCTTCTGGAGCAGAAGAATGTTATCCCATTTGTTTCTCAGCATGCAAGAAATCAGGAAAGGAAATAAAATAAAATAAAATAAAATAAAATAAAATAAAATAAAATAAAATAAAATAAAATAAAATAAAATAAAATATCTCTGTGCTGTCCACACTGCCTGTGGCAGCAGGAGGAACTGGGTGTGAGGGGGAGCATGGATAGAGCACAGATGATGTTTGGTAATTTGCAAGTGCGTGATACAGCTGCTGCAGAGCACACATGATCCAGCCCATGCTCAGCCCCAGCAGTAACTTCAGCTAGCCAGAGGACTGGTGCTGGGAGAGGAACAATTTAAGCTAAGCATCTAGGAGATTGGGCTGCTCTGTGCTGTCCTCACAGCCGTTCCCTCTGTCTCCCCTTGTGATGCTTAGGCTACTGCCAAGGCTTTCAGTCAGCTGGGAAATAATCAGGGAAACCTTTTGGATAAGCAATGCTATTTGAGCTCTACAGAAATCTCATGCTTTTGATAGCAGTCTCACTCGAAAGGTGTCTCAGGGCAGGAGAGCCTCCTCTGCTCTGCAGTTGTGTCTGCTTTCCCAGCAGGGGAGAGGCTGAAGCCCGTTTTCCACCTCTGGAGAAGGGAATAATACATGAGCTTCACTCGTGGCCAGAACCCTCCATCCTGCTGCCAGCCCACTGCTATTGCCTCTTGTTTCAGCTTCTGGAAGGTTTCAAGCTGTGCTGGCTTTAACCCATCTTTCAGCCATCCTGGGAGTGGCTCATCCTGCATCCTGGGACTGCAAATTCCCCAGGCTGCCATCAAACAGTCACAAGGGAGCTTTGCTGGTCAGATCCATTACTATTTCTGACTCCTGGTCCCTGTGTCTCTAAATCTGCTTGGTGTTTACTTGACACCTAGCAAACAGAGGGCAGCAATGAAACCTCAGTTTCCCCCACCTCCTAGTTGAAATCCCTGAAGTCAGTGTTACACAGTCTGGCCACATCTTGCCCCTTCTCCTTTTGTACTTCTATAACATGCCTTCCTAAGAACCCTGTGGTCACCTTCATGGCAGAGCAATTGGCTACACTGCCCCTCTTCATAAGAGCAGTAGCTGTAACTACTGCTAGTAGCTCCTAGTAGCTGAGGCCTGGTCTGGAGGACAGGTAGCTCTGGGTTTGGGGATCACAAGCAGCCTTTGTCATGGCTTTACACGTGAGTGAACAATCCATTATGCTTTTCTGCAAGACACTTATCTACTTCCAGGTAAACTTTAATGAGGCACAGAGCAAACCCCAGAAGACCCTGGAATCTACAAGCAGAAGCTTCAGAGAGATGTCATAAATCCAGGAAAGCAAGAGTTACAGATACCTTTGTGCTTACTGCTGGCTGACTATGCCATTCATCATGAGGATACTCTGAATCCCACAGCACACAACTTGCTTTCTGTGACATGCTGCATGGGAAAGTGCTTGTCCTTGCTCTGTGCTGTGCATGGCAGCCTGGAGCTGGGCCTCAGCACTTGCAGAGTTCAGCCTAAGCCTAAGGAAATGCCCTGGGCCTGGAATAGGATCTCAGGCCAGGAAGAAAGGACCTGAAGTGAAGGAGAAGGGAACTCCAATTGGTAAATTATCTTTGATGGCAGCCCAACTTAAATGGCTGTACACTAACACACAAAGCATGGGGAACAAGCAGGAAGAGTTGGGGGTGTGCACATGCCTACAGGGCTGTGATGTCATTGGCATCGCTGAGATGAGGTGGGATGGATCTCATGACTGGAACATAGGAATAGATGGGCATAAACTCTTTAGGAGAGACAGGCAGGGTAAAAGGGAAGGGACTGTTGCCCTCCAGATCAGTGATCAGCTGGAGTCTATGGAACTCCTCTTAGGGGTGGATGAAGAGCTGCCAGAGAGCTAATGGGTCAGGGTTAAAAAGAAAGCAGAGAAAGGAAAGGAGACTGTGTGTGGAGATTTGCTTGTCTGAGGGAGGCCATCCTAGCACCGTGTGGGTAGCCAAGCTGGGGGTGCTCATACCTGCACCTGGGTTCTGAGAAGGAACAAAGTGAATGAGCAGTTGCTGGTGGAAAGAAATGAGAGTTAGAAATGAGTGTGGCCAAATGAGATCAGGATGTGAGGTTGTTGTGACCCTGTAACATATCAGGAGAAGGTGTCATCTGCTCTGGTAGGGGCTGAGTGGGGAAGGGAAGCAGGCTGATAACGCTAAGATAGCTCTCCTTCCTGGACCGGTTTAACCTGTGACAAGACAGAGGTTATGATGTACTGTCACATACTTGGTCCCAGTCCAAGACAAGCTTTGTGCAATTGCTCAAGCCCTGGTTTGAGCAAACAGAACAATTCTGGATTCAGGCCACTGCCTGTGCTGGACTTGGAGATCCAGAGGCTGTGTGCCTTCAGATGGAGAACACTGGCACATGAGGTAGTTTATGATGGTAGGATGGTCAGTAAAGGCTATAACACCCTCCTTATCCCATGCAAGCTTCTAGACACTGTTCTGCTGTCGTAATGCAGTCTAACAATATCTCACTGCTTTGGAGATATTCCTGATTTTAAACCCAGACCCTTTACACAGAGTCTGCTGAGGATACATCCATACATTTCAAGAGGTTGTCTTCATGCAGACTCAAAAGCTGATCTGACAGATACTTCTCTAACACTGAGGTGGCATAGAAGGACAGTAAATTCTTGTCATCTCCCTTTCCAGCTTCTGCTCTTCACTCCATCTCTTCCTTCTTTAGGATGACATTTCTATAAAGCTTGCCTGTAGGAACCAGATGAAGACATGGACATGCCTCCTCTATCAGGTAGTAAAACAGGATCAGGCAGAGCTTCTGGCAGAACTGGGGAGGTCCCTGCATGATATGGCAGTTTCTGCTGGCACAGCATTGGCATCCTTGGCAGGAACAGTTGGGTGCTGTTCAAGAGAGGAATACAAACAGCATGTCCTGCAGGAAATATGGGAATCATGCTTGTAGACCTCGATTCCCTAGTGTTTTCATGTGGCTGAGCTTGTATGAGGAATGGCTGTGAATAAAGTGGTGTGAGCCTTACAATTTTTAATAGGAAGCATTTCCTAACAACACAGGCAAGTAAACATGGACTGCACTAGAGTCCTCCCAAGCAACATGGTGTTACAGCTCCAACCAGGCATGTTCTGGGTGACAAACTTAGCTGAAACAGCTATGAAGAACTGTGAAGATGGCATCTGCATGGATTAGTTAGTTTAGTCTGTCCAACACCTTGGCTTTTACTTTCCTGGAGTCGCAGAAGCTGGAAGAGCCCTCTGGGATCCTCCTGTCATGCTTCCTGATCCCTCCCCAGGGCTAACTTCAAAGTCAAGTCAGATTGCTCATGGCCTTGTCCTGTCAAGTTTTGAAAACTGCAAGGGTCAGAGATTTCTGAACATCCTTTTGTCATAGATCCATAGATCCATAGATCCCTCCCCAGTCAGGCCAAACACACTAAGTTCCCTCATACACCACACACCCAATACCCTTGGGTATCGTAGTGACCCTTCGCTGGACTTGTCAGGACTCCTTGGCATCCCCCTTGCACCAAAACCGTCCACAGCTCTCTAGGTGCAGCCCCAAGAGTGCTGAGCAGGGGGCTGACCCATGTCCCCCATCCCTCCCACTGCACTCTTGCCTCTGTCTGGGATGAGGATGTGTTGCCATTCAGGGTAGGGGAGGGTGAGGGGAAGAGTTAGCATTGGTGAACATCCACCTGTCGTCTTGGTCTACATTGGTGCATGGAGAGGACACCTGACCAGTGTATTGGCACACCTACTGCATATTCCACCCAAGAGGCTTTCCTTGGCAGGGCTGTCGCAGAAGGACTGTGCAGACTAGGAGACATGCTTCACCCAGAAACAAAATGTTGGTATGGAGGAGGTAGGACCACTCTCTGGGGGAGTTCAGGCTGTCTGTGTGTCCTGGTTCTGGCTAGGACAGAGTTAATTTTCACAAGGAGCCAGCACAAGTGAGCAGAGATGGCCAAGGGTGTTTTCCTTACCGCAAGACATCACACACCCCCATAAAAGGGGGCTGGTCATAGAGGGGCAGGTTCCTGAGGCTTCAGGAGGTTCTGAGTGCAGATAGAGCATCTGGCTGGCTGTCAGGTTGGTGAAGTGCTCTGTGTTATCACTGTCTGTGTATTTAGTCATGGGCTCTGTTGTTGTTGTTGTTCCCTTCCCTCTGTCAGCAATTGTCCTTACCCCAGCCCGTGGGGGCTTTGTCTGTCTCTCCTCATGTGAGAAGGGTGAGCAAGTGGCATGTCATGCTCAGCTGCTGGCTGGAGCTGAATCCCATCCTGGGAAAGGGATGTGTTAAGCAATTGGGTAGTGGTGGCTCAAAATGAAGTTGTAGTAGCTGTCTGGAAAAGACTTTCAGTTTCATGTCAGGAGCAAGGAAACTCCAGAGGAGTGAATGAAAAAGAATGGCAAATCCAGAAGAAAGCTGCCTGGAAACAGGTGGCATCCTGGAGAAGTCCTGCTCTGGGTTGGTGTGGGTGGGAGCTGGCAAAACCTATTGACAGACACAGAGATGACTTAACACCACCCGATTTGCCCAGTTTGGGCCAAATTCCTCATACCTTTCACACCAAAAGTGTGAGACCTAGGACAGTTTGGCTGTCCTTAGAGCTGCATCATGTCCCTGTCAGCTCAAGGGAACATGGCACAAATATGGACAAGTTTAGGTTTTAGCAATTTTCCCTACCCCTCCAGCTGGGGCTTTAAGGTAAGATAAATGAAAGGGATACCCCATGGGCTACTGGGACAATTCTGGACAGTTTCCCAGCTGTGGATTTGAAGATTGAAGTTAGGGGCAAATAGCAGGAGAGTGAGAAAATCAAAGGCACATCTCCACAGCTACATTTAAAAAAAGGCAAGGCAAGAGGGAAAGCGTTTCATCCATCTGCTTGCGTTTTTCTTGGTGCTTCTTTTCCATTGCTTTGATAAGCAAGACACTAAAGAAATGTTAGGGGATAAATTTCCCTCCCCCAACAACTGCTTGCCCATATCTATTTCCCCCACAAATGAAAAGATTATTTAAAAAAAAAAAAAAAAAAGAGAGAGGAAGGAAGAAAATAAAGGAAAGAAGTTGAATAGGTTTCTGTGATTTAACAAGGCCATTGTAGGATATATCAAAGAAATGGAGGAAACCAAGGGCTAGCTTTGATGTAGAGCCTTTGAAAAACCTGAGCAGTGAGAAACAGCCCTGACCCATGCACTGCCTGATGAAAGGGAAGAGCAGGACTTGTCACACTGAAGCCAGGTCTCTGTCACAATCAAAGAAAGATGCCAGGTCCAGACATGGTTTTGCTGTCAGTGTCAGGCTGGCTACATGCAATCCAGCTGTCTCAGTCCAGCCAGAGGCCTGGAGCAATGGGAAAGGATGGGCTGGAGGAGAGACTGATGCATGGCAGCCACTGCTCTGCACACCAAGGTGTATGAGGAGCAGAGCTTCAGGAGTCACCTCCCCTCTTCACACCATGCATTTCTGGCTAGGAAGGATGATGGGGCTACTGATGTGCATGAGAGGATGCCCCTGCTTCATCTGAAGGCTTGCAAGATGCATCCGCTCATCAGATGTAGAGCAAACACCGAGATGCATTGCTCATGGGATACAGGCAACAAGAGGGCATCAACCCACTGAGGGTGAACACTGGGGCTCTGAAAGGTGGTGGCCAGGTCTGTTGAAACCAGAGGCAGCTGTGGTACAAAACCTGTCTGAGGTCTGTGGCAGGAGGGAGGGACGACAGAGGTCATATTCCAAGGTGAGCACTGTGCTTTCTTACATCAGCTCAGCACTTCTGCTCACTGGTAAACCCAAAGGAGACATGGAGATACAGGATGGAGTCCAATACAGGAGCTGTGAAAGTGGTGAAAAGAGTCAAGCACCTCTTGTGTGAAGAAAGAGCTTGGGCTGTTCAGCCTGGAGAAGAGAAAGCTCAGGGGGATCTTATATAAATACCTGAAGGGAGGATGCAAAGAGGATATAGCCAAGGTCTTCTCAGTGGGATCCAGTGCCAGGACAAGAGACAAAACCCCCCCAAACAAACCAGAAGCTCTGTCTGAATATAAGGGCACACTTTTTCACTGTGAGGGTTACTGAATAGTGGAACAGGTTGCCCAGAAAGGATGTGAAGTCTCCATCCATTAGTGTCCAAAAGTCATCTGGTCCCACCCATCCAGCCCTAGGTGGCCCTACTTGAGCAGAGGGGTTGATCAAGATGACCTTCAAATGTCCCTGCCAACCTCAGCCAGTGATTCAGGGATTCCATGATTATGATGCATCAGCTTTATGTCATACTATCCCAATAAGTTCTGGGCAGAGTCAGGGAAGATGTACAATGTGTTTGAAGTCTTCTTTGCTCTGACATGTCACAGTGGGAATTTGTGACAGCTTCACCTACATGAGATGTGGGAACATTTCCAGAAAGTAAATGTAATCCTTCCAGCAAGGGATTCATGACAAAATCTCTCAAAGACCATTTGGAAATGCATTTTTCTTGGCTTGAGTCCTGATTCATGAATCTTTGAAAACTAAACTAACCACATACTCTGCTAGTAGCTAATGGTGCAGGAAAACAGCACTCAGAGAGAAGGTACCAGTAAGACAGATAAAACAGTCTCCACAGGCCCAGTGCAGAATTAAATGATAGCTTTGTGACAGCCACAGATTAATCTAATTGCAATCTTGAGACAGGTTATTTCAACAGAGGCGGGATCTGTGACCCTTTTGAGGATTAGTTTGTGTGGCAGTGTATGCTTTACAGTAGTGGAGGTAGGGATAGGAAGTCTCCCTAGGGCAGGAGTGGTTGGAGAAGTGATGGATCTCGACTCCCATTCAGCATACCCCAGTCCCTCGCACCACCCCACCCTCGTGGCCTCCCTTCACTGCTCCCCTTCCTCCCACTGCTGACTCAGACCCCAGACATCACAAGTCAATCCTTACTCTGTGAACCTCACTGATGTCCCCCTGCCCAGCAGGAAATCCAGTAGCACCTCCCAACCTCTCCATCACAGCTGGTTATTGCTTTTCACTCAGGTGATCCCAAGGAGAGCTCCGGGCTGGTCTGTCTCCAGGCACAGCCACTGCTGTGAAGTAAGAAGGGATGGAGGGTGCAGTAGTTGAAGAGCAGGACACAGTGGCAAAGTAGTGATCCCAGGAAGCAATGCAGGAGTCAGTGACCTGCGACACCCCCACGACCACCTCCTCCCACACTGGGGGAAGGTCACCACCTATCCTGGCACTGGTCAGGGGAGCTGAAGCCATTTCAGGTTCACTGGCTCTTGTATTCCACCTCAGTGCTCAGACTGAAGGTCATTTGCAGATTACTCCATATAGGTGAATCCCAGGATGCCATGCAGACCTGATCTGCAAGGGCCCTCAGCCTGACTGTCCATGCAGGTAACATGTCCTCTGGATCACTGTCTGGTTTCTTAGTGTACATCATGCAAATTTGGTGTTTACCATCTTGTTTTGCATCTGGGGTGAAAGGAAGACACTGCTTGATGGTTGATTTGAACCTTGAATTAGCAGAGACAACTTTCCAGCAAGGACTTCAAATCCTGAGGTTTTTTTGCATGCAGATCTGTGAGGTTGGGTGGAAGAAGATCTGAAAAGCAGAATAAATGAACTGCTTGAGCAGTGCTCCAAGCATGAGATGAGAAAGAACAGACATGTCCAAAAGGACTCCCAGGCAAGCAGTGGAGTGCTGGGTAATCTCAGCAGAACCTGCAGGTTTCAGCTTGCTCTGCTGGAGCTTGAGTCTTGACTTGGAAGGCAATCTCTTCTTTCTACCCTTTCCTGTGGAATTTAATTTTAATATGAGTGATATGTGCAGATACCCTTTAGTTTGGCATCCAACCCTGTTGTCCTGCAGGAACACTACTCCACCTGGCCACACAACTCACACCAATACTAGTAATGGGTACCTGAGGGTAGATGCAAGAACAGAAGAAAACTGTTCTTGAAACTTCCTCTGTGTATTCTCTCAGCACATGTGGCTTATGGATTTTTTAAAAAGCAGAGATGGCATTTTTCCTTTTATTAATCCATCTAATTGCTTTTTGAACCTAAGGCATCTTCCAGCATCAAAGGCACCCTGTCATGATAAGTTCTGCAGCTTATTTATACGCTGCACTGGACATGCAGGCTTATGATATGAGTTTCAACTAGCACATCTGTACACTGGGCTGGGCTGAAAAATCTTCAGTGAACCCATCAGAAAAGAACCACAGGCTGGTTGAGGCTGGAAGGGATCTCTGGAGGTCACTTTGTCCAACTCTCACTGCTAAAGCAGTGCCACCTGGCTGCCCAGGACCATATCCAGATGGCTTTTGGATATCACCACGTATGGAAACTCCACAGCCTCTCTGGGCAATCTGTGCCAGTGTTCAGTCAAAAGTGCAAAGTCCTTGTCACTGGCAGTGAAAAAACATGTGCAAGAACATCAGGTGTATACAGGGATAGCTCTACCATCTGTGTGATGGGGCATTTAAACTGATGGATGAAGTACAGTGTGCTAGATTGAACTTCTATTATGTAGGTGCTTGCAGCTGAGGGTAGCCCCAGTAATATGAAGTCACAGGCACAGCAATCCAGTTGCAGTCAGCTCCAAGCATCTGTGGGGGACATCAGGGCTGGAGCTGCAAGCCTTGGGGGTTTGGGTACCCATCAGCACCAAGATAACAGAGAGAAGTGGAAACAACAGTAGGATAAAAATGCAGCAGAAAGGCTGCTGAGACTCCTTCCCAGGAGTCTCAGCCCTATGGGAAGTTCAAAAGCTGACAATGAAATATGTTGGAAAATAAAGACCTTAATTAGAGTGACCATTTCTGACCCTGCCATTGTTAGTGAGGCAGTGGCTTAAATGCCACATGGAGCAGAGGCTGGCGCTGGTGACTGCAGGCAGGCGTAGGAACAGGGCAGAGAGCAGGGCTGTAGGGTGCAACTCTCCAGTAAAAAGTCCCTATTCAGTCATTTTGGGCTGAAAGTTCCCAGGCCGTGCAGGTACAGCTCTAGGGGAAGAGTGTATTGCAGAGGCATGGAAGTATTTCAGAGAAATGCAGGCACAGAAGATTTCACTGGCAGAGCAGAGCAGGAATCCACAAGGGAAAGTTGTTAAGTGCCTGGTATGCAGGTACTTACACAGACCTTCAGTGATGCCTCTGATTTTAACTCACAGTTTGATGATGGGTGGGCCAGCCTGGTTGGAAACAAGCTACTGTGAAGTGTGACTTCATTTCTTTCACGTGACTTGGGAGGCAGATCTGAGACTTACTGCATTTATGTGGTGCATTGAATGTCCTGGTCAAGGAGTTAACCCAACAGGCAACAGTGGTACCCTGGGGAGCTCATGGCAGGATCATCAAATCGAGCATGAGTTGCAAGAATCAATTAAAAAGGAACCCTGTTTATGAAACTCACCTTCCACAGGTTTATTGCATGTCTGTTCACGTTATTGTGCTGTTCACTGTTTATCCCAGGTGTCAGCCCTACTCATCAGTGTTCCTATATGAATGGACAAGCTGAATCTATTCCTTTTGCTTCTTGAGAAGAAGGAGAAGAAATCTTTGCCAAATACAGTATTGTCCTGAGCTTCACCAAGGAATGGTAAATCATTTAGGGGAAGTACTGGTCTCTGCACCAACTGAGCAGAACCAGGACCTTTATATCATGCCACAAGAAGGACCACAGGATGGTCTGATGAGTCAGTGGTCTCTCCACTCACAGAAAAGTGTGGTGCTTCTGCAAACACTAATTTTGATTACCTGTCCCACCCTACCAGAGCTGAAGTCCAGTGTTAGCAAAATCTGCACTTCTCAGCTATCACAGCTCCAGCCATCATGTTCACCATGAGGCCATCACTTCCCTTTCCCACTCTGTCCTTATTGTCTTCAGTGGTTCTCAGGGGGGATGGATGTGTTGGGCAGCTTCAGGTTCTGTATCCCCGTTGAACTATTTGTGAGGTACCTTACACATTCTTCCTGAGTGCCTTTTAGAGAGTGTGATTCCAAATGTATTAACCCCTCAGAGCTCTGGGACATCTGACACCAAATCCTTCCTGTTTCCCATGCTGTTTAGGACTCAGTACTCCAGGGCAAAACTTTATTTCCTTAAGAAATCAATTCATTTGTTCTAAGGTAACCTGGGTCTGCAATTTGGCTGTTGCAATAGGAAAACCCAGAGTTATGTCACCCTTCTGTATACAGTATGCAAGTTATCCACAAAATTCTTCTATTTTTGTCTTGGGATACTGTTTGCAAACACAGATTTGGAACTCTTTTCCTATTGCATGAGGTTTTTTAGGTGCTTTAGAAGGACAGCTTCTTCTGCTGTATGAGCTGACTCCTGTTCACATTTTTTCCCTTGACTGAGACAAATTTTATTAAGCCACAAAGCACTTCTAAGCTCTGTGATGAATCTGCTCTATGATGTTGATGTAGGATAGGTATAAAACCTGGGTGAGACGGACTCTGTGGAAGAAGCAGAGTCAGGCCCAGAAGAGTGTTTAAGATTAAATGAAGGTTAAAAAGGAAGAGTATTTCTAACTAAAGCTGTTACTGTGTAAATACAGCACAGAGCTCTGTATTTCTCTATGTAGGAATGATTTTTCTCCTCAGTTCTCTGTTTCTGAGCCCTCTCTGTCAGGCCTGATGGCAGCGTGGTAAGATGTGCCTCTGTTCTGAACTGCAAGTCATCATTCCGAGTCACCTCATCTTTGGTAACTGCTGAATTTTCAGGTGTTGATCATCCCCCTTTCACCCTAAAGTGATTTATTCTCCCTGCTGCAGCAGCTTACCATATCAGTCTTTACTCTGGGCAGAACTGTATTTCTTTCTTTTTTCACAGGTGCTGAATTAAAGGATCAGAATTTTGTGATGGGAACTTTATGTTGTTTAGACTAACAAATTTACATCCCCTTTTTTTTTTTTTCCCTTTGATTTGCCTTCCCCTCCATCTTGCCTGAATCTGCAATTTTGGGCAAGAGTTCAGTATTTCACAATAAACAGCATCTGTATTGGTGGGGAAACGCTGAACTGAAAATCAGACTCACAGAATCCCAGGGGTTGGCAGGGCCCTGGAGAGCTCCTGGGGTCCAACCCCCTGCCAAAGCAGCTCCCAGCTCATAGTGCACAGGGCGGCGTCCAGATGGGGCTGGAATCTCTCCAGAGATGGAGACTCCACACCCCCTGGGCAGCCTGGCCCAGGGCTCCCTCACCCTCACTGGGGAAAAGTTCTGCCCCAGCTTGGTGGGGAACTTCCTCTGCTCCAACTTGCAGCCATTGCCCCTTGTCCTGTCCCCACAGACCCTGAGAAGGGGCTGCCCATGTCCCCCTGCATCCCATCCTTCAGCTAGTGATAACCATGAAGAAGGTCCCCCCTTAGTCTTCTTCTCTCCAGGCTGAACAGCCCCAGCTCCCTCAGCCTTTCCTCACAGGGGAGATGCTCCAGGCCCTTCAGCATCTCCAGAGCCTCCTCTGGACTCTCTCCAGCAGATCCCTGGCTGTTTGATCCCAGGGAGCCCAGCACTGGACACAACACTGCAGTGGGGCCTGAGCAGGGCAGAGCAGAGGGGGAGGATCCCCTCCTGTGACCTGCTGCCCACACTCCTCCTGATGCCCCCAGGATCCCCTTGTCTCTCTCAGCCCCAGGACACACTGCTGGCCCATGGCCAAAAATGCAGCTCCCAGTTCCCTCAGGCCAAGATGAAAGCAGGGATCTCCAGGTGACAGGGTAAATGGGTGCTTCTCTCTATCAGTGCTGAAGCTTAGCAGGAAGACAAGTGTCAGTGTTAGCTCCCCAGTGAACCGGGGTAGCAGCTGGTGACCGACCATGGTCAACATCACCCAGCAGTGAGAACAGGTGTATCTTCATGCTGAAGCATGAGGGGTGATGTTCAAGGTGACACTGACTGCACAGGGATGCAGCCAGAAATAAAATGACTGACCATCTCTGATTATCTCCTCCAACCTCCTCAGGGCTCTGCATCCTTTGCACAACCATGGGATGGTTTAGGTCTGTAGGGACAAATGGGGCTCAGCTGTTTTAATTGCTGTCATCCCTTCTGAGGACTGAGTTTGGGGCTTTGGAAAGCAGCTTCTTTCTGATTCACAGAGCACTGTGTACTTTGTTCTGGCTTCTGGGCTTACTCCATAAACCAGTGCTACCACAGTGAGGGAGGAAAGACTTCTTAGCTGATTTTCTTTCCCTGACAGGTCTTCATGGGACACCTCTTGCTGTGCAGGCACTGGGTTCAACCATTGAACCTGGAATGGATCTTTTAGTTACCGTCTGCTGTAACAAGGTCTGGCTGTTGGTTGCACATTGGTCTCTGCCTCTTGCTTCTGTGTGGACAGAAGATTTCTCTCTGTAGAAGATGAGGCATAGTTGGAGCCTCTGCACATGGAATTTGGGAGAAATACAACAGTCTATTACAAAGCTCAACTACATTGACTCGTAGCTGGTCTTGAAGCATGTGGTGGTCTATAGGAAGGTAGAGGAAAGCAGGAACAAAACATGTTTCTGACCAGTAATTTAACCATATCACTGCTGGTGACTTTACCTACAATGCTCTCTCTGTATGAGTAATTGTCGTGGTTTCCCCCCGGCTGTGGGCTGAGATCCACGCAGCTGCCTGCTCCTTAAAGTAAAAGAGCAGGGGAAGAGGGAAAAAGGGGGAAACAAGGGAAGGGAAAAGGAAGGGGAAATAACTCCAAACCCAAGAAACTAAGAGGCCCGTGGGTTGGGATAAGGAGAGTTTACTAAGAGGACAGAAAGATCAAATATCCCAATGCTAACAGGACTTTAGAGCAAAAGAAGATGAAACTCTTGATCCCCAATGCAGTTTCTCCCCGACCCACACAACTCAGGTACCACCCAGAGCTGTCCCGGAACCCGACCGTCCCCCCAAGCAGCACGCGTCCCACCACCGCCCCTCTTCTTCCTCCCCTCAGCCCCCCGTTCTCCTGGGCAGGACGTCATTGCCATGGAATACTCTCTTTGGCCCATCTGGGTCACCTGTCCTGGCTTCGCCCCTCCTTTCTCAAGAATAGAGAAATAGGAAGAAGCTGAGAAAGTCCTTGACTGTCTGACTGCAGCTAAGAACATCAGGGTGTTCTCAGCACTGCTTTCAGTGTAACTCCCAAACACAGCATCCCATCAGCTGCTACAAATGGAGTTAACTCTATCCTGACTGACACCAGGACAGTAAAATAAAGGCAAGAACGTGCATGATCTTGTGAAAGGAGAGTGCAAATGTCCAGGGACACGTGCCGAGGGAGTGGTTGTGTCTCTGTGTGATCAGCCCCAGCCAGTGATCATGGAACCCCAGGAATAGGTCTTCTTCAGTGATGGACAGTGTGTATGCAGGTTGTGTAAGGGCACACATAAATCTCCAGTGCTAGGTGTCTTGGGGGAAGCAGGCCAGGCTCTCTGACCCTTAGGGTGTTTGGTCCCCTGACAACCTGCCAGTCCAGCATGGAAAGATACGTGTCTTGCTTAGGCCCAAACTCCTCCCTTCCTGCTGCCTGGAGAAACAGATTTTTGCCTCCAGCTCTGCCCAAGCCCTCTGCCTCTCTCCCTGCTCTCCAAGTCCTTGACTCTCCTCTTCCCCATCATATGCTTGCTGTCTGCAGGCAGAGAAAGGCAAATAGGAGTTGAGAAGCAGGAGGCCTTATTTTTCCCTACACACCTAGTACTTCACCCTGTGCTCTCAGGTTATGTTCAGACTAGACAGCCTGGCCTTCTTCTAACCCCTTGGGAGGTGCTGGGCTACTCACCTCTCAGCTTTTCACAGAAAACATCTTCAGAAGCACACCATTCTTGAGATTTGCATGGAACAAGCTGGAACAAGCACACTGTGATTAAGGGAAGAGGGACAGAGCTCTTTGTGGAGAAAATATCTCCATTCAGCCATGCAAACTAGACCCAAGGAGCATTATACCTTTGCAGCAATGCAAAAGAAAAGCTCTGTTCTGCAAGTTAATGCAGACCCCAGGAAGGAGCTTGGCACTGACTGTATGTTGTGAGTGTACTCAATGTGAAGAAGTAGAAAAGGATTTGATTTAACTTTCCAAGGAAGCTGATTCTGCCCACCTGCATTCTCACATAAGTATTTACATACACCGGGACGTGTATGCCTAGGTGGCCCCAACGGGATCACTTGTGTGCAGCATGGAGGATCAAAGGTGTCAGCTAATATGTCCTGGTGATGCCTCCCTGAGTGCTCTTGATTGGCAAGGAAAAGGATTTCTTGGACAGCAGTCTTGACCCAGGAGTCAACATTTATTGCAATGTGACCTTTTGCTTTAGAATTTTGCTTCCTTCACCCTCTGTAAGTCTTAAGTGAAATTGCTCTCCATTGCCCAGGTTTCCTTATGCTGGGACTCTCGTGATCCGGTCTCTTTGTTGGGATAACAGGAGGAGAAATGGCACATACATTGTGGTTTATGGTTGCTAGAACTGCCAGAGCACAGGCTTTCTTTGAAGTTACCTGAGCACTGGTCTTTGTGCAAGCAACACCCTTCTCTTTTTCTGTTGTCAGTCACGTCCTTACCTGAAGACAACTCATACAATTTTGTGAGCAAAGGCAAGACAGATACCAGGGACAGTGGTATCTGGAACGCAGCATTTAACCTGAAGAGCAGGCTCCCAACTTTAAGGTTCACAGGTGAGTTTGTAGCACAGTGTCAGGGGAGCCTGTGATCGTAGCCCTGGACTGGCTGGAGTTTGCCATTTGACAGTTCTGTGAGATGCATTCAGTTCTCTGGGTCTTCAGTGAGGAACTTTGACAAAGGCTTTTGAAAGATTAAATTGCATCTTTCACAGTTTGCTGACACACTTAAAGGAGGCAGAGGAACCCAGTTTTCTTTTAAAGAGGACATGCTGAATTCTCTGTCTCACGTGCCATAACCAGTAGTGAAAGCTGAGCACATTCCCTGCACACTTTCCATCTTGTTTAACCCTTCTCACTTTAAACCTTCTGCTTGCTGTGAGATGCACAAGGGAAGACACCAGATTGCAAGTAACCTGAGCAACTCTTCAGGCAAAACATGTAAAAATGCAGTGAACTAGCCTACACCAAAAATTCTGATTCCAAACAAGAAGGAATGGATTTTGAGAGGTCAGTAGGGCTACAAAGAACGTTTGTTTCTTACACAGAGATCACTTTTAGAGTTTGCCCTGCCAGAGTTTTAAAAAGTTAGCTGATCTGATTAGTTAATTGCTAATTAAAAGGTATGTAGCTTGAAAAACTAACTCTAAAGATCTGTTAAATATCGTTTGTAGCTAAAGCTTGCATAGCTAGTATAGCTATACTTACCTGCTAACAGCATTGTCTCTTGTCAGCTCAGTTGGTTTAATTAAAATCAAAGTTATTTCTTCATCATACAGGTGGCTGATGCTGGGCATCCTGAATATCATATCCACACTATTCCTCTCATCTGGATCTTGCCCCACAAGAGAGAGGGTAAGGATAATGAACTTTAACTTCAAGAATATCCTCATTTTTTTTAATCACAGACTGAATGCACCTGTTCCCTCCCCTCCAAGAAGGTTGGCTAAGGAGGTTCTCTTCCAATTTTGCATCCTTCAGAATCATTCCAAATTTATCCTCCCTCTGTGGCAATGGAATAACTTGACTTCTTCCAGATTCTGAGCTCCCCAAATGACTCCTTTTGCAGAACTCCCTGTGCAAAATTCCCTGCACCAAAGGGAATCCCACATCAGGGAGGCTCACCTGTTTCTGTTGGCATGCCTTTACATGCCAAGCTTGAAGTATTCTTTAGGTTTTTCTTAAGGGTTTGATTATACAGTTTCGGTATTTGATTAGATTTGTGCTTTACAGTTAATAGTATGTGTACAAATAAGCATGTGTTTCACCTGTGATGGGGAAAGACTGTCTTAGCATGACAACACTCTTCTGTAAAGGGAAAAGTCTGAGAACAGCACCATCTCTTTTCACAGAATCACAGAATGTCAGGGGTTGGAAGGGACCTCAAAAGATTATCTAGTCCAACCCCCTGCCAGAGCAGGATCACCTGGATTAGGCCATACAGGAAAGTGTCCATGAGGGTTTTGAATGTCTCCAGAGAAGGAGACTCCCCAACCTCTCTGGGCAGCCTGGCCCAGGGCTCTGCCACACTCCCAGTGACAGTTTTTCCTTATGTTCACATGGAACCTCCTATGCTCCAGCTTGCACCCATTGCCCCTTGTCCTGTTGCTGGACATCACTGAGAAGAGCCTGGCTCCATCCTCCTGACTCTCACACTTTACATATTTATAGACATTAATGAGGTCAGTCTCCTCCAGGCTAAAAAGACCCAGCTCCCTCAGCCTTTCCTCATAAGGAAGATGTTCCACTCCCTTAATCATCTTAATGGCCCCGTGCTGGGCTCTAGTTCCCTGTCCCTGAGCTGAGGGGCCCAGCACTGGGCACAATATTCCAGATGCAGTCTTACTGGGGCAGAGTAGAGGGGGAGGAGAACCTCTCTCCACCTGCTAGCCACCCCCTTCTAACACACCCCAGGATGCCATTGGCCTTCTTGGCCACAGGGCACATGGCTGGCTCATGGCCATCCTGCTGTCCCCCAGCACCCCCAGGGCCCTTTGCCCTGTGCTGCTCCCCAGCAGGCCAGTCCCCAACCCATACTGGTACCTGGGGCTGTTCTTCCCCAAAGGCCAGGCCCTACACTTGCCCTTGTTGAATCTCACTAAGTGTCTCCCCTCCCACCTCTCCAGCCTGTCCAGACCTGGCTGGGTGGCAGCACGGCCTCTGCTGTGTCAGGCACTCCTCCCAGTCGTGTGTCACCAGCAGATCTGCTGACTGTGCACTCTGTTCCCTCATCCAGGTCACTGAACAGTGCTGGTCCCAGTACTAGTTACTGAGGTAGAGCTTCCCTCTTATTGTTTACCCTGATTAGCTAAATAAGCCATGTACAGATAACTTTGTAAAGGCTTTTCCCCTGAACCATGTGAATCAGTGTACAGGCACAGTGTAAGACACCTGGTAAGGTGTGCTGAGATGACAAGTAACTGGTCCAATGCATGGCTGAAGAAAACAGACCCATGTGGGAATTTATTCAGGCTTCCCAAGCCTTGCACCCCAGGATATGGCTGGGCAACACATGCCTCACCAAACCTACCTGCCTGGGGGCTCCTAGGAGGGAAGGCTATGGGGGATGCTTGTCAAGCCCATCTCCTGCCAGGAAAACCAATCACAAATCATAGGAAGATGATAGCAGTGATCCCAGGGTGGGAAAAGTCAGGCTCAAGCCAAGAAGTGTATCCCACAGGTGAGAGTTAGCTGAGGTGGTAAGTGGAAGGAGTGGAATGGGAGGTACTGGAGGTAGCATGAAGATGGTAGAAGTGGTTGGAAGAGAGACTGGACACCACTGAGCTAATACAACTAAATGAACCTTGAGTTAAATGCTGCAGTAATGGCCCATCCATATCACAGGGCAGTGATCAGTGGGAACAGCCAGACTGAGTAACAAGCAGTGGATCGATACAGTTCACTATCTTGGTGTGCTTTCTGGACAATAACTCAGATGTACCCTCACCAGATTGGTAGACAGCACTAAGAGGAAGTAGCTGGCACATGAATCGTAGGGCTTCAGTCCAGAGGGACCTCAGTAAACTTCAGGCCTGGGCCAAGAGGAACCTCACAAAGCTCATCTGCTAGGAGAGCCAAGCTCTATGCCCAGGGCAGGACATCCCTGGCATCATGCAGTCTCAGAAGCCATCCATCAGCCCTGTCAAGGGCTGAGGAGGACAAACTGAACACGAGTCAACAGTGCACTCTGATGGCAAACGAGGGTAACCACAAACTGGGCTGCATTGGGACCAGAGGGGAGGAGTTACCATAGCCTTCTATTGAGTGCTCCTGCTATTGCACCTTGAATACCCTGTGTTTGTGCATCCTCCAAACCTCCCCCTTCACCCAGAATAAGGAGTATATGGTGAAAGAACGGAGGAGGTCTGACAGAGGGTGACTGGGAATTCAGAGGTCTCAGACACATGGGCTGAGGGCAGGTAGAATCCCAGAATTGTAGGGGTTGGAAGGGACCTCCAGAGCTCCTGGGGTCCAACCCCCTGCCAAAGCAGCTCCCAGCTCAGAGTGCACAGGGCGGCGTCCAGACGGGGCTGGAATCTCTCCAGAGATGGAGACTCCACACCCCCTGGGCAGACTGAGGAGCAGTGGTGTGTTGTCAGACAAAAAGGATGCTGAGTAGTTAGCAATGACAGCCCACAAGTACTTGAAGGGCAGTTACAACATGAATGAAGCCAAACACTTCTCAGTGCTACCAAAGACTGAAACAAGGGCCACAAATGCAGCAAAGGTTCAGGTAGGAGATTAGGAACAAAAATGTCAACCTAGCACTAGCTCTTGCTCAGTCAGGTCCCACAGTGACCTTGAAGGCATCTCCCAAAACAACTGCTTTTCCCCAGACCAACACTGCAGCGTGCAGAGTGGACATCCCCAGCCTATGCTCTTGCACACTGTGCACCCACGTGCACAGCCCTTTCCTACCAGTCTCATTTGTCTCCAGCAGCTTGTGTGGAATTCTACTCTCCTGAAGCTTTTCACCAAGCAAATTTCAGACCTAGAGGAGAGGAAATGAAAAGATGAAGCAGCATATTAAAATTAGCCTGTGAACAATCAGTGCTGTGTAAATGGGACAGTCAACGCCACAATTCAAGATGCTGCCTACTTTGTGAACAACCTATAGAGTAATTTTGCTAAAAATATTTGTAGAGTGTAAGAATAGATCACTGTGGTAGCTAAAGGTGGAAAGTAGACAAAATATGCAGTAGGAAAGGAACAAAATAAATCAACTACAGCTGAAAAATGAATATCAGCAAAAGAGAAAACCTAAGTAGAAAAATCTGACTCATTCAGACTAGACAATATTTTACTTGTTCTTAATGCATCACAGGAAATTAATACAAACTGAGAGGGAGATGTATGGAAATTAATGTAAATTTGTATGAAAATCAGCACATACCATCAGTCTCTTGGCAAGTTACCTGATGTCTCTGTGACTGAGTGACTGTACCTGACAGTAGGAGGTTAAAAGTGAGCAATGATATAAATACTTCAGTACAATAGGGTGAGGATCTGCAGCCTGGGAACAGGAGCTGATAGGCTGCATTGCACAGGAAAGGCTGGGGCTATATTTCTGTGGCCCTTTCCTCACCCCAAAATTAACAGCATATCCTCACTTGTCCAGTGAGAGCATGGAAGAGCAAGGGACACAGGGCAGAGGATCAAGCCAGGGGACTAATATATACAGTTAGGGGACTAATATATACAGTTATACTAATATATATATAAAAAGGAGCCATTTTAGCTCCTTCTTCCTCTAAAAATTTTACCACATTGTTAAAAGAAATCTTCTATATTTTGGCTTCTCCAAGACCCATTCAGAAATATTTTTGTGTGTACCCTCATATGCACATTTCTCCTGTGTTTTCTACTCTCTGTATTTGTTTAAACTCTTCTGTTTCTCAGTATCATTCCTTGCACCTACATAAAGGGCCTGGAGCATCTCCCCTGTGAGGAAAGGCTGAGGGAGCTGGGGCTGTTCAGCCTGGAGAGAAGAAGACTAAGGGGGGACCTTCTTCATGTTTCTCACTAGCTGAAGGATGGGATGCAGGGGGACATGGGCAGCCCCTTCTCAGTGTCTGTGGGGACAGGACAAGGGGCAATGGCTGCAAGTTGGAGCAGAGGAAGTTCCCCCCCAAGCTGGGGCAGAACTTTTCCCCAGTGAGGGTGAGGGAGCCCTGGGCCAGGCTGCCCAGGGGGGTGTGGAGTCTCCATCTCTGGAGAGATTCCAGCCCCGTCTGGACGCCGCCCTGTGCACTATGAGCTGGGAGCTGCTTTGGCAGGGGGTTGGACCCCAGGAGCTCTCCAGGGCCCTGCCAACTCCTGTGAGTCTGGGATTCTGGGATAAAGAAATGATAATAGTTGTTTATTATTTGCTTTTCTATCCAGGTCGCTTTTCAAGAAATATTGTCTCAAAAACATTTATGGATGTGAATCACTCTGGGCTTCATCCTTATCTCCTGGGACCAGTGGTCCTTGCATATGACAGCCAAACAACAGGACTAAATTCTCTTCCTTTCTTGTTTTGGGTTTTTTCCTTTTTTTTTTTTTTTTGCCCCCCTGATTTGTTCTAACAGCTTTGAATTAATTGTTCTGGGACACCAAAGTATTACATATATGTAAAGATACTCACCTGAGAACCAGCAGCTCTACCAGGATACATCTGCTTGCAAGTCCAGTGGACTCGATATGGTGTCCATTCTCTTCCCTCTCAACTGAGAACCAAGAGATGCCACTGTTTACAGTGTTTAAATTGCACATTCAAGCTCTCACCTGGGCCAACTATAGCCCTTTAAGTCTTATTCCTAAAACCCAAACCAAAGGGAAACAGTAGTTGGCTATATCTTTCAGCAATTAACCTTCCTTAAGGGGACTGCAGAAGGGCCATATTGATATAAAACATATTGATGAAAAAAAGTGGTTATCAGAAGACTTGTAGGGGTTCTCAGACCTCACAGGAAAAATCCATAAATTGCCTGGTGTGACCTCAGAGCTGACCCTGGATAGAGTAGTAGGTTGGACTAAATTACTTCCTAAGATCCCTTCTGGCTTGAAGGACTCTATGATCCTATAAAAAAACCAGGCAAAACTCAAATCACAGCTTAGGTGAAGAGGCACGGTTTCTTTTCCATGCTGTTACAAACCTGGGTAAGTTTGGCCTGCCTCCTGAAGGAAAAGGAGGTTTTTTCTCTGTATTCTGTAACTTTTCTCATCTCCAGCACTTGTCCATGGCTGCTGCTTAGAGAGATGCAGTGATATGACAGCTCAGCACAAGGGGGAGGTCTTGTTTTACCTTTGGCTCTTTCAGAGGTGCTCAGCAGACATCCCAGTGGTGCTGGGTTCTTCTAAAGCAGGTTTGTGCATTTAATCCCTTGCACAAATGCTGACAAGAACATGAGCTACAGCAAGAAAGACGACAGTGACTGGGGTCAAGGAAGAGTGGGGAAGGCAGGAAGAGGAACAAGAGCTCGGAGCTTCATCTGACCTCAGGTGGGATGTCAGCCCTGCTTTCCCCAGAAGTCTGCTGGAGACCAGGAAAACAAGAAGGAAGACTTAACATCAGAACACAGGGGATAAAGAAGTCAGTCCACTTGGATTCACACAACCACGATTTCCTTTCTGCCCCATGCAGCTCACTGAGCACCTACCACCACAAGCCTTCTCCAGCTCTGCGCTCATTCTTAGCCCTCATCCCACTCTTTTTCCCCAGTGAGGCATTCCTGTCCTCATATTCACCCACCATCAGACCTGATGGTGTCCATCACTCAATCCCTACACCTGCCTCCCCCGGCATCCTGCTGCCCCCACAGTGTCCCTACCCTGATGCTCACTTGTTCTCTCCTATCATCATAGCACCCACAGTCCCATTATAGACACTAGCACCCAGTGACACATGAAGACCTTTGCTCTCTGTTTACCTCCAGAAATTGAGAGATTTTAATCTTCAGGCTAAACTGGCACTTCATTGCTGTAGTCCTGGCCAGTCCACACTGGCTGCTGGTTGCTCCAGTGAGTCAGGGCAGCACACCAAAAGGCTTTTCACTGGCTCTTCAGTGATGGCTTTGTACTGCTGTGGCCCACAATGATGCCTGGGACTTGTCCCTGTGCACATTTATGAGCAGCGACACCATCCTCCTGACTTGGATGGTGGAACATGGCACATGGCATGCCAGGAGTTAATCAAAATGGCTGAATTAAAATCATTACATTGTCATTCAAAAAACCCTGCTGTTAGCCACAAGGAAGGACCTCCTCTGCAGCTCCCCTACTATAAGATGAAGGGTGATTTCCAGTCACCTGCTGCTGACCTATTTAAAGTACCCTGAGGCAGAGTAGAACAGGTCACTGCTGGTTCAGCCCTCATCATCCAGGGTCAGGCTGTAGGTGAGGCACCCTGGGTGCCACCTTGCTGGGGTATGAGGTGTCCACACATTCTTCTCAGTGCAAGCAGGCAAGCTGGTACTGCCAGCATCACTCTGCCCCTGGTAAGGCTCTGTGCTGTGGGTGCACTGCTTGGCTGAGGACCAGGTGCCTGGCCAGTGATAGGGCTGAGCAAGCCTAGCCATCACCATTTGTGCTGGGAGATCACTGCCCAGAAAGCCCAGTCTGCAAACCCAGGTGTTTGGAAGCCCAGCACATGCTTCCTCAGCACCTGCACAAGTCCCATCCCCCTTCTGCCTCCTCCTTTGGGCTAGGGAAGGTGAAGTTTCCCTACATTAGATGGGTCTGGATCTGCAGCTTTCCCAGCTGTGCTTTCAAGACTTGGATAGACAAACAAGTGACTCGGTTTGTACAACCTTGGAAAAGGGCTGTTTCCATTAACTGTGTGCTGGTATCTAACTGGTTTGAAAATCAGTCTTGGAGGCATTCAGACACCAGCTCCAGCATCCCACACTATGCTGTAGAACATTGCTTGGTTGAGAAGGGGTGCACGGCTGCTGGAACCCCCTTCCCTGGCATCATGCTAGTACCTAGCAAGAACTGCCTGGCTGGGTTACGTGGCTCTTGAGCGTAACACAGAACTCAAGCCTTCTGTCTTCCCTACAGAAGATATACAAGCCTATTGAAGGGTTATTATGACTCTTACAATATTCAGCCTTTCCCAGCTCTTGAAGCCCCATGATAACTGTGGATGAAATGCTGCTTTCATTAAAATATTTGGAAAGCTTTTGCAGCCCCACTGGTTGAAGAAAAAGGCAGGCCATGCAATCTTGAGAGCTCCAAAAGCCAGCTGCATAGACAAACACTCGTAGAAACCTTCTATATCTAAGCCTTCAAGCCACACATTTCTTGGGACAATCAGTGTCATGGGTTATGGTGAGTGCTGGTGGCCACAGCGGTGTAGGCACTGTTGCTGTGCATCCTGTCCTCTGCCAGAGATGGTGCATGCCAGGACAAGTGCTGCACAGAGCTGCTTCCACAGTGAGATGCTCCTCTATCCACACAGAGACCCAGCACTGCCCAGGCTGTCACAGATACACAAATGTGCACAAGTTCCTCCCATGCCAGGCCCAACCTACAGGATGGCAGAGCTTTCACTGTGTGGAGTTGGGCTTTGAAAAAGTGTGACCCTAGGATGTTGTGATTTCCCTGGAGATGAAGAAGGTCAGTTGGAGAGTGTAGGTCTGGATACTGCATCCAGACAGTATCTTCTCTGCCTGGTTGCTCTCAGCCCTCTCCTGGGTTGCTGCATATCCATGCACACCTTCAGGTCAGGCTCCCAGCTCTTGCCCATCCTGTAGCCTCTCCCTTTTCTTCCACCCAAGCAAGCTATTTCCATTTTACCAGACTTCTCCACGCCTCCAAGCTATACTGATTGGTGACTGGGTGGGGGAAGATGTTACATGGGAGGCAGGGAAGGAGAGTGGCGGAGTGGTCCTGGGCATGTACAGGATGAGGCCACTACCTATCATAGGGACATCTGGGATCACCTGCAATTTTAACTCATTCTGGATGGAGCTGGCCAGGGTATTCACCTTGCCAAGCTCAGTCTTCTTGTGTCTGTGAAGCTAAAACACTCCCCTGGCCATGCCATGTTGCTGCTGCATGGGTAGAAATTGGTGGGGAAGCAATTTTATCTGTGAGAGCTTGGGGCATGGAGATCATGGGGGCAGGGCTGAGCAGCCCTGCACCAGGGATCCCTGCAGTATGAAAGGATGGTCTGTGTGTGTGTCTCGTGGAAAGGGGAGTTGTCAGCTTGTACTTGCAGAGGTCAGAAAAATAGCCTGAATGCCTGATGCAGCCCAAACCCCCCCAGGATGCCTTGAAGCATCTTTGTCACTGTCATGCATGCTGCCTGCCCATCACTGCCTGCCTGGATGAGGATGGTGCAAAACAGCTGTACATGAGCTTTCCACCTTTTCCTGCCCCTCCTGTGAATCCACCCTGCTGTCACTTAAGGCTAACTTCAGACCAGGTGTATTAACACATGCATAGCTGGCAAGTCAGAGGGAGTGATTCTTCCCTCAACACTCATGAGGACACATCTAAAGTACCATGCCCACTTTTGGGACACTGATATGGAAAGGTTAACAGGTCCAGAGGAGGATTGCTGAGGTGGTTGGAGCTGGTACACTGGACATATGAGGAGAGCTGGGAGCTGGGTTTGGTCTGATGGAAGGAGACCGGGGGGAATCTGACAGCATCTTCCAGCCCTGAAGGGGATGGGGAAAGGACAGAGCCATATTCAAGTGCTGAGAGAAAGGACAGCAGCAGCAGCCACAGCGTGCCATATGATGGGACACACAGGATGATCTCTTCAACTTGAAAGTGGACAAGCACTGGAACAGGGTCCCAAACATCTTTGTTGGAAATCAGGTGAAATGAGTCTTACCCTTGAAATCAGGTTTCCTGTTGCATCTTGTAAAGAGGATTAGAACCTTTCAAACGTCAAATCACCCACAGGATTCCTGTATCTTAAAAACATCATTCAAAATGTTTAAAATTGCCCTGCCAGGCCAGGCAGTGCCTTTTAAACCCATTTGTGACTGTGTGTAGTTTTCTGCCTTGCCTGTGAAGGGAAATCATAATTTCTAAGGGACTTTGCTAGACACAAGAGATGGATTACCAGAGCTGTGTCCTTCATTTAGGAATAATAGCCATTAAACTCCTTGTTACTATGGGGCTGCAATTTCCAGAGGCGATACCCATTATCAGAGAGCTGGCTGCTGGCAAGCAGTTAATGAGAGCTCTTTGAAATGGCTCAGTAAAAATCCAGCTTCCCTGCAGACTTCTTGAGACGTGTATGAAAGAGGAACAGGAGCTGAAGCTGGATCCAGCTGCGATCTGCACGAACAAGGAGCAGTGGCAGCTTCACTATCGCTCCCGAGCTGAGGGAATCCCCTCACAGACCCAGAGCTGATGGTTTTCTGCAGGGGGTGGGGGGTTCTGCTGGCCTGTGGCAGCTCAGAGCTCTCTGCCCTGGGCCAGACCCCCTGCCTGTGGCCCTGTCCAACACCAACGTCCTGAGGAAATGCAGGTGTGTCTTTAAGGAAGAGAGAGCTTACCTGAGCCAGGACATGGAGTGTGAAGGAGCTCTTGCACCACAGGGTCATTCTGCAGAGGGATCTGGGCTGTTGGTTGACAGCCAGCTGACCATGAGATGGCACTGTGCCCAGGTGGCCAAGAAGGCCAAGAGCATCCTGGCTTCTATGCAGTGAGCAGGACCAGGGCAATGACCATCCCCCTGCACTCAGCACTGGCGAGGCCTCCCCTTGAGACCTGCATTCAGTTTTGGGCCCCTCACTACAGGAAGGACATTGAGGTGCTGGAGCATGTCTAGAGAAGGGCAACCAGGCTGGTGAGGGGACTGGAGAATAAATGTCATGAGGAGCAGCTGAGGGAACTGGGGTTGTTTAGTAGGGAGAAAAGGAGGTTGAGGGGAGACCTTATTGAGTCTACAACTACCTGAGGGGAGGGTGTGGAGAGGTGGGGGCTGACCTCTTCTCCCAGTCCACAACTGATAGGACAAGAGGAAATGGCCTCAAGTTACACCAGGGGAGGTTTAGATCGAATGTTAGGGAAAATTTCATCACAGAAACCGTTGTTAGGCATTGGAATGGGCTGCCCAGGGAGGTGGTGGAGTCTCCATCCCTGGAGGTACTTAAAAGACAGGTGGATGTGTTGCTTAGAGAGATGGGTTAGCAGTGATTTTGTCAGGTTAGGTTGATGGATCTGAAAGGTCCCTTCCAACCAAGACAATTATGCTGGGGTTTGGTCTCTTCACTGTGTCTTCCCAGCAGTAGACAGGAGCTGGGAGAGCAGCAAATTCAGCTGGATGGATGGAGGAGCTGCACACACACACACCAACCAGCATCTCTTAGCAGCAACGAAAGCATCCCACCAGACTGCAAAAAGGAAGCAAGGAAGATGCTGTGGTCCTCCTGTTCCTCTCCACTGAACTAAATCATCTTCAGGAATAAGCAGTTCTCTGAGATCTAAGGCAGCTGGATGAAATAAGGCAACTATCCTACTTCCATTTTACTGTTGTTCTTCCTTTCTGTTTGTTTGTGATGTAACACCACGTGCTCATCCTTCCTGTTCCTCATCTTGCTTTGTGGCTGAGGAAGAAGAGAGAAAATAAAACCATCATCTGCTGCTCCTTGGCAGAGCCTGGAGGGATGTCCAGGCTGTGACACTGCCCCTGTGACTGAATGCTTCCCTTTTGGGTTTGGGTGGCAAGGTTTTGGTAGCAGTGGGCTGCAGGAATGGCTTCTGCAACAAGCTCCCAGAAGCTACCCCCAGGTCCAACACAGACAATACCAGCTGGCTCCAAGACAGACCTGCAGTTGACCAAGGCTGAGCACATCAGTTATGGAGGTAGTGCCTTTGGTGTAACAGAGTTAAGAAGGGGGAACACACACACACACACACACACACACACACACACACCCCAAACAACCATATAGCAGCTTTTTGCTGCCAGGGAAAAGAGGGAGAATATGTGAGAAATTTTGCTGACCCCAAGGTCAGTGCAGAAGGAGGGGCAGGAGGTGCTCCAGGCCTCGGAGCTGAGATTCCCTTGCAGCCTGTGGAGAAGGCTACAGGGCCCCCTGTAGCCCATGGAGGACCCCACACTGAAGCAAGTGGAGACATCTGAAGGACACTGTGACTGGGTGGGAAGCCCAGGCTGGAGCAAGCTCATGGCAGGACCTGAAACCCATGGAGAGAGAAGCCCACTCTGCAGCAGGTTTGATGATGGGACCTGTGACCCCATGGGTGACCATGCTGGAGCAGACTGGTGCTGAAGGTCTGCACCCCATGGAAGGACCCACGCTGGGGCAGCTGGTTAAGAGCTGAAGCCCCCATGGGAAGGACTCACATTGGAGAAGCTCATGGAGGATTGCCTGCTGTGGGAGGGACCCCTCTCTGGAGCAGGGGCAGAGTGTGAGGAGTCCTCCCCTGAGGAGGAAGGATGGTCAGAGCCATCATGTGATGGACTGATCCCAAGCCCCATTCCCTGACCCCCTGTGTTGCTCCAGGGGACGAGGGAAGAATATTGGGGAGTGAAGTTGAGCTCAGGCAGAAGGTGGGGTGGGGGGAGGTGTTTTCAGATTTGATTTTATTGATTACTATCCTGCTCTGATTTTATTGATAATAAATGACATTAATTTTATTCCATGTTGAGTCTGTTTTGCCCATGATGGTAATTGCTGAATGATCTCTTACTGTCCCTTTTATTATATCTTCTCTGGACCCTGACAAATCCTCATGGAACATGATGTAGTATATCCCATACTGTAGTGTGGGACAGCATTCTCCATTTATACTGACTTCTGCTTGTTTGTATTGCAAATCTGTTGATTTACAATACAAACAATAGTTTTTTGGTAGTTTTTCAATAAACTACCAAATCCCAAGGCCGTGGAATCATGGGATGGGAAACAAAAGAGTAAAACCAGTGTAAGTCTGTTCTGCTTATTTTGGAGAAACCTTTGAAAACCTGTCCTAGCAGTGTCTGAGATTGAATATTTCTTCTGAGGCTTCTGACTCTTGATTTATGAATTCCTAAGCTGGGCAATGCCAGCAGATGGCAATGATGGCTGCCACCTCCTTCCCCATCCAAGTCCTCCCCATTGCCAGCATGCCTGGATACAGGAACGTGCAGCCAGAGCCCATTTGGCACTCTGCTCTATTTTTTGACTTTCAAAACTCATTTCGAGCATACAAAACCATCAAGAAAATGAACCAGCTGGTAATGGGACACAAAGGCTGATAATGGTGCCCAGCAGGACACAAAGGACACACAGAGGGACAATGAAGTCCCTGACAGAGCTTTGCACTGCAGGACTGTGGAAGGGAGAAAGTCCCCCTTCACCCCCAGCTGGATCAAAGGCTGGTGTTGAGAGGAGGGCAATTAGAGCTGCCAATTGCTTTTCCTGCGGCAGCTTCCCCTTTGTCCCTGCTAAAAGACTGACAGCCCTGTAACCAGAAATAGTGCAACTGAACCCATGTCCCTGAAACACTGTTCTCCCCAGCAGACACAAGGTGCCTGGACCATTCATTTGAGAGCCTGCCTCACTTCATTTCCTAATTCCTTCTTTCTCTTTAAGCTACTTATGCATCAGGACCCAATTCATCCACTCAGGCTCATTTGAGGCTGGGCAAGTATTTTGGGTGAAATTTCACCCAGATAAGTCCTGTTGATTTTGAATCACCGGATACAGAGAGCAGAAAAAAAGGCATTCCCACAGTGGATAGGGACTGTTTAAGCCCAAAGGTCTGTGTGCATTTCACTGCCATACTTCAGAGAGGCATGATTATTTGCTGCTTAGTCACTGTGCCTGTTTACTTTGTAGATAAGGGAGTAGCTCAGAGGTGCCTTTTTTCCCCTGTCTAGGAGCCAGTACACTTCTGAACACAAAAACTCACATCAGCTCCTGCTAGCTAGCAAAACCAAACCTCTGACCCTCTGACCCAGTGGCCTGGGCAGCAGCTGGGACCCTCCTGTTACCTTGTTTTTTCCCTGCCTGTGGTGGGAACATGGCAGTGATGCCCTTCAAAGCAGAGATCTTGCAGAAGAGTACTTGGAAAAAGTCGTAAGGGAGAGCTTGCCTTATACACACTTGGTGAGTTAGCCCTGGCTAACAGCAGAACCCCCACCCTACTGCCCAATTGTTCTCCTTGAGCAGGAAAGGGGCAGGAAATAAGAAAAAAAGCTCATCAGCTGTGATAAAAAGAGGGAAGCCACTTGGCAGCTGCTGTTGCTGGGAAAAGAGAACACAAGTTTAGAAAAAGTAGCTTCATTTATTGACAATTAAAATAAAATGTAATTACATATTTGGGCAATGGGAAACAAAATCACAGATATAAACCCAACACCTTTCCTACCCACCTTTCCCAGACTCAATTCCCTTCCACTCCAGACTCCCCTACCCAGGTGAGAGGGAATTAGGACTGGGGGATCAAGGTCAGTACAAAGTGTTTTCTCTCTGCTGCTTCTCTCCTGTGCAGCAGCATGGGATCCCCACAGGCTTCAGTCCTTCAGGAAAGCCTCCCCCAGTGTGCATCCTTCATGGCTGCGTTTTCTTCAGGCATATCCATCATAGGCTTCTGTTTGAATATACGCTCCAGCCTGGTCCCTTCCACAGCTTGTGGGGAATATCTACCCTGGCATGGGCCCTCCATGGGCTGAAGAGAATATCCACACCACCATGGAGCACCTTCTCCTCTGACCTTGATGTTCCTCTTCTGTTTCTCACTTTGCTCCTTCCTCCTCCCTCTGCCTGGCATTTTCTGCCCTTAGTTCAGCATTTTCTCACAGAGGCATCACTGGTTTTACTGCTGCACTCAGCTTGTGCTTGTGAGCTTTTACTGAGACCAGCTTGTGCAGGTCTGCTATGGAGCTGACTGCAACCAGCACAAGGCAGAACCTGACCTCTCCCCAGAGGCCACCTCTGCAACCCCCCCACTTCCAAATCCTTTCTGCATATAGCCCATACAGTATGGCAATCCATATCACCCAAATTCAGCTAGGGAAATGGGGATGGGAGAAGAACTCTTCAAGAGGGAGGAGAAGATTGAGATTGTGGAATAACAACATGCACAGGGTGCCCAGCAGGATGCTGCAGGTGGGGATGGGTTGTTTGCAGGGGTGATATCTCACGTTGCTGATTCCCAATGTCTCTTGTGTTACCTCTGTCAGTGTCAATGAAAAAGACTGTGTCTGTGCAGGGCTGGCCAACTAATTTAGCTGCAGAGAGCCTGTGCAGTGTTCTGGCTTGCTGCCCTAGGAACAGCCTGCCCTGCACCAAGTGCCTGTTATGATGACAGTGTGTGGATGCTCCAAATGAGTAGGAAACAGAGACAATCAGACTTTTGGGGCAGTCCTGACCTGTGCAGGCCTTCACATCAACCTGCAGCTGAGGGAAGGCGGATAGAGAAGCCTAAAAAGCCCTCTAACAGCTGTTTGTTTTGCTCATTCCCAATGCCACTGGACTCCTGGGTGCTCCCAGGTCAAAGCTGTTTCACAGATGGGCCTTTGCAGCTTGGGGCAGTGTCACTTTGCTGTAACTGGTGTTATGAAACACAAATTCTTTTGTGTGCAATAACTTATGTGCAGAATATGTTTGATTGGGCAGCAGGGAGGACTGCTGCTCTTAGCCTTCCTGGTTGTGGCTCTCTAGGACAGAGGAATGCTCTGACAGAGCAGCCCAGGAAGTAGAGACTGCCTTGAAACTTGCTTGTTACAGAGTGGGCATGAGCTCTTCTTAACCCTGTGCTGCCACGTCTTGAGGTTTCTCTAAGATGGGACCCTTCTCTGAGCCATTCAGTTGCAAGGAGGGACTGAAAAACATGAAAATGCAATGTATGGAACACTGCTAAGCCAGGAAATCCTGAGACTCTGTCGTTGCTGTGGCTATGCTGGTCCTTTTTGGGGAGAAAGCACAGAGGCAACATCGTCTGTTGGACAGAAGGTCAAGAAATACAGGGATGACAAGTGAATTGCTGCAAATCACAGTGTGCTGGAGAATGAAAAACTCTATTTTTTAATTAACTCTGCAAAAATGGAGTGGAAGAAGAGGGGTGTCCAGGAGGGACAGGGAGGGGATTGTCCCTCTCTGCTCTGCCCTCAAGAGGCCCCAGCTGGAGTCCTGTGTCCAGAGCTGGGGCCCCAGGACAAGGAAGATGGGGAACTGTTGGAGAGGGGTCAGAGGAGCCATGAAGATGCTCAGAGGGCTGGAGCAGCTCCCCTATGGAAAGAGGCTGAGGGAGCTGGGCTGGGTCAGCCTGGAGAAGAGAAGGCTGTGGGGGGACCTCATTGCAGCCTGCCAGTCCCTGAAGGGAGCAGAGGAACAGGAGGGGAATGGGCTTGTTCAAGGGCAGAGCCTGGCAGGACAAGGGGATGGAGTGAAGCTGGAGGAGGGAAGGGGGAGAGGAGAGATTGGGGGGAAGTTCTTTGCAGAGAGAGTGGTGAGGGGCTGGCAGGGGCTGCCCAGAGAGGGGGTGGGTGCCCCGTCCCTGGGGGTGTTGAAGGCCAGGTTGGCTGGGGCCCTGGGCAACCTTGTGTAGCTCCAGGCCTGGAGGTTGGTGTCCCTGCCTGTGGCAGGGGGTTGGAGCTCTGTGACCCTTGGGGTCCCTCCCAACCCAGAGCATTCCATGATTCTATGAAAATATGTAATATGTAAAATGTGTGAGTTACCTACATGTGCACTTCTTTGAGGGAAGATCACTGTGTGGACTGTGAAGGAAAGCCTGGTGAGGTTGTCAACAGGAGCAGAAGGAAATAGGAGTTTTCAGAAATGAGGAACAAAACCTTGAGGAGCCTGATCCTAAGAAAGAAGGTCATCTGCAGCCCTGTTCAGCAAAATTTTGGCACAAGCATGTTCCTGCATAGGCTCCATTTGAGTACTTTCATCCCTGTCAGAGCCTGGGCCACTACAGGAGATACTGAAATGAAGAGATGGTACTGAAGAGAATATCCTTACCTGTAAATACTTGAAGAAGGCAAGGATGGCAGGTTTGGTGCTAACTGGAAGTGTGGCCATGCCCTCCTCTTTGGATAGCAGTTATAAAGTATCTTAAATGAGCCACCAAGGTGAAGGGATCGGGAGCAGAAAATTACGAAGGCAGAGCTTCCTTGATCAGCTGAAGTAGTGGAAAAGATCCCAAAAAGCCCAGGGAGAGAGGGGTTTTCCAAGCCTGCCCCTGCCCCCAGGTGAGAGGGAGCCCCAGAAGACAGGCTGCTCTGCCTCAGCGTGTGCAGGGACAAGAGTGAAGACAGTCAAACCCCTCCTGTAAAAGGAGGGTGCGCTCCCAGGGAGCGCGGCGGAAGGGACAGGCCCGCAGGCCATGGATGTCAGCACAGCATGGCATGATGGTTTGTTGGTCTCTCAGGGATGGTGTGCAGGGAGGGCACAGGCAGCCCACCTAAGGGCCATCACTGTCTCGGAAGAGCCAGGACAAGTTATTGTCTTCATTCAGTAGAAAACAGTCACCAGAAGGAATGTCCAAGCCAAGCAGTCCAAGAAATAAAGGGGATGTTGTTGTGAGAGTCTGCTACAGACTGCCCAGCCAGAAGGACAACACTGATGAATTATTCTTCAAGGAACTGAGACACCTCTAGGTTGTCTGCTTTTGCCCTTATGGGGGACTTCAACTTGCCAGCTGTTAACTGGGAGCACCGCTCAGGAAATACCAAGAGGTCCAGGAGATTCTCACAGCAACTGGATGATAAATTCCTTTTTTGGGTATTAAAGGAGTGTCCTGGGTGTCCTGGTTTCAGTCAGGATAGAGTTAATTTCATTTGTAGCAGCTGATGGAATGCTGTGTTTGGGAGTTACAATGAAAGCAGTGCTGATAACACCCTGATATTCTTAGTTGCAGTCAGACAGTCAAGGACTTTCTTATCTTCTTCTATTTCTCTATTCTTGAGAAAGGAGGGGCGAAGCCAGGACAGGTGACCCAGATGGGCCAAAGAGAGTATTCCATGCCAATTACGTCCTGCCTAGGAAAACGGGGGGCTGTTGGGAAGAAGAAGAGGGGCGGTCTCGGGACGCGTGTTCCTTGGGGGGACGGTCGGGTTCCGGGACAGCTCTGGGTGGTACCTGAGTTGTGTGGGTCGGGGAGAAACTGCATTGGGGATCAAGAGTTTCATCTTCTTTTGCTCTAAAGTCCTGTTAGCATTGGGATATTTGATCTTTCTGTCCTCTTAGTAAACTCTCCTTATCCCAACCCACGGGCCTCTTAGTTTCTTGGGTTTGGAGTTATTTCCCCTTCCTTTTCCCTTCCCTTGTTTCCCCCCTTTTCCCTCTTCCCCTGCTCTTTTACTTTAAGGAGCAGGCAGCTGCGTGGATCTCGGCCCACAGCCGGGGTGAAACCACGACACTGGGTTAGGCTAGGATAGAGCTAATTTATTTCTAGCAGCGGGTGGATGCCCTGTTTGGGAGTCAGGATGAGAGCAGTGCTGATAACACACGGATGGTTTAGTTGTATCCAAGCAGTCAGGGACTTTTCAGTTGTTCAGGTTGCCCTGTTAAGGAGAAGGTGGGAGGCACCCAGGGAGCTGGGAGGGAACACAGCCAGGACAGGGGAGCCCAACTGGCCAAAGAGAGTATTCCATGCCAATTATGTCAGGCTTGGCATGAAGGGGGGCTGGTTGGGGGGAGGAGCCCATGGCTCCAGGACACATGGTTTGCTGACAGTCCAGCTGTGGGACGGCTCTGAGCTGCACGGCCTGAGTTGTGTGGCTCAGTGAGAAACTGCATTGTGTGTCACCAGAATTGTGTGTTTTGCTGTTACTGTTACCTCTTTCCCTCTCTCTGCTGTCCCAGTAACCTGTCCTCATCCCACCTCATGAGGGTTGCCACTGGTTTCCTTCCCCCCACCCCCCACCCAAACAGCCCCCTACCCGTTCAGAGAGTGTGGCTGCGCGGTGCTCAGCTCCCGGCTGCAGCGAGACCACGACAGGGAGACAACGGGGAAAGGGGCCCTCCTGCATCTCCTGCTTGTGAGCAGAGCAGGTCTCATGGGCTGTCTTGGCCATAGTGGCCATGAATTTAAAATCTTTGGTGAGAGGAGGAGACCTGCCTCCAAAGCTTCAGCACTGGCTGTGGGAGAGCAGGGCTTGGGCTGCTCAGGAAGCTAGTTGGCATGGTCCCCTGGGAAACTGCTTTTGAAAGCATGGGGGTCCATCAGCGCTGGTTACTTTGTGAGTACCACCTCCTCAAAGCACCTGAACAGGCAATTCCAAAACATGGGAAACCAAGCAGGCCGGGCAGGAGGCCGGCTTGGATGAGCAGGGGCCTTCTTCTAGAGCTTAGGTGGGAAAAGCCAGCGTACAGCCAACTGAAGCAAGGTTGGGCAACGTGGGAGGATTGCAGGGATGCTGTTTGCCTTTGTAGGGAGAAAATTTGTGCAGCCAAAGCTCGGTTGGCGTTGAGGCTGCCCAGTACAGTGACAGACAATAGAAGGGGTTTTTCAAATGCATTAACAAGAGGAGGACCAGAGAGAACATTGGTCTGTTACTTGATGAGAGCACTCACCTTACTAACAGGGACATACACCAAGCAGAGACACTTAATTCCTTCTTTGCCTCTGTCTTCAGCACAGTCGATGGGCTCTGGGAAGCCACACGCCTCGAGTTGGAGGACATGACTGTGATAACGATGAGCTCCTAGAGAACCCTGAACTTGTGGGTGATTTGATGCTCCCCCTGGATCCATAATAAGTCCATGGGCCCCGATGGGATTAATCCCAGGGTACTCAGGGAGCTGCCTGATGTCATGGCCAGACCTCTCTCTATTCTTTTTCAGGAGTCTTGGGAATCTGGAGAGGTCCCAGTTGACTGGAAGCTGGCAAACATTGCCCCAGTTTTCAAGATGGGTAAGAAAGAAGACCCTGGTAATTACAGGCCTGTCAGTCTCACTTCAGTGCCTGGTAAAATTGTAGAGAAAATCACACCTAAAGGACAATGAAGTCATTGGTCACAGCCAGTCACTGGTGGGGTTCCCAGGGCTCCATTTTAGGGCCAGTTCTTTGTCATGTTCTCATAAATGACATGGATACAGAACTAGAAGGTATCTTAAGTTAGTTTGTAGACAACAACAAACTGGGAGGAGCTGTTAACTCTTTTCAGGGTGGAGAAGCCTTGCAGAGAGTCCTGGACAAATTAGTTACATAAAGTTTAACAAGATTCTTCACCTGGGAAGGGGCAACCCTGGCTACACATCCAGACTGGGGGATCAGATGCTGGAGGCCAGCCATGCTGAGAGGGATTTGGGGGCAGCATGAGCTGTGACAGGGAAGGTTTAGGTTGGATATTAGGAAGAAGAGCTTCTGTACTGAGTGGGTGGTTGGGCACTGGAACAGGCTCCCCAAGGAAGTGGTCACAGCACCCAGCTTGACTGAGTTCAGGAAGTGTCTGGATGATGCCCTCAGTCCCATGGTCTGACTTGGCTGGCCCTGTGTGGAGCCAGGAGTTGGGCTCAATGATCCTTACCAGTCCCTTCCAACTCAGGATATTCCTTGATTCTATGATTCTATGATCATTGAAGTTCATTGTCAATCTTTACATCTCAGTGTATTAAGCATACTCTACTCTCCTCCCTAGCCCTCCATCTTCCACTCTGCTGTATTTTTTGAGCCATGAAATCGCTAGCAATCCTCCCTTTTGACTGTATCCCTGGACAGATGCTGCATTGCTTGAGGAGGGGTGAGGCATGGCTGATTAATCTCTGCACGGAGAGGCTGGCTGTTAGGATTAGTGCTTCAGATTCTCTTAACATCTGCAACTCCAGGACAGCCCTGAATTCATCACTGCTGGAAGCTGGAGGGTAGCAGCAAGGATGGTAAGAGCTCTTGGGGGTTTGTAGAGGGTGGTGTTACCTATTGAATTGCCACTTCCATATTGTAGGAGAGGTGGCAGCCATGCCTTTATCTTGGCATTTTCAAACCTGTCATACAGTTTCTTGCCTGTCTTCTTAGATGTGTATTTTGGGGTATTTTGGGCTGTGTAGAGGGAGCAAGGCTGAGAAGCCGGGGAGGGCACTGTAAGGACCCTGCAGAGTAGGCACGATGGAAATGTTTCAACCCTAAAGATCTCAAAGCTCCTGTTCCTTGTGCTTGGGAAGTGGTCTGAGCATGGCTGTGGACCCTGACAAGTCCCAGAGCTTGCTTTAAACACAAGGTGCTGCCAAACCAAACCGAAGAGCAGGAAGGTGTTACTGGGGACTGAATTCATGTAGTTATTGTGGGTTATCTCCCTATCCAAAACCAGTCCCTCCCTGCTGCTCTGCTTAACTGAACTGAGCTTTGTTACTCTGGCTTCTACCCATTTTTTTCCTGCACTAACTTTTTTTTTTCTCATCACAACAGGGTTTATGACCCTTTCATTTGCAGAGACAGGCAGCACAGGGGATGAGAAGAGACTTGTGAGCATCCATGGATGGGTTGCAGCTGAGGGTAAGGCTCCCCTTGTGCAAACCACAACCTTCCACCATCCTTCAAAGTCCTCAGCAGCAAAGGGGAGTGAAAATAACGGTTCCACCTATGTCAAGTGAGCCTGTTAGCTGGGAATGACTCCCTTGCCTATCACTGCAGGGGAACTCCAGGAGGCTGTGCAGGATTAAGCCCAGAGAGTGTCTGAGCTCCTGGCTTAAGCTCCCCCACCTCCCCTTCTTGTGAACTACCCAGCCTGCCCCCTCACCGGGCTGCACAGGGATGGACAGAGGCATGCAGGGGCTGTCCATCTCATGAGTTAATCGCCTCCTGTTCAGATGTCAGGAGGAGATGAAGCTGCTATAAATAGATTGCGAAGCCCTCATGGTTTCAGCTGTGATTCACACACATGGCAGAGAAGCATTAGGAAGAATTAACATCCAATCTCTCTGGCATTTTCCTGAGAGCAAATGCCATTCTGTCCCTGTCACTTAATCTCCTTCCCTGGGGGAGGTCAGCAGCACTTTCTAGAGGGTCTGAATGGGTCAGGGAAACCACGAGCAGGACTCTTCTGGAGCTAAGAACAGCCACTGAACAGCAGCTGCATTTAGGAGCATGGCAAGGTGCTCTGTTCTGCCCTCACTGGGGCCGAGATCAGACGGTGTGGTTTTGTTATGGGATGTGCATGCTGAGATGCCTGACAACAGCCTCTGGGACTGAGACGGCTCCTGGTGATGGTATGTGCAGGGGACTGGGGCTCTGTATGGCTCTCCCTCATTGGTGTTAAGATGTGCCTCTGGGCAGCTCACAGGGGCTGGTAGTGAGCCTAGATGAGCATGTACCTGGGTGGTCTGTGAGAAATACCTATTTACACCCCCACCTCTCCTTTTTGTCAAAGCCCAGGGGGAAAAAAATATAGCATACAGCTAACCTACCCATAGGAAGCTGTGTGCACTTGTTCCTGCATATGTTTGCATTCATTTGCATGTGTCTAAGTACTTGGTGCCCCCTCCCCCTGCCTTGCTGTGTTTGCTCTGTTAGCAGCGACCGGTAACTGAGCAGCGTATGTGAGATGGAGAAACCAGCTGGAGGGGAGGTGAGACCAGACTGGTCCTGGAATGGGAGGTGTGAGGAGTCTGTTTGTAGGTATCTATCCATCTGTTTGATAGTTTCCCAGGTACAGGGGAAAAGTGGTATTTTTCCTGAAAGGTAGCTTGAAGAGTAGAGCATCTCCACAGGATGATGAATATTCATCATAACCTTTGTTTATTTGGTGTCCCATCAATAAAGGAGACATCCATGTCTCTAGTTTCATAGCGTTGCCATGATTTCATTGCATTCCCTTTAGATGTGGGTCAGAGAAGAAAAGAGACTTTCAGGGCACTCATTGTTCACAAGGGGTAAAGGGGAGCTTTGTACTAAAGGATGAGAGTTAATTATTGGTGTCTTTGTGTGCCTGGTTAGGGGTCTATGGAGTCTGGAATTCTTGAGATGAGGCATAGATCAGAAAATATTTTCCTTTCATCCTGTTTGTTAGAGACCCAGGAATCAGGGTTTCTCAGTGAAGGATGGGAAGAGGCAGGATAATGGTAAGAACTGAAGACTGGTGGTGGGACTAAATCTAAGAAAGTCACAGGATGGCTACTCCAGGGCAAAGAGAGCTACTCCAGGGCAAAGAGAGCAATATCCCACTCCTTGCTGCAGGAAAACAGCATCCATAGCACAGACTGAAGCCTGCCAGCATGGGGGTGATTAAAGATATCTCAGTACATGGGCTTCTACTGGTGTGGATATGATCTCCTGTCTACCTGAGGCACTGTATGAGGTTGTGTGTATCTAATCCCAGCTGGTTTTGGTGTCAAAATGGCATTCCCCTATTTAGGAGCACATGTCACTTAGTCTGATACCCGGAATGTGGACTGCACGTGTGTGCTGGCAGGCTCAGGTCTCCAAGCACCTATATGGTCTTAAGCCAACCTTCAAGTCTTAATTATGTTATGGAAGAACCTAAACTGCTTTCAGAAATTTGTGTGGGAATGCCTGAACAGGCTAGAGGGCTTCAGAAATAATTGGGGTGCATTTCTGTTACTGTACAGAGAGGGGAATTGCAGCAGATTCCCCAGCTGGATCCTTACAGAGCCAGAGTGCCCTGTGCAAGTCTGGAAGTGGCTTTGCAGGTTCCCATGGTGTGAGTAACAAGGCTCAGCTGACTTGTGGAAGCTGTTGCATGAACTGTCCTGTATGTCAAAAAACCCAAAAATGGGCATGTGGAAAACTAAAGGGAGTGTGTCAGTCTGTCCAGACAACCTGAAACAGCTTTGGAAAGTGGACCAGATTGGATGCAAATGGCAGGCCATATGTTTTACAACATTAATTGCCAAACTTCAAAAAGCTTCCTATTGACCTCCTACAGTTGGTGAAAGAACACAGCTCATGCTTAGGTGCCTAACCATTTGTCATATGTTCCTTGCTTTTCTTCAATATTTATGTGGCAGTATCACCAATCTGGATGGTCTCCAGTATTGTCAGACCTGCACAAACCCAAACTATTAGCCAGTTTTCCAAAACATGGCATCTGTAAATGCCAAGCTTAACATATGGTCCACGATATGATGGGAATTACAGGCAGAAAACAAGGGCAGTACATGGTGAAATATTACATAATTCATCTGTAACAGCTGGATTTTCTCAGGTGATGTGGCAGGTGGCTGCCATGAACACATGCTGAATGCAGGAAAAAAGGGATTGGAAAGATACCTGGGAAAAAGTCATGATGGTTGAGAATGGAGTAAAGGAGACTTGTAATAAAGCCCCTACCAGCTTGGGCTGATGAGGTTCACCTGGAGGGAGGAGTAAAGGCAAAAGGGGTGGGTGGTTTCCTTCTACAAGAACCAAGGCAGCCAACAAAGTAATCACAAAATCAAGGAATATCCAAGTCAGAGCATGGGACTGAGTATGTTGTCCAGATGCTTCTTCAACTCAGTCAGGCTTGGAGCTCTGACCACTTCCCTGGGGACCCTGTTCCAGTGCCCAACCCCCCTCTCAGTGTAGAACCTCTTCCTGACATGCAACCAAAACCTCCCCTGTCACAGCTTCATGCTGCTCCCTCAGGTTCAATCCCTGATCCCCAAAGAGAGGAGATCAGTGCCTGCCCCTTTGCTGCCCCTTGTCTGGAAGCCACAGACCATGATGATTCTCCCCTCAGCCTCCTCTTCTCCAGGCTGAACAAACCCAGGGACTTCAGCCTCTCCTCATAAGGCTTCCCCTCCAGACCCTTCCCCATCCTTCTTGCCCTCCTCTGGACACTCCCCACGAGCTTCCTGTCCCTCTTGTCCTGTGGTGCCCAAACCTGCCCCCAGGACTCGAGGTGAGGCTGCACCAGCACAGTGTAGAGCAGGACAATCCCCTCCCTGGACCCGCTGGCCATGCCATGCTGGATGCACCCCAGGATATGGTTGGCCCTCCTGGCTGCCTGGGCACAGGGCTGGCTCATGTTTAACTTGCTGTTGACCAAGCCCCCCAAATCCCTCTCAGCATGGCTGGCCTCCAGCATCTCATCCCCCAGTCTGGGTGTGCAGCCAGGGTTCCCCTTCCCAGGGGCAGAATCCAGCACTTGCCCTTGTTAAACTTCATGGTGTTGGGGATTGCCCAGCTCTCTGATCTGTCCAGGGCTCTGCAAGGCTTCTCCACCCTCAACAGAGTCAACAGCTCCTCCCAATTTTTAAAAGATTTTAAATTGCACTACTTTGTGGTCACTATGGCCAAGATGGCCACCTACCTCCACTTCCCCCATGAGATCTTCTCTGCTAACAAGATAAGGAGAGTAATGTCTTGCAAACCTCTTGGAAGAGAAGAAGTCATCTGTGGTTCCAGTTATTCCAGAGCAGTTGTGTGTGCTCAACTCTAGTGCAACAGTACAGAAATTAGCCCATGTTCCTGCAGGAGCTTTACTCTCCCATATAGTGTGTCTCTCTCATGTAGCTGGGATGCAGGAGAGGCAGATTCAGTTTTTCTCTCTCTAAGATCATACCTTTTCTGCTTACAGCAGGCAACCAGCAGCCGGAACCTCCTCAAGCTCACTGTTATGGAGGTGAAGTGGATTCACGTGTTGGTCATATTCTTCTTCCTGTTGTCTGTGGCCATGACGGGCTGCTTTCTGTGGCAGTACAGCCTCCCCAAGCTGGAGACCAGTGAGTAGTCATCTACTGACTAGTAGTCATCTGCTATACTACTACAGTAGCTTGTCCAGGGTTTGGCACAGAAATCTGTGACACCAGTAACCACCTGTCCTGGTTTCAGTCAGGACAGAGTTAACTCCATCTGTAGCAGCTGATGGGATGCTGTGTTTGGGAGTTACAATGAAAGCAGTGCTGAGAACACCCTGATGTTCTTAGTTGCAGTCAGACAGTCAAGGACTTTCTCAGCTTCTTCCTATTTCTCTCTTCAGGAGAAAGGAGGGGCGAAGCCAGGACAGGTGACCCAGATGGGCCAAAGAGAGTATTCCATGGCAATGACGTCCTGCCCAGGAGAACGGGGGGCTGAGGGGAGGAAGAAGAGGGGCGGTGGCGGGACGCGTGCTGCTTGGGGGGACGGTCGGGTTGCGGGACAGCTCCGGGTGGTACCTGAGTTGTGTGGGTCGGGGAGAAACTGCATTGGGGATCAAGAGTTTCATCTTCTTTTGCTCTAAAGTCCTGTCAGCATTGGGATATTTGTTCTTTCTGTTCTCTCAGTAAACTCTCCTTATCCCAACCCACGGGCCTCTTAGTTTCTTGGGTTTGGAGTTATTTGCCCCTTCCTTTTCCCTTCCCTTGTTCCCCCCTTTTTCCCTTTTCCCCTGCTCTTTTACTTTAAGGAGCAGGCAGCTGCCTGGATCTCAGCCCACAGCCGGGGTGACACCATGACACCACCTTTATCACACTTTTCCCCAAAGAGCACACCAATTTACTGCCTCCTAGCTGGTACAAGAACACAGAGAAAATGAATGTTGGGTTGATGGAGTACCATGTAACTCTGCTGGTGTCCAGAGAAGCTTGATTACCTCTGGCACTAACCTAAGTTAATTCATATACCAACAAGACATTGTATTTTACATTCTGTTGTAAAAGTCACTCCAATTTAGAACAGATTTTGTTTTACACCTTACTGTGTGCTTCAGTGTACAGTTTTGCTCCATTTTCCTACTCTTCTATCTTAGATCTCTGAACCATCTCAAGCCCCCAGTTCACACTAGAATTCCTTTGTGTTGATTAAAGAAAACTCAACAGAGAGACTCAATGCACTGTGTGTGCACAGTGTAACTGGATCAGTTTTAAGCAGCACAAAGGCATCAGCATCCACAATGAAGGTGCCAGAGGTACTTTTTAGATCAATGTCTGAAAAGATTTCAGACTCTAAATTTTTATCAGGGAGTATCAGAGGCTGCCTGTAAGCTCTTGTGTAAGCCCTGTTCATCTTAAAGTTTTCATAGTGCCATTTCTCTTCTCATCTGTATTTGTAAACCTTCATGCTCAGATAAATCAGCTATTTATTTACACCTTGGAAAGCAGATGAGCTGTATTTATGAACACTTTGGGATCAACTGGGAAAATAATGCCTCCAAGTAAGAAAATTCCCATCTCTCACTGAGTTTAAAGGTCTCTGCTTGCCACAAAACATTAAGATGTATCTGGCTTATGTAGGATACAACTAATTCAGATAATATACTAGGTGCACAGCCTATCAACTGTTTTAGTGTTAGATTTGAGGTGACACTCAGAATTCACTTCTATATCCATTTTATGAGGTTACAATATGCATGGGACAACTCTGACCTACTTAATCCAAACTCTAGACATGGGCACAGCACTTCCTTTTCATCCTCTGTCCATCCCATGTTGGAATAAGCAAGAGCAGAGCACAATCCCTTCTTCAAGTCCCGTTTTATGTAAGATAAAAAGAATTTAAGATTGCCTCTTTCCTGTGCAGAAGTGCCTTTCAGCTTCAGATAACACAAGCAAGAATGCTCGTGTTGACTGCTGGATGAGTATAAAGGTTGTCAGTGTGTTTATTGAAGTCACATATACTGTCTTCCAGGCCCATCTGTGATGGAAGTGAGGTCAGAAGCTGTGCAGATGTGCCCTCGCTACCCTGAACCAGTACTACTGGACCACCCAATCCCCATTTTGAAGGACGCCTTGGAGAAGGTCTGTGGAGAGAAGGGAGCAGAGGGAGGCAGACCTTATGACTGTTTTTCTGAAGGTGTAGAAGGAGAACATGTATTTTGCCCCTGGGCATCTCTGGGGAAGGGGCTCAGAGAAGTGGATAATGTGGATCTAGAAATGGGCCTATAAAACATCTTCACTGGACATGCAGGGCAGGTCCATAAGCCGTTATCCACAGGGTAAGCTATGATGAAGAAGGATTATTACATGTCCATCAAAAGGCCTGGTGAACATACATCAGCACAAAATGATGGCTGTTTTCATCTTGACTACTATTAGGCTGTCCCTGTGTTGTGGATAGCAGGTGACTCATGTAACTAGCTCCTATTCCTCAGTGGCTGCCAGTTCCTTATTTTATGGCTTTGCTGGCTTCTCCCATGCTGCCATTTAGAAAAGCTACTTGTAGGTCACTTCAAGAAAGAGAAGAGGAAGGGGACCTGCATCTGAATGAGAGACCTGCTTCCCCTCAATATGATATGATGTCTCTGAAATTTTAGCACTGCCTGAAATTCTGGTAGGTTCTGTTTCCTATGAGGAAATACTGGAGTGTTGCCTTGAGTGTATGGACCATGGGGACAGTCAAGCTCAGACAGGACACTCCTGAATTTGTCTCTTTCTCTTGAGTAGCTTAATTAGTCATAATAGAAACTGTCCCACAACTCTGATCATTCTTTTTACTCTTCTTTGAATCCTTTCCAGCTCTAGCATTCTCTTGTATGTGGGAAATAGTACTGTATACAGTGTTCAGGGTGCAAGTGGACCAGGGACTTACACAGTGATCAAATGGTGCTTTCCGTTATTTCTTTACTTCTTTAATAATCCTTCACATTTGATTTGCCTTTTTTCTTCCCCCCACCCCCACAGGGCACTGAACATCCATCACAGTCCCAAAGTCTCGTTCCTGGGTGCTAATGACCAGCTCACTGCCCATCTGTGTATATATGTTGGGAAGTTAGGATTGTTTTCCTGCATGCACATTGCTTTATCTACACTAAATTTGAAGTGCTATCACTTCACACTTTTATGAAGTCTCTGCTGCTGTCTCTGGGGTTCTTATGGAGAGGTATTTTATTATTCAGCTAGGATTAGTCAGAGAACTGAGGGAATATGCAGGACATTGAGTGTTCAACAGAGTCATCTGTCCTCCCTTCTTGTGCACTCCTCAGAAATTAATTATCCAAGCAATTTTTTGAAGTGAAAATATTCCTGTTTTACAGAAGGAATGAGGTGCAGAGGATCTGAACACCAGGTGCCTAGGAAGACATAGGTATTTGAAAGGGCCTTAGACACCTGTACCTCTGAAGAGTATCTTCAGTATCTTCAGATGTCCTTAGGTTCTGCTTAAGTCTGTAACACTTGAAGCCACACTGAAATCTTGCACTAAGGCAGACTACCATCATGTGCCAGGCCAAGAACCATGGAACTGGGACTCTGGACGGTGCCAGATGCAATTATATTGCTTAGAGGGAAGGACTTTTTCCTAGCCGACAGCATCTTGGAAAACAGAGTGACAGGCACTCATGCATGAGACTTAAGGAAACATTTATCTTCTAAGGGTACTTTTGCCTATCAGAAAAGCTTTAACTTTCCTTAGAAGAGTCTTGATAGTGGCCAAATCCAAATGCTGAGTATTGGATTCAAGGGCACTCAAGTCTAGAAAACCATCATATATTTCTGTCACCTTTCTGCAGGTTCAGACAGGTCTACTTGCCAGACTCTCTCTGAGACAACTCTAAGATGACCATGCTTGCTGACATGAGACCAGTCTGTTCTCTGGAAAGTGCTGATGTACTAGATGGTGTGCTGGCACATGGGGAAGGGAGGGAAAAAACAACTCCAGAAGGACTTTGCACAAGTTGGATATTTTCATGGCTGTCTGTCAGTGTACCTTACCCATCCATCCACAAAGAGGTCCTGAGGACATGACTTGTCTTGGCCTTTTCTGTGTCAAATGCTGGGCTTGGAAGGCTATTTCTTATACCTTAACTTTTTTGTGCAAAAGATAACTTATGCATAATGATAGCTTTGAAAAAGTTACAAAAGAACCAGACCAATGCATTCTGCTCACAGGAGGTGAATGAAGCACAGCTGACTGATTAGGTCTACACAACCCTGGCACAACAGGGAGCAAAGAGCAATCACAACCCCCTAGTTAGTTGCTCAGTGCTGTTTCTCAGATTGCAGTTTAAACAGGAGTCCTAGCTCTAGCATGTTTCATGGCATGAAAAGTGTCACGGGATATTCAAAAAGTCTGGATTCTTTTCTCATGCATCTTTGATCCTAAAACACTAGTGCAAAGAACAACACAATGTACATGGTCCAATTTAAAAAGGAAGAAATTACAATTAGTAGTTTTTAGCATTAGTTTTTAATCAGATAAGCATCATAGGTATGATGCACTACATTCTTCTACATGGTGGACATGTAGGCTGTAACAAAGATACTGGATAATTCACAGAATCACAAGGTTGGAAAAGACCTTTGAAGATCATCAAGTCCAACCACCAATTCCAAGGAACAGGACAGTTAAAATCCTTCATTTTGCCAAAACACATTTGAATAAATCACTTTCAAGTGTTTGGAGGTGAGGAGGGCTGTTGTTCTGGGTCTTCTACCCTTGTTACAGACCCGGTGAATTTTAAGAGCCTTCATTTGGGAATTCATAGTGTCTCATGGTTCTCCAGGTAGATATGATGCTGCGTCAAAAGATGCACAGCTCGGGTCTCCCTGCCATGTCTGCCATCGTCATCTACAACGACACCGTGCTCTGGACAGGCAACTTTGGGAAGAAGAACGGTTCGGATCCCTCCTCAGTGGTGCCCAACGAGTACACTATTTACAGGTGAGGCAGATGTGTGCAGCCATGTGAACTAGAAAAAAAAAAGAAGATGCACATATGAATATCTGATCTCTGGTCTGTTGTCACAAGCCACATTTTCTACTGCAGAAACCTCCCCTGCCTTCCACCGAAACTTTGTGGGACAGCGGCTCAGCTGGTCCCTAAACTATGTGCTTGTGGCTGAGTTGTTCACCTTGGATTTTGTTTTTAATTTAGTCTGACAATATTTTAAATTGGAATGGTATCGGCCAGCCTGAAGAACCTGAAAACACACTGCTCCTTACATAGGAATGTTACTGTGCTACGAGGAGGCTTGGGGCACAAATCTGAAGGCTGAGAGAGAGTGCACATTTTTTGGACAGAAAGGAAGCAGTGCCACAGGATTAAAAAAAAAAAAAGAAAAGTTCAGTCCAGAAAAAAAATTGGGGTTTGGGAAGAGTACCTGCTGAACACTAGAGTAGATTTGTGTGTTTATTCATTCTCCCAGTGAAGTCAAAGCCATAATGGCCATTCTTTTTTAGATGGAGATTGAATCAATCTCTTAGTATATGTTAAAAAACCCCCCACAACCCCCAGAGAAACAAATACAAATGAAGTATTTACTTCCTTTAAAGATCTATTTTTGGTGATTTATAAGTGTGCTATAGATGAAGCCCATGGGCTTCACTCTGATGATCAGTTGTTGTCCTCAGAATATACAATTTTTGAAAACTTTTGCATCTCTCATTACCGTTTTTCCCCCTCTCTATGTCATGGTAAAATTCCTGCACAGATGACCTCATGCTGTTTCTTCCAGAAACACAGAATGGTTTGGGTGCACAGACCTAGGGTCATCTAGTTCTGAACCCCTGACGTGGGCAGGTAAGGTAAGGGTAGCCCATCCCAGTGTGGGTTTGAACCACCAATCACTCAGTTAAGAGAAAAATGCACTGGCCATTTGCACCACAGAGACTTCCATTTTACCAAAGACCAACAAAAGAGAACCAGAGTCCTAATTCAGAAGACCTGACTCTGTTCTGAAGCCACCCAAATATCAGCTCTGAATATGAAAGTAAAACTTTAAGGCATTTTAACCTTAGAATTTCAATTTTTTTTATATTTGTTACAGTATTTACTAAGCAATAATTTACAAAATATGTCATCTTATTAATATAAAGAGAGCAGAAGTTCTGTAGCCCACAGCAGTATTGGAGAGATACTACTCAGGTTATGTTGCAGTCCAAAAAATGCCAGAGTTAAGGAAATTAACTATGATTTCTTACCTGCATTTTAGCCATTTTTCTTCTGAATTAGCAAAGGTGTTGCATGTAAAGCTACAGACAGTGGGTCAGTTGGGTGATATCATGTTCTGACCATATTTCCTCTTGATTTCTTAATGCTTAATATCTATAAATATTTGCTCATTAACAGAATTGCCAGTGTCTCCAAGATCTTTCCCACCCTTATGTTGTACAAGCTGTGGGAGGAAGGAAAAGTCACATCTCTTGATGACCCATTGGAACGTTACGCCCAGAACTTTGTTATTAAGAACCCTCTGGGAAGGTTCAAGGAATCAGAACAGAGATACACAGCAGATGGACTGGTTTTTTGGAAAAAGGCTCGATGCCACTTAAGCCATCACCTGTTACCTTGCGCAGAATGGCCAGCCAGCTCTCAGGTGAGACAACCTGCTTGCCCTCTGCCACCACTATGCCACTGCAGAGAGAAGAGACTATGTGCCAGGGAAAAAATGTTGCTGCTGAGGCCATTCCCTCACACAGGGCCTGCACCTTTGCTCTTCCCAGAGTGCAGGACCCTTGGAAGCGAGCTCGTCAGCAGCTTCTTCAAGGGGTAAAAGGAACCTCTTGCCCAGGCCACCTTCTAGGAAAGGAACCAGGCTGCACCATGGACCAGGGAATTGTTTTCCCATACAAGATGAATATGTAATTCTTCCAACACAGCAGCATGACCTGAAATCAGGCTTCAGTTGTGTAACACCTTTTGTACTCCAGCACAGAGTGGTCTCAGTTTTCTGAGATGTAGAGAGGAGGGTCAAAGTGGCACCAAACCTCTTTGCTTTGAACAGATAGACCTTGATTGCTGAGCTAAATTTAACTGCCAGTCTGGTTCCTGATCTAGGATTCCTGAGCTATTAATAGCTTTGTACTTGCTATCAGAAGACTAGTAATCTGCATGTAATTGGGTAACTCTTACATGAAGGTAGAAGGAGCTCACAGGACTCAGGACAACTTTAAACTTTCTCAGAAATAAACCTGCTAATACTTGTCTCATGGATTCCAGAACCTAATGGCCTAAGAGACTGTGCTGATACATCATATGGCATTTCAAGTAAACTCTGTAGCATCTGGATGATTCCAAATTGGAATAAATTCTCTAAAATTAGGACCTAAGACCAAAGTAGCATGTAGGCAAAATGCTGTAGCTCAGGACAGGGTACAGCATTACCTGAAGCAAGCCACTATCAGAATAAGAAATCCCCCCAAAAGGAAAAATGTAATTGAAATCTAGAAACAAACAACAAACATTCCAAAGTGGCCAGTGGCAGCAGGAGGCAGAAAAAATGTGTGTGCACAACCCTACCCAGCTCCTCTCCCTGCAGAAAAGGTCTTGCTGTAGTCAGTTTGATGATGTCCCCAGGGGCACCAACTCTTGACTCTCAGGGGCACTTGAAGTTGGTCTGGCTGCTGCTTGAAGTGCAGTGGCTGCAGCACCTAGCCCTGATGCAGTTCCCCATCACCTAGTGGGGTATAAGGTGTGTCCTACAAATACTTGTAGGAAGGATATATCCAAAGTGTGTCTTCACTGTGCTGGGTTTGTGCTCCTGCTTAGGTCCTTTTACATTCCTAGGTTGGGTTCTTGGGGGGGTTTGTTTGTTTGTTTGTTTTTTGTTTGTTTGTTTTAGAATATGGCCCAAATTTCCCAGATCATATGAGCAGGTCACAGCAACCAGTTAACTTGGACCCTGACAATTTAGTAGGGGGAGAAGCACAGTTTCAAAATCCCACCTGAAAATCGAATGGATGTTGAGGTCACATATTATGCTTCCTGTCTGGCAAAATACAAAAAGGAATAGGTTCTGCTTAGCTTCAAAGCCACTGCATGACATACTGTAAAGTGGTTTTCATCTAAATTCTTCCAGTGGAAAATTGTCTATAATATGTCCTCATTATCTGGGTTTTTCTACATTGCATATAACAGAAATAACTCCAAAGATTTTTCTTCTCAACACGTGATGGGTACATTGCTAGAGTGAAGTTCCAGCTTGTTAAGACTGTGATTTTCAAATATATATGAATGACAGTACGAGATGCTATTGTAATTTATTAACTGCATGCTTGTCACATGAGGTATAAAACAGTGGCTGAATTTTCTGTTATCCTCACACATTCTCTGGTTTATCATTTCTAGTGACCCTCAAGAGAGACACTGCACTAGTAGCACGGTGCTGGTGAGCTTCCAGTGGTGCAATGTTTTCTTTGCTGCCTTTGTAGCAAGCAGGAAACGAAGGAGCCCATTATCTACTGGAAGATGCTCTTTGCATCTCTTCTCTGGCTATTCAGCTGCACAAATAACCACAGACCAGAAGTACAAAAAATGGTCTCATTCTATTTCAACTCCCAAGGTCATGAAAATGGACATGTTTTGCTGCTACAAAAGAATAGGGCCTCGTTCACCTTTGCCATTATTAAGCACAAGCTCACTGAGCAGACAATTGCAAGTCAATTTGCTGTCATTTTCCTGATTTTCTCCTAACCTGAAAATCAAAGTAACTTGTAAACTGCAGTAAGGATTTCACTTCAGATGTAATCCGAATTCTAGACTTGGCAAGATCCTGTGTAAAGGAGCTGTTGCATTTTAAAAAGTCCTGGGCCAAAAGTGTTTAGGTAATCTGTATTCAGTGATGTGGAATTAAAAATGAAAAGAACTTCAGGGTTTCTGCATTAAGAAAACAAAACAAAACAAAACAAAGCCTGAAATTGTTGAGGGAAGTTCAAGCCCTCTGCACCAAGGTGTAAAGAACAAAAATCTGTTTAAAGAGGCTGTTGCATACCTTTGTAGTGAAGGGAATAAATCACATGGAAATACAGAGGGTGATTTCCCTGACACACTATATACCCTTCTCTTCCAAAATACACTTATCTCCACCTTATCACCACCTGCAACCATTTGGAGGGAGGATGCAGAGAGGTGGGCGCTGGTCTCTTCAGCCAGGGGACAGGAGCTGGGACAAGGGGCAATGGGCTCAAGCTGTGCCAGGGCAGGGTCAGCTCAGCTGGGAGGGCAAAGTTCTTCCCTGGCAGAGTTGTGGGGCTGTGGCACAGGCTGCCCAGGGAGGGGCTGAGTCACCCCTGGGGGTGTTGAACAGAGGGGAGATGAGGTGCTCAGGGATCTGGGGCAGCACAGGATGGGAACAGTTGGACTTGATGATCTGAAAGGTCTTTTCCACCCTTGTGATTCTGTGACTGGGGATACAGGGGCAGGGGTTTTAATAATTTGCTGAGATATTTGTACTGAAATGCAGCAACCCAGAGTTGGTGCCTCGGTAGGACTGACATAACCCAGGTTCAGTGGTCCAAGACTTGAAATCTGTCCTGCAGTCCAGTATGAACAGATCCTGCAGCACGTTTGGTACGTGCATAAAGCACATGTATGCACCACTGTCGTTTCCATCTTGCAACTGAATCTTTCCTTTTGCTAGTCTTCACTAGACTGAAATATTTGTCTTAAATTTTCAACTCCTCTTTTCCATGGTACAGGCCTGCCCAGGAGACTGCGATCTACCAGCCTGCTCTGGAAGGGCAATACACAAGATGCTCTGGCTCTCCTGAAAGATGATGTCTTGGTTGCTGATCCAGGAACCAGGTCAGATATGTTCACCTATGAACTTTCTCTAGTTGTCCAGTGATATTAGCCTCACCTGCAGTCTCCATGGCCAATGGATAAAAGACAGCCATCCCTAAAGAGATATTCAGCCATGAAAAACGTGTATAAAGCCTAAGTGAGAAGCCTAGATAAGGCACAAATTGCTGTAGATAGATCCAATGAACCTTAATCTGTGAAAGGTGCAGATTTTCCAAAGTGGAGAGAAATTTTAATTGAATCTGTTGAAATCATCATAAATTTTGCTTAAAATTACGCTATGTCTGTAGTGGTTTGCATGTCTTTAAATTATCTAAAGCTCTATTAACATCTGCATAATTTATATAGCCTGTTAAAAGTCTACTACCTGAGTTGCAAACACTTAAAAATACAGACAGGATAAAATGAGCAAGAGGTTAGAGAAAGGACTAAATGGAAAACTTTTTACCTTGGCAAAATGTTTAGAGAATAGAATTACATTCTGAAATAATTTGTCCAGGATTGCTGAGTATTCACCATGACTTGAAGTCTGCAAGCTTAGAAAACTCAATGGCTTGATCATGGCCACCTTGCATTAGTTCATGTAGGAGGTTACAATAAATGTTCCTTAAAGGATTTTAAGTCTTCAATACCATCATCATCTTTGGTATTTATATTATGCTCATCATTAAGATACATAAGGACATCTCATAGTCTCTCAATCCCTTATTTCTTGACAGCTAACAGATCACTTTTCCTAAAGGAGGTGTCCACTCACTGATACAGAATTTCTGGGTGTGGAAATTGAATTCCATTTCAGATATAAAATTTTAGATCCAGAGTGTACTTATTCTTGGGGTAGAAATATATATGCTCATCATGCCTTTATTCAGCCAGGAGGGCTGGAAATGGTTCAAGTGGTACCAAACTTATGATCTAAATAGCCTCAGTGAGATGTGTGACTTCACATGCACACAAAAAAAAACCAAAACCAAAAATAAAACCCCCAACAAAACAAAACAAACCCCCCCAACCACTAAAAACCCCAACCAGAACCCCAAATGAGGTTGAAAGCATCATGAATTTTGGAATTGTGTTGGAAAAATTTGCCCGTTCATGTCATTAAACTTATTTACAGTATAAAGATTTAAATCTTTATCCACTTTATCCAATTTATGGATATTAAAGACTTGAGGCACTCAGGTATCTTAAACGGTCATTAACATGAATGCTGGATGCTGCATTGTGGTCTTTAAAGTGCTTTTTAAGTGCTTTTACCATCTTAAGGTAGCTTAGGCACTTAAGTGATTGTACTTTGTTAATTTTCAAACAAGGCTTACCTGTGATTTTGCAACCTTTACAGTAAACACATGTAACTCTCAACTTTGCTCCTAAAAAGAACAGATATATTCTTTAGTCAACAATTATAAACAGTGAGTCAAGAAATACAAATACATTGGGTCTTACATAAAGCGGGGTGTTTTTTTTCGTTTTCCATTTATCTTTCTCTTCATAGCAGTGAAATAGCTCTGCTGACGTTCCCATAAGAAATTTCTTCTTGACTTAGAAACACATCAAGGCATCAACATTCAGTTTTAATCTGTCCCTTCTTCATCTCTCTTTTTAGCATGTCATCTGATAAAATGAGAATTTTTCCCCAGAGTAGAGACCTAGGAGCTGGATTTGAGTAGTCATACCCACACTGTACCACCGAGCCAAAGCTGATCCAGATATATTCCTCCTCCTTTCCAGATGCCACTACAGCAACTTGGCCTTCTCACTGATGGCACACGTGCTGGCCAACCACGCAGCCGAGGGGCAATACCAGCGCTGGATCTCGGAGAACATCCTAGACCGCTTGGGCATGGAGGACACTGGCTTTGACATCACGCCACCAATCCGCTCCCAGATGGCGGTGGGTTTCTACAGCAGCCAGCAGCTGGCCCCTCTCTATGACCTTGGCTGGTATAGGCCTTCTGGCCAGATGTATTCCACAGCTGCTGACCTTGCCAAGTTGGCAATGGTCTTCTTAGGCACCTACCACCGTCGTCTCCTAGAGCCTGACACAGTGAAGACGATGCTGACCCCTCTGTTTAAGTGCTCCTCTGAATACTTTGCTAACAAGACCGGCACACCCTGGGAGATTAACGAGCAACTGGGATACGATGTCATTAGGAAGGATGGAGACCTGGATGGTTATTCAGCTACCTTCTCTCTTATCCCCAAGCTCCGTCTGAGCTTCATTGTGCTGATGGCAGGGCCCAGGCCTCAGGGTGGAGATATAGTGACTCAGACATACGAGTACCTTATTCCTGCCATGGAGACGGCATTCAGAGAGGCAGAGAAAAGCTTGATTCCTCCTCCAAGTGCAGGTCCTTATGTCGGCTACTACACCTATTCCAACCTGACATTCTATGAGATCAAAGTTGGACCTGGTGGGGTGCTGGTCATGCAGCAGTTTGGGCCTCATGTGGCAGAGCTGATTCCTGAAAAGTACCGGACAATCAAGCTCCACCACCTGGAAGATCGTGTTTTCCAAGTTGTTTTTGACAAGGAGTTCCCTTGTGTTCTGCACCTGGGCTCTGCCTCCATCTCCCTGGAAACCCAAAATGGACAGCTCTTCAACTTCTACCCATTCGACCGCAAGGGCTTGTCTCCTGGCTTCGATGCACCAGGCCTGAACACCTACAACGTGGTGCGTGTGCTTCGTAAACCCGTGTTCTATAGCTAAGTATCTCCTCGACTTCTCTAACCCCTTCTGGGAGGTGGCTCCAAATCTGTGTCTTACCAGACTCTCCTGTCTGCGTGGCTTTATGGATGGCATTTGAAAGGGGAAGATAGTGGGAAATCACCCTTTTGCCCAACTAATATATCATGTCCCACTGCTGAAATCACTTCAATGGCTTGCAGTCTCTGGCAGAGCATGACAGGCCAGCTTGCAACTGGGGATGCCTGCAGAAAACAGAGGTAGGAATGTGCTGGATGGGTAGTGTTTGGATGACATAAAAAAAATCCCAGCATTGAAGTCTTCACACTTAACATTGTCTGATGACGATTCGGGTTATTGACTGATATCCTCAAAGGACAGAGAATTTCCAGTATCTTTCAGAAAATATGTCTTCTTCAGTCCAGGGTTTTTTTCCAGGTCTCTTCAGAAGCCTGCTTACCATGAATAAGAACCCCTCACCTGGGTTTGCCAAAACCATTATGTGCTAGAATATGGCACCAGCCTGATACCAGGCCCTGCTTGTGATACCTGGGAAGTGAGGGTCCATTTCTTTCCTGGGTCACAAAAAGGAAACTGAAAAGAGCAAAAAGCAATGTCATTATTGTCTCGACTCCATGGATTTCTGCACAAGCTGTGGTCACACAAAGGACATTGTAGCATTTAAACATGGAAGCTAATTCTTACTCCTGTGAGCAGGGCCATATGAACATATACTGGTTGACTGCAGCTGGAGTCAAGTCTATGACTATCTTGGTCTACCCAAAAGGTGGTAGGCTGTGGTGTTTGAGTACAGGAATTCATGGCAATCTGTATGTGTGTTTTGGGCAGGATGTCTGCATAGATACATGCCCAGTGTGTTTGCTGTGCAGACATGAGGGAGGATGCTAAGTGAAAAATGCCAAGGCAGGCAGGACAGATGATATGTCATTAACGGCCAACTGAGATGGGAACAGTGTCAGGCATGAAAGCAAGACAGGGCAAGTACCACCAACTAATGAGTCTTGGCTCCTGCAAGGCCCCTTGAATTTAGGAGAGTATTGTGATTGCACCCCTAACTGGAATCTGAAATAAAAGCAAGTAGAGGCTCGGGACAAGGTAACTCTTACCTTAAAAAGAATAGTCTAACTGTAGAGTAAGGCAAGAGCTGTGCAGCATGGAAGTCCTGAAGGAAGTTTAAAAGGATAGACATAGCAGCACGAAGACCAATCAAAGTTCTTCCATGCTACAACTGGTACGAGGTTGGATCCTCTTGCAGAGTGACCTCCTTTTCCTACTTGTCCACATAGAGTCTTAAAAGAGGACATGTCTCAAAAAGGGTGAGAAGATAGATTTCCCTGTCTCCCTTCTCTTTTGTTGTCTTTAATTGTTTTCACTCTGTGGGTGGTTCTTCAGCTTTGAGCAGAGAAACCATCACTGAAGGCCTAGAAATCTATGACTTGCAAACTCTGTTCCCTGCCTTTTGCCAGATAATTTCAGTTCCCTGGTAAATACATGAAATAACGTAAACCTTGCCTTACAGGCAGTCACGGTTGCTGCTGTATTGGTTTCCTTTGGACTTGGTAGATGATTACATTGTACAACTTTCTCTGTTCAAGTATTAAATCTGTGCTATAGCAACAGCAATAAACTCTGTGCAAATTCTTGCTGCTGTCATGCGTGATCATGCCCAGAGCTGTGTGTGCAGGCAGATGTGTTGAACTAAGGTTGATTTTCTGTAGCGATGCCTACACTCTGTCAAGGCATGCTTGCCACAGCAGTGCTCTTAGGCTTTGAGCTCACAATGTTTGGCTGCAAGATATTTCAGTAGCCTTTTTGAGTGAGAGTTAAGTGACAGTCTAGGGCTCTTGTTCTTGATTTGGAACAAAAGAAGTGATTGTTTACCCATCAGATACATTTAAAACATTCCAAGAAAAGTTAGGATTTATATCCCATAGAATTCCAGGGGTTGGAAGGGGCCTGGAGAGCTCCTGGGGTCCAACCCCCTGCCAAAGCAGCTCCCAGCTCAGAGTGCACAGGGCGGCGTCCAGACGGGGCTGGAATCTCTCCAGAGATGGAGACTCCACACCCCCTGGGCAGCCTGGCCCAGGGCTCCCTCACCCTCACTGGGGAAAAGTTCTGCCCCAGCTTGGTGGGGAACTTCCTCTGCTCCAACTTGCAGCCATTGCCCCTTGTCCTGTCCCCACAGACCCTGAGAAGGGGCTGCCCATGTCCCCCTGCATCCCATCCTTCAGCTAGTGATAACCATGAAGAAGGTCCCCCCTTAGTCTTCTTCTCTCCAGGCTGAACAGCCCCAGCTCCCTCAGCCTTTCCTCACAGGGGAGATGCTCCAGGCCCTTCAGCATCTCCAGAGCCTCCTCTGGACTCTCTCCAGCAGATCCCTGGCTGGTTGATCCCAGGGAGCCCAGCACTGGACACAACACTCCAGTGGGGCCTGAGCAGGGCAGAGCAGAGGGGGAGGACCCCCTCCTGTGACCTGCTGCCCACACTCCTCCTGATGCCCCCAGGATCCCCTTGTCTCTCTCAGCCCCAGGACACACTGCTGGCTCATGGCCACCCTGTCACCCCCCAGCACCCCCAGGTCCTTCTCCACAGAGCTCCTCTCCAGCAGGTCATCCCCCCTATCACTCCCTGGTCAGGATGAAACACCATACCTCACTGTCTCCATATGAATGATGGAGAGGTTAGGAAGCTTTGCTTTTCCAAAGCTAATGCAGACACAAACAATCCTTTCCTTTTCTGGTGAGTCACCCTCAAACCTGCACACTGACACTGTTCTTTCCCATAGGAGCAAAGTACAGCCTGTTGATATTCATAGTGTGAACCCACGCCCGCAGTGGAGCTCATATCACTAAACATGGGAAGGTGAACAAAATCTTTTTACACTGCCCCTTTATGTGGACAGAAGGACACCTTGGTATGGAGAGGGGAAAGCAGACCCTGGGACAGCTGTACAGGATTTGGGAGAGGCTGATGAGGGATGCAGGGTAAGGTGAAGTTTTGGAAGACCCCGCTCATGCACAGAGAGCAGACAGAATAACAATGAGCCTATGCTATAAATGTATCTTCTATTACTTGATGCCTAACAGTATCTGAAGAAGAGCAAAACCAGTTTCTGTGACCTGGTGTGGTCTGACTCACGTTAGCAGGTGCTTTATACCAGCTTTAACAGTTCTGCATAAACTTTCAATTTTAATTCAGAAGTTACCATTCTGAGCTCTTGTGTATGGCAGTGCTGAATGCACTGCCCAGGGAGGTGGTGGAGTCACCGACCCTGGGGGTGTTCAAGGAAAGACTGGATGTTGTATTGAGGTATATGGTTTAGTGGGAGCTAGTAGTAATAGGTGAATGGTTGGACTGGATGATCTTCTAGGTCTTTTCCAACCTTGATAATTCTGTGATTCTGTGATTCTGTGAATTAAAAATTATCCCAATGTTATTTCATCCATGTCAGAAACTGGCTCAAACAATAGGCACAACAAACACATATAAATCTACCCAGCTGCTCACTTTCCACAAGAAGTGTGTGTTTTGAAAGGTGACTTTCAGTTGTGTTGGAATTGCACCCAAGAGGTTAAAAACCCTGGTGTCCACTTATCTCTTATGCAAATATTGTGGATGGAGATTGGCAAAGTTGGTGTGAGAAGCACCTGAAGAAGGGAGTCATATGGCAGCAGGATGGCCTTGTTTTGGCTGGAGGCTGTGGAATAAAGAGATAGACAGTTTCTACACAGAGTTTGGAAGGCCACGGTACCCAGACTGAGGTGTTCAGTTTCATTAACTGCAAAATGAGTATTAAAGTTGACACCCCTAAATATGCTAATGAGCAAAAAGCAGTACATGCTAAACATACATGGCTACGGTACTCGACTCTCCACCCAGATCATGTTAAACATGACCTCTGGGAGGGAATGGCTAACATTAAGGTATAAAGGGTATTGAGGAAGCCATCTCCAAAGGGGAGTGAAGTGAAGAAATTGAAGATGCCAAAGAGGCAGTCAATGGGCTGTGTCCCTTCTCCTCCACCCAAGACAGGGATGCCTTCTTCCTAAGCAATTCACCTTTTTGGTGAGAAGACCTGAGATAGTATTTTGCTACCATTTGAATCATAATCATAGTCATATGTACTGTTGCAGTAAGTGCAGTTATCAATGGCAATCATGAATCTTTTATATCTGTTGCTTTAATAGACTTTGTGTTAGCTTCAACTTTGCTAAACTGTCTCAGTGAAAGTCCTTCAGGGGCTCTGACAGGCAAACGTTGACTCTAATATGTGGTTATATACATAATCTTTTAGACACAAACCATCAATCAAGTCTGGGACTAAGCTTGGACCTAGCCATACCGGGGCTCCTCTCTGAGAAGGAGTTTAGAAAGCAAGGGAGTCCTTTCTGAACCTTGTGACTCAAGGTTCAGGACACCCGCTGACACACATCAGACTCACATCCTTCACGTGACCATGTGTCTGCAGCAACCTATAAAAACAACAAAATATTTTATTTTATAGCCACTCATGTGACAACCAAACAAATGGGATATGCTTCATTAGCTTTCCAATATCAAAACAGACACAAGAACAAAACTTACTCATTGATTCAGGAGACCAAACTCTGCTCTGAGAACCACTGGTGAAATCACATAATATTGTGAGAGTGTTCCTGAAAACGGTGTTTAGGGTACAAGTTAAAAAGCTCTGAGCCACTAAGATTGATCTGTCAAAATATAAACAGCTACAGCTGAGCTAGTGCCTTTAAACTCTTTTCTACTCAGTGAGATTTAATTACTCCAGTCAGTATTCATCTCATCTTAAAGGATTTACTTAGGATAACTTGATGGATCACACTCTATGAATCCCCATCCTCTAGTTAGTTGAGATAGACCCAACTCTCACTATCACAAGCTCCTCTTGAGTTAGAAGTTTAAAACTTTCATAATCTGCCCTCCAGGTAAGCACAAGTGCTCAGCTTCTCCCTGTTCATCATCAAGTTCATCAACACTGCCCTGAAGTCTTGAAGTTCAGTAATTATCAGGCCACAGGCAGAACGTGATGATGTTTTTTTCTGCTCCCATGGCTAACATAACACTAGTGAAGACAAATTCTTCCCTTTTAGATCAACTCCACCTTCAGCTATATTAGCTCAAGTGAGGATGCTATCAAGCTTCAAGATTCAACCTACATTTTGAAAACAGCAGTTTATCCCTACATGCTTCGTTTCTTCTCACTTCTCCTCAGTCAGAGAAATGTTTCCTGGACAGCATCTTTGCAGGGCTCTTCTCTTTTGGTGATGGGAGGACGATGATATTTCTATCTGCCTGCAACAACCACCAGAACAGGACTCAGAAAACACGGATAAAGTCTGGCTAGCAATGACTGGGGCTTGGGGTCAGAGTCTGAAAATTTATTAAACACTAACTCCAGGGTCTCTGGTTTCCTCATCAGAAATGTATTGGTGCTTTTGTCACAATGGGATGTGTTAAGCCTCTGTGATGTGAAGCACAAGCTTTTTGACTTTTCAGTTCCAGAGGAGCTTATAGGAGTTGTTTAAAGAGAAATATCAGCATCCACACTTCAAGGAGGGAAAAGATTAAGAGAGCTGCTGGGTCAAAGCTAGTGACTGTTTCATTTTCACCCATAAAGGGAATGCCAACAAATGTTTAAGTCCTTCACAGTTAGAAGGGAAGCTTCAATATATATTAGGTGCGATTCTCACTCTGGACAAGGTCATGTATGCTTCAAAAAGCAAAGGCTACAAGCCTGTTTAGAAGTTAAATCTTTTCTTGTCCAGTCATTTCTGCCTCGACATCTCATGACTTGTTTTACAGAGCTGCAGATCAGCAGTTTTGAAGAGAACAGATGCCAGGAAATCTCCAGTGCTGTCTCCAGAGAAGTGAGACAACCTCCATTTCGATTTAACAGGCATTTGTGCAGCCCAACTGAGCATGAGCTGTTGGCTTGCTGTGACAACAGCTCTCTGTAGAGCTTATCCTGGCAGACATAACCATAGTGTATCACCAGCAAAGTCAAACACTTCTTTAGTTCACCAGGTAAAATCCTGTGTATGTATGAAAGAACTCTTAATTTCAGGCCTGCCTTTCTTTTGGGCTCCTGATTTTCTGGCAGTGGAGGAGGGGACACTCTGTGGGCAGTTTTGAATATCAGTAAGACACATAGCTAGTATCCAAAGTTCAGTGTCATGATGTGAAGATTCAAGTGAAGAGCATCTTGTAGTGGTGTCCTGGCATTGCAGTGAATGGCTGGAACGGGGAAGACTGCACACCAAGCTCCTCAGCAGGCCAGATCTTGGCAGTAGCTATTGAAAGGAGAGAAGGGGTTATAGATGGTAGGACTAATGTTAGAACTCAATATAAAGATCCTTAGCAGGGTGTGGACACCCTTGAAGACTATTTACAGCAGGTCTGCCCAGTGGACACTAGAGCTCCACAGCAGCTGAAACACCACCCAGCATGTCATGAACATCACTACCATGCCACATGCAGTCAAGGAATCAGGAAATGAGAGTGAGATAAAGTGTTAAACAAAAAGAGAGCTGAGAGGAAGAGAAGACTGGCTGAGGAACGGTGGGGCTGCTAGGGACCCTGGCCAAAAAACTGCATCCTGTTAGGTGTGGCATCCCTCCACTGGGACATGCTGAAGTGCAGTTCAAACCATCTGGCACTATTTAATCAGGCATTTAGTTTGGTGAATATAATAGCTGAAAAATGTAACAAATTTGCCTTAGAAGACTGTTGACTTAGAAGACTTAGAAGTCCACAGGGACTGGAAAGCTTGGAGGGGAGAGAGCAAGACAAAAGAATCCACGTTCCCTAGAACCCTAGAAATAGAGATCTGCTATGCTGATGCTAACATCAGATCTGTCATGGTTCAGCCCCAGCCCCTCTGAGCACCATGTGCTGCTCATTGTCAAGGTTTCCCCCGGCTGTGGGCCGAGATCCACGCAGCTGCCTGCTTCTTAAAGTAAAATATAATTGTAATATATATATTTTTATAAAGCTCCTATCACTGTATTGATTCTTTGGAACTTCTACATCAGTCGGAAGCAACTTGGCTCTTGCTGTACTCCCTCATTCATACTGTAGTGTAAAAGTACCACTGGAAACAAAAAGCAAAGCCTTTCTTGGTTTCCTCAGTCATACTTACCTTGTGTTTCAAACCTGAAGACCCTGAGATCTATCTTCCTTTATCCCTATATTAAGACCTTGTCCTGGTTTCGGCTTGTACCGAGTTAATTGTGAGCCAACTGGCCAGATGTGTTTTCCATCCTGTGTGACATTACGCTCCCATACAAGGGGCTGGGCAGGGAGGGGTGAGTCCACACAGCTCCAGGATAGTCTGAGCGCAGGACGAGCATATATATATGTGTATGTATATATATATATATATATATATATATATATATAAAGCAGGGAAGAGCTGCCTAAATTTGGGCTTGGTAGGCTTTGTCCTGGTTTGGGTGTCTTTCAGGAACTGAGGACACTGCAAACTGAAACTGAGCTTTTCAGGTCACCGTGAGCATAACAGTTGATGCTTCTAGGTAACATGAACCAGACATTTCCATATCATTCTCTTAAGAGTCTAAAACCGATGCCTATTTTCATAAATTGGGGCATTGCTCTTCATAACTTTTGCAGTAGGCAGGATCCCCAGGTCTATTTTCCCAGACTATCTCACAAATTATATTCTGTGACTCACAGTCTGTTAAGCAGTCAGGTCCCAGAGTGGGTAGCCTATTTTATGGTTTTCTGTTTGTTGTTCCATATGACACCGAGTTTTCAGTATTTGAAGTGCACAGTTTGCTTTCTCCTAGTATTTGTTAACAGGCAGAAGAGCGCCTTACAGCTCCCAGACTGTAAGTCTGACCAAGTACAGTGCTCATTTAGGTTGTTGTAATGATGATCCCAAATGTTTCAAAAGTGAAAGCCAGCATAGGTAGTAATTTTGAGGATAAAGGAGATAAAAAATGGGTTGGGATAGTTGAGGTAGCCTTTGGTTAAAATCTCAGAATTAGGATATTGTCATTAAAGAGCAGCCATGATTTTGCCCCATCACCAGGTGGTCTTTAATGCCAGATATTGTTAGACCAGCCTCAGCGTACAGAGCATGTGTGGACTCTTGCAGAATGCAGAGAAATGCTTCTAGTGGCACAAAACCATTGGGCAGACTGTTGTGCTGGAGGAAGGATTGCAGGCATGTGGCCTCTCATCCAGTGACCTGTGGATGAAACAGCTTGACTGAGACTAATTAGATATGGTTATAGAAGGGGACATAATAAAAGCTGATCACATCAGGCCCTCGTAGCTCCATAGTCTTCTCTTTTGACTATTAAAACGCGAACAAGATGGAGAAAACCAGGAAACATATTGCCATGCTCAGTCAAAATTCAAATTAAGAAAGGGTATAATAACAGTGAGAGATATCAAAATATTTTGAGAAGTTGTTTACATATGGTCTTTGTCCTAAAGCTGCTCTTAGCTCAATATACTGAAGAGATCATGCAGTTTCATGTGTCTTCTCTTAACTACTTACACATTTTGTTGCTCTTTTTTGCCTTCTGCTGTTCTTGTGGATTAAACTTGGTATCTTCACATGTTCCTTTGCTTCTGTTTGGTTTCCTCAAAGAGAGCTGCCCCTTGGTAAGATGGCAGTCAATCCTCAGGGAGAGCACTGTGGTAATGATCATGGGAACAAAGCAATCAACGACAGTGGTCCAAATAAGCAGACTGTAGATCTACGTGGTTTTCATCATAATGTGTATAAAAGGTTCCTTTATCTTCCTTAGAAGAAGAGGACAGAGTTAATAACACCTTGGAGAGAGGTGATGGGGATGGCAGAGAGTAGATTACACTGTAATATTCACAGTGCACTAATGGGGCAGCTGGCATGAGTACTGATCATAGAACAGGCTATCCTTAGCACAGGATGAGGTTGGCAATGGTTTTGTCCTGAAAACCCCCAAGGACAAAGATTCCCTACTGGTCCAGTACCTGAACCCCAATTTTACCCCCTTTATAAAATGAAGTGTTTCCTGAACTTCCCTATGCAACATACCTGTTGTGTCTTACACATTGTCTATAAGGAATTGAATCTGTTTGTTGGCTGCTATTAGACACCACCACCCTTTCCTCTGAGCCAGACAAAGCAGGCCTCACAGGTCATCACTTTGATCACCCTCAGCTAGAACCCTTCCAGTCTCTCGACATCCTTTTAGAAATGGGGTCCTCACACCTTGTTGTCAACAAGTGCAGCTCAAGAAGAAAAGCCCAGGGTATCAGCAGCTCAGAGAGTATGGTTTGACCAGTCCTGTGTGTGGGAAGATGCCTCCATCTTAAAAAGTTTGTAACCAACTCTAAGTAGCAAAACTCAGCTCATGGAGGAAAGAATTGCAGAGTTCAGCACTTCTCAGAGAGTTTTATTCACCTATGCTTCTTAGAAGGGAGTGATGGATGATTACCATAGTTTGCCCTAAACAGAGTAAAAAACCCAGTACTCAGAAAGTTGCATCTTTTCTTTTGTTTGGGGATAAAGTAAGAAAAATCCAAAGAATCTGATCCAAAAAAGGCTGGAGGTACTGTGATGCTCACAGCAAGAAAGCTGAAATGCTGTGTCATGTCCTGAAGCCAAGAGAGATTATAAAACTTTCATTCTCAATCTGGACAGTTCTCTATCAGCATCTCTGTAACTTGGTTTCTGCACTGAGCTGCCCATGTCACAGTTTCCCTTTGAAATAAAATGTCTTTTTCTTATTACAGCAGTAAATCCAAGAAGCCTGAATGCAGGCTTCTCTCAGATCAGTTCCCTGTTCAGAGAGTGACATTTTGGCCTGTCCTGGTCAATGTTGGAACCCTGCTTGTCAAGTAAATAGCTTGCTACCAGCCAGAAGCCACAGGATCATCAGTGGAGAAAGAGACTAGGAAGTCCCTAGCTCAGGCAGTTCAGGGTTTTTTTAATCCAGTGACTAACTAACATGTCCCATCTGGGAATAAATACTTAGCTCAACTTTCTAGCAATTTGACTACCTGTTGCCCTCAACCTTTTGTCATATTTCTCACTCCTTTTCAGACTCAGTGTAGTTGCTTTAGCTTCTCTTCACAGCTGCCACCTCTGTACACAGGGATGACTTTTCTCCTATTCTCTTTTGCAGCTATGTCTCATTTATCCCCAGAACTCACTTCCCAAGGTTCTGTGTTGTCAGAGTAGTCACCTTCCTTCCCTTTTTTCTCAGAGCCAAAAGTGGAGCATGGCCCCAAGCTCATATTATCCTGAAAAAACACTTTTTTCTCAACTTGCTCTATTCTAGCACACCCAGTCCATCCCCTCATGTCTAATAAGTAGACATAATTTTAATGATAAAGTAGAATTATTGCACAGTCTCCAGCAGCAGACATGCTGAAAAAGGATTTTTAAAAAAATCAAAAGGCCATGCTCCTTTTGATGCAGCCCAGGATACAGTTGGCCTTCTGGGTTGAGAGTGCACATTGTCAGCTCACGTCAAGCTTCTCATCCACCAGCACCCCAAAGTCCTTCTCTGCAGGGCTGCTCTCTATCACATCATCTCCCAGCCTGTATTGATGATGAGGATTGCTCCAACCCAGCTGCTGGACCTTGCACTTGGCCTGGTTGAACTTCATGAGGTTCACATGGGCCCACTTCTCCAGCTTCTCCAGGTCCCTCTGGATGACATCCTGTCCTTCTGGCATGTCAACTGCACCACTCAGCTTGGTGTCATCAGCAGACTTGCTGAGGGTGCACTCAACCTCACTGTCAATGTCATTGATGAAAATATTAAATAGTACCAGTCCCAGCACGGACCCCTGAGGGACACCACTTGTCACAGACCTCTGTCTGGACATCAAGCCATTGATGACTACTTTCTGGATGCGACTATCCAACCAATTCCTTATCCACCCAACAGTCCACTCATCAAATCCATCTCTCTCCATCTTAGAGAAAAGGATGTTGTGGGGGACTGTGTCAAAGGCTTTACAGAAATCCAAATTATACCCATTGCTTTTTGTGTGATCACCCCATCACAGAAAGCCACTGGGTTGGTCAGGCAGGATTTGCCCTTGGTGAAGTCATGCTGACTGTCTTGAATCACCTCCTTGTCTTCCATGTGCCTTAGCATAATTTCTAGGAGGATCTGTTCCATGATACTCCCAGGCACAGAGGTGAGGCTGACAGGTCAGTCCTTCCCTGGGTCACCCTTTTGACCCTTTTCAAAAATGGGCAGTGTTGCTCTTCTTCCAGTCACCAGGGACTTCCCCTGACCACCAAGACCTTTCATGTATGATGGAGGGTGGCTTGTCAACCACTTCAGCCAATTCCCTCAGGATTCTGGGATGCATCTCATCAGGTCCTGTAGACTTAGATATGTTCAGGCCGCTCAGGTGGTCATGAACCTGATCTTCCCCTACAGTGGGAGGGGCTTTACCCCTTGTGCCCCATCTTGACGTTCACTGACTAGTGAAGACTGAGACAAAGAAGTTATTGAGTACCTCAGCCTTCTCACCGTCTGGAGGTCACCATTTTTGTTCATCAGGGCAGGCATGCTTTCTTTCACCTTCCTTTTCTGGTTGACATACCTGTAGAAGGCCTTCTCATTATTCTTTGCATCCCTTGCTAAGTTCAGCTCCAGCTGCACCTTGGCCTTCCTGACCTCATCCCTACACAACCAGGTAGCACCCCTATATTCTTCCCAGGTTACCTGTCCCTGCTTGCACTGCTTGTGCAGTTGCCTCTTGCTCTTTAGTTTGACCAGCAGGTCTTGACTGAACCACGCTGGTCTCTTCCCTTCCCTGCCTGATTTCCTACATCTGAGAACAGAGAGCTCTTGTGCTCTATGGAAAGCATCCTTAAAGATCTGCCAGCTCTGTTCTGCTTTGTCATCCCTGAGAACTGTTTCCCAAGGGGTCCTACTCCTTCAAGAGCTGGAAATTTGCTTTCCTAAAATGGTGTCCTAACTACACTCCTCACCTGTTCCATATTCCTCCACTCCTTGAACTCTACTAATGTATGATCACTGCAGCCCAGGCTGCCTCCAATCTTGATGTCACTGACAAGCTCACATGCATTGGTGACCATCAGGTCTAGTATTTACCTTCCCTCAGGTAGAGGTGTCTATTACCTGGGCTAAGAAGTTATGGTCGATGCATTCTAGGAGTCCCCTGGATAGCCAGCAGCCTGCCGTGCTACTTCTCCAACAGAAGGGCTGTTGAACTCCACCAGCAGGACAAGAACCTGTGACCATGAAGCCTCCTGTAGCTGGAGGAAGAAGGCTTCATCTCAGAGCTCCCCTTGATCAGGTGGCCTGTAGTAGACACCAACCACAACGTTCTTTTTGTAGTCTCTGTCTCTTATTCTCACCCAATAAGCTTTCAGCCCGCTCATGGCTGCTCTTCAGGGACAGCTCTTCACACCCTATCCATTTTCTAATATAGAGGGTGATGGCACCACCCCTCCTTCCCAGCCTGACCCTTCTGAACAACCCGTACCCATCGATAGCCACACTCCAGTCCTGGGATTCGTCCCACCAGGTTTCAGTAATAGCAATGGGGTCACAGCTTCCCAGTGGCATGGTAGCTTCCAACCCCTCCTGTGTGTTGCCCAAGCTGTGTGTATTTGTGTAGAGGCACTTCAGCTGGGTTGCTGGCCGTGTTACCTTCTTAGTGGAACGCCCCATATTTCCTTTAAGGTCTTCCATGGAATTTTTCTTGTTGGCCTTTACTGTTTCAGGAGCCCCCAGCTCATCTCTGCAGGACTTCAACTGTACTGCAGTATCCCCAGTATGCACTGGGACAACAGCTGGAGGCCCTATACTATACCCCTTCCCTCCAACCATAGTGCATCCTCCCGCACACCAAGTCACCAGTCTTCACAGCGTTTGGCCACTGAGAGCTCTGGTCATTCATCTCAAATCAAAACACACAGATAATAAAAGACAGAGGAAGACACACCTATCAGGACAGTCCTCCTATCTGTTGCTCATAGCAAACCACTTCTGCTGGGCACTGGGAAGGAAACAGGATGGGACTTGCAATTCTAGACCTACCTGTGCTGTGCAGCCTCTCACAGAGATATCTCATGTCCTTCCCTTTGCTTTGATTATCAGCTTGGCAGTCCTCCTTGTAGTGGTCCATCTCAGTTTCTGCACTTGTCCCTTATTCCCATGCTGTCCTCTTTATCACAGGTTCTGCACTGCACAGTACCCCCATTCTGTCCACTTGTGGTCTGGTAACAATTGCTCTTAGGTAGATTCCAGCCTCCCTTGACAGCCATTCCTTTTTCAGAACCCAATTATCCGACCCATGGTTTGATGCCAACTCTTCCTGGAAGCTGATCAGACTGCTTTCATTTAGCTCACAATTTATTTCTCTAAGGAGTGATATATCTGCTAGAGATGGGCAAGCACGACTTGTTTAATTTCAGTTCCACCTGAGGACCATGAATTAGATGGCCCCATGCATTAGCATCCTGCTAATAAAAGGTTGTGGAAAAACATGTGAAGAGGGAAGACAGCAGGAGGATAAAATGAGCACAAGAGGGAGCCGAATGTAAAGGGATTCTGAGATGCTGCCTGGAATAAAAATGTCCAGTCACAGTTTCCAATCACATCTAGCTAATTATTGAATACACAGGTGAAGTGGAACAAAAGGAGTTGCTTAAACAGAAAATCTGAAAGAAAAGGAGTCCTGTGCTCCCAAACATAATTGAAACACTTTGTGCTCTGCATTCACCCAAACTGTGCATGAAATCATAGAATCATAGAATTGTAGGGGTTGGAAGGGACCTCAAGAGATCATCGGGTCCAACCCCCTGCCAAAGCAGCTCCCTAGGACACTTCACTCAGATAGGCATCCAGACAGGGCTGGAATATCTCTCCAGAGAAGGAGACTCCACCACCTCCCTGGGCAGCCTGGCCCAGGGCTCCCTCACCCTCACTGGGGAAAAGTTCTGCCCCAGCTTGGTGGGGAACTTCCTCTGCTCCAACTTGCAGCCATTGCCCCTTGTCCTGTCCCCACAGACACTGCAAAGGGGCTGGCTGATTCCCCCTGCATCCCATGGTTAAGATAATTATAAACATTAATTAGGTCCCCCCTTAGTCTTCTCTTCTCCAGGCTGAACAGTCCAAATTTTCTCAGCCTTTCCTCAGAGGGGAGATGCTCCAGGCCCTTAATCATCTTTGTAGCCCTTCTTTGGACTCTCTCCAGGAGATCCCTGTCCTTTTTATCCCAGGGAGCCCAGCACTGGACACAACATTCCAGGTGGGGCCTGAGCAGGGCAGAGCAGAGGGGAAGGATCCCCTCCTGTGACCTGCTGCCCACACTCCTCCTGATGCCCCCCAGGATCCCACTGGCTCTCTTAGCCACCGAGGCACACTGCTGACTCATGTCTTGCTGACAACATTGGGCCAATTCCAGAATGAAAACTGGGCTGTTTCTCATAACTTGTGTGAGAAACAGCCTCTAAGCTGCAATACCTCCTCCTGTAATAGCTAGCAAACTCCACTGTGGTAGTGTGCAATGTAGATTCTCCTAGGCCAGCATGTTTGGCTGCAGTTGTTTCAGGTTCAGTCTCATCATCCCTGAAAGTCTGCTGACATTCTGCTTATTGAAGTTCAACAAAGCCAAGTGTAAGGTCCTGCACCTGGGTCGGCACAAGCCCAAGAACAAATACAGCTTCGATGGAGCATGGCTTGAGAGCAGCCAAGAAGCATTTGGGGGTGTCTGTTGATGAGAAACTTGACAGACAGGCAAGGAAGGAGGGGTGGTGGTGTGGCTCTATACGTTAGGGAATCCTTTTCTGCCACTGAGATTGTGACTAGGGATGATAACATTGAATCCCTATGGGTAAAGATCAGAGGAAGGGCTGACAAGGCAGACATCCTGGTGGGTGTCTGTTATAGACTGCCAAACCAGGATGAAGAGACAGATGAGGTGTTCTACAAGCAGCTGGCACGAGCTGCACGGTCATCAGCCCTTGTCCTCATGGGGGACTTCAACTTCCCTGACATATGCTGGGAGTATAGCACAGCACAGAAGAAGCAGTCTAGGAGGTTTTTGGAGTGCACAGAGGATGCATTCCTGATGCAGCTGGTCAGAGAGCCCACAAGAGGAACTGCCCCGCTAGACCTGCTGTTCGTTAACAGGGAAGGTCTGGTAGGAGATGTGAAGGTTGGGGGCTGCCTTGGACAGAGTGACCATGAAATGATACATTTCTCAATTCATGGTGGAGCTTGGAGGGGGAATAGTAAAACTGCTACCTTGGACTTTCAGAGGGCGGACTTTGATTTGTTCAAGAGACTGGTAGGGGGAGTCCCTTGGCATTCAGTCTTAGCGAACAAAGGGGTACAAGAGAGCTGGTTGCTCTTCAAGAAGGAAGTCTTAAGGGCGCAGGAGCAGGCGGTCCCCCTGAGCCGCAAAATGAGCCGGCGGGGAAGAAGACCAGCGTGGATGAATAGGGAGTTACTCTTGAGGCTCCGGGAGAAAAAGAGAATCTACCGCCTGTGGAAGGAGGGACGGGTAACTGAGAATGCATTCAAGGAAGTTGTCAGGATGTGTAGAGGTGAAATCAGAAAGGCAAAAGCCCAGCTTGAATTTAACCTGGCCGCTGGGGTGAAAAGGAATAACAAACTCTTTTATAAGTACATTAACAGTAAGAGGAGGACAAAGGAGAATATCCACTCTTTACTGGATGAGGCTGGGAATGTGATCACTGAGGATAAGGAAAAGGCGGAGGTTCTGAATGCCTTCTTTACGTCTGTCTTTAAAGGTCAGACAGATCCTCAGGGTACCCCTCTCTCTGACCTGGTAGTCTCGGCTGGGGAGCATGCTAACTCCCCTGTGATTCTGGAAGAAACGGTCAGAGACTTCCTACTCCAACTGGACTGCCACAAGTCCATGGGGCCGGATGAGATCCACCCGAGAGTGCTGAGGGAACTGGCAGAGGTGGTAGCCGAGCCGCTTTCCATTATCTATCAGCTCTCCTTGTTGACTGGTGAGGTCCCAGAAGACTGGAGGCTCGCCAATGTGACTCCCATTTACAAGAAAGGTTGTAAGGAGGATCCGGGGAACTACAGGCCTGTTAGCCTGACCTCGGTTCCAGGGAAGGTTATGGAACAGATAGTCTTGAGGGAGATCATGCGGCATGTGCGGGATGGCCAGGGGATCAGGCCTAGCCAGCATGGGTTCATGAAGGGCAGGTCCTGTTTGACCAATCTGATCTCCTTCTATGATCTAGTGACCCATCTGCTGGATGAGGGAAAGGCTGTTGATGTGGTCTACCTAGACTTCAGCAAAGCCTTTGACACTGTCTCCCACAGTATTCTCCTGAAGAAGCTGGCAGCCCGTGGCTTGGATGGGTACACCCTCGGCTGGGTAAGGAGCTGGCTGGAGGGCCGGGCTCAGAGAGTGGTAGTAAATGGAGTTAAATCCAGCTGGCGACCGGTCACGAGTGGTGTTCCCCAGGGGTCAGTGCTGGGGCCTGTCCTCTTCAACATCTTTATTGATGACCTAGATGAGGGCATTGAGTGCACCCTCAGTAAGTTTGCAGATGACACTAAATTGGCTGGGAGTGTGGATCTGCCTGGGGGTAGCGAGGCCCTACAGAGGGATCTGGACAGGCTGGAGAGCTGGGCTGAAGCCAATGGCATGAGGTTCAACAAGAGCAAATGCTGAGTCCTGCACTTTGGCCACAACAACCCCAGGCAGCGCTATAGGCTTGGGGTGGAGTGGCTGGAGGACTGTGTGGAGGAAATGGACCTGGGGGTACTGATTGATGCACGGCTGAACATGAGCCGACAGTGTGCGCGGGTGGCCAAGAAGGCCAACGGCATCCTGGCTTGCATCAAAAATAGTGTTACTAGTAGGAGCAGGGAGGTAATTGTCCCCCTGTACTCAGCACTTGTGAGGCCGCATCTCGAGTACTGTGTTCAGTCTTGGGCCCCTCACTACAGGAAAGACATTGAGGCCCTGGAGCGCGTTCAGAGGAGGGCTACTAAGATGGTGAGGGGTCTGGAACACAGGCCTTACGAGGAGCGGCTGAGGGAGCTGGGATTGTTCAGCCTGGAGAAGAGGAGGCTCAGGGGAGACCTTATAGCTCTCTATAACTTCCTGAAGGGAGGTTGTAGTGAGCTGGGGGTCGGCCTCTTCTCCCGTGTAGGCAGTGACAGAACTAGAGGGAATGGTATCAAGCTGCGCCAGGGGAGATTCAAGCTGGACATTAGGAAGCACTACTTCTCGGAAAGGGTAGTCAGGCACTGGAATGCACTGCCCAGGGAGGTGGTGGAGTCACCATCCCTGGGGGTGTTCAAGGAAAGACTGGATGTTGTATTGAGGGATATGGTTTAGTGGGAGCTAGGTGAATGGTTGGACTGGATGATCTTCTAGGTCTTTTCCAACCTTAAAAATTCTGTGATTCTGATTCTGTGACATGAGCAGGCAATGTATGCTTGTACCCCAAAAGGCCAACTGGATGCTGCATCAAGAGGAGAGTGGCCATCAGGTTGAGCGTGGTGATTCTGCCCCTCTACTCTGCTCTCATGAGACCTCACCTGGAGTGCTGCATCCAGTTCTTGGACCCTCAGCATAAGAAGGACATTGAGCTTTTAGAGTGGGTCCAGAGGGCCACCAAGATGATCAGAGAGTTGGAGCACCTTCTTCACAAAGAGGCTGAAGGAGTTGGGGTTGTTCAGCCTGGAGAAGAAAAGGCTCCAGGGAGACCTCAGAGCACCTTCCAGGGCTCTGGAGTCCCTCTTCCAGGGACTGGAGACGAGTGTAGAGGGGGACAGGCCAAGAGGTATGGCCTTCAGCTGAAGTAGAGCAGATTTGGATCAGTTATTTGGTTGAAATTCTTCACTGTGAGGATGGGGAACGAGTTGCCCTGAGATGTTGTGGCTGACCCTGTGATCCCTGGAAATGTTCAAGGCCAGTTTGGATGGGGATTAGTGCAACCTGGGCTAGTGGAGGATGTCCCTGCAAATGATGGGGGGCAGAACTAGATGAGCTTTGGGGTCCTTTCCAACCCAAACAAGTCTGGGGTTTTGTGATTCTATGAAAAGGAGGAATCAAGGGCATTTGGAGAAGAACAAACATGGGAAAATAAAGAGGTAAAGGAATAAAAGAAACCACCATCTTCCCTTTCTCTTGTCCAATCTGGAAGATGTCATCACACAGTCCAGCTCCAACCCAGTGCCATCTGATGCCACAGAAAGTCCTATATCTATGCTAGGTGGTGTCCGGACTGATATGTATGAGTCAGGAGAGGCTGGGCTTCACTGAGCTATTGATCACTCCTTGACATGTCAATGCATCCAAAAATGGGAGATGCCTAAAAAGATGTGTGTCACAGTCTCCTGCATGGATCCCAGGATGGATGGCTTCCTAGAGTTTCAAAGCCAGCATTGTTTGGTGTGTATATGGAGGGTGATTTAATTTCTACAGGTGGCAGTGGCTTCACAACAGGATTATTGTCTTCAGACTTTTCTTGCATGTGCTTGAAAGGACAAAGCACAGGTTTTCCTGACAGCCTCATTTCTGAGATAGAGTGAGGTGCTGCAAGATGTTTGGGGGTTTTCCCAAAAGTGATCCTCTTCAGTGGAAGCTGGGGTGCTGCTGGCAGTGATCGGGAGCTTATCTACACTATGAGTTCACGGCGACGCAGAGCAGGAGGGTGTTCACAAAGGGCATGACACTGATGAACTGGGAAGAGAATGAATAGGTGGTGGAGAAGCCCACTCTGGAGATGTGCAGCTGGGATTTAATCTGCTGCTCTAACAGCCTGAAACATGAGCAGTATGGAAGCAAGCCAGTCCACACTACATGTCCTGGAAATCACCTAGTGCTCCCTGGTGCAGAAAACAAGTTCTCAGCATTGTCCTGGGTACCATCACCACTTACCCATACACATCAATGGCTCCTGTGTAACTGGGGTCACTATGTGTTGATGTTTTGGTTTTACACTGTGTACCATTTGCAAGGATGTCCCCTGGAACCCCACTCAGGACACTCAAAGCAGTGCTGAAAATGAACATACTTGCAGCACTTTCTTTTACATTTAACTAAAAATAAATAATTGAGTTTTCCACCAGCTTAAGAGTACCTGAGGGTAAAAGGGGGTAGAAAAAGAAGAATAGGTAAATATTCGTGCAAGAAGCTAAGAAGAGATAGGGGGAAAATTGATGGCAGTGAAAACAGACTTTAAGAAAGCAGAGTCTGACCTAGTAAGCATACAGGGCTGCCTGTGACCACAGTAAAAATCCTGAAGACTCTTCAGGAGAAGATGTGGTGAGTTCATCAACATGAGAGCTCTCTTTATTTGTTAGTATTCTGTTGCAGGGACTTTTGTTAAAAAAACAACAACAAAAAGTTATTTTATTTGGGGTAAACTTGCAAATGATACTCTTTTAGGTACTGTTGTTTATGTTAGATCTTCACTGCACTCAGAAACTTTTTGGTGACTTCTGGAAGTCAGTAACAATATTTGAAATGGTTCAACAGCACAATCACATGTTTTGGGTTTGGGTGACGAGGTTTTGGTAGCAGTGAGCTGCAGGGGTGGTTTCTGCAAGAAGCTCCCAGAAGCTACCCCCAGGTCCAACAGACCCCACAGTAGCTGATTCCACAATGGACCCACTGCTGATGAAGGCTGAGAACATAAGTGATGGTAGTGGCTCCTTTGGGATAACAGAGTTAAGAAGGAAAAAAGCCCCACGCTGAGTGGCAACTTTTGGCCACCAGAGAAAAGAGTGAGATGTAAGAAACTCTGCAGACACCCAGGTCAGTGACAAAGAAAGGGGAGGAGGTGCTCCAGGCACTGGAGAGAAAGATTCCCCTGCAGCTCATGGAGAAGATCATGGTGGAGCAGGTTGTCTGCTCCCCTGTAGCCCATGGAGGACCCCACACTGAAGCAAGTGGAGACATCTGAAGGACACTGGGACTGGGTGGGAAGCCCAGGCTGGAGCAAGCTCATGGCAGGACCTGAAACCCATGGAGAGAGAAGCCCTCTCTGCAGCAGATTTGATGATGGGACCTGTGACCCCATGGGCGACCATGCTGGAGCAGACTGGTGCTGAAGGTCTGCACCCCATGGAAGGACCCACGCTGGGGCAGCTGGTTAAGAGCTGAAGCCCCCATGGGAAGGACTCACATTGGAGAAGCTCATGGAGGATTGCCTGCTGTGGGAGGGCAGTGATCAGGAGCCCCATTCCCCATCCCATTGTACCACTCAGGGAAAGGAAGGAGAGACGTGGGGAGCGATGTTGAGCCTGGGAAGAAGGGAGAGGTATGGAAAGGGTTTTAAGATTTGGTTTTATTTCTCATTATCCTGCTCCTATTTTATTGATAATAAATTAAAATATTTTCCCCACGTTGACTCTGCTTTGCCCATTACTAATTGGTGAGTGATCTCTCCCAGTGCCTATCTCAACTCACAAGCCTTTCATTCTATCTCTATCCCCTGTCCAGCTGAGAAGGGGCAGTGACAGTGTGGCTGTGGGGGCCACCTGGCTTCCAGCCATGGTGAACCCACCACATCACAGAATACAATCCCTGTGCAAAATCTTTACTCTATTCACCCAAGAAGAAGTTGAAGACTAATCTTCTCTGCCTCTTTCCCACATCTATCCCAGAAATTCTTCAGGGCTGTATCCCCTCTCTGGAATGTCTTTTTCACAAATTCCTGGTCTGCTGTGGTAATATTAGCTTCTTGTTAGCAGTTGTCTGCCCTGCTTTGGTGTAGACATTGAGATCATCTGGAGAGATGAAACACTGCTTTTGCCATACAGCAGCTGAAGGCTCTGGGGTGGGAAGTTGTCCCAGCCCTAGCAGAGAATGGCAGGGTGACCTCACACTATCTGGCAATGCAGGGTTGGTGTGCAGGTAGGACTGATGTGTATATTGCAGAACTGCTTTTCTGCCATCCACAGCTCTCTGCAGCCTCTCCCTGTTTCAGCTCCTATGAATCATACCCTCAGAATGCTCCAGTTTAGCCTTGACAGATTATTTTGTAATCCTTACATATCAGTGTTGAATTGTTCTACCAGGGAATTCACTTGGCCCCACAGTTGTGTTTTTACAAAACCCTTTTCCTGACAAATAACAGAACTCAGGATCTCAAGCAGCTCCTAAGAAAATTAAAATCTGGTGCATAATAAACAATTCAGCTTTAAAAACACATCATAATAAATGAACCAGAAAAGGCTCCATTCTAGTCAACAAAGGAGGATTACTGGAAGCAGTATGGCCTTTTTACAGCATCAACATGTCCAGAAATCCTGCAAAAAAAATGTCTGGACATCTTGACAGAAGCAGAAGCACTACTGTTTTGTCTAGATTGAGCAATATTAGATGGTTTCTGAAAGGGACCATAGACCTACTGTGTATTTTGTTTCAGAGGAGTAGCAAATCCATTGGTGTAAGTAAGGCCCTGAGCATTAATTGCTGGGTTCTTGTGTGAGAGGAGATTAAGGCTACAGGGAAGGCCATGGACCCATGGGCCTCTTTCTCTCTTTGCACAGGCTGTAATTCCTGCCAGGAATTTGCTCTAACACAGGTCACAGCATCTTCCATATGTCTCCATCTGCTCCAGCGTGGGGTCTCTCCATGGGCTGCAGGTGGGGTCTCTACTCCCCATCGTCTTCCGTGGGATACGGAGGGATACCCGCTCTATGATGGGTTTCTCCATGGGTTGCAGGGGCATCTTTCTCTCTGGCACCAGGGGCACCTCCTCCCCTCCTTCCCCAGGCTTGGTGTCTGCAGACTTTCTCACTCCCTTCTCTGTGGGCAAAAAGGGTCTGCTTGCATTTTTTTTCTCTTAAATGTGATTCCCAGAGGTGCTGTGGCTGCTGCTGATGGGCTTGGCCTTGTCCAGTGGTGGGTCCAGCTTTGAGCTGGCTGGTATTTGGTCTGTTGGACCTGGATGGGAGCTTCTAGGAGCTTCTTGGAGAAGCCACCCCTGCATCCCCCCTCCTTCACCAGAACCCAGCCATGCAAAACCACAACACAGACACAGAGAGAGTGGTGAGGGGCTGGAACAGGCTGCCCAGAGAGGGGGTGGGTGCCCCGTCCCTGGGGATGTTGAAGGCCAGGTTGGCTGGGGCCCTGGGCAACCTTGTGTAGCTCCAGGCCTGGAGGTTGGTGTCCCTGCCTGTGGCAGGGGATTGGAGCTCTGTGATCCTTGGGGTCCCTTCCAACCCATGCCATTCTGTGATTCTTCCCTCAGCTCTAGAGGTACTGCACAGTTGAACATAAATTTCAACCCAATGGAGTGAGGTAGAAATGCCATTATAGGAATATCCTTAGAGACACCACTTAGATGTCTAAAGGTCTCTTTATAATTTTATGGGGAGCATAAATCTGGGGAGTTGGGCCATCAACAGCAAGCCTTCCCAGAAAACATCTCTTGAGATCCCCCACTCTAGGAGGATAGCTGCTCACATTACTCCATGGTCAGGTTGGAGATCCTGTGGGAGAGAACGGTGGAAGAAGAGAGGAGAGCAGTGTCTGCTTCCACAGAAGACCAAACAAGTTAGAGGAGCAAGCTTAGGTGTGAGAAGGCCTTTGATTATATGTCTGGCAAGGCTCAATTTTTGTGCTTTCCACATGCAAAAAAAGGGAAGGTTTTACAGAAATACTTTTTACAGAAATATTTTCTATTAGATCTTACCATAGACATTAATGGGATATCTGTGCTGATTTTGTAGCAATATTAGAAAAGAGTAGCTACAGATGTAATGAAGCTGGATCTACTAACATGGGAAGAGATGCCAATCATATTTCTTAAAGATGTAAGGTTGGTTGTTGTTTTTTTTTTTGTTTAGGCTGGTTTTTGCTAATGCTTTTTTATTTCAACAACTAAGAAGCATTTTCTGATGATCAATGACCCTGTTTTTTTTTCTTTGGAATCTGAAAACAAACCCAATGTCTTCCTACACTGTGAGATACTGTAGTAATTATATTTCTAGAAATATTTTGCATGTGGATGTAAACGCATATTAAAGCCTGTATATTCATGTAAATAGATGCAAATAGTCTCTTGAAGACAAAGAAATTGCCTATTAAGCTGTTCAGAGTTTTTGAATGAATATGATATAAGCAGCTCTGCTATTGCTTAGATTGCTCACCACAGAGATAAAACAACTCTGCATTTTGTCTGGAGTTCCCAGAATTCTCCTCTTGTGATTTCACTCCTGGTCTCATGACCACAATTTCAGAGATCCATGTGAACTCACTATGGGAACTACTGCTGAGGCTGCAGCTAGACCAAAAAACAGTGTTATCTCCAGGCTTAATCCCTCCTGTCTTTACACACAACAAGGAAGAGGAATCTAGTCCTTCCTATGGCACACTGAGCTACATGAGCTGTGGGCCCTCTGTGGTGTCCCACACTCCTGTGTTCATCCCCACTGCACATTTTAGGTGACCAAAAATTTGTTCCACTGTGGTCTTCCCTCATCTGGTCTTGTGGCCAGGGAATTAGCAGGATGGCATGCTCTCCCTACCTGTGCTAGAAACCCAAACAACATAAAAAGCACTGCTTAATGGGTTTAAGTGCTTTCATCCCCATCAGGGAAAAGAAAATTCACTAAGAAAAAGAGGGACTTATGCTTTAAAAGAAGTTACAGCATTTGGATTCCCATTCAGGCTCATCTTTCTGCCCCAGGAAAAATTCCTTGTGGGAAGAGCAAGAAATCCCATTTTACCCACTTCTTAGAGGTCTCCAGGTCAGCAGCATTTCACCTCTGTCAAGGAGACTTGATTAGTGTGTGAAACTCCCATCTCCAGAAACTCCAGCCATAAACTTCAAGGCCAAGGAAGGGGGAAAACCTTGTAAAGTGTTCAAAATTAACTGTCAATCTGGCTGGAGGCCATGAAATAAGACTTCTCTGAGATAAAAGCAAAGTTTCATGTCTCAAGGGATCAATGGAGAAATGTTGGGTTTGGATAAAAGGAGGGTGGGGATTTGCAGAGAGATTTCCCTTTTCCCAGTCAGCTTGAGTAGACAGTAAGACTGATCCCAGCCCATCAGTCTGGAAAGACTTTGTAGGATGGTACACTTTGCAAGGAAAGACTGGTAAGTGTGTCAACTCAGGCAGCTGTGTGTGGGCTGCTGTGGTTTAAAGGAATCCTGTGGGTTAAATGCTTTGCTTACCAGTGGCTAAAACATCTTTCCTTGCCTATTGTAACTTGTATTTTCAGTAGTATCCTACTATTGATGGTAACTCAACCCCCACCCTGGGCAGCCTGTGCCACAGCCCCACAACTCTGCCAGGGAAGAACTTTGCCCTCCCAGCTGAGCTGACCCTGCCCTGGGGCAGCTTGAGCCCAGTGCCCCTTGTCCCAGCTCCTGTCCCCTGGCTGAAGAGACCAGCGCCCACCTCTCTGCACCCTCCTGGCAGGGCAGGGCAGGTGGGGAGAAGGTCTCCCCTCAGCCTCCTCTTCTCCAGGCTCAACACTCCCAGCTCCCTCAGCTGCTCCTCAGAGGATTTGCCCTCCAGCCCCTTCCCCAGCCTGGTTGCCCTTCTCTGGACTGGCTCCAGGCCCTCAGTGTCCTTCTGATGCTGAGGAGCCCAGAACTGGACCCAGCACTCCAGTTGCAGCCTCCCCAGTGCCCAGCCCAGGGGCACAATCCCCTCCCCAGACCTACTGGCCACACTATTTCTGACACAGGCCAGGATGCCCTTGGCCTTCCTGGTCCCCCAGGCACTCTGCTGGCTCCTATTCAGCCTGCAGCCACCCAACACCCCCAGGTCCTTCTCTGCCTGACAGCTCTCCAGACAGTCTCCCCCAGCCTGTAGTGCTGCAGGGGGTTGTTCTGTCCCATGGGCAGGACTCTGCCCTGGGCCTTGTTAAACCTCATCCCCTTGGTCTCAGCCCATGGGTCCAGCCTGTTCAGACCCCTCTGAAGAGCCTCCCTCCCCTCAGGCAGATCAACACTTCTTCTTCCCAGTTTAGTTTCCTCTGCAAACCCACTGAGGGAACATCCCATCCCTTCATCCAGGTCATGGATAAAGATGTTGAACAGAACTGGGCCCAGGACTGAGCCCTGGGGGACGCCACTGGTGACCGGCCTCCAGCTGGACGTGGCTCCATTCCCCCTCTGGGCCCGGCCATCCAGCCAGTGTTTAACCCAGCTGAGGGTCCCCCTGTCCAGGCCAGTGGCAGCCAGTTTCTCAGTCAGAATGCTGTGAGAAACCATGTCAAAGGCTTTGCTGAAGTCCAAGTTGAATAAATCCAGAGCTTTCCCCTTCTCCATTAAGCAGGTCACCTTGTCATAGAAGGCGATCAGGTTAGTTTGACAGGATCTACCTTCTCTCTGGAGTGACATGTTGCCAGAGGACTTGCTTCTCAAGACCCAGGATGGTGTTCAACGTGGTGTCACGGGGCACAGGGTAAGTTTCTAGCCAGCCAGTGACTGTACATACTGCTCACGTACCATTGTGATGTCATATGTGCTCACATACCATTGTAAGCTCATACAGCTGCCTTGGCATGTCTGTGGGACAGTTATGTAACTGATCTGCCAAACCTCTCCATGTTTGTATTTCAGCCATTGTCCTCCATGCCAGAGGGGTTTTAATGTCTTGGCTTTCTTGATTGAGGCACATGTTTCACCCTCATGGATGACCTGTGAGGTAGTGTCCACAGTCAAATCCACCCCTCGATCACTAGCCCATCTATGCATGGCATCTCTTCCTTGATGGCCTGAGGTGTCATGTGCATCTACATGAGGTACTTTTACAGTCAGGTTCTCCAACTGGGCAGAGATGTCTTGCCACAATGGAGCAGCCCAGATGGGTTTGCCTCTGCGCTGCCAGTTGCTTTGTTTCACCATCCACAAGTCAGTCCAGAGGTACAATTTTGGCCACTTTTCTTGTTTGGCAATGTTTAAAGCCAGCTGGATGGCTTTGACTTCTACAGACTGGCTGGATTCACCCTCTCCTTCAGCAGCTTCTACAACTTCTCATGTAGGACTCCACACAGCAACAACCTCCAATGTTTACCAACAATGCAACAGGACCCATCAGTGAACAGGGCATATTTTTCCTCATTTTCTGGCAGTTCATTATACAGAGGGGCCTCTTCAGCACGCATCACCTCCTCCTCTGGTGATATTCCAAAATCTTTGCCTTCTGGCCAGTCTGTGATCACTTCCAGGATTCCTGGGCAATTGGGGTTTCCTGTATGAGCCCACTGCATGATGAGTGCAACCCACTTGCTCCCTGTAACATCAGTGGCATGATGTGTAGAAGGGACCTTCCCTTTGAACATCCAGCCCAGCACCGGCAGTCGGGGTGCCAGGAGGAGCTGGGCTTCAGTCCCAATCACTTCTGAAGCGGCTCGAACCCCTTCATGTGCTGCCAGTATTTCCTTTTCTGTTGGAGTGTAATGGGACTTGGATCCTCTGTAGCCCCAACTCCAAACCCCAGCAGTCGGCCTCAAGTCTCCCCTTGTGCTTTCTGCCAGAGACTCCAGGTAGGGCCATTCTCCCCAGCTGCGGTGTACAGCACGTTTTTTACATCTGGCCCTGTCCAGACAAGGCCCAAGGGCCACTGCATGGACTATCTCCTCTTTGATCTGCTCGAAGACTTGTCGCTGCTCAGGGCCCCATTGGAAATCCATCTTCTTCCAGGTTACATGGTAGAGAGGGCTCACAATGAGACTGTAATTTGGGATATGCATTCACCAAAAACCCACAATGTCTAGGGAAGCTTGTGTCTCCTTTTCGTTTGTTGGTGGAGACACAGATGCTATTTTATTGAAAACATCCATTGGGATCTGATGATCCCCATCCTGCCATTTTATTCCTAAAAACTGGATTTCTTCAGGAGGTCCCTTGACCTTACTTCATTTTATAGCAAGACCAGATCTTAGCAGAATTTGGAGCATTTTTTCTCTTTCTCAAAAACTTCCTCTGCTGTGTTGCCCCATACAATGATGTCATCAATATACTGCAGGTGCTCTGGGGCTTCATCTTGTTCTAATGCAGTCTGGATCCGTTTATGGCAGATGGTGGGGCTGTGTTTCCACTCCTGGGGCAGTTGATTCCAGGTGTACTGGGTTCCCTTCCAAATGAAAGCAAACTCTGGCCTGTGGACCATGTGGAAAACAGACTGGGTTAACTCAGATCACCTGTGTGAACTGCTGGGGAGGTTGACTCTGGCCTCACCAGAACCAGGTCAGTCGTGGGTATACCTACAAAGGGCTAATTTAGGATTTTAGCCTTCACTGAGCAAGGGCTTTACAGAACCTGAAGCTGGAACAGATCATGGTGACTGTGCCTACTCACAGGTCTATCTTTTGGGAAGAAACATGAAATGACTGTTCAAAGTCCAAAACTGCTGGGACAGTGCCATTCCACTTGAGGTGGTCACATAGGCTTGGAGCTATAGGGAGCATTATGTACAGTGTCAAGGAATTTTGAGTCACAGGTTTGTAGGAGGTATAAGCCTCTCTCATTGAGGATTATATTTAAATCAGGCCGTTTGTGGGTCCAGATTTCTCTGGGAATTATCAGAGCACTAGCAGCTGCTTCCAAGTGTGGTGACAGAAGGTGACACAAATGACTATGCAGAGAGCTGGATTTGGAGTGCTGTCCCTATTAATCCCTGCAGTACTGCAGGTCTGGGATTTTGCACAGGCAACCCCACTAAAAGCTGCCAACTTGCAAGCACTGTGTTCCTCCTGTGAGCAGTGGCATGTACTAAAGGTAGCCTTGTGGAGGATAGCAAAGGTCACAGAGATGAGAATCCAGAGATCTGGCTCCTGTCACTACAGGTTTGTAGGAAATACAATTTGCTGCTGTGTCAACGTTAGTTATAATTCTGTGGGCAGAGTCAAAAAGTGGTCCCACAAGGTGCTTTTCTCTGCTATTAATTATTCTTGGTTTTGTTTGCAGCTATTTGGGTACATTCTCTGAATACTCATGCAGTTAAGTCCCATGAAGTCTATTGTGCTACACAGCAGTGAGTATGAATTCGATCACAGGATCCAATTTGATCCTTGCTTATTCTTGAAAACAAAACTGAAAGTAGGGTCTTCTAAGAACACTCCTGTTTCCCAAATTGCTCCCTACCATCAAATAAACTGGATGCTACTCGGTCCTTTGTACACCTTACCTGTGTGCAATTGCTTTGCAGCTCACATGAATCTCAGCCAATTCACTTTTCTACAGGTATTTTCTGCAATGAAATGGTTTCCTCAGGCAAAAGATAAACTAGGAATACTCCCTCTTGTCTCTGCTTCTTTCTAAGAACACCAGACTCCACCCTCCTGCTTTTGCTGTCAATCCAGGCCAAGTACTGCAAGAGACCTCATATCCATACTGTCATGCTCAGGGCCTGCAGGCATGAACACACACGGGGTGTGTTTTTAGGAACAGCCTGTCCTTTCAATACCCATCCCCTCCTTTGATAATAGGAATGTATGCACCAAGAATTTTGCCCCCAACTCCCTTATTTCATGCACCCACTATGAATACAAGGAGCTCTGGGAGTGCTGCGAATATTTAGCCTAAAAAAAAGAAAGAGAGAGAGAGAAGATTCAGGGGAAGTACATAAATATCTGATGGGAGGGAGTTCAGATGATGAAGCCAGACTCTTTTCAGTGGTACCAGCGACAGAGGCAACAGGCAGAAATGTAAGTACAGAAAGTTCCTCTTAAACATGAAGTACTTCAAGATCTCAAAGAACACAATGACAGGATGCCCATATGGATGGTGAGACAGGATCACACAGTAAGACTATGCCCAGTACTAGAACAGGATAGTCATGGCTTTATGTAATCAAATCATGAATCTCGCTAAGGCCAGAGATCCTCCACCTCTCTGGTGACCTGTACCAAGGCTGCACCATGCCCTTGAGGAAACATGTTTCCCCCAGTGTCCACTCCTTGTGGCTGTTGTTCCTTTTATCTTGTCTGACAGCACTGAAAACCATTTGACTTTGTCACCCTGTGTAATTACCTCCAAACTGTCCCTAGAGTTTGACCTCCCTCTTCATGCTTGTCATCTGACTAACACAAACCATCCCACCTCACCTCTCCTCACAGGTCCTGTGTCTCAGCCCTGAACATCTTGATGACCCTTCTCCATGCCCCTCACAAACTAGGCTGCCCATCTCTCAATCTTCCCAGGCAGGATGGTTTCCACTCTAACTCAGATAATTAACTCTGTTATTGTCTCTTGATCCAGATAACAGCACTGAGCAATATTTGGCAAAGCCCATGCAAGTGTAAATTCATGTTTCACAAACACCAACCCACATTGAGAGACATGAGAAAGAGGGCTTTGGGGAAATGCCTTGTAAAAACACCCAGTGCAAAAAGAGTCCTTAGTATGCATCCACCTGAAGCATGGCTGGGCTGCCAACATGCACACATATTGTGTTATGATGCCCAGAGGACAACCAGGCCGGGGAAGGGGCTGGAGGGCAAATCCTCTGAGGAGCAGCTGAGGGAGCTGGGAGTGTTGAGCCTGGAGAAGAGGAGGCTGAGGGGAGACCTTCTCCCCACCTGCCCTGCCCTGCCAGGAGGGTGCAGAGAGGTGGGCGCTGGTCTCTTCAGCCAGGGGACAGGAGCTGGGACAAGGGGCACTGGGCTCAAGCTGCCCCAGGGCAGGGTCAGCTCAGCTGGGAGGGCAAAGTTCTTCCCTGGCAGAGTTGTGGGGCTGTGGCACAGGCTGCCCAGGGAGGGGCTGAGTCACCCCTGGGGGTGTTGAACAGAGGGTAGATGAGGTGCTCAGGGATATGGTTTAGCTTAGGATGGGAGTGGTTGGACTTGATCATCTTAAAGGTCTTTTCCAACCTTGTGATTCTGTGATTCTGTGACATTAACCATCTATGAAGCCTGGGAAGAGTCCATTTTGTCCACAAGAGCAGTAGGTGGGATTTCTTAAGTTACAGAAGACTGTGAGTAACCAGAGCCAAGCTATAGGTGGCAAACCAAGAGACATTGCCCGCACATTGACTACCCAATGCATGAAAAGACAGTTGTTTCAAAGGAGATCCTGAACTGATGGGAAATTCCAAGGTAGTGTAATTTTGTGTGGCTGGGTTCTGGCAGAGGAGGGGGCTGCAGGGGCAGCTTCTGTGAGAAGCCACTAGAAGCTTTTTGCAGCCCTGAGAGAGTAAAATCCAGCTGACTCAAGGCCAGAGTCATTGTTGACCAAGGCTGAGCCAATCAGTGATGGTCACAGTGCCTCTGGGAATCACATTTAAGAGGAAAAAAAAACCAAGCAGCTACTTTTTGCCACCAGAGAAAGGAGTGAGAAGATGTAAGGAACTGCAGACGCCAAGGCTGATGAAGGGGGAAGAGGAGGCACCCCAGGTGCCAGAGAGAAAGATGCCCCTGCAGCCCCTGGAGAAATCCATGGTGGAGCCAGTGTCGCGCCACAGCCCATGGACAAGGCCCAGACCCCACCTGCAGCCCGTGGAGAGGCCCCACGCTGGAGCAGGGGAGACAGACAGGAGACCGGCCAGCAAACAACTCCTGAGGAACAGACCAAAACCCCCATTCCCCCATTCCCTGCTCCTCCCTGTGCCACAGTGGGGGGGAAGAAGGGAGCAAAATCCTGACTAGAGTGGAGTCTGCTGAGAAGGGAGGGGTGGGGGGAGGGGCTTGAAGCTCTGGCCACACTTCTCCTCACCCGACTCTGGTGTCACTGGGGGTGCAGGGCAGGGCCAGCAATTAGAGAGTTTTCTGCCCTTTATTCTGTGTTGAGTCTGTTCTGCCTGTGACACTGACTGTGCAATGATCTCTCCCTGGCCTTATCTCCACTCCTCAGCCTCTCAACATCTATTTCCCCCGTCCAGCTGAAAAGGGCAATAATTGAGCAACTTTGGTGGGTATCTGGCCTCCAGCCAGGGTCAAACCACCACACAAGGAAAGACATTAAATCTCACTACTCTCTGGCATATGAATGCCTAGTTTGACACTCAAAAGTAGCCACCTGGGGCTGCTATTCATAACAGCTTGTAAGAAGGTATTCACTTAACCATGAGCAGGCCATGAAAATGCCTTACCTCAAAAACTGGTGGACCGGGTTGTGGTCCTCCCTTTCTCCACCACCAGGAGGTGGCCTCTGCATCTGGACAGAACTTGCACAGAATTAGCACAGCTCTGTGGACAGAGGCTTCCCTGTGCAGCCAGGGAGATCTTGGCTTGGGTACGTGCCTTCAATAAGTGCTCACAGGACAGCCTAGTCTGCCCATTCACCTGTGTTGCAGTTCTACTGAGAGAGGGCCAGGTCCGGCAGAAAATGGCTGCTGGAATCTTCTGCAAGCCTGCTTATAGCGCCTCTGGGAATCACATAGAGGAGACAAAGACTCCAACCAGAACTTGGAGTGCCAGGAAGACCGCAAAGTTTGGCCCATTAAGGGCATTGGGATGTATATTTGCTTGTGAATGTAAGCAGTTGACAGACACACAAGGCCGGGAAGGCTGGGGGAGGAGTAGGCGGGAGTTTGCCCCTGCAGCCCGAGGAGAAGCCCGTGGAGTAGCCGGAGGAAAGGACCCATGGAGGAGGCAGAGACCCGACCTGCCCCGTGGAGAGGCTCCACGCTGGATGGAGCTGGTGGAGACATAGAGAAGATGCCGTGACTGACGTTGGGATGAGCCCCTGCCAGCACAAGCGACCTACAGAGATGAGTGAAACAGCTTTGCTGGAGGAGGCATCATAGCCCCGTGGAGGACTGGGACTGAGAGACACTGGGATTGATTGCTGCCTGCCAGAGCAGAGATGAAGCCCGGGGGGAAGAGATTTGCCTTGGAGAAAGTTGGTGGAGGACTGGCTCTTATGGGTGAGATCCTAGGGTGCAGCAGGGGGAGGGGGTGTGGGATGGATGCCCCCATCCCGGCGGAGAAGGAAACCATCTTGCAAGGGACTGACTAAAACCCCCATCTCCTAGTCCCTGCCCCCTGTCCTGTGCTGCGAGCAGGAGAGGGAAAGAAGGGAGCAAACTCCTGGCTAAAGGGCAGTCTGCTTTAGAATGGAGGGGTGGGGGGAAGGGGTTCCCCAGACCCCCATTTCCCCAGTCCCTGCCCCTCCTGGGCTGCGACCGGGAGGGAAGAAGGGAGCAAACTTCTAACTAAAGCCTGCTGAGGAGGGAGTGGGGGGGGGGAAAGTGTTTGCCTGGTTGCATTTGTTTCAAGATTGTTGGTTGCACTCCTGACTCTGGTTCTTTTTTCACTGTTTTCTCTTTAGCGTGGTGTAATAAATTAGATCACTTTTCTCTTCTGCTCTCTATGTTGAGTCTGGTTTGCCCACGTCATTAACGAGTTTGTCTCTTGAGCCGCCCAATTATGTTTTTTCCTCCCCTGCCCAACTAAGAAGGGGAGTAACAGACTGATTTTGGTGGGCGTCTGGCCTTTGGCCAGGGCTCAAACCATCACAACCTGTCACTGGACTGTTCTTTTCCCTAGCCAAGGAAATGCAATTTCATCCACAGCTCTTGGCTATGCAGTTTTCCTTGTCCACACTAATCCCCCAGGTTTGCAAAACTGCTCCATAGTCAGTAGTTCCCATGTGGTTACATGGGACCAAGTACTCCTGCTGAAGTTACATGTCATGTATGTGCCTGTGTTCAACAGTATTCATTAAAAAATGAAGGACTGCATCTCCAGGCTGTCAGGAAAGACTACTTTTAGTCTGAATTGTCTCCCTGTACAAGTCATCCTCGACACTTTGGTTTTATCTGTAAATGTAAGCAAAATGTGTTCAACACAAGGTGTTAAATGGAAATATTGAGTAGTCCTGGCTCATGCAGACTCCTGCAGTATCGCACTACACACAACATCCCAGTTTGACTGTGAGCCATACATAACTCCTCTCTAGTGTGTCTTTCTCCAGTCAGTCTTACAAGGAAATGATAATTATTCCATGATGAGTTAATTGTCTCAAAATGAGCACAATTATTTTGTTAAGGTTACACTTGAAAGACATTTAAATATGGATAAGAGGAAAGTACATAAACTACACAACCAGATAACGTGGGTTTTTTTAACAGCTAAGTTACTTTCTTAGGCACAAAATACTGCAGAACATGTGGGTTTGTTTTTAAAGATAGCATGAGTTGGCAGCAAAGCCACAAAAATACTTCTCATCACTGTTGGCAAGATCTAGGGTTATCTGAAGTGCTCTAGCATAATTTCTTCCCTAATGATGGGTAGATTATTTTGATGTATAGTGTTCACCTGGATTTTTTTTTTAATTTATCACACACACAAAAAAACACATCTCTTTGATGTTTTTAACTGTCCTAAATTGGTCTGTTCTTTCAGTCTGAACTCTGCTTTAATAAAGGTTTAATGCAATCTTTTATTGGAAAATTCCATATATACCCAGTGTATGATTCTACATCAACTGACAAGCATTGCAGTCTGCTATACAAATAAAATGCCTCCCAGCCAGTAAGAGCCTACTCATTCTTTGCTGTTTTCCCAGTGAGTGGAATTCAGATTTTAATTATTTAGGAGCCCATGATGGTTGCTTTTCCTTTCTCAATCTCATGTAACACTTCACCAAAATTGCACATTCCTTGCCCCATTCTACTGTCCAGCCAGTTTAGTAGCTCCACTGTTTAAACAATGCTATGCAGAGATCTAAACAACAATGCTGTCATCTAGAATGATTTTCTGCAAACATCATCACAGGTCTGAGCAAAGATTCCTTGGGATGCTCTTCCCAACTTGTCTTTAATATTCTACCTTCACCAAAATAAAAATAAATAAACAGGCTTTTTAAATTATTATTTACACAAGGTATTCTTTCAGGTGGTCATCTCAGGAACCCATTGGAAAAATGTAATTATATTAATTGTCTCACTAGGTGTACAGGTGAAATTCCAGTTTGTAAGCTTAGTAAAAAACCAAAACCATAACCTTGCTGATGTAGACCATGTGTGATTCTATGTAGACATGGGGTTTGTCATCTTGCAGCCTATATTATCTTGCCAAGAATGAAAGATCTTCCAACAGCTGCAGTCTGCAGTGAGCATTGACCAGCTCTTTCACAATAAATCCCCATTAGGAGGGACCCCCATTGGTAATGTTTGTCATGTCAGCTTTGGGGGGGCGGGCCGGAGGTGGGGGGCAAGGGAAGGGATGGGAGGAGAGGGGGACTAGCAAGGGAAGTACAAAACCAGAAAACAGAAGTCATCTTCTCTTTTGTAGTGAATATCCATGATAAAAAAAACAACCCTATAGACAGTGCAGATTACTTTTCTGCATATTTCTGCATTTCTTTTTCAGACTTGCTGTTCCCATCATGTACAGTGATCCCTGGATATTCACTCTAGGGGTGCAGTACCAACTGAGTAGCCAGTTGAATCCAATATCCTATTTACGATCACCTTTCTAATAATGAGAGGAATCAGATGATGAAGCCTGACCCAGAATTTCTCAGCCCATTGACTACCACCAAGACTAGAAGCCAAACGGGTCTGGTCCATGCCACAGGCTGTGACAGTGATCACAGTTTTGTTATTGCTTGCTAGCACAAGCTTCTCCAGTGGGGAATCTTCTGCTGCAGCTCTGGGCTGAAGAAAAAGCACAAGGTGTGTAGGCAGGGTTCTCTGGTCAGTGCTGCCCTCCAGGTGGTGATGCAGTGGTACAGTCTCAGCATCATACCTGCTTCATCTCACCTGCTCTAGGCGCAGCTGTCTGGAGTCTTCTGGAGCACACAGCGGTCTAGAGCAGGGCAGCAGGTTCATGCCTGTGATGCCTGGGCTGTGAGCCTGGCTGTATACAAGTCAGGGAGAGATCAGCAGCTGAGATATGGAAACTTTGCAGTCAGAGAGACTTATTGTTGTACATTTAGGTTGGCAATGTGGAAGGTAAGGTTTTTACTGATAGCACATGGCTAATTAAGAAGAAGATGAGTGGGATCCATGACAAAAGTACATTTCATTAGCCAGATCATGGAAAAACCTAATTGCCATTTGAGTTTGGTGGATCATTGTTTCATTCCTTTCTAGGACATGCTTTCAAATGTTTGCCTTGATGACAAATTACCATTAACTGCTAAAAGGTTTCTGTTCATTTGGGTTTTTTTCCAGCAGGTGACAGGATGCTTTTGGAAAAGATCTACTGAAAAGCAGATGCATAACTCCTTAAGGGAAAAAAAAAGGCTTTGTATTTTGCAAGATTTTGGTTTGAGCTAATGAACAATCTACACCAGAGTTAAACAAACAAACAAACAAAACCCATGCCACATTTTCCAAAAGATGCAGAAAAACTAAAATGAGTTGTTTTCAACATGTTTTAATTTTAAGAAAAAGTGACACATAGAATGAATAATGCTGCTTTCACTTGTCTACACATGAATAGAGCCTGGAGCAACCAGCGCAAAGCCATAGATGGAAAACAGATTTGGTAGTAGTATTCTCCTCACTGCAACTACCAGAGAGATGAAATTATTTTCTTTTACCCCATTTTTCAGTTGCCCCACTCACCCATACATTGCACAGGGGGCTAGGATCCCATTTTGCATTATGGTGTCATAAATTTGCACATCAAAGTATCCTTGCTGATCTATCCACAGTCTATCCATGATCCACTGACTATATTTGTGTATCTTGTGTATGTTACAAGAATAGCCTAGCAGTCTTGCTAGGCAATCTTTTAACCATGTCTCAATCTTTGCCTCTTTTATCTGAGAGAATCCTCATAAAAGCAATAATCAATAATTCCAATAATCAATCGGTAACCAATAATCAGTGAAAAATCAAAACTAAACAGTGAAGTGCATTGTACATCTTGAAGATGTGTTCATATTTTGAATCCCAAAGGGCTCAGCCAAGTCAAGTATGAAGGTAACTTTCATGGTGCTGCTGAGGATAGGCAGGAAGTTCCCAGGCTTTTGGTAACTTGAAGAACAGCTTCTATCCACAGAGGCACCACCACAGCTAACCTGTTGTATGTGCATACATACACAAAAAAAAGGAGGGATTTTTATCTGCATGAATTTTTCAGAATAACTAGTTCTAAGTGAACTAGGACAAAGATCTAGGAATAATTCAGATGTTTTGGCATTCCTTGAAAAAAAAGAAAACAGTGACATGTTAATTAAGAATTCTGTATTATGGAAAAATGAGTCAAATTTTAACATAGTGAGATAAACAAGCTTCTTTTACAAATGTGCTTTTGTAAAAGGGGAAAGGCAGGTTGTATCCAAGATCCCTGGGGGGTGGGGGGCATTAACCTCATATCCAGCAGAGACCAGTTTCTGCAGAAGAAAGAGGGAAGGCAAATGCCATCCGAGGCTGCTAATTGTTTAGTGCTGCTCAACCTTTTTTCTGACCTTTGTTCTACATATTCCCCTTATACACCATCATCTTAGTTCTAACACCTTCAAGTATTAAGGTGCAAACTTTTATCTCCTTCTCAAGGGGAGGCCATTCTTCTGGTCTGGGATGAAGTAGAGCAAGCAACCTGTGACAAGTCCCCTCACTGGCCACAGCTTTGACCTCTTATTCGAAGAAGAAGGGAAGGCTTTTAAGCTAAAACCAGACAAAACCCATCCAGCTCAAACAAAATCTATACATTTGTCTTCCTAAACAGAAACACCAAGTGGCTAGTGCCAGCAAGAGACAGAAAGGCCTGGGCACAGCTCTGCCCTGCCCTATCCCTTTAGTAGAGCTGAGTGTGGAAGGATCTGACAGCAGACAATACCTTTAAAGTACTGAATCATTTTCAATGGTAATCTTGGAAACAGTTAAATACTTTAGATTCTTGATCCAGTAAGTGAGATTTTTTTTTTTTTTCAGACATGATCTTTATTTGCAATTATGGTATGCTTATCAGTGAAAAATGAGATAGGAGATCTTTGTTAAAATGAAAGGGCAGCTATATACCTTGAAAGCAAAGAAGATTTTTGTATCATTCAGTATATGACTTTTGCTTCACATGTTCTGGAAAAGTTTTGAATTAGTTTTAGACTACAAGCTGAGTAAGGTGTATATCAGTAAAAACAAAGAGAGACAAAAATGCAGACAAACAAACCAAAAATAACACCTAAAAAAAAAGCAGCATGACTAAGGAAATTAGTTAAAGCTTAACACTTTTGTGCAAAGAAGCCACAGAATTACTGCTATGACTGCAGTTTTCATAGTTTCAGGTAAAGTGGGATTTCTGAAACAGAGAAGATTGGTTTTACTCTTCCTCAGTCGTGGTATCATTAGAGGGCAGAGTTAAGGCAACTGTAGCTTTATGAACTCTGCACTTGTCTCCAACGTGCCCTTAGGGTTTAGTATCCTTATTTTTGTTGCGTAGCTCTGTGATATCTGTAAGATCTGTAATATCAGTCTTAGCTTACTTTTGAAACTGTAGGTTTCAACAGCTAACTGATAATTAAGAGCAGAAGACAATTAAGTTGTTCAGAATTGTTCTTTGCTCCCCTGCATGAAAAACCTTGAACAGAAGATCTAAGATATCTTAGAAGAAAGGATCACCTCTTGTCCTGGGTTTGACCTGTTAAAGACATTCAGTTTCCTATGAGGTAGTTAAATATTCATGGAGCTAAATAGAGACTGTTCCATTTGGTAGATCAAAATCAACTTGCTGGAAAACAGCCTATAACTTGCTGATGAGGGCATGTTAACAGGAGGTGGGACATCTGGTTTAGGATGAGAGGGATTAGAGCATGATCTCTTGTGCATCAGAAAAGCACTCCAGCCATGAAACCACTAGGGTGAGGTCCATGCCTTTATGTTGGTCACCTAAAACACCCTTTGGTTTGCTGGCTCTGTGACACACCTCCGTTGGATGGGTGCATCTTGCATGATACACTGCTACTGTTGCTTGGTGGATGACCAGGAAGCTTGATGCCTGCAAGATACCTCATGACATTTTAGCAGGGAGCTGTCCTGAGCTAGAGCAGCTCTTGGACAGTCCAATGCACTTTGTGCCAATGTTGCTACCTGGAAGCCCTCCTGATGTACACAGTCCTGCTATGCGTGCAGTTATGTGCAGGAGTTTTGTCTGAACTATGAGGCACCATGGCTCCCTCAGTCCCAGTTCCTCTCACCCCTCACCCACAGATGTGTAAAATGTGATGACTGTGACCTCATTTTAAGGAATTCAGTCTGAGTTCTTAGCTAAAACCTGTCATTCTCATCCCATTATTCCTGACCAAAGATCTTCCTGACACAGCACCCAGCCCTTTATGATCCCCTTTGCTGACATATAATAACTGACTTTTCACATTGCTGCAGCCAGAGGGACGTAGGACATGAAATAAAGCCGTAACACATCACTATATGCAAAGCATGAGGGCATAAATTTTATGCCAAAGATCTTTTGTGCTTCTTAGCCTTTAAAAATTTGCTATGATATTAGTGATTAAGCTATGATTATAGACAGACTTCTCAACCAAAAGTAAAGCTGAACTGTGCATGAAGCCCAGTCCAGTGAGGCACCTATTCAACATGACAAGTAAAATACCTAAGAAATATTCAAAGTGGTGTATTTTCCTCTTCAAACCAAACCCTGTGATGCCTATTACCATGCCAAATGACTAGTAGGACATTTTAAAGAAAATGGGTGAACTTCTTACAAACCATTTAAATCACTCTGGACTGAGGTATCACTAGTTATTTGGGTTCTCAGCCTGGCATCTCCTAGCAGAAGTAAATTTTGAAAAGCTATTACAAAAAGTACTTGTTCCTAGCCTGTTCCTGTAGCTCTTGCTCAAGCAGTACTGAGAGGCACTTTGATAAATTTCTTGCTGAAATTGACATTTACACTTGTGATGTAACTCATGGTCTACCTGCCTGTGTCTTTGCAATGGTAGGAAAGCATAAATGCTTCTAATATACTTAAACCTTAGACTACATAGGAACAAAGGATAAAATTAAGATAATATAAAATTTTCCATTACACCATTTACAAAATAGAACTTCCCTAAATAAAACATATTAAATTTTTGTCCAGCTCAGAATGAGCAGAGATAAAGCCAGAGCAAAAACCTACTGTAAAATCAGCTCCTTCTTCTCTTGCCTATCCCTGTGTGGGATGCTCTTCTGAATTCTTTTCTTGCCTCTGCCTTTCTGGCCAATCCATCAGGGTGCAGAAACCACATGCAAACATCATGACTTGTAACTCTTTTACTGGGCTTGCATTAGCTTCCTGCTACCCAAAAAGACTTCTGCAGGGAGAGATGTTCAAGACAGGGGCATTCCATCCTTTACCACCCTCTACTTTAGGCAAGGAAAGATGTTAAAAAAGATGCCTCATCCAGGGTGCACGAGGCAGGTTCTGCTAAGCCAGGGTATTGCTGAGAGATGCCTCTGCATTCTCAGGACTTATTTGGCTTGCTTTTCATTTGATTGAATGTTTTCAAGGCAGTTTGGCTCAAAGCAGAAAACCAACAATGGGCCAGGATAAGCAGAAGATGACTGCCAGCCTTCCAGCTTTGCATTTGGTGAAAAAAACAGCTGTACCAAGCTACACTGCTGAGTTGTATGACCTACTGCTAGCAGTTCATCTTGCATGCAACAATCAATCTGCTCCATCTTCCACACATAGTATGAAAGAATGGGCAACATAACTGCTGACCCACTACAAACCTGCTGCTGACCAGCTGCAGGATGGAGAATACATGCATGAAAGAGAGCTCCTAATTCTATCTCCAGTCCATAGGTTAAAAAATTGAATGCTTTGTGTGCCCTGAGAACTTCTCCCCTGTGTCTAAAATAATTACATATTAGGGGTGAGTTCCCAGTAAAGGGAAACATCAGTACCTTCACTGAGTGCACCTTTCAATGACGTGTCACATAAGGCTTGTTTCCTGAATTTCCAGCTCCTTGCCCTGCCTTTCATTCCCTTTTGAACAGGTTTTAATTCTGTGTGCAACCAGGTTGGACCAAGACTGGCCTCAGAGAGACACCTTCATTTTGAAAAGCTGAGTTTCTGGGATGTCTCAGCTCATTCAGTGCAGTCAACCAACTGAGTTCCCCTGCTCTCTGATGCACACATAGCTCCAGGCTCTGAAGCTCAAGGGGAGATACATTCAGATTTGCTGAAGAGATGAAAGAACACAGTCCTTTATTATCAGCATGTGCACTCACCACATCACCAACAGACAGGACATGAGCCCGTAATACAGATCCTGGTCTGTGGAGAGCACAGGTGCACAGGGAGATAGAGGACATCATGGGGTTGGCAGAGATGTGCAGTTCAGTGATCATGGCAGGGCAGTACTTGCACTCTGAGGAACAGATAGATTTTTGATATACATATTTCTAGTACCATCTCGGAAACAGCTGAGCTGTCATCACCACCTCCACTTCTTTAAGCGAGATCCAGACACAATGGATCTCTGAACTGAACTTAAACTGAACTTCTCACAGCTGCCTGATTTGACTGAGTTGTTCAAAGGTATCAGTAGTCCAGTACAGGTCAGATATGTTTTCTAGAACTGTTTATAAAGTGGATATAATACTGAATGTGTGTGGGAAATGGAAAGGCTGCTAGAAGCTGACCTTGTTTATGCTGAAGAGCAATGATCAGAGATATCCCAGGCTGTGAGTTTGTGAATTCTCAGTGCTTACCATGGCAAAGAAAACTCCCAAAAGAAAACTCCATCCCACCCAATCCACAAACTTTAGACAGTCTCATAAGCAAACAGAGGTGCAAATATTCCTGAGACATAGGGACACAGACAGATACCAGATGCAAGAGACATCCCAAGCACAGGACATTGCTGTTAATTTTTAACAGTTGTAAATTATATTTGCTTTGTTAATTTGACTAGCTGATACACTTCATCTGTAGTTGCATATCAGTCTGGAGTTACTGTGATCCATGCATTTATGGCTTGCATGACATAGATATAAACATGCCTGGTCATGAAGTATCATTACACAGAGGTGGTTTCAGTCATCTGCAGATTACCAACTTGAGTTCACCACCCAGGTAAATTCAGAACTTTCAAGCAAGGACTGGACAGTTTCACAGTTAATATGGCTACTTGTAACCAATCCAGTAAGTACTTAGCCAGAATTTGTTGAAGAGTTATGGAATTTGACAATCCCAGTGCTCCTGTGAGGTCCAGGTCTTCCAGAGCCCAGGACGGGTGCAGGAGAATTGCTGCCTCCAAGGTGCCGTATTTCTCTATCCTGGTCCAGCAATTAGGATTACACTGATTACTCAGGAAGGAATTCTCTCTCACCAATTTGTCAAGGACTGTCAGGGATGCTCTGTCTTTCCTGCAGAATGATTTCTTGAACCTTTTCAGGATCTGTGCATACCTATGGCATGTACACACGGCATTAAAATATCAATGATCCCTCTCTTTTCTTCTTACACAACAGTTTCAAACTATTGGGCTTTTGCACAGGAAATACTTAGTTTGAGGTGCTGGTCAGTATTCTGTGCCCTGCAGGTGTGGTTCCTTCTGTCATTGCTGCCTATAACACAAAGTGGCTACAATTTCCTTTCAGTCTGATCTTCCTTTTCAAGGACAGAGAGAAACTTGACCTGATTTTCAGTCTCACCAACTTTCATTCATTGGTAAGATATAATCCACAACAACTTCCAAAGCTTCAAAACATCAACTTCTGTTGTGCCTTTCTCTTCAGAAGTGGACAGACCTCTCCCAACAGAGGACATTTCTGAAAGGCGAGTCTGTATGCTTCGAAAGACAAGGTAAATCTGACCTGGGATCTCACTTTCCCTTCTCAAAGCTGCATCTTAATGGTGGTTATCACTTCTTTTATGAACTCTGTGAAACATCTGCTCAGTCATTTTCAGTATTCAAGTTCTGTGTAGCTCGAACTTGCTAGGCCCTCCATCTGAAAATCTGAGATTACATCAGCTGTTTGGAAGAGGTAGGAGTCTGGAAGGGCACTAGATGAGGCTTTGCTAACATTGGAAAGCCTCAGTTCCCAAAATGAAAACATTCTGAAGCTTAGTTTCAGGACTTCTCAGTTCTTTCAAAGGGCCTGGAATAAAAGTCCAAGGCCCATTACTCACTGACTGACTGGGAATGCTTTGGTGCTAGGATCTTAGGCTGACTCCTTCCTTGGAGAACAGCCTGCTCTGAAAGAATGACTAGGACAGGTCACAAACAGCCAGGGCCATGATAGCCAACTCATCAGTTCAGACTGTAAGTCAGGGCACAGACGTACCAGGGAAGACGTGCCTTAACTTCTTCTATTAGCTCCCATTTCTTGCCCTCTTTCTGCCAGGAAACCTCTTCCAAGTGGTGGCCAACACAGCAGACCTTCAATTTCTGTCTGTGCATAACATCAGAACACTGAAACTGTGCAATACAAGCAGATGATACACTGCTGCAGTATAAACCTACTTCTCTTAGCCAGAGTCTTGACCTCTGAAACTGTAATTTGTGTCCTGGTTCTGGCCAAGCCAGAGTTAACCTCCCCAAGCAGTCAGCACAGGTGAGCTGAGTTAGTCCAGGTGAGCTGAACTTGAGGGGTGGATTTGACTGTGGACACTATCTCACAGGTCATCCATGAGTGGGAAACATGTGCCTCAATGAAGAAAGCCAAGACATTAAAACCCCTCTGGCATGGAGGACAATGGCTGAAATACAAATATGGAGAGGCTTGGCAGATCAATTACATAACTGTCCCACAGACATGCCAAGGCAAGTAGCATGAGCTCACAATGGTAGCAGCAACCACTAGCTGGCTAGAAACTTACCCTGTGACTTATGCTGTTGCCCAGAACATCATCCTGGATCTTAAGAAGCAAGTCATCTGGTGACATGGCACTCCAGAGGGAATCAAATTGGAGAATGGCACTCATTTCCGGAATAATCTCATGGATTCCTGGGCCAAAGAAGACAGAGTTGAATGGGAATATCATATACCCCTACCATGCACCAACCTCTGGGAAAATAGAGAGGTACAATGGACTGTTAGAAACTACGCTAAAAGCAGTGGGTGGTGGAACCCTAAAAAAAGCCACATGGCTAGTTAACTCCAAGGGGTCTACCAATCGAGCTGTCCCTGCCCATTAAAAACTCCCAGGGACTGCAGAAGGGGATAAAATCCCTGTAGTGGGTATGAAGAACTTGTTTTTGCTCAGGGACCTGGATGACCTTGGTGGGTGAATCAAAAGAATGGGGAAGTCTAGTGTGTCCCCCAAGGGGATTTCATTTTAAGCGAGGACAGATACTAAATTGTTGGCTATAACAAAATCAATCCATGGCACATTGTCTAAATAATAGGTAAATGATGCTATGAACCTCTGGAATACTCTGAAAATGATGTAGATGGTGTGGAAAAAGGGGTGAATATTGTCCTTGTTCTGTCCAGGGCAGAGTTGTGACTAGCCCACCATAAGGAATGAAAAGTGGCATGTGGTGTTCAGCCACTGTTTGAGGCTGAACCACCACAATGTGACACCAGCCATAGGCAATATGGTGGTTTGACCATGGCTGGAGGCCAGATGCCCACCAAAGCTGTTCTATCACTCCCCTTTTGAACTGGCCAAGGGAGAAAATATATATTGAGAAGCTCAGGAGTCGTGAGAGGTAAGGACAGGGACAGATCATTCTGCAGTTAGTGTTATGGGCAAAACAGACTCAACACAGAATAAAGGAAAACTCTCTAATTTATAATACCAAACTACACACCCAGTGAAACCAGAGCTGGGTAATGAGAAGGGTGACCAGATCTTAAAGCACCTCCCCCACCCCTCCCTTCTTAGCAGACTTCACTCTAGCCAGGATTTCAGTCCCTTTCCCCCCGCCCCCGCCCTCTGCATGAAGGGCAGGGAATGGGGGTTTCAGTCAGTGTCCTTCAGGTGTCTCCACCTGCTTCAGCATGGGTCTTCCAGGGGCTGTAGAAGGGATCTCTGCTCCCCATCATCATCCATGGGCTGCAGGGGACAGCCTGCTTCACCATGGTCTTCTACATGGGCTGCAGGGGAATCTCTCTCTCCGGCACCTGGAGCACCTCATTCCCCCCTGCCTCCCTTCTTCACTGACCTTGGTGCTGCACAGTTTATTACATCTTCTCATTCCCTTCTCTGGTGGCAAAAAAAAGCGTCTGCTTTTGGGTTTTTTTCTTCATAAATGTGATTCCCAGAGGCACTGTGACCATCGCCGATTGGCTTGGCCTTGGTCAACAACAACTCCGGCCTTAATTCAGCTGGCGTTTCCTCTGTCGGGCCTACAGAAAGCTTCTACCTACTTCTTGGAGAAGTCATCCCTGCAGCTCCCCACCTCCCCACATCCCTGCAGCCCACCCACTTCCCCAGATCCTCTAGAACCCCAGCCACACAAAACTACAACAGGCAGTCAGGTCTCCCTTTCAAGATGGGCCTGTTTCCACCAGTTGGGAATTTCAGAAGTACCAACAGACCAAGGCAAGACATATTCACATTTCTATTCCTCATAACTTTGCAAGGTCCTTCGGCTCACTCCTCTGAAAAGTACAGAATCAGTCCTCAAGTCTTTGCTTAGCTGAAGCCCAGGAGAAGAGCTAACTCCCACTGAAAAGAACTATCCTATATGCCTCAGGTGGAAGGGAGTTGTGCCTCAGAGAGACCAGGGAAGGCCTAAAAGAGGTTAAGTTTATGCTCATTTTCTCATATTGTGATGATCCACACCGAGGTTCCTTTACTACCAACCTCTTCTTTCTAGGTTGATCTGCAATTTAAAAGGATCCTGACCTAAAAAAATCTGCAGTTCTGTAAAAGCTGGATCCATCTGGATATGTGTTTGAAGGACAGCATGAAGGCCTACCACTTTCGTTCAGCTTCTGGGGAAAACCGATCCGTCAGAACTCTTGGGTCTTTTAGAGATTTTGGAGGAACAGCTGGTTTCATCAGGATGATGTTCAAATCCAGATCACTTTTTTTCCCCTCCCAAGAAAGACTTATGACTGCCCACCCTTGTGAGACTGGTTTGCATTGCAATTTCAGAAAACAGAAAATTCCCTCAGGATGAAAATAAAAGGAAAGATGGGCTGGAGCTGGGAATGGGCAATCAGACCGCACGGTCACTGTGGAGCTGATTCAGAGACTGACTCTGGGCTCCCACTCACTATTTGCTCTTTGCTCTAGCAATACCTTTTACCCCACAGCAGTCATCACATGTCACATTTTCACTGACCATCCTTTTATTTCAAACTTAGTAAAAAAAAATAAGTGAAACTCAGCCCAACTATTCTCAGTCAGAACTTAGGTCTAGTTAAGACTTGAAGATCTGGAATGTTCCACAGCATTCCTCTATTATTTTTTTTATTCTTTTTTCTTTTTCCCATTTTTATCAGTTGGTTTAATGAGACATTACCTCACTGCAAATTTTTACTTGCTGGCATAAGAATACAGAGGGTGTAAAAATTCTGAGGGTATATGATATTTTTCAAAATACCATTAATCATAAAACATCTTCTATATGATCTATTGCTAAATATTATAAAATGCTACAGGGTGTCAGAATGAATTCTGAGCCAGTTGAGATGGCAGGGGGAGGTGGATGAGCAGTCACTGATAGGGTCAGGTGAGAGCAACTATTTATGCTATGGTGTCATTGAACAGAACCAGAAAATCTAGTCTAATTAAGGGAACAAAGGGAAATAATTCATCCAAAGCTCAAGGCAGTATCTGCAGCTGGAGGCGATGCTTTGAACAACATCATAACACCCCATTCTGGCACATCTGCAAGGCTGTCTGTTGTAATGTAGTTAAAAATGCAGTAGAAAACTATTTCAGAGGTTGTTTGTCATTCTTTTCTATTATGACAGAAAATCTTTAACCTGAGACCAGATAAGCAGATGTTTTAATTGTCTATGAAATAATTAACACACTTTTGTTGTTTGACATGGTTGGTGTTAGAGTAAAAACAACATAAGGTGTTTTCTCTCCTCACCCACGAAGGCAGCCCAGAGAAGGAAACCCTGCCAGCCTCAGGCAAAGGCTCCCTTGCCTTGCTGCTGGCCCCTTGTCTGTGCCAAGAGAGGACACACAGACCATCATCAGACACTGTCTTCACAGTACCAGCCATTAGCTTTTGTTTGCCAGATTCCCAGCAGCATTCCCTGTCTTGGAAGAGAGACATCTCTCCAGGCATGGCTCCTCTACCTCCAGAGATACAGTTCCTCTTTGCCTGCTGCAGCCATGGACTTGGTCTCTCCCATCATTCTTATAACTTAAAGTAATAAGGACCTGACCCTCTGCTGAACACTTTTTTTTCCATCACCAGTCAACTGACTAAATGACTATGGCTGTCTGGGGAGCCTCAAAGTTTCTGACTCTGTAGCTCCTCAGGAAACCTGCTGGAGTGGACTGCTCCACTGGAGAGGCTGCGAGGAGCATCCAGAACAAGTCTGAGCACAACATCCCTGCTCAGGAAGGAGAAGGGAGGTGCCAGTGCAAAAGCTGACAGAAGACAATCATAAAACCTTTAAGGTTGGAAAAGTCCTCTAAGATCATCAAGTTCAACACCACCATGTCAACTAAACCATGTTCTGGAGTGCCATGTCTACATGTTTTCTGAACACCTCCAGGGATGGTGACTACACCACCTCTCTGGGCAGCCTGTTCCAATGCTTCACCATTCTTTCAGTAAAGACATTTTTCTTAATATCCAATCCAAACTTCCCCTGATGCAACTTGAGACCATTTTCTCTCATCCTATTGCTAGTTACTTAGCCAACCCCCACCTCATGACACCTTCCTTTCAGATAGTCATAGAGAACAATAAGGTCTCCCCTCAGCCTCCTCTTCTCCAGGCTAAACAGCCTCAGTTCCTTTAGCTGCTCCTCATAAAATTCGAGCTCCACACTCTTTACCAGCTTTTATTTAGCAAAATTTTACATTCTCAGCAAATGAATATGTCTGTGTGCAGCACATCCAGTCCACATAAATATAACCTGACAATGTAGAGCGACATCTCACCCCACATTAAGGATTACTTCAAGCCACAGTATGGGTTCATAAACTATTGCAAGGTTATGCATAGTCAACCCATTATATTTTATGACAAACCTTTTGTCAAGGTCCCCAAAGGTGAGAACAGATCCAGAGTTCTCAGCATTTCTGAAATTACATTCAAATCTCTCTTTTTCTTCTTATTTTTTTTTTTCCAGAAAAAACTACTGGAAATGATAATGATCTCAGAGAAAGTGAGGTTATGATAGCTGTTTAATAGTATTTTATCATGGGAATTAAAGTCACACTCTGTTCCCTCAGTATGCTCAGCAAAAAAGTCACAAGCTGATCTCAGCTAACTCTTTTAGGACTCTCAGTTGAAAGAAATTCTAGCTTGCTCAGCTAGAAAAGCTGAGCTAGAAAAGTAAAGAAGTGAATCTTAGCATAGCTGGTGTAGTCCATATGGCCCCTGACATTTTACAGTTGGAGCCCTGATATACCATGTCATCTGTCTGCAGAAAAGGCAGCCTGACACACCAGGAGTGTCATCCAGATAGATTGGGAGCTATTGCTAACTTTGGTATAAAGCTAATCACCTTAAAGGATCTTTTTATATCAATTAAAGGATCTTTTTATATCAATACAGCTATCTTTCAAAAAAAAAAAACAAAAAAAGATAAAAAGGCAATGTGTTAAACACCTGCCAGAGTGGTTCAATTTAAAGAATCTTTCTTAAAACATCCCCTGCTTTCACAAGGGAAAATCATGGTGGTGGTAAAACAACCTCGTAACACACGTTCACTCTGGCTTCCCAACACCAGCTTTTATTTCCATTTCCATGTCTGTATGCAACATCCTGGGGCTTGTACTGACTCATTCACCTCTTGGATTGAAACAGCAGCTTTTCCTATGATATTTAGACGTATCAAGGCAAGATGTATTTCTTGGACACAAGTAATCTCTAAGATGAACAGAGTACTTTGAGACCCTGTGCCCATGTCGTGGTTTCCCCCGGCTGTGGGCCGAGATCCACACAGCTGCCTGCTTCTTAAAGTAAAAGAGCAGGGGAAGAGGGAAAAAGGGAAAGGGAAACAAGGGAAGGGAAAAGGAAGGGGCAAATAACTCCAAAACCAAGAAACTAAGAGGCCCGTGGGTTGGGATAAGGAGAGTTTACTAAGATAACAGAAAGAGAAAATATCCCAATGCTAACAGGACTTTAGAGCAAAAGAAGATGAAACTCTTGATCCCCAATGCAGTTTCTCACCGAACCACATGACTCAGGCCGTACCACCCAGAGCTGTCCCGGAACCCGACCGTCCCCCCAAGAAGCACGCGTCCCGAGCGGAAGCACGCGTCCCGAGACCGCCCCACTTCTTCTTCCCAACAGCCCCCCGTTTTCCTAGGCAGGACGTAATTGGCACGGAATACTCTCTTTGGCCCATCTGGGTCACCTGTCCTGGCTTCGCCCCTCCTTTCTCAAGAATAGAGAAATAGAAGAAGATAAGAAAGTCCTTGACTGTCTGACTGCAGCTAAGAACATCAGGGTGTTCTCAGCACTGCTTTCATTTTAACTCCCAAACACAGCGTTCCATCAGCTGCTACAAATGGAGTTAACTCTATCCTGACTGAAACCAGGACAGCCCACCACACGCTTCCACTTCTGAGGCTTCTTCACTACTTTGTTTGCACTAGCAAGAGTAATTTCCTGATTTGAACTGGTTTTAGCAATAGCTACCTGTGCTAGCAAATTGCAGGGGAAGAGCAAGAAGGAAAAACATTATAATGCCTTGGGCTGGCTTGTCTCACAGAAACCTTTTCCAAGTACAAATTTATTGTTCAGGACTGTAACACAGTGTACCATGCTTTTATACCAATAGACCTGGAAAGCTAGCCTAAAGAAAAAGGTTTTTTTTTTTCAGGATTAATGCCTTCCTCCTCTCTAATTAATTTAGGAATGTTAAATTACATTTAGGCTTTAATTTAATCTGTATTTCAGAAGGAAAAGCCTGTTAGGTGGAATCTGAGAAATCAGGATGCCTTCTGTCTCTTCAGTAACAACTAGATCCTTTGTTACTACTCAGTCTCCCACAGCATTCTTCTGGAGAAGCTGGCAGTCCATGGCTTGGACAGGTACACTCTTTGCTGGGTTAAAAACTGGCTGGACAGATGGCTGCGCCCAGAGAGTGGTGGTGAACAGAGTTAAATCCAGCTGGTGGAACGTCACAAGTGATGTTCCCCAGGGGTTGGTATTGGGGCCCATCCTCTTTAGTATCTCTATTAATGCTTTGGATGAGGGAATTGAATGCACCCTCAGTAAGTTTGCAGAAGGGGGAGGTGTTGGTCTACCGGAGGGTAGGAAGGCCCTCCTGAGGGACCTGGACAGGTTGCATAGATGGGTAGAGGCAAATGGGATGAAGCTCAACAGGGCTAAGTGCCAGGTCCTGCACTTGGGTCATAACAGCGCTACCAGCTTGGGACAGGGTGGCTGGAAAGCTGCACAGGGGAAAAGGATCTGGGAGTCTTGGCTGACGCTTGCCTGAACATGATCCAGCAGTAGGCCCAGGTGGCCAAGAAGGCCAACGACATCCTAGCTTATATCAGGAATAGCACAGCCGGAAGGACCAGGGAGGTGAGCATCCCCCTGTGCTCAGCATTGGTGAGGCTGCACCTCAAATACTGTGTTCAGTTTTGGGTCCCTCACTCCAAGAAAGACATCGAGGCCCTGGAGCATGTCCAGAGAAGAGCAACCAGGCTGGGGAAGGGGCTGGAGAGCAAACCTGAGGAGTGGCTGGGGTTGTTTAGTCTGGAGAAGAGGAGGCTGGGGGTCAGCCTCTTCTCTCAGATAACTAGTGATAGGACAAGAGGGAATGGCTGCAAGTTGCACCAGGGGAGGTTCAGGTTAGAAATTAGGAGAAATTTCTCCTCAGAAAGAGTAGTTAGCCACTGGAACAGGTTGCCCAGGGAGGTGGAGGAGTCGCTGTCTCTTAGGGTGTTTAAGGAAAGGCTGGATGAGATACTTAGGGACATGGTTTAGTAAGTGATGTGGGTGGTAAGGGTACAGTTGGACTAGATCTCTTGGAGATCTTTTCCAACTTTAATGAATCTATGATACTTTTACTGATTTTCTACTCTGTTTTCCTTCGTAATCCTGTATATTTATTGTTTCTCTCCTTGCACACTTATCACAGAATCACTAGGTTGGAAAGGACCTTTGAGATCAAGTCAGACCATACCCATCCCCTACTAAACACTATTCCTAAGCACCTCATCTACCCATCTTTTAAGTACATCCAGGGAGGGTGATTCAACTACCTCCCTGGGCAGCCTCTTCCAGTGCCAAATAACTTGGTGAAGAATTTTTTCCTAATCTGAACCTGCCCTTGCACAGCTTGAGTCCATTCCCCCTTGTCCCATCACCTGTCACTTGGGTGAAGAGACCAACATCCATCTCTCTACAACCTCCTTTCAGGTAATTCTAGGTGGTGATAAGGTCTCCCCTCAGCCTCCTCTTCTCCAGGCTAAACAACCCCAATTCCCTCAGCTGCTCCTGAGCCCTCTCACCAGCCTGGTTGCTCTTCTCTGGACACGTTCCAGGATCTCAATGTGTTTGTTGGAGTGAGGGGCACAAAACCAAACACAGTATTTGAGGTGTGGCCTCACCAGTGCCAAGCACAGGGCACAATCACTTCGATGGACCTGCTGGCCATGCTGTTTCCGATATAAATCAGGATGCTATTACCCTTCTTGGCCACCTGGGCACACTGTTGACTCATGTCAGTCAGCAGTCAACCAACGCAGCCAAGCAGCTCTCCAGCCAGTCTTCCCCAAGCCTGTAGCACTTGTTATGTCCCAAGTGTAGGACTCTGCCCTGGGCCTTGTTAAACCTCATCCTGTTGACCTCAGCCCATCGGTCCAGCCTGTTCAGACCCCTCTGAAGAGCCTCCCCACCCTCAGGCAGATCAACACTTCCTCCCAGCTCAGTGTCATCTGCAAACTCACTGAGGGAACATCCCATCCCTTCATCCAGCTGTGGAGGTTTGACCCTGGCTGGAGGCCAGACGCCCACCAAAGTCGCTCTATCACTCTCCTTCTCAGCCAGGCATAGGAGACAACAGATGTTGAGAGGCCGAGGAGTGGAGATAAGGCCAGGGAGAGATCATTGCACAGTCAGTGTCACAGGCAGAACAGACTCAACACAGAATAAAGGGCAGAAAACTCTCTAATTGCTGGCCCTGCCCTGCACCCCCAGTGACACCAGAGTCGAGTGAGAAGTGTGGCCAGAGCTTCAAGCCCCTCCCCCACCCCTCCCTTCTCAGCAGACTCCACTCTAGTCAGGTTCTTGCTCCCTTCTTCCCCCACTCTGTGGCACAGGGAGGAGCAGGGAATGGGGGAATGGGGTTTTGGTCAGTTCCTCAGGAGCTGTTTTCCTTCTTAGCTGGGGGGACACATGACGCATTCCTCATACTCTTCCCCTTCCCCAGTTTGGGTCACTGCTATGGGTGCAGTCATACATCATAGAATGTCTCTCAGTCTCTCAAGCCCAGACTGCTCCAACCTGGTCCCCCACAGAGTCACAAGCCTTTCCCCCTCAGCAAACCTGCTCCAGCATGGATCTCTCTCTCTTGCTGATTTCTCTGTGTGTCTCTCTCCATGGGCTGCAAGTGCTGGCAGAAGCTTGCTCCAATGTGGGTCACAGCATCTTCCATATGTCTCCACTTGCTCCAGTGTGGGGCCTCTCCATGGGCTACAGGTGGGGTCTCTGGTCCCCACCCTCTTCCATGGGCTGTAGGGGAACAACTTGTTCCACCATGGTGTTCTCCATGAGCCACAGAGGAGCAGCTGGTGCCTGGAGTGCCTGTTCCCCTCCTTCCTCATTGACCTTGCTATCTGTAAAGTTTCTTAAGTCCTCTCACTCCCTTCTCTGGTAGCAAAAAGAAGCTTGCCTTTTTTTTTCCCCTCTTAAATATGATTCACAGAGACGCTGTTATCATCACTGATTGGCTCAGCCTTGGTCAGCCCCCCGTCTCTACCAGAACCTTGCCATGCAAAACCACAAAACCAACTTTGTTTTTAACGCAACTGGATCAGATCTAGCGCTATCCCAACCCTTTGTGCCCCACACTGAGTGCCAAAAAGGACTGTTATTTCACCCTAGCCAGGAGCTGAGGACCACGCAGCTGCTCTCTCTAAGAGGATGGAGGTCTGGGGGAGCAGGATGGTTGGAAGAGGAAAAGGAAGGGAAAAGAAAACCAAAGACAAACCTCATAGATTGGGACAAGGACAGTTCACTAGGACAGCAGAGAGACAGATATACTGCAATAATAGGACTTTATAGCAAAATACATCCTCAAAGCTGGTGACACACAATGCAGTTTCCCACTGAACCACACAAGTCAGGCTGTACAACTCAGAGCCATCCTGAAACCAGACCATCCCCAAAAAACACACATCCCAGAGCCATGTGCTCCTCCTCCACCAGCCCCCTTTATGCTGAGCATGACATAATTGGCACGGAATACCCTCTTTGGCCAGTTTGGGTGACCGGCCCCAGCTGTGTCCCCTCTCAGCTTCCTGGGCAGTATGAACAACTGAAAAGTACTTGACTGCTTGGCAACAACTAAAAACATCCCTGTGTTATCAGTGCTGCTCTCATCCAAACTCGCAAACATGGCACTGCACCAGCTGCTAGAAAGAAAATTAACTCTTTCCAAGCCAAACCCAGGACAACCTGGTCAAAAGCCCTTAGAACACTCTGAAAGGAACTATGAATGGATCAGAAATATCAGGAGGTGCTGTAATCCTTTTTTTCCCCCCATTTTTGCATCTGTTGTGTTTTATATATAATTACATGTTTCATTCATGAATGACAGTCATATCACTTCATTGTGCAGATTAAAGGTGGATAGAAGCATATTTTTAAATTACTGTAAGGCTCAGTGACTCAATCTCCATGGATAAACTGCCAGACCTTATAAGCTCTGAGGATTCAGATTTATACTTGAGCAGAGCATTACCATACCCAACACCACCACCATCCTGCTGTAAAATGGTCTGACTTTGATTTGAGAAGTCTGGTAGTTCTTGCATATAGAGATCAATTTCTGATTGTGTATTGTATCCCCATTAAGTACTATCAGATGCTGTAAGGTATCGAGTGCCACAAAAGTGAAAGAGATAAGAAAAAGAGGATGAGGTCATGAAGGAGTTGTTCTCCAGTATAATGATGAGATCAACCCTGCAAGTTACTGAGGCCACATAAGTGTCACACATTAGTGTGATGTTCCTTGAGAGTTCAGACAGTTTAATGTGTTCATTAAGGTGATACAGTTTACTTGGGTCAGTTGAAGTATTTAATTGAAAATTCTCTTATGTGCTAGCAATAAAAAGCAGAAATCTTACTTTATTTTTCACACTTTGGAAGTCTGAGAGGGAAGGAAATGAGAAAAAAAATCACTTTTTCTTTCTAGCAGAGCCTAGCCTGAACTCATTCTTGATTGTGGGAACAGGACCACTGCCATTTGGGGAATGCTGTAAATGAGATATCTTTCCCCTTCCCATAGTGGGCACGATTAAAGACTATAATCAGGTCAGAGATCATGCCCTGAAGTCAAATAATCCCCTGTCAGCTGTTGGGAGGGCTGTGGATACTTGCAGTGTACTAGATGCCATCATCTTGCCATCGAGCAAGTCGCCAAGGGGAGCTGTTCCAGCGCCAGCCTGATCTGCTGCGCAGCGGTGAACCTTGGCACATGGTGGGTTTCCTGACTGTCCCAAGACAGGGCAGAACCAAGGGAGCAGAAGACACCCACAAGGAGGCAGCAGCTTTCACGGGAGATGCAAAAAAAGCCAGCTGGAGAGTGCTGTGAGCAGAGCGTGATGCTGCCGTTCATGCAGGAGCGCATGCAGGGGAGGCCTAGTCATGCTGCCAGCTGAGGAGGCAAGTTGCATTAGTGGTCATCACCCCTTGGCAGATGCTTAGCCATGGTACCCTTCCAGCAGAAAGGTCTTGCCTCTGGTCTTGCCAGAATGGATGTGGCAACCCAGACAGAGCTTCTAAGAAACATGCAGCGCCCCCCCCCATCTCACAGGCTGCAGATACCACTAGAGCCCATCACTGGGAAGTGATGCCAGTAGTGAGAGAGGCTGTGTGAGGTGTGAGTGTGTGGACTATCTGCTCAGCCTTGTGACAGAGCTACAAGAGGAAGGAGGAAGGTTAAGGAGCATCAGGGACAGTGAAAAGGAGATGGGTGGAGCCAAGCTCTTCCCTCCCTGGGGCAGAAACAGACAGCAAACAGAATCCAAGATAAAATGGACCCTGTGACCTATCTCTGACAGGTGGAAGGCCACAGCTTAAAAACAATTGGTGAATGGAAGCAAGACCACGCACATGGCAGCAGGTAAACTTCCTCCTTGCTCACTTTGCCTTCCCATGCGTCTCAGTACAACAGGTATGAGGCTCTGGAGAGGTGAGATAAAGAAGGACCATAGAGAACAGTCGAGCTGCAGTAGAGGTATCACCAAGGCCAGAAGGGCCCAGCCCCCCCATATCAGAAAAACCTCCACATAGAAGAAAAGGCAGGTTATGGTTGTAGGTGACGCCCTTCTGAGGGTAACAAAGGATTGGATTTGTTGGGCAGACATGTCTCAGAGAAGTCTGCTCCCTCCTGTGTTAAGGACGTTAGAAGCGAACGCCACAGCCAGGTGTAGCTCTCACACTGCTATTACCTACTGCTCCTCTACATGGGTGGTGATGAAGAAAAGGGATCTAAAGAGACTTCAGGGTCTTGGGACAGTTACTGAGGGAATCTGGAGAACAGCTTATTTTTTCCCCACTCTTTGTAGTTCTGGGCAGCAGCATTGACAGGATCAAGATGATGCAGTCCATGACATCCTGAACTACACAACACCAGGCTTGATGCATTCAGAAGGGACTCACCTATCTCAAAGGGGAAAAAGGGTATTTACCTGGAAGCTAGTGGGGCTCATTGACAGAGCTTTAAACTAGGCTGAAAGGAGAAGGGGAATCATATCAAGCTTGCCTGCAACAAGTTGTGGGATGACATGCCAAGGTGTGATCAGGTGCCATTAGCCTGTTTCTCAGACATGCTGGACACATTACAGCATGCTTGAAGTCTAGTGGAGATGCAACAAAGGGTCATGAAATCATGGAAGGATATAGGCTCTTTATGAAGGATAGTCAGAGGGAGATGAGGAGAGGGCTTTGCCCTCTATGTCAGTGACCATACAGACCGCATGGAGCTCCATCTGGGGATGGATGAGGAGCTGACTGAGATCTTATGGTCAGTAATAAAGGGAATGCAGGGACAGAGGCCCAAGATAGCTGGCTAGTATTCAAGAAGTCAGGCCAGAACACCTGTAGGCCTGCATGGGTGAACAAGATGCTCCTGGGCAAACTCAAATGCAAAAAGAAGTCTACAGAGGATGGGAAAAAAGGGCAGGCAGCCTGGGAGGAAACAGAGAAACTGTCTGCACTGCAATGATTAGGTTAGGAAAGCTAAAGCCCTGATAGAGTTAAATCTGGCAAGGGACATCAAGGACAACAAAGTGAAGTTTCTATAAGTATGTGTCAGCCATAAAAGGAAGATGAGGAAAAACATGGGTCCCACCCAGAATGAAACAAGGCATCTGATCACCCAGAATATGGAGGATGTTGATGTGCTCAATGAACATTTTGCCTTGGTCTCCACCAACAAGGGCTCCAGTCACACTGCCCAGGTCACAAAATTGTGAGATTGAGTAACTGCCCACTGTAGGAGATCAAGTTCAAGAACAGTTAAAGGACCTTAAGGTTCACAAGTCCTAATATAAAGAGAATAGGAAGTGTTTGTTTGTTTTGGATTTTAGTGGAGAGTGGCTACAGCCATTTGAGTTGTTTTGATAGAGCAGCTACAAAATTTAACCCTAACAGTGGAACAGCCTTGAAGACAAAGAAAGTGAAGATAGGGAAGTAATAAATAATGAGACCAACAACCAATTAAGAGACAGAGTATATCTTGTTTTCAGCTAAAAGGGGTTCTTAACTGATTTGTGCAGGAATGGGGTTTTGAGACTCTGGAGAAAACCATAAGGAGCAGGTGATAAAGGAAAAGGTAAAAAGTTCACTGAGAGGAAGATGTCCAGCCTTCATCCCTGAAGACCACCAGAAGACCCCCCCCAAGTGTCACTGAGCATGCTCTATCTGGGAGGAGTTAATGCAAATGACTTCCTGGAAATAATTTGCATAACCCCATAATTTTATTAGAAATTAGAGCAAATCTGTATAGTTAATCTGTATAAATACGGGAAAGTTTGCAGCGCACATGTTAGGAGGAGTGATCCCCTGTGTGCCCAGTGCTGCAATAAAGAATACCTGCTTCATAGTCACCAAGGCTACTGAGTTTGGATTCCAGCTTTTTGAGGCTTCAGTTCAAGGCCAGGTTGGATAGGCTTTTGGCAACCTGGTCTAGAGGAAAATGTCCCTGCCCATAGCTGACTGGTTGGAACTAGGTGATCTTTAAGGTCCCTTCTACTCCAGAACATTCTATGATTCTTTTCTATGATTCTCTGATCTTCTTTGCTGCAAATCCTTCCATTAGAGTGCTCAGGGACCTATACCAGTGGGAAAGAAGTGAGAAGCTTTGCATGAATCTCATTTTCTTACTCTTTAATATCTTCATCAGTGACATGGACAGTGGGATTGAGTGCAAGCTGAGCAAGTTTGAGGATGACACCAAGCTGAGTGGTGCAGTTGACACACCAGAGGGATGGGGTGTCATCCAGAGGGACCTTTACAAGCTAGAGAGGGCAATCCATACAAACCCCATTACATCCAACAAGGGTAAGTGCAAGGTCCTGCACTTAGGCAGGACAGTCCTCGCTACCAGTATAGGTTGGGGCACGAGGTAATACAGAGCAGCCCTGCAGAAAAGGACCTGGGGATACTGATGGACAAAAAGCTGGACATGAGCCAACAATGTGCACTCACAAACCAGAAGGCCCTCTGCAACCTGGGGTGCATCAAAAGAAGTGTGGCCAGCAGACTGAGAGAGGTGATTCTCCCCCTCTGCTCTGCTCTGGTGAGACCCCACCTGAAGTATTGTGTCCAGCTCTGGACCTTTCAGCACAAGCAGGATATGGACCTCTTGGAGCGGGTCCAGAGAAAGCCAGGAGGATGATCAGAGGGCTGGAGCACCTCTCCTATGAAGTCAGGCTGAGAGAGCTGGGCTGCTTCAGCCAGGAGAAGAGAAGGCTCAGGGGAGACCTTATAGCAGCCTTCCAGTACCTGAAGGGAAACTACAGGAAAGCTGGCAAAGGATTGTTTGCAAGGGCATGTAACAATAGGACTAAGGGCAATGGTTTTAAACTAAAGCAGGGTAGGTTTACATGGGACATTGGGAAGAAGTTCTTCCCTCTGAGGGTGGTGAGACACTGGCACAGGCTGCCCAGAGAGGAGGTGGAGGCCCCATCCCTGGAGACATTCAAGGTCAGGCTGGATGGGGCTCTGAGCACTCTGATCTAGTTAAAGGTGTCCCTGCTCACTGCAGGGGTGGGACTGGGTGGCCTTTAAAGGTCCCTTCCCACCTAATGCATCCTGTGAGTCTGTGATTCTATGATACTGCAGGGTGTGCAGGAGAGCCTCCTGTTGAGGTAGTGATTTTCTACATCTAGATCAGGCTTAACTAGTGGCAAACATATCTTACCTGCACGATCAAGTTTCACATTTATCCTTCTACTGGTGGTTTATACATCTGCCTGGAGAAAACTCAGTGTATATAAACACCTCATGGGAAGATGCAGAGAGGACAAAGCTAGGGTCCTTTCTGCAGTACCCAGTGACATGACCAGAGGCAATTGATCCAGTGTTAAACAGTAGAGTTTCCCTTGAAAAATTCTTTTCCACTGTGAGGGTGATAGAGTACTGGAGCAGGTTGCTGAAGGAGATTGTGGAGTCTCCATCCTTGGAGATATTCATAAACCATCTGGACATGGTCCTGGGTAACTGACACTGGGAGGCCCTGCTTGAATGGGAGGGTCGGACAATATGATCTCAAGAGATCTCTTCCTACACTCACACATTTTGTGTTTCTTATATTCTATGATATATATGATAATATGTACCCTTGTATCAGTGTATATGACATATAATCATACACTGTCTAGTGAATGCATGATTTGTAGGTATTCAATTCTAAATGTCCTTTCAATGCATCATTATCTGATGTGGCCTCTCATATCAGTTTGAGGCCCTTCTTGACATCTGAATGCCTCTCTGTACCTGGGGAACAGAAAGTCTCTTTACTGCATAAAATACTCATGAGCACTTCATGTCTCTCATATACACAATGACATGGTCCCAATGGAAACACTTTAGTCTCATCTAAAAGTCATACAGCAGATCAACACCATATTCCTAAATGGCAGCATTTTCAACAAGAAAATCTTATTTACTCCTCACAAAGTCCCTTCTTAACACATTCAGCATGTTTGTATCCATTCTACTGCAAGTACTACTATTGCAAATCTTAGGAAGAACAAGGGAACTGGGGTTGTTTAGCCTGGAGTAAAGAAGTCTGATAGGAGACCTTATAGCTGTCTAGAACTACCTGAAAGGGGGTTGTAATGAGGTGGGTGTTGGTCTCTTCTCCCAAATAATGTCTGATAGGACAAAAGGAAGTGACCTGAATTTGCTCCAGGGGAGGTTTAAATTGGATATTAGGAAAAATGTCTTCACTGAAAGTATCGTCAAGAACTGGAACAGGCTGCCCAGGGAAGTAGTTGAGTCATCATCCCCGGCGGTGTTTAAAAGATGTGTAGGTGTGTCATTAGGTACATGGTTTAGTGGTGACTTGGCAGTGCTAGGTTAATGGTTGGACTTGATGGTCTTAAAGGTCTTTTCCAACTTTAACAGTTCTGTGGTGCTGTACTTCCTTTCTCCATATCATTAGTATTTTTACAAGAAGATGCAAAGTTATGAAATTGTTGCTAGATAAACATATAAGGTCAGTTTCTGTGATCAGCAAGCAGAAATGAAGGAGCCATAAAAAGACTTCCTCTTGCGTAAATTCAGAAGAGAGTGGAGCAATAAATCAGTGTGAAAAATATTTCTAACTGTATATGGTTGTTTTTAATGCTTTGCTCATTTTACACACCAGGACGTGATGTAGGAGTTTTGCCTTCCTGAAATCCAGAACTATGACATCAACTGCTTTCCCTTGGTCAACCATCTGGGTGACCTTGTTGTAAGAGGGAATCAGATTGGATAGACAGGACCTTCCTCTCCTGAAGCTGCGCTGGCTGGGACCAAGGGCTGCGTTGTCCTTTAGGTGTTTTTCAATAACTCCCAGTGTGATTTTCTCTACTATTTTACCAGGCACTGAAGTGAGACTGACAGGCCTGTAATTACCAGGGTCTTCTTTCTTACCCATCTTGAAAACTGGGGCAATGTTTGCCAGCTTCCAGTCAACTGGGACCTCTCCAGATTCCCAAGACTCCTGAAAAAGAATAGAGAGAGGTCTGGCCATGACATCAGGCAGCTCCCTGAGTACCCTGGGATTAATCCCATCGGGGCCCATGGACTTATTATGGATCCAGGGGGAGCATCAAATCACCCACAAGTTCAGGGTTCTCTAGGAGCTCATCGTTATCACAGTCATGTCCTCCAACTCGAGGCGTGTGACTTCCCAGAGCCCATTGACTGTGCTGAAGACAGAGGCAAAGAAGGAATTAAGTGTCTCTGCTTGGTGTATGTCCCTGTTAGTAAGGTGAGTGCTCTCATCAAGGAACGGACCAATGTTCTCTCTGGTCCTCCTCTTGTTAATGCATTTGAAAAACCCCTTCTATTGTCTGTCACTGTACTGGGCAGCCTCAACGCCAACTGAGCTTTGGCTGCACAAATTTTCTCCCTACAAAGGCAAACAGCATCCCTGTAATCCTCCCACGTTGCCCAACCTTGCTTCAGTTGGCTGTACGCTGGCTTTTCCCACCTAAGCTCTAGAAGAAGGCCCCTGCTCATCCAAGCCGGCCTCCTGCCCGGCCTGCTTGGTTTCCCATGTTTTGGAATTGCCTGTTCAGGTGCTTTGAGGAGGTGGTACTCACAAAGTAACCAGCGCTGATGGACCCCCATGCTTTCAAAAGCAGTTTCCCAGGGGACCATGCCAACTAGCTTCCTGAGCAGCCCAAGCCCTGCTCTCCCACAGCCAGTGCTGAAGCTTTGGAGGCAGGTCTCCTCCTCTCACCAAAGATTTTAAATTCATGGCCACTATGGCCAAGACAGCCCATGAGACCTGCTCTGCTCACAAGCAGGAGATGCAGGAGGGCCCCTTTCCCCGTTGTCTCCCTGTCGTGGTCTCGCTGCAGCCGGGAGCTGAGCACCGCGCAGCCACACTCTCTGAACGGGTAGGGGGCTGTTTGGGTGGGGGGTGGGGGGAAGGAAACCAGTGGCAACCCTCATGAGGTGGGATGAGGACAGGTTACTGGGACAGCAGAGAGAGGGAAAGAGGTAACAGTAACAGCAAAACACACAATTCTGGTGACACACAGTGCAGTTTCTCACTGAGCCACACAACTCAGGCCGTGCAGCTCAGAGCCGTCCCACAGCTGGACTGTCAGCAAACCATGTGTCCTGGAGCCATGGGCTCCTCCCCCAACCAGCCCCCCTTCATGCCAAGCCTGACATAATTGGCATGGAATACTCTCTTTGGCCAGTTGGGCTCCCCTGTCCTGGCTGTGTTCCCTCCCAGCTCCCTGGGTGCCTCCCACCTTCTCCTTAACAGGGCAACCTGAACAACTGAAAAGTCCCTGACTGCTTGGATACAACTAAACCATCCGTGTGTTATCAGCACTGCTCTCATCCTGACTCCCAAACAGGGCATCCACCCGCTGCTAGAAATAAATTAGCTCTATCCTAGCCTAACCCAGGACACTCCTTTAATACCCAAAAAAGGAATTTATCATCCAGTTGCTGTGAGAATCTCCTGGACCTCTTGGTATTACCTGAGCGGTGCTCCCAGTTAACAGCTGGCAAGTTGAAGTCCCCCATAAGGACAAGAGCAGACAATCTAGAGGTGTCTCAGTAATTCATCAGTGTTGTCCTTCTGGCTGGGCAGTGTGTAGCAGACTCTCACAACAACATCCCCTTTCTTTCTTTGTCCCTTAGTCCTTACCAGAGACTGTCAGTGGTGTCACTGACAACTGGCAGCTCCATGCAGTCCAGCCCCTCATACAGTGCCACCCCACAACTTCTGCCCCGTCTATCTCTTCTGAATACCCTGTGACCACCCCTCACTCACTGCACACCAGTGACAGGCCTCTTCCCATGAGGTTTTGCTTAAGCCAGTGATATCATATTTCTGGGACCAAGCCAGGACTTCTAGCTCTTCTTGCTTGTTCCTCATGCTATGTGCAATGGTGTAGAAGTACTTCAGATGTGCTTCAACATACCCCACACCTCTTGGAGTGGACTTAAGGAACTCACTCACACACAGCTCCTCTGATTGTAGCATGCCATCCCGTATTTTATCACCAACTGTGTGGATGTACTTCAGCTGGACGTTTGGTCACAGCCCTGACTGACATGCTGCTACTTGTCTCACTTCTAGCTAGCCTGGTTTTACCCCCTTCCCCCTTCAGATCTAGTTTAAAGCCCTTTTCACCAACTCCTGTGCTAGGATCCTTGTCTCCCTTTGGGACAGGTGGTCCTCACGTGCTGCCATCAATCCCAGTGCTGAATAAACCATCCCATGATCAAAAAACCACAATTCCACTGATGGCATCAGGCTCTCAGCCACGAGTTGATCAGGTGTGTTTTCCTGCTCCACACAGGTTTTTTCCCTGTTTCTCAAAGGATGGAGGAAAACACCACCCACCTATGCTCCTTCACCTCCAACTAATTGCCCCAATGCCTTGAAGGCCCTGTTGATAGCCCTTGGCTTCTCTCTGCCACTTCATCACTGCCAATCTGGAATACGAAAGGTGAGTGGTAGTCAGAGGGCCGTACCAGTTTAGGCAGCTGCCTAGTGATGTCCCTGACCCAGGCACCAGGGAGGCAGCAGACGTACGTCTATGTGGGTGGGGTCTGGGCAACATATCAGCCCCTCCATTCCCCTCAGAAGGAAGCTGCCTACCACAATTACCCTTTTGGTTTTGTTTTCTGCAGGGGCAGTCTTGAGATGTGGGGATGACTGACTCACCCTAGGTGTGCCATCATCTACATCCTCATTTTCCTGCCCCTCATCCTCACTTTCGTGCCCCTCTAGTTCCAGAGCAGAAAACCTGTTGTGCAAGGGCACCTGGGAGGTCAAAGATGACTGGGAGGAGATAGATGCGCCTGCATCTGTGAGTAGGGGCCTGTCTCCATTCCTCCCTGTCCCTTTTGCTCCCTCTGATGGCGACAGGGTAGGGGAACCTCTGCCAGTTGTGAAGTAACTCGCAGAGCACACCCCCCGGGGTGCCTCTCTCGTGAGGATGACAGGGCATGGCTCCAGCAGTCTACCTCTCTTTCACACTCTCTGATGCTCCTCAGTCATTCCACCTCCTCCCTAAGCTCCCTACGCAGCAACAGGCTCGGGCATTGTCTGCAGCCAGAGACTTGGACTGCTGCATGTTTCTGTGGGTGCTCAGTTTAGGTCACCATGTTCTTCCAGTACAAAAAGGAAACAAAAATATTGAAGAGGCAGGTGCTGATCTCTCTTTGGAGAGATCATTCAATGATCCTTACTGGTCCTTCCATCTCAGGATATTCTATGATTCTATGCATGATTTTGCTCCTACCTAGCCTTGAGGAAACCCATACAAACAAACAGAAACTCCCTAAATGTAAAACCTCTACACAGCAGGAGGTGGGAACCCTGTTCAATTCCCTTCCTCCAGCTGAATCAGTGACTTTTCAAAATGTTCCTGACTGGAATGCACAGCCTGTAGAAATAAATGGCAGCTCCTGAGTGAAAGAAATGCAAGAGAGATGAAGAAAAACTTCTGAAATCTAGTAAAACCAGATGTAACAGAAGTGGGGTTTTTTTTAAATTAATAGACATTTATACCTTTGTTAAATAAGGGTAAAAAGAGTGTCATATATATTAACTTTTGCACAAGCTTTTTCTGCAAGGCCAAAAAGTCCCACAGAGACACACTGAATACATTTCAAAATCTACAGCTGATAACTACAACTTGCAGTTGTCTCCACATCTTTCTTTATAGCATTACATGTATGCTGCATCAGGCTCCAATCTCCATCTTCTTTTTTTTTTTTTCTTCAGTAACAACAGGAATTTTGGATAAATCTTGGAACCCAGCATATTCCTTACAGGGCCAGTTAACCACTTCTCAGGGTACATCTCCCCATTGCAGTGCAGCATGGCTACATCTCATTCCCAGGCTCTTCTGAATGAGGGAATAGGGGGATCTGCATGCATTTCTGATTAATGTTTAATCACTATTGACAGTGTAGATGTCAGCCTGTTGCTGATATCTTTCTCCCCTTGTCATATAAGTTTTACAGACAATCAACTCTTGGATCAGGGTTCTTACCAGAAAAATATCTGCCTATTTCTGTATTGCTGCACATCATAAGTTTCACAACAGGGCAAAGGGCAGAACAAGACAGAAATCCTGAAGGGTGCTGTGAACAGATCCCACAAAGAATCAATACTCTATTTCCATGCTGCTTCATGCTGTCTCTCTCTCAGTTTACCTCTAATTACAATACAGGTTGGAGCACTGGGGACTTCTACACAGTGCTAAACTCTTTTAAACCCAGCAAGTTTCCCTGACTGAGAGTGCTGCCTGTGAAGAGTTATCAGAGTTTCATCACCATTATGATGAAAGCCACTGCATCAGAAGGACTCTGTATCTTCTGCTCCTCTACTCTGCACTCGTGAGACCCAAGCTGGACTACTGCATCCAGCTCTGGGGTCCCTGGTACAGGAAAGACATGGAGCTGTTGGACCAAGTCCAGAGGAGGCCATGTAGATGAGGCTGGAGAACCTCTCCTCTGAAGACAGGCTGCAAGAGTTGGGCTTGTTCGGCCTGGAGAAGAGAAGACTCCGGGGTGACCTAATTATGGCCTACCAACACTTAAAGGGGTCCTACAGGAAAGTGGGAGAGGGACTGTTCAGGGAATGTAGTGACAGGACAAGGGGTGATGGCTTTAAGCTGAAAGGTTTAGATTAGGCATTAGGAAGAAATTCTTTACTCTGAGGGTGGTGAGGCGCTGGAACAGGCTGCCCAGAGAGGCTGTGGAAGCCCTGTCCCTGGAAGTGTTTAAGGCCAGGTTGGATGAGGCTTTGGGCAGCCTGGTTTAGTGTAGGCATCCCTGTCCATGGCAGGGGGTTTGGAACTAGATGATCTTTGAGGTCCCTTCAACCCAAAGCATTCTATGGTTCTGTGATTCTATGACCCATGACTGCGCTATAAATTGCACTTTATTGCCCATGTCACTAAACTGATAGGCATTAAATCAGAACAGTAGAGTTCAAAGAACATCTAATAGGAGAGAAATAGAACTCAAAGGTAAATATATTCACCATCAGAAACACCTAGTCTTCTGCAGACTGGACTTTTTTAGAAGAGTAATAAAAAATGAATACTGTTGCAAGCACATTTTTGTCTTTGTGGCTGGTCACATATATTCTTTGTCCTCTTGGCCTTGTTACACATATTAGCTCAGCACACGTTTTCATCTTGTCCTTTATTGTGCCCTGCTTTGCCCATGTTCTTCCAGTATTTCAGAATGTCTGCTAATCCCTACTTTTTCCCCTAAAGATTGTGTTTTGTTGAAATCCAGGAAAAAATTTGAGGCAAGCAGGAAAAAAAAAGAAGAGAAAGTTATCTTACTAGCAAAAACAATTCCTTCCTTTCAAATGCTGAAAAAATTGAAGGCTGAAAGCCATTTCTTTTATCTTTTTGTTTAGTATGGATGAATTTCTTGCTTGCCCCCTCCCAAGAAATAGCATAGCAGCTTTTGCTACTTTAAAATTAAGCTTTTGCTGACAAAGGAAAATTTCAGTGTCAGAAGCTTATGCTGGGAATAATGCAAAATTGTTGCAAGCAATTTTGATGTTGTCTTATCCCTGAGTGGTGGTGCTCTCCCTTCCACCAACCATGTAAATGCAGAATCTGGAATGAGTAATCAGCAACACACTGAATATGCAAAGGTGTTATTATCCTTTGAGTAATATTTTAACTACAAGGGACCAATGTACCAATGATGACGTGATTTGGTTTATAAGCAATAAAAATCCTATAAAAGCAATGGCATAGCCAAGAAGCATTTGCATTATATATTTTGTATGACTGCCTTGGGTTCTGATAAAAAAAGCCTTAGATCTTTCCAGGAGCTTATCTTGTTTTTTCAGGAATCTGAATGACAAATTCAGCATGCTCCTCTCTCTGGGGTATTTTCACTACAAGATATTAGAATTACAATTGATGCAGGTCTTTTTTTTTTGTTGTTTTCAGGCCAGTCATGGTGAGATATTATTTGACCAGATCAGCATCTTTTGTGCTTTCTTATTGCAGTGGATGAAGAGATGCACAGAATCCCAAAATTCCACTTAGCATTCATTCCCTTTAAATACTAATTACACGTCAGCTCAATGTCTTCCCACAGCTGGGTACCAGCATTTAATTGTGATGCAGGTGCTTTAGTCCAGGAAACTTTAATGGTAAGTGTCCAACTTCTTTCCTAAGTGATACCTGGATAAAAATAGCAGAGAGTCCAGTGCAGGGTGGCCAAGGTGATGAGGGGTCTGTGAGGAGAGGTGAACATCTTTGCATGGTAAGGAGGAAAGAAAAAGCAGGGAGGGGCACTCGTGCAACAACAGGTTAATCACTGGAAAGGCAGTTACAAGGAGAACAGGACCAAACTCTTCCCAGTGGTATCAAGCAACATAAGAAGGGTCAACATCAGACACTGCCACCTGTGGGGTTGAAGTTCCCCAGATGTCGGTGCAGGCTTGTGGCAGTTCACTAGGCAGGTAGGGGACCCCTGACTTTGGGTCCTTACATAACTTGGTGAGCCACACCTGCCCTCTAGGACTTGGATAATCCTGCCATGAACAGGAGGTTGGAAAAGACCTTAGATGTCTTTTCCAACAGCCCCTCTCTCATTTTGTGACTCTTTTGAAAGAGACCTGAGACATTGCTACCTCCACCTCCCCCCACCCCCCATCTCTGCAATTTTCCAGTCACAGTTCATAAAGATGACATCCTTCTGAAACCAAGCTATCTCAGACAAGAACTAGGGCTCAAACCTCACTTCCTTCTTGGATTCCACTGTCTGGAACTCTAGCACTGCACATTTGAGCTGCTACTGAACTAATCCAGTGAGTTCTGTATTTCTAAGCTGACACTGAAAAGGGTGCAGTGTACTCTGAGAAACAGTAACAATTTTTCCAACATGGTTTAAGATGATTAAGTGAAGACAAGGCAGAGGAATCAATCAGGAAGACTTCTGAGGGGATCGCCAAGTCAAAGTCATACATAGTTCTGCACAGGTGATAACACTGCCCACTTTTGGCATCAGTGTGATGGGTTTGAGTGTGAAGATTCCCTATCTCCTTCCTCAGCTGTAGTTCTGATACCTTGGTAGACATGAACTGTTTGATGAACAGCATGCTGCCCATCCCCACAGTCAGATATTTGCAGTGCCTATTAGCTGCTTGCACTCTTGACAGTACTTGGAGGAGCATAAATGGAACACCTTGGAACAATGGAACACCCACCATATACAGCACTTCAACTTCTCCATGTGCTTCTCCAGTCTGGATGATCTTGCCTAGGAAGAAAATTCCTGTTCTCAGTTCTCTGGACAATGAGTACAGCAACCTGAGCTCTCATCTCTCAGAGCAGAAGGAGCTGCCACAGAGTCCTTCCTGGTGGAAGATCTGCAGAAAATTAAGAAATTAAAACCATGGCACAGGTGATCCAAAGCAGCCTTGAGGACTTGTTTCTGTAACAGTACAGGAAATAACAATAGTCAATACCTCATTTTCTTTAACAGGTTTTCCCATGCAAGGATTTTGGTGATGGCAGGGTCCTCCCTTGGGCTGACTTTCTCCCGAGTATGGTTAGATGAGACCCAGCCTAGGGAGAAAGGGCTAAGAGGTGGAGGGCAACTTCTTTCAAACTGTTGTCCTAAGCTCTTCTTGACTATGTCTAAAAGACCAGGTTAGAATTCATGGAACCACTATGTACTTGGGGGATATTACCTGCATAGCGCGTTCATATCCTGCTTGTTTTTCATTAAGGGCATATATATACACATATATAAGAAGACACAGAAACATTCAAGTCACCCAGAAATCCATTTTTTAAAGTGGCCTGTCTTTAACAGCAGCCATTGAACATCTACTGATACTTGGCTGATGCTTCCAAAGATCTGTGTTTCGGTTTGCACATGAGCTGGAGTGCCACCTTTGCCTTTAATGGCTCTTGATGACATTTTTGTCATTCTTGAAGCTTGTTCCAATTCTGTGTGGTGCACAGTTGTTGTGGTTTTGTGTGGCAAGGTTCTGGTGGACAACAGGGAGTTTCTGCAAAGAAGCAGCTAGAAGCTTTCCCCAGGCCCAACTGAATAAATACCAGCTGGGCTCGAGGCCAGAGCTGCCACCGACCAAGGCCGAGCCCATCAGCAATGGTCATAGCACCTCTGTGAATCAGAGAAAAAAATAACCACAAGCACTTTTTGCTACTAGAGAAGTGAGTGAGAAGATGTAAGAAACTCTGCAGACACCAAGGCCAGTGAAGAAGGAGGGGGGAGGCACTCCAGGTGCCAGAGAGAAAGATTCCCCTGCAGCCCCTGGAGAAACCCATGGTGGAACAGGTTGTCCCCCTGCAGCCCATGCAAGATGATGGGGACCAGAGATCCCAGCCTGTGGAGAGGCCTCACACTGGAGCATGCAGAAGATGCTGTGACCCATGTTCAGGACCTGCAGCCTGTGGAGAGAGAGAGACCCATGCCAGAGCAGGTTTGCTGAGCGGCCTTGTGAGTCTGTGGGGGACCAGGCTGCAGCAGCCTGGGCTTGAGAGACTGAGAGACATTCTGTGATTACATGACTTCCCCCCATAGCAGTGACCCACGCTGGGGCAGCTGGGGAAGAGCTGGAGCCCCGTGGGAAAGGACTCATGTTGGAGATGTTTGGACTGTCTGCTGTGAGGGGACCCCAGGGTGCAGCAGGGGAAGGGGGTGAGGAATCAATGCCCCCCTGCTGCTAAGAAGGAAAACAGCTCGTGAGGAGCTGCTGGGGGGGTGGGTGGGGGTGTGTGAGAAGGGAAAGAAATCATGACTAAAGTGAAGTCTGCTAAGAAGGGAGGGGTGGGGGGAGGTGCTTTAAGACCTGATTTTACTTCTCATTATTCGACTTTGGTTTCACTCTGTGGTTTTTAGTCTGTGTTTGAGTCTGTTCTGCTGTGTCTGACACTGACTGTGACACCGACTGTTTGAGTCTGACACTGACTGTGCAATGATCTCTCCCTGGCCTTATCTCCACTCCTCAGCCTCTCAATATATATTTTCTCCCCTGTCCAGCAGCTTTGTTGGGCATCTGGCCTCCAGTTAGGGTCAAACCACCACAACAATTTAACTATTTGTAGTTAAATAAGTATTTGTGATTATTTGAACCTGTCACTGAATTTCCTTTGTCTTGCTTTATTAGTCTTTTCATGCTTTAAAACTGTTGTATGTCTTTGATCATCTTGTTGACTCAGATTGTAAAGGCATCTAACAGATCTCACAATTAGTATGAATGAAGTCTGAACAGACAGATGTGGTTAAGTAAGCACACAATGAAACAGCAGAGCAACATTTGAAAGACTGCATTGAACTAATAACAAAGGGTGCTGATTCCAGCAATAGAAGTGATGAACATACTGATTTTGGGAAGCCTGAAAAGCCTGAACCCTGTTAAGTTCACAGCATAGATCATGGGAATGCCACAGCATCAATGCATTGCAGTGCATTTACAGAACATTATATATGATAATTCTTTTCTGGTAGAGACCAGCAGGAGGACGTATCTACCAAAGGACTGTCCCATAGTAACTCTGGAAACTTGCAGTGTGTTGAAGATGTGACCAAAACCTGATTTGTCATTGCTGGTCAAGAAAAGCCTTTGGAGATGTGATGGCAACAGCACAGCCTGTGTCCTTTATTATCAACGCTTCACCCAAGTGATCTTGGCAAGACCCCTGGAGTACTCACAGTTTGGTGCTTGTCAATATGTGGACATAAGTATGTGTTTTAATGAAATCACCTATCTTAGAAAGTTTGGAAATGAGCATCACCTTTCCCTTCTGTAAGGTACCACGCTGAGTTCTCTTACACTGATTCCTTACAGAATCATCATTTGATAGGTTAAAGATATAAAAGAGATCAAACACTTTCATAGAAAAGTGCCCATTAGTTCTGAGGTGACCTATGTAGGCAGCACCTAAATAGAAAGGGGGGAACCATCTGGGAAAGTTTGAAAGGAGCTGATAGAGGGCCACACAAGTGTACATCAGTGCTACCTCTCCCTGCAGAAAGCACATGTATCAAACACCCTACATCCTGAGAAAGCAGCACCCTCCCCTACTTGTCTTCCATTCCTCTTCCTTAAGGGCTTGTATCCATCTGTTGTAGCATGCCAGTCACATGAGCTACCAATGCCACCAGCTGTTACAATATCATAGCTCTATGACTGCAGCTGGAGCTTTAGTTCTTCTAGTCTGCAAGGAGGTCTGTGTGCCAGCCATTGAGCAGGACTGTGGATTGGAGGGTTCGTGTGCCAGCAACTGGAACAGGGAGGGAATGTGAGTGTGTGATTGCTACTGAATATCCAGCCAGACTAGCTGACATGCAGGTTAAGAGCCATGGGAACCAGGAAGCTGTGTGTGTCTCTGAGGATGAGACACACAAATGATTTAGCTACCAGAGACACCACGGGGGTCCAGGCTCTGCTGCCAGGCTGGAGAGGTCCAGGGGGAGGTCAATAGAGAGATCTGTTTGCATGTGGGTGCATGCCCATGCACAGGAGACAGGTTGGGGGGAAGAGAAAGGCTGTGCAGATGTGTTACTGTGTTGGTCCAGTGCACTAGAAATTAAAGAGAAGAAAGAGAGAAATGCCATTACCAGCAGGATGCACCCTGCCTCCCTGGAGCTAAAGATGTGCCCATGTGAAACCAGAGTATTTCACACAACCATTGATCCACTCAGATTTACATTGAGCTAGAGATTTACATTTTTCTTACAAAGCCAACATGATTCTTTCTAAGTCATTTCTGGAAGATGTACATCTAATGTTCTTAAGGGCCTATGAGAAAGGGAAACTCTACACCTTCCTCACAAAAAAGCCAGGCCTTCACTATCTCAGTTATTTACATCTTTTATCTTTCATCAACACCTTGATTCAAGTCCCTGTGTACTACAGTCTCCTGATCACAGCAAGTCTAGTTAAAGCAGGTTGTCCAGTTGAGTACTGTTTATGTCCAAAGGTGGAAATCCTGCCACCACTCTGTCCCTATTCCAGTATTCAAACATGCTCATGGTACAAAATGTTTTCCTTAAAGCAAGTTGAAATCTCTAGCTTCCAAATTGTCCCTATAGCCTATCATCTGAGCCCGGGGTACTGCACACACTGAGAGGAGTCTGTGTCTCTTCTCCACACTGTTTCAGCAGGTATTCGTAGCTTTCTTCTCCAGGCTGAACAAACCCAGTTCCCTCAGCCCCTCCAGCCAGCCAGTCCTCAACTGGACTTGGTCCACGCTGTGCTAATGCCTTCCTTATATTGGGAAGTCTTCAGCTGAACTTGGTATGCAGGTGTCATCTCACAAATGCCAAACAGAGGAAGAGGGTCATTTTCCTCACCCTGCCAGCAGTGCTGCAGCTAATACAATCTGGGATGTGTGTGGGAACAAGTGAGCCAGTCGTCCTGCTAATTAGGATTTGAAGGGAATGTTTTAACTCCAAGGATAATGCCTTCTGATGTTTGAAAGAATGTGTGTTTACAGTGGAACTCTGCTTGGCTATATGCATGTGGGATGTGACTGACAGTCACAGGAATGGAAAGAATGTGTGAAAACAAATATCAAAGTGGCAAGAACTCTGTGAATCCTGGTCAGCAATATATCTGGCAGGGTTGTTTTTATAAAAAGAGAGAATAAAAGGAGCACTGTAGGGATGTAGGAAGAACTAGAGAGAAGAAGTTGCTTGAAAACTAAACTCCTGCCTCTGTGTTTTTCCATCACCAACAATCATCACCACCAGATGTGGCTCCCCTTCTGCGCTGTAAGGGCACACTGCTGCTTTCAGCCTGGACCACAAGTTCCTTTTCTGCAAAGCTACTTCCTAGCTAGTTGGCTGCCAGCTTGCCTTGCCACTCAGGATTACTCTTTATCAAATGGAGTGCTTTGCACTTGCCTTTATTGACCTTCATGTGGTTTCTGTCAGCCCATTTTTCCAGTCTGTTCCAATCCCTCCAAACAGTAGCTCTTAACTCTGGTATACTGACTGATCCCCTGCTCACTTTGGTATAGTCTACAAATTTACTGTGAGTGCACTCTGTGCCATCATCCAGATCATTATAACAGGCTTTGAATGGTACTGGTCTCAGTACTGGCCCCTGAGGGGCACCTCTGATGACCAGCTGTCAGTTAGATTTTGTATCATTCATCAACACCTTTTGATGGGACAATGAATTTTTTATCTACCTTATAGTCCTTCTGTGCAGTTCTTATATCATTAATTGAGCTCTAAAGATACTACAGGAGACCATGTCAAAGGCCTTGCTAAACTTAAGGTATGCAATGTCCAGTGTTCTCTCCCTGTACAGAACCAGTCAATCAATCTCCATAAAAAGCGATTAGGTTAGTAAGGCATAATCTGCCTTTAATAAATCCTTGCTGGCTGTTCTCAGTTACCTTCATGTGGATAGAAACACCTTCCATGGGGATTTTTTCCCATGACATTCCTAGGGACCAAGGCCTGTAGTTCCTCCAACCCGGAATATCATAGAATCATAGAATTGTAGGGGTTGGAAGGGACCTCGAGAGATCATCGGGTCCAACCCCCTGCCAAAGCAGCTCCCTAGGACATTTCATGGTTGAGACATCTGTTTTTTTCTCCCCTGGTGTCACATAACTTCTTCACCATCACTTTTCAGGGATGTTAGAAAACAGTCTTGCAATAATTTAACCCAGTTGTCTCTCTGCTTTTGGATGCATGCCTTCCCATCCCATGTATGCCTGTTTGTTCAACAGGCAGAAGTGATCCCTAACTGTATCTCCCTCTGTTGGGGGAAATGCTGTACTCCCATAGTTTCTGCCAGGAGTGTTTCAGGGCAAACTTAAGCAGGAAAAAACTGAGGAAGGCATGAAAAATTGTAGTACCTCAGTGTTTTCCATGTCCTTTGATGCTATGAAATAAAAAGATTCCATATGCAGGCTCATTTTCTTTTCAAAAGCCAATGAATGATGAAGCACAATTATTTTTTACCTAGAGAAACATGTCAGAGGAGCCTAAATCTGAGTGCAAAGAAGTCCAAGTTCAGACGTGGTTTATATCAAGAAAGTTTGCAGTTCAGCTATTCTACTTGTGTCATTCTTCAGCAATTCTTTCACAGGAATCAGACCTCTCTACAAGAGCAGTCAGAGTAAAAGGCGTAAATGAACCTGTTCAGCCACAGAGATTTAACAGAGGAAAACTTCCAGCTTCTGTGACAGTAAACAAAGCAAATGCAGCTGGTAGTTTCTTTCATCCTATAAGCCTTACCAAAGTCCAGCTGAATAAATCTTTTCAGGTGTCAGCACTGAGCTGAGCCACAAATGCTTCTCACCATAAGCAGTGAATGCAGAGAAACAGGAGAATTCACCCCTTGGGTTTCCTTAGCATGTTTCAGTCAAAAATAAACTCTGAATAAAATAAGGTCTGGTGGCACTGGGATTTGAGAATCAAGTCTCAGTCCGAACAACAGCTGGGAAAGAAGCTCAGACAAGAAGGCTACTGTCTTTAAAGCAATTAACCTGGATAGTTTTAACAGTGGGTCTAAAGCAGAAGCTCAGCACCAGCTCCTGAGGCCATCCCAGAGTAAGGGAAACACTCAGCTCCACAGCTTATGTTGAACTCTGGAGTTGCAACAACCAGCAGCAGCCCTCAACCTTCAGACTCAATATAATAATATCTTTAGCTATTCTCCCTTATTTTATTATATATCTTGAGAGGTTATAATTAATATTACTACAAAAAACACTGTTACCCCACTGTGGTGTATGGAAGACACAGACTCCAGCAGGTGCAAGCATAGAATCAGCTTTATTACATATACATTACCTTCCTCTAAAGGGAGGCTCTACTCATTCTCCAGTGGTCACTCGACTCAGGCCTCTAAATAGCACAAAGCTAAACAGTTATCTTTTCCCAGCCCAGCATTCAACAGTCTTCTCCAAGCTCCTGCTCACTCACAGATTCAAGCATATCTTTCTGCTCTAGATTCTTGCTCAACACCCACTCCCGTGTTCGTTGTTTAATCCTGGCTTCTTGGCAAGTCACCTGGACCAGTCATATCAAATATATTTCCCTTCTTTACACCCCACTGCATTGATAAAGCATCAAAAAGAGGCTACATGAAGAGGCAGGCTGCAGGTATTCTTTCTGTAGAACACAACTTGTATGAAAGGGCTCACAGAAGGATCTGCACTGTCAGAGACTGTAGTCTCAAAGTCAGAGATGTTCTTCCAGGTCTTTGGTCTTGGAGAGAAAATCAGGTCAGAGATGCCAGTCATTCTGCCCCTGATTCAGAGTCCCTGCCAAAAACACACTGAACCCTAGTTTTGACAGGCAAAGAAAGAGAAACACCACTAGAGGGGGGAGAAATCATCAACTGCACATTGCATAGAGTCGAAAAGGATTCCACCCAGCGTACTTAGACTTCTGAGCAAAAAGCAACTGTGCCTTGGTATTCTTTGCCCTTCCCTTGCTGTTCTTTACCCTTCCCTTAGCTGCACTCCTCTGCAGTGCAATGTTGCTCTGGCTTTAATCAGATGATCCAGGAGACTACTTCGAAGTATCCCTTATCTCTTCAGGAGTGGCAGACATCAATATAACTCTGCATTTGGAGGCAAAAGCTGGAGCTGTGTGACTAGTAATACATTTTGATTAATGTCCCAGGAAGAGAAATCAGAAGAAGAAATTACCAGAAAACAAGCAGAAGATAAAAACATTAACACCAGTTAAGTCCCCAGTGCTGAGGTCGTACTTTTGTGATTGGGCAGGCACAAACTCGCTCTACCAAAACCTAGGCCAGCTGGGAACCAGGAGTAGAAAAGATCAAACTAATCTATTCTGCCTCCTGGAAAAGTGAATTAGCTCAGGCTCTGTGTCTTGCTCAGCACGTTCATGGGATTTACAATCTGCTTTGTGCGTGGGCACAGTGAGCTCTCAGCTGTCGTGGAGGCAGGCACAGCAAGTGGGCATCAGAGGGCAAACTGGCATGTAGAGATACCACAAGGAAGAAGCACCTGTTAACTTGTGTAGCACAGGGATGTCTGAAGCAAGAAGACTTAGTGCTCTCATTGTATTTTTTTTTGTTTGTTTTTCACTGCTGTTGATTCACCAAATATCCAAATATTAATATTTATAATATAAAGAGCACTGGATGTTTGTGGTGTCCAATAGTGCAATGCAGAAAATGGACTAGGAATCATAGAAATAACTCTGTAAATAAGCTAGGGTCCTCTCCCTGGGGAAAGAGATTGCCCACTAGAAGTTACAAAGTTGAAGAAGATATATATGATTTTTTTGCATGCAGTTATTTGGAATATGCCTGGCCCCTGCATTTTAATTTTGTTCTTAGGGCTGCATAGAAATAAAAGCTGTAACAGGAAAAGTTGCCTATCGATAAATCACCAAACAGAATCCCAGAAGAGTAGGGGAAGAGACCTCTGGAGATGGTCTAGTCAATCCATCTGCTAAAGCAGGATCACCTTGAGCAGGTTGCACAGGATCATGTCCAGGCAAGTTTGAGATCTCTCCGGTGAAGGAGAGTCCCCAGGCAGCCCATCCCAGTGCTTGAGCACCCACAGGGTGAAGATGGACATTCCTGTGTCCAAAAAGCTTTAGATCCATAAGTGGCACAGGCACAAAAAGAAAGAAAAAAAAAAAAAAAAAGAAGCCCAGGGATTCAGCTGACACCTCAAAGTCACCATCTAATGACCTGGAACATGAGACTTTGCCCCCAAATGAGATTTTGAAAGGAATAAACTAGAACCATGAGTGCCAAAGATTAACCATATTCCACAAAACAGATCTTTTAAAACCTACTTTGAAAAAAAAAAATAACCTCAACTGGAAAAGAAAAGATGAAGAATAAAACCTGACCTGTAGATATCTTAGTTTTCCTTATGCATTTGAGGAGCCTGCCAGACACACCAGTAAATTGTTATCTTTATTTCTGTATCAGTCCAGGGGACTGGAGATACATTCTTCTCCTGGTCAGACAATCCCATATCCAGCTCCCAGGTTACACTTGCACCTTTATTTCTGCTAAAATTCTGTGGGCACTAAAGAGGTGGGAAACAGAGATTTAATTCAATTGATTAAAAAGAATGGACCCCACTGACTATTTATGTTGTATCAATGCCACCTAGCATCAGTCCTGCATTCAAACTCTCCAGTTTTCTGGCAGATGAAGACCAGAAGTCAGCAGCTGCTTTTTACACTTTGGAAAACAACAGCAATAAGGAAAAAACCCAAAACACAGCAATCCTCCAGAAATGACTGCATTTCATTCTCCTTGGTACCTGAGAATAAACAAAAGATTGATTAATGGTAATGATGATACCTGTGCTTCTGATGTTGAGAACTGTTATGGAGATAAATATGTACCTTATTTTATCTAATCATGCTGTATACATATTTGGTGTCATCTAGCATCAAACAGCAAGAGGATTACCCCAGTGCAATGTTACAGCAGTAGCATCTCAGACGATCTATTGGTCCATCATATGACACCTGTGTCTGCTCAACTGCTAAAATCATCTTTTTTCTGGTAAAGTCCTCAAGGGGGGCTACTTTTTCCAGTCACCTGCTGTTGCAACCATGCTAATGAACATGACTGGGAGTAAAAAATAATACACCATCCTTCCCCAAAATGAAACTGAGTATTTTTCAACCTTATTGGAAGCCAAGGAATTAATTTGGTTGGAAGTGTACTTATGGCTGATCTCTTAGTAAAAGCACAAGCAACTGTCTAGGTGCACTGATGAAAAGCACCTTTGAGCAGAGAAACTGTAATCCACAGAATGACTGGCCTAATGTGGACATAGATCTGATCCAGGAGATTCCTTCAGAATAACTGGCACACCCCCTAATTACCTTGAACACATAGCCAAAAGAAAATCCATCTGGGAAAATAAAATTAAGATCAACTACATGATTTCCACCTGAGGGTATTGAGGGAACTGGGGGATGTGCCTGCCAAACCCCTTTCCGTGATCTATCACAGAATCACAGGTTGGAAAAGACCTTTAAGATCATCAAGGCCAACTGTTCCTGTCCTATGCTAAACCATATCCCTGAGCACCTCATCTATTCTGTTTTTAAACACCAGGGATGGTGACTCAACCCCCTCCCTGGGCAGCCTGTTCCAGGCCCTGATGGCTCTTTCAGTAAAAAATTTTTCCCTCACATCTGCTTTGACCCTGCCCTGGCACAGCTTGAGGCCATTTCCCCTTGTCCCATCTCCTGTCCCCTGGCTGAAAGGGATATCTTGTGGGTGTTCTCTCATAAGTCACTTTTTAAAAAAATATTCCAGTATTAGACCAAAATTTAAAATCAAATTTTAAGATGAGATTTAAATAGCATGGTTTAATTTGTTCCTAAAAGGATGTGAACATGAAACAGAAGTATTAAAACTGAAGAGTTCATTGCAGGAAATTCATGAGATAAATTCAGCTTTCAGTGAGTTTCCACCTCCTGCTCTGATTACATGTCCATCAGCATCACAGAGAGCAGAGCAAAGGTAACAATTTCCATTTGCAATAAGAGCCATAAATCAGAAATGAAGCATTTCATAGTTCTGAAAAAAACACACTGTGCAAAGGCAGCAGGTCCAGCCCTGTTAGTGGGTTTATTAAGTGGCTTTTAGTGTATCTTTGTGGGATACTTGCATGAAATTGCCCACTGACATATTTTCTGAAAGTCAAGAGCTATTAAATTAGGGGGGAAAGTACTAAAACACAAGACTGAATTTGTGTAATAAACTCGCTTTGAACATGATCCCCTCAGCTCCAGTATTGAAGGAAAAAAGCCAGACAGCATTTGAAACCAGTCCTTAACACGGCTTAATCAGGGACAGCCTCGATTACTTGTCCCCTGAATATTTTTAATTCTTATGTGTTGGTTTTATTTAAGGTCTCATACGTTTCACATTGGGTTTTGGTTATGGCAATGATCCTGAAAAGGGACTGTAGGGCTTTTTTGTTGTTGTTGTTACAAGTCTCTTTATTTCTTAGTATGGATGAGGATATTGGGCCCAGTTTACAGTATCATTATCTATGATACATGGTTTTACAGACCTATCATATAAATAGAATACAGGGGGGTTTATGCAAAGACCCTGCACACCCTGCAGGGTCATGTATCACAAAGTTCCTCAAAAACTTATCCTCTAAAAATGATATATCTGTCCCTTGATAATTGTACAGCAAAATGGCAAACAAAGGTAATTAGTATACAATTGTCTATTATTTCCTAAGTGCTGTCAGTGTGTTTATGCCACAGAGCTGTTCTATGTCCTTATTTTGAAATGTGGGTGTTTTTTTCAAAATAGAATGATTCTCTCTTTAGAGTTTCCTTAAAAAATTAGATTGAGTTTATGTAATATTTGCTTAATACTTCTTACTCTTCCCAGGTTTCAGCACAAGCAATCATGCTGAAATTCAGTGTCACGTGCCAGGCTATGAAGTTCCCAGGCACATCTCTGGGCCATCTCCAGAGTTTTCACACAGGCAGAGATGCAAAGTAGTCCTCATGCACAGAGTCTCCTGCCACAAAGGTCATTTGGGAGCATCTGCTGTGGCTCAGGATAAGTGTGGCCTATGTAGGGAGGGAAGCAGGGTGTTTACACAGATACCTGCTCACTGGGCCTTGGCAGGGTTTGGAACAAAGTGAACAAGCTAAGTTGACCTGCCCTTGAACACACTTTGAAGCGAGGCTGTGGAAGGGAAAACAGACATAAAATACGTTGTTAGCCTCGGGGTTCCTGATGCTTTCCTGAAGATAGTGGATGTTACCATTAGGGATGTGTCTCCACTCTACCCTCCAAAGGTGCAATTAGGTGGGATAACTGAGCTGAGCCAGCAGCTTACTGCTACTGAGATAAAGACTGGGATTAGCCAAAGATCTTGTTGCATCTGTCAATAAAGGCAATGAAAACAAAAGGGTATTTCTTAGAATTTTACCTTATCTTTCCTTCATTCACTCTCTCGCGTGTGTGTGTTTGGTATGCTTGAAGGTGATGCTGTACAGGATCAGAGGAGGAGACGGGAGCTTTCGCATGTGGAGGAGCCCTTCTGGTGTTTGTCATGGGGTTTACTTCTCTAAACAAGTAAATCTTCAGTTGGGGATGGGAGTTGGGCAAGAGAGGGAAAAGAAAACACACAAAAAAAACCCCAAACCTCATAGACTGGGATAAGGGCAGTTTACTAGGACAGCAGAGACACAGAGGGTGATAACAATAATAGGACTTTATAGCAAAATACACAAAACTGGTGACACACGATGCAGTTTCCCACCAAACCTCACCATTTCGGCCATACAGAGCAGAGCCATCCCAAAAACAGACCATCCCCAAAACCCACATGTCCTGGAGCCATGGGCTCCTCACCCCACCAGCACCCCTTTTTGTTGAGCATGATGTAATTGGCATGGAATACCCTCTTTAGCCAGTTTGGGTCACCTGTCCCAGCTGTGTCCCCTCCCAGCTCCCTGGGTGCCCCCCTCCGCCTTCTAACAGGGCAACCTGAACAACTGAGAAATCCCTGACTGCTTGGATACAACTAAACCATCCGTGTGTTAGCAGCACTGCTCTCATCCTGACTCCCAAACAGGGCATCCACCCGCTGCTAGAAAGAAAGCTAACTCTATCCTTGCTGGAACCAGGACACTTGGCTTGCTTGGTTTGTTTATTGTTTCCTTTATTGTATTTTATCTCTTCCACTACAGGGACACAACTGTCCTTCTGTATAATCCCCCAGTTATTAGAAATCTCATCCAACAAGTGCAAAATGGAGATCTGAGTCCCTCTTTTAACCCCCTTTTTCTGCATGTCAAGACAGTGCTCCACACACCAGACCATGTAGTGTGGTCAACCTATGGTTCGCCTGTTGGTGGCAGGCCACTGTATGAAAAGGGGCAGATTTGTGGGAGAACACACACAAGGGTCCGGTCCAGCCCTCTCACCTCACTTAAACACTGATAGTGTATCAGGAGTGAGATTTTGGTTCTAGTCTTTTTGCCAGAAAGTCTTCTTCATAAATCACGTAATCTGTCCTCTTTACTTGAGCTGCTCCAAGCATTGGTGCTAAGACTTAATAATTTGTCAAGTTAATTGTAACATAAAATAATAAGCCACATTTTTATATGCAGAGAAAGAATTCCAGGGTTAAAATAAGGCCAGGCAGTGTTTAGAGTCAGGAAATCCAGTTTCCCAGGGGTGCCAACTTCAAGGCAGTGGGAAGAGCCTTAGTGTGAGACTCTCTCTTTGGCATTTGCTGATGGATGTTTTTTGACCAGAAGTAGTCGGTGTACTGGATGTGAGGAATTCTTTTCTGCATCCACATAGCTTTTCTGTCAAATGAAACAGGAATTCATACACCTAATATTATTTTCTTTCAAACACCAGTTCTGGATTTAGGGACCTAATTCCCACTAGAAGTGCTAAGCTCAGATTGATAGTTTTTCAAGAACTTGATTGCTGATTTGAGGGCCCCTGTGTAAGAAATGGAGGTATTGATTCCACAGTTAAAAGTAAAAGGGAATAATTATAATATATTATTGTAATAACAAAATATAGTCCTACATTACTATGATCCATATAAAGACCAAAAATTATTTAAAGTTCATGACAATATTAACAACACATCCTTTATTCCAGTGAAGACCCAGATGTGAATGACCTTATACAGGAAAAAGCTAATAAGCAAGCAAACTATCACAAAAAAAGACCCAACAAACAAAGAAAACAAAAAAAAAAACCCAAACCAAAAACAAAACAAAAAAAAAAAAACCCAAATCATGACTAGCTTTTATTTCATATGCAGCATATAAACACGGGCAGATCCTTTCTTCACAATCTTGCCACTAATAAATAAAACCACAAGGCAATATTTTAATTTCAAAGTGATTCTGTCATGGCAGTTTGGACTTCCTTTCTCCTACACAGAGCTTAATGAATATGAGTATCTGTCAGAAGAAAGGATTTTCCATACAACTATGTAGAAAGTGTTCTTGTGCTCCTCTATATCCATTCCCTAAACTGCCAACTCGTGCAAGTAACAGCCTGGGGCTTCTCTGGTATGGAAGTGTTGCTGAACACCTGTAACTTGTCCCTCAATTACTTGCTGCAGTGCTGTTACACACACATCAGATGCAGGCCTACAGGTAGAGAGACAGTTATGCGACACACTTGAAAGCATAGGCTAGAAAAGATGATAAACCAGTGCTGCTGGGTGATACGTCTGGGGAGACCAAATCACAGGGCTGATTAGGTATCTAAAAGACTGCTCAGTTTTATACATTGTGTTCCAGTCCAGACAAAATAGTGGAGCATGAAACCGTGCCCAGGGCATTTTTGATCCAGTGGGACAAAACTCATGCAGAACAGAAACCTTTTAGAGTAAGTCTACAGTCTCCTTGCTGCTGGAACTGCACTGCTGGTGGCATCTGATCCGACTACATCAGGACTATCCCTGCAATGTCTACATGAGCTAAAAAGCTCCAATTTGCAGGGGAGATGGAGCCCAAATATTTATTTGTGAAATCATGTGCTCTTGCAATACGAATGCCCAAAGTTCCTGGCTTGACACATTCTTCTTTGGGTTGTTTCATCCTTTTTCAAAAGCAACCAGCACAGGCAGCATTTGCACAGATTTCACACAAGTCAGCTTCTTGGACAGCCATGTCTGTAAAGGAGAAAGGAGAGGGTTTCAATGAGATGACAAGAGGATTTCTTGAAGAGCAGAGCCACATATCAAGGGATTTGGTGAGTCCTTGTCATTACTGTTTTATAAGTTTTAATGTTCCTTGAAGTTATTACTGGTAAAAGTAAAATTAGCTATTGCAAAAATCTGGGTTAAAGAATTAAATCAAACCTGATTTCATTGGGGAAAGAATGTAAACACGTGGGGTGCAGAGAATAGGTTATCTTGTGGGAAGATCATGGAGATGTGGTTTGAATAATCACAACGTTCTTTTTATTGGTAGTATTTCTTCATAAAGTGTCCATTGTATTAAACAGTAGATAAATGCAATGTAATAAAATAAAAAAGCTGTAACTGTAGGAACCAGTTCAAGAGTTGCTATGTGTGTCTTGGAGACAGATCATGCCAAAGAGTGATTCACCTCATTTACATCTCACAACTCTCTTAGGCTAACTAGAGGCCTACACTGATTAGAGAGAGCAATTAGACCTGCTCACAACTTCTAGTTAGCTGGAACTGCGTGGTATAACCCTGCTTTTCCTGTAAGTCAGAGGGTATCAGGGGCTCTATCATTTTAATTCCCATAAGTTAGCATGCAACTACTTGGAGGAAGCTTTGTTATTATTACAGCAACCTGATCTGTACAGACTAAAGCTGAAATCAGGACAGCAAGGCTCACAGATACTGGAGTTCAACCCTTGCAGGAGGGGTAGCAGAAAGGCAGCATGAAGTTTCAGCTGCTTTAGAAGTGACAGAACAGTAATTACCTTTCTTTGCCTGCTGTTATTTGAATGTTTAAGATTGAAAAGTGTGATAAAAATGGCAAGATGAGCTACATACTCAGCCTCTCAAAAATCATAGCTGCATCTTCTCTTTTGCACACAGGTTGGAATTCCTCAGGGAGATTTGGATTATTGCATGGTGAATAGCTAACCATCGAAGCCAGCATTCGAGGGTTAATGTGTTTGTTCTCATCCATAATCTCCTTTAGCTTCTTCACAGACTCAAGAGAGAATTTCAAGTCTCCATCCTATGTAGACAAAATGAGAAAAAAACAGAAAGACATCATATTGTCAGTCCTTAGCCAAATCTATTCCATTACATCAATGAGCTCTCCCAAAAACTATACTACAAGGGGAAAGACAGTGTTGGAATAAAGCCTAGATTAAAATGGTGCTGAGGGAAGGCAAAATACTTTCAGATCAGCAGTGAGACCTGTCTGACTAATCAGGGCTTTTGTTATGCATCACAGAGGACAGAGGCAGAATTAGTGCGTTTCTCAGTCCCAGGAGAGAGACCCACAACATCTGGGTTGAAAAGATACAGGCTGGAAATCTTCACCCTAGAAGAGAGATGACTGGGCAATGCATGGCTGTCACGTGACAGGCTCTAACCACACAAACTATTTTTTCATATTGCATCTTGTTAAGAGCTGAAGTCCCTCACCCCAAGGTACTGTACCAAGTTTCCATTCATTTAAAACTTGTCTACACAATGAATGGAACACAAGTCATTGGCAGCATCAATATGACACTTCCGACTCAAAGCTTACACCAAAAACTTCAGGAGGGCAGGATAATACTCTGTGAAATGTTATTCCATATTTTAGATTGCTAGACTCTGTGGATCTTTTAATGGCCTTTCCTCAGTTTCAAGTGAGTCACACTGCTGAGCTCATAAAATTAAATTGCAAGTGTATGTCTGCTGACAATAAGAATTTGGGCCTAAGCATTTTTCAAGTTGCTCTTTAGCATGTGTTTTAACCTGTTTTAATGACCAACATGTAGTCAACAGAATGATCAAGTAACACCTACTCATTCAAGTAAATAAAATGAAGCAGTTCAGATATAACACGGGATAAAATATTGCCACTTGTTTCATAGTCTCATGAGCCCAATGTTGAATAGTGTGAGATGGGGAGAGGGTAGTTGGTTTTGGTTTCTTAGGGTTTTTTTCAAGTATCACAGAATTTTGGTGGCAAAGAATTTAAAAAACCCCAACAACCCACCCACAGTAAAACCCACAAACAAACAGATAAACTCAGGACATGCTATTTACTTAAAAAAGACAAACTCTTTTTTACTTGCCATCAGTTTATGATTTTACTCAGGTTAATTTTACAGTCATGGTTGCCTATGAAAAAATAACTTTTCCTGTACAAATGCAGTTCTAGATCCAGCTATTGGTCACAGATCTCCAAAGTATAAAAAGCAGAACTAAAAAGGATTGTTTTCAACAGGTACAGCATCAAAGAAACCAGAATTTAGGAATGAACCCTGAGACATGCATGTCCTGGTGCCAAAAACAACAAAGAGACAACAAACAAACAAAACAAAACAAAACAAACAACCAAAAAACCCCACCACCTCCAATAAAATATATATATTAGAGATAGCTCAATCTGAGCAGCATCTTCCCTCACTGTGAGAGGGCACAGTGTGCTGAACTAAGAGATTTTATCACAGAAATATTGCAGGTCAGAACAAGCCATCTCTGTAGTTTTTCTGGTTTTACTCCACACCTACTAAACTATCTTCCTCCAATTTCCATCTTTTTCATTCCAGATCTGTGACAGAAAAACATCAAGATTGTGATACTCAGTCTTCAAAAACACAGGAAGTCAAATGAACATCACCTCTGCCTTGCAAAACATTTTGTTAAATGTACATCATCTGCCATGGGAGAGGGAAGGCAACCTTGTGAAGGATTTCACAAAACAAAAGCCTAAGCCAAGTTTGTGCACTGAGTAATTAACCAGACATTAGGGATCTCAAGGAGCCCAAGTGAAAGAATTGCAACACACATGTAGAATACACTGCACATATATTGGGGGGAAAAAACCCAGATTTAATAATTAATGCGATAAGAATTCATACTATGAAGCAAAGCTAAAATTCTAGACCTTCACTTTTCCCCAACCTAGAAGCAGTTATTCTCATTTAGGTTTGGGGGTTTTATTATGCCTCCAAGTCAACACCAGATTGTTTTTTTTCTCTTTCCCTGGAGGCTCTAAATGTTAAAGAATGGTTTGGAAGAAAGGAATAGCTTGAACCTGATGTCTCTCAATACCTCTGGCATCTGAAGGAGAAAAAGAGGATATTTCAAGTCACAAAGATAGTAACTTATACCTGGAAACATACTCTGCACAAATAGAGTCAATAGTTGTTTAATACATATTAAGTCTCCTGGTATTCTGAAGAAGTTATTTACTGAATTCTACAAAACTTCCTAAGGGTAAATGCAAACAGATCCAACATACTCCCAAGTACAAACAATGAAGTACCTTCCTAAGTGCCTCCAGGTTGTGTGTAATGTCAGTCACAGGTGCTGTGTATTTTGGAAAATTTGCTATAGCCTCCTCTAATAGCTTACCTGCCTATTTCATTGCATCCAGCTAAAGCATTTCTTTCACCTTTTTTTAATGTGTGATATGAGTGTAGGCTCCATCACTTAAGCTTGCAGATCCTAAAGAACTTCCTGCCTAGAAGCAGACAACACAAGACAGTTTCTCTTTCATCACATCTTGTTTACATCATTCTATGAAGTTAGGTGTGTCTCAGTTCTTGCAGCTTCACAAAACATGGGGTTATGTGCAAAAGAAGCAAAAGAAAACTCTGGAAATGCAATGCCTCAGTCAGCAAGGGATTCCAGAACAGTGATAAGGCTATTGAAGTTAATTAAACTGCAGCAGCATGTTAGTAATACCTGAGGAATTTACAGAAAGAAAAACTGAACCACAGGGACATGAAGTTGGATATCAAAAATTCAGCAAATTCAGCATTAGTTTGGCTCAAGATTCTTGTTGCAGCCACACTTCACATAATATCAGTACTTTGTTAAATGTATAATATGAACAAATTATAGAGCTGAAAACTCACCTGAACGTAGACTGCCCGGGAGGTGTGCACCACTAAAAGGACTGCAAAGACTGCAAAGGAAAGAAAACCTTTCATAGTGCCTGCAAAGTATACCCTTTCCTAATCTGAATAGATTTTATTTTCTCTGACTTTGGTCTTTCTGTGCCTTTCTTTTGTGTCTCTCAGGCTTTCTTCCTAGCACTCAGACTGCCTAGCAGTCAAAGCTCTGTGTTCCCAGTGCAAAGTTGGAGCTTTATAAATACCTCACATAGCATTTGCCTCGTAATCCATTAATCTAAACTCTTTATTGACATATAATAAACCCTCAGAGGGTTATCAGTTAGCTACTTATTATCAGAGTATGCCAGGCACACCCAGGCAGATCTTGGTTTCATGAGTCTCTCCCATTTGACCATGACACAGGCAGGCAAAACATTCCACCCTATAATAAATAAACAGTGATGATCTAATGCAACATCTGAAACTCAGCCTCTGTATGTTGTATGTACTTGGGTTTCTGGACAGTTCCTGCAGAGCTGTGAGAATGAGAGAAATTTGGAAGGACATAGTAAAAAAAAACCCAAGTTTTTGCTCTGATTGCTGGTCAGACACTTCCTTCCCCTGAGGATTTTAGGGACTAAGATGACAGCAATGGACTAACAAAGATCAACAGAGGCTGTGCCTGCAAATGACCATTTATGGTGGTCATCACGCCTCTGTTTTTTGCAGTACCAAATTAGAATGAACACATTAAAAGGCATAGGGTTTGCCATTAAGGATAAAGGCTGCCATGAATCCATTCTATTTCCCTGTGACTTTCAGTCAAACATGGTAATGTCACATAGATGGAGAAGCATCATTTCCCACTCAGCTCAGTTTGGGCTGTCTGTGGTGGCTTGGGCCTGGCTGGAGGCCAGACGCCCACTGAAGTCCGTCTCTCACTCCCCTTTTTAGTTGGACAGGGGAGAAAGTACATATTGAGAGGCTTAGGAGTCAATGTAAGGACAGGGAGAGGTCATCCTGTCATCAACAACATGGGCAGAACAGACTCAACACAGAGTGAAGGACAGAAAACTCTCTAATTGCTGGCCCTGCCCTGCACCCCCAGTGACACCAGAGTCGGGTGAGAAGTGAGACCAGATCTTAAAGCACCTTCCCCCCACCCCTCGCTTCTTAGCAGACTTTAGTCATGATTTTGCTCCCTTCTCCCCCCCTCATTGTGGCACCGGGAGGGGCAGGGACTGGGGGAATGGGGGCTTTGGTCAGTTCCTTGCAAGTTGGTTTCCTTCTTGGCCGGGGAGGGGGTTGCGCATTCACTCCACATCCTTCCCCTGCTGCACCGTGGGGTCCCACCCATGGCAGACAGTCCTTCACGAACTTCTCCAATGTGAGTCCTTCCCCACAGGGCTTTATCTCTTCCCCAGCTGCCCCTCCGTGGGTCACTGCTATGGGTGCAGCCATAAATCACAATGTCTCTCAGTCCCAGTCCTCCATGGGGTCACCAGCCTCCCCGAACAAACCTGTTCTGGTGCAAATCTCTCTCTTGCTCATCTCTGTGTCTCTGTCTCTCTCCACAGGCTGTAAGTGCTGGCAGGGGCTTGCTCCAACCCAGGTCACATTATCTCCTGTCTGTTTCCCCCTGCTCCATCCAGGATGGGGCCTCTCCATGGGCTGCAGGTGGGGTCTGGGCCTTTTCCATGGAATGCTGGGGGACACCTGCTCCACCATGGGTTTCTCCATGTGTGCAGGGGCATCTTTCTCTCTGGCACCTGGAGCACTTCCTGCCTCCCTGCTTCTTCACTGTCCTTGGTGTCTGCAGAGTTTCTTACATCTTCTCACTCCCTTCTCTGGTGGCAAAAAGCATCTTCATGCATTCAATTTCTCCTAAATGTGATTTTCTGAGGCACTATGACCATCACTGATGGGCTCAGCTTTGGTCAGTGGCAGGTCAAGCCTTGAGGTGGCTGGTGGTGTGCCTGTCAGACCTGTGGGGAAGCTTCTAGGAGCTTCTTGCAGAAGCCACTCCACCAGCCCCCCCATTCTCCACCAGAACCCAGCCAGGCTAAACCACAACAGTCCCAGTGTTTCTGATCCAACTGCTTTTTTGACAGTCTAGTAGTACAGAGTCTCTTCTCTATCTCCTTTTAAAAGCCTCCAAAGATAATTATGGCTGACTTATGCTTTTTTGTAAACTACTTTATCTAATAGCATTGCATCAAGCTCCAACACCAGTTTTGGTCCATTATTTCACAACCCTTAATTCTGTCTTTTTTAGACAATATTAAGACAACACTGGTAGCACTATTGTGCTTCATTATCTGGATTCATCCAGTCCACCTACAAACTGAAACACAGAAATTTTTCCAAGTCTCTAACAAAGTAGACCCCTTGTCAAAACTCCAATCATGTCTCTACCTGTTTGGTATCCTGTTCATAATGGACAGGAATCACTTCTGCTTTAGAGCAAACAGGGCCTTTCCTCAGAATAGTTTTCAAATGCCTTCACCTGGAGTCTTAAGAGGATTACCCCATGGCATCCCACCACACTTGGGCAGGGAGGATGGGGGCATATATCTAAGCCAACAGGATCTTTAAGGAGAAACAGAGAGGTACCTAACGCATTTAGTCACCTCCAGGAATTTTTTGAGGCTATGCCTTTGAATTGGAAAGGTGGCAGCATTAATAAATCTGGAACTGGGCCCCTACATGCTTTTCTGTGCTCAGCCTGCAGCCAGCCTGACTTTCTCCATCAGAATGGCGAGAGCTGAAAAGAAAGAGCTACAAAAAGATTTCTGAAACCAGGTGGATCTTTATGTATGCTGAAAAGACAGTCTGCCTACATCTAGGGACCCTCCAAACAGACACAGGACTCAAGACGTGGTCTCAAAGGGATCACCTTCCTAACAACATGCTGGCCCCTTGGCTTTCCTTCCCACAGGGTCATGTTGATAGCTTACATTCTGGTCTGGTGCTGGAGCACTTCCTCCTTCACTGACCTCAGTGTCTACAGGGTTGTTTTTCTTACAGTTTTCTACTTTCTCCTGCAGCTGTCCAAAGCATTTTTTGCCCTTTCTTAAATGTGATATTGAAGAGGTACCACCAGCTTTTCTGATAGGCTCAGCTCAGGCTCCACGCTGTTTTGCAGCCAGCTGGGACTGGCTGTGTCCACCATGGGGGCAACTCCTGATCTCACAGCCCCTTTTTGCTACCAAAACCTTGCCATGTAAATCCAGCACAGTGCTCTCTTCACTTCTTTCCTCTTCCTGACATCCTCCACAGCCCCTGGTGTTCATGGTCTCAGGCTGTTTTCTTGAAACTCACCTCTGTGTTGGGGTATTTCTCAAACAGCACCTGGGGACCTGGTACTCAGCACTACAGGCTGAAACACTAGACCATGGGCATGGGTGGGATGCTCCAGCTCAAACAGCACTGGCACACAACCCCCGCCCCAATAATCACCAACACCTCCTTGGTATGCCAGTAGTCATAAGTACACCATACACAAACTAGCAGCCACCAACACTTTTCCCAGTCAGATTCCGTATCACAATGCTTGGTGTCCTGGTTCTGGCCAGGCCAGAGTTCACCTCCCCAAGCACACGCCAGTTGAGTTACACCAGGCTGTTCTCCACAGCACATGACATCACTCCCCCATAAAAGGGGCTGGTTGGGGAGGGGTGCTCTGAGGTGCCTCTGGGTTGTCTGAATATGGCTGGGGAGTTGGGTCAGTCCTTGTGTTGTGCAGTACTCTGTGTTATCACTGGGTGTAAGTGAAAGTTGCATCAGGCTTTGTTCCCCTCTCATGGTGATTTTGTCAGTAAACTGTCCTTATCCCAGCCCACAGAGGCTCTGTCTGTTTCTCCTCTGGAAGTGAGCGAGCAGCATATGGTGCCCAGCAACTGTTTGGGGCTGAGCCACTACAGTCGTTTTTGGTGCCCAACTTTGACTACCCCTGGGATATTCAGAGCAGTAGGAATCTGCTGCTCATTCTCTGGAATGTTTTTCAAGCCCTAAGTGTTGCAAAAAAATTGTTTTAAGAGTATTGCCAAGAGATCTTCCCTGGGGCTGAAGGGTCAGGGGTGGCATGGTGTATGGAATGGTATAAGCAAATACTTAGACAAGAAAAACATCCATAGATGCCATGGCTACCCAAATCTCAGAAACTGACACTGTAGCTGAGAGAGAAAGAACTTTTACAACAGTGCCTACTCAGATCTCAGAGACTGCAGCTCCTCTGGTCTACACAACAAGCACTACAGTTACTCAAATCTTCAAGGCCAACCCTGTAGTTGAGTCAGAAAGCCAACCAGTACCAATATCAGCAGCCCATATACAAAAGAAGAAATACACAAAGAAAGCAGTCTACATTATGAAAGATGATGATGAACCAGGACCATCATGAGAACCTGAAGAAGAAGGAATACAGCAGGCTATAACCCGATCCTTGTCCTTGAGTGAGTTCAGATACATGAGAAAAGATTTCATCTCCCTTCCAGGGGAGCACATCATCACCTGGCTACTCTTGATGCTGGGACAATGGGACCAGCTGCCTGGAATTAGAAGGCAGGGAGGCCAAGCAGCTGGGATCCCTGTCCAGAGAAGGAGGCATTGACAAGGCGATTGAAAATAAGTCCCAAGCCCTCAACCTCTGGAGGCAACTTGTATCAAGTGTATGGGAAACGTCACTGAAGATGTTGTGTGTCAGCCAGGCAAGTGGATGACCATGGAGCAAGGTATTCAGTACTTGAGGGAGCTAGCCATGTGAGAGATTGTTTACTATGATCCTGATGATTTACAGTCACCCACCAATCCTTATGAAGTGGTGTAAGTTTGTGCAGAGTGCACAAGCATCATACACCAACTCACTGGCCATAATAGACTGGGGAAGGAAGAAGCACCAACAGTGGATGAGGTGGCTGTCTGAGTCTGTCTGTTCAAAGAAAGTCTTTCTTCCTCCCTCATCTCAGCTGTGGAGAAACTGCCATGGAAGGTCCAGCAACTTGAAGAAATTTTTTCCTACTGGCCACGTGGGCAGCCCATGATTTCAGCTATCAGAAGCAGGTGTTCCCCTCTTCCAGAAAGAGCTTACAAAAAAGTATAACCCACAAGGCATCCTGTAGTTCTATCTGCATGACTATGGCAAAGACAGGAGGAGGTGGGATAGGAAGCTCACCTCAGTCCTACAAGCCCGAGTGAATGAGCTGCAAGGCAAAACAGTTATAAAAAGATATGCCTCTGGGAAGGCACCAGTTTCCAGTAGCCAGCACACCAGACTGTGTGATGGTAATTTTGCCTGTGGCCCTTTTGAAGGGGTCTCTAAGTCTTTTTTGCAAGAAGTAAACAGCAAATACAATGAGCAAGATTAGAGGGGCCCTGCCTCCAGACAGGTGGAGGAAAGGGACAATTGGATCTATTGGACTGTTTGCATCCTGGCACATCAGAGCCACAGAAGTACCAAGCCTTAGTAGACACTGGTGATCAGTGTACCTTAATACCACTGAATTATGAATGGTCAGAACCCATCTACATTTCTGGAGTGACAGGGGGATCCCAACAGTTGACTCTACTAGAAGCTGAAGTGAGTCTAACTGGGAATGACTGGGAAAAACACCCCATTGTGACTGGCCCAGAGGCTCTGTGCATCTTAGGCATTGACTTCCTCCGGAGAGGGTACTTCAAAGATCCAAAAGGCTACTGCTGGGCTTTTGGAATAGCTGCCATAGAGACAGAAGAAACTGAACTGTCTCTCCTGCCCGGACTGTCAGAAGAGCCTTCTGTTGTAGAGCTGCTAAAGGTTGAAGATCAGTGGGGACCAATTGCTACTGTGAGGGTGCACAGACAATAATACCAACAGAGACTCCCTGACTCCCATTCAGAAACTGATTGATCAACTGGAGAGTCAGGGAGTGATTGGTAGAACCTGCTCACCCTTCAACAGTCCAATATGGCCAGTGCAGAAGTCCAATGGAGAGTGGAGGCTGACAGTGGATTATCATGGCCTGAATGAAGTCATGCCACCTATTAGGGCTGCAGTGCCAGACATACTAGAACTCCAGTGTGAACTAGAGTCAAAAGCAGCCAAGATGTATTCCACAATTGCCATTGCAAAGGCTTTCTTCTCAATACTTTTGGCAGCAGAATGCAGGCATTCTTTACCTTCACTTGGAAGGGAACCCAGTACACCTGGAATCAACTGCCCCAGGAGTGGAAACACAGCCCCACCATCTGCCATAAATGGATCCAGACTGCATTAGAACAAGATGAAGCCCCAGAGCACCTGCAGTATATTGATAACATCATTGTATAGGGCAACACAGCAGAGGAAGTGGAGAAAGAGAAAAAAATAATCCAAATTCTGCTAAGAACTGTTTTTGCTATGAAATGAAGTAAAGTCAAGGGACCTCCTGAAGAAATCCAGTTTTTAGGAATAAAATGGCAGGATGGGGATCATCAGATCCCAATGGATGTTTTCAATAAAATAGCATCTAAGTCTCCACCAACAAACAAAAAGCTTCCCTAGACATTGTGTTTTTTTGGTGAATGCATATCCCAAATTACAGTCTTACTGTGAACCCTCTCTACCATGTAACCTGGAAGAAGATGGATTTCCAATGGGGCCCTGAGCAGCGACAAGGACCAGATGTAAAAAACGTGCTCCACACTGCAGCTGGGGAGAATGGCCCTACCTGGAGTCTCTGGCACCCAAACTGGCCATACCATGTGATAGAGCACAGCCAATATCACTGTGGTCTTCAAAAAGGGCAAGAAGGAGGATCCGAGCACCTATAGGCCAGTCAGCCTCACCTCAGTCCCTGGAAAGGTAATGGAAGAGCTTGTTCTGGATGCCATCTCCAAGCAATTGGAAGAGAAGAAGGTCATGAGGAGTAGTCAGCATGGATTCACCAAGGGGATCTTATGCTCAAACAATCTCTTAGCCTTCTATGCTGCCACCACCAGCTGGGTAGATGGAGGGAGAGCAGTAGATGTCATCTACCTTGACTTCAGCAAGGCTTTTGATACTGTCTCCCATGACATCCTGATAGCAAAGCTGAGAGAGCATGGTATAGATGAGTGGACAGTGAGGTGGGCTGAGAATTGGCTGACTAGCTGAGCTCAGAGCGGGGTGATCAGTGAAGCAGAGTCTGGCTGGAGATCTGTGACTAGTGGTGTTCCCCAGGGACTCTGAATGATCAGCTAAATTCACACAATGGAGTCTATCAAAATCTTCTCCATCAGAAGAGCTGTTGCCAGCAGGGATGGGGAGGTGACTGTCCCTCTCTGCTCTGCCCTCTTGAGGCCCCAGCTGGAGTCCTGTGTCCAGAGCTGGGGCCCCAGGACAAGAAAGGTGTGGGACTCTTAGAAAGGGTTCAGAGGAGCTGTGAAGATGCTCAGAGGGCTGGAGCACCTCCCCTATGAAGAGAGGCTGAGGGAGCTGGGCTGGGTCAGCCTGGAGAAGAGAAGGCTGTGGGGGGACCTCATTGCAGCCTGCCAGTCCCTGAAGGGAGCAGAGGAACAGGAGGGGAATCAGCTTGTTCAAGGGCAGAGCCTGGCAGGACAAGGGGGCTGGAGTGAAGCTGGAGGAGGGAAGGGGGAGAGGAGAGCTTGGGGGGCAGTTCTTTGCAGAGAGAGTGGTGAGGGGCTGGCAGGGGCTGCCCAGAGAGGGGGTGGGTGCCCCATCCCTGGGGGTGTTGAAGGCCAGGTTGGCTGGGGCCCTGGGCAACCTTGTGTAGCTCCAGGCCTGGAGGTTGGTGTCCCTGCCTGTGGCAGGGGGTTGGAGCTCTGTGACCCTTGGGGTCCCTTCCAAACCAGACCAGGCTGGGATTCTATGATTTTCTATAACTGTGACCTCGGTGCAGTCATCATCATGCGAGTAGTAATGGTGATTTTGACCCAGAGGGCTTGATCCATGGTGCCTGCACCCATCTTAGGGCTACGAAGATGATTAAGGGCCTGGAGCATCTGCCCTGTGAGGAAAGGCTGAGAAGATTGGGACTGTTCAGCCTTGAGAAGAGAAGACTAAGGGGGGACCTAATTAATGTTTACAATTATCTTAAGCAGGGGATGCAGGGGGAATCAGCCAGCCCCTTTGCAGTGTCTGTGGAGACAGGACAAGGGGCAATGGCTGCAAGTTGGAGCAGAGGAAGTTCCCCACCAACATGCGGAGAAACTTTTTCACAGTGAGGGTGACAGAGCCCTGGGACAGGCTGCCCAGGGAGGTGGTGGAGTCTCCTTCTCTGGAGATATTCAAGACCCGTCTGGATGCCTATCTCAGTGAAATGTCCTAGGGAGCTGCTTCGGCAGGGGGGTTGGACCCGATGATCTCTCGAGGTCCCTTCCAACCCCTACAATTCTATGATTCTATGATTCTATGATCTTGGGCTGGAACCTGAGGAAACACAAGCTGCCCAGCCAGGACAAGACGCAGCCGTGGCCGGGTGTGGGGCACGGAGCGATAAATGCAGCAGTGCGGGGCGCGCTGGGGCCTGCTTGTGTCACAGCATTTTAAGTAACTTCAGTGGTTTAGGGAAGAGCTGGTGTGTCTGTGTGGAGAACTGACCCATCCCTGGTGCACCCTTGCAGAGGCTGAAGGCTGTGGTTCACTACTGTCGTGGTTTCTCCCCGGCTGTGGGCTGAGATCCAGGCAGCTGCCTGCTCCTTAAAGTAAAAGAGCAGGGGAAGAGGGAAAAAGGGGGGAACAAGGGAAGGGAAAAGGAAGGGGAAATAACTCCAAACCCAAGAAACTAAGAGGCCCGTGGGTTGGGATAAGGAGAGTTTACTGAGAGAACAGAAAGAACAAATATCCCAATGCTAACAGGACTTTGGAGCAAAAGAAGATGAAACTCTTGATCCCCAATGCAGTTTCTCCCCGAACCACCCAACTCAGGTACCACCCAGAGCTGTCCCGGAACCCGACCGTCCCCCCAAGCAGCACGCGTCCCGCCACCGCCCTTCTTCTTCCTCCCCTCAGCCCCCCGTTCTCCTGGGCAGGACGTCATTGCCATGGAATACTCTCTTTGGCCCATCTGGGTCACCTGTCCTGGCTTCGCCCCTCCTTTCTCCTGAATAGAGAAATAGGAAGAAGCTGAGAAAGTCCTTGACTGTCTGACTACAACTAAGAACATCAGGGTGTTCTCAGCACTGCTTTCATTGTAACTCCCAAACACAGCATCCCATCAGCTGCTACAAATGGAGTTAACTCTATCCTGACTGAAACCAGGACAACTACACAGTTGGCTGCCTGTGCCAGGATGTGGCGGAGGACAAGGGCGTGCGCCTCAGCAAGCAGGCCGTGGCGGCTGTTTCGGAGATCTTCAGGCAGTGCTGGGGCAGCGGTGCCTTTAACAAAGTGTAGCACTGTGACTCGGCCGGGCTGCCGCCTTGCTGCTTGTGTTAACGTCCTTAAAAGTACAAGTGATTCTGGTTTCCAGACCTGGGGTGTGGGGGGAAATAAAGAAGCTTTTAAACAGAGGTGGAATTGTTGTGTGGGCCTCCTGCCCTCCCAGCAGAGCGGCAGGGCCCGACCCGTGGTCGCTTCTCATAGCTGACGCAAATAATTTGTAGTTACACCTTTGTAACAGTGTGAGCTGTATTGTGTATCTCTTCCTGCTCTGTACTTTAAAATATGTGACGTCTTTGTGTCTTCCCCAGAGAATTTTGCAAAAGACCTTGAAATGTTTGCAAGGTAGGTACCAGAACACTCAACAATTGCAGTGCCTTGCTTTGTGTGTGTGTGTGTGTGTGTGTTCAGCTGGACTAACTAGATAATCTTTGAAATACGCCTTGTAGTTCAAGTTTTAAAGCATTCTGTTGGCTGATTAAGTAGTGGCTGTGAAGTCAGGGGATGCATACTCCTGTGTACGTTCTTCCTATCTTGGGAGGTTATTTACATGATACAAGCAGTCATTTAGATTACTGGCTGTATATGGCTGTCAGGTACGTTGATAAATACCAGCAGTGGATCGTTTGGGAGTGACAGGGCTTTGGAGCATCCCCACGTTTCATCTGGTTGCTCCAAGAAGGTAAAGAAATATTTTAAGAAGTTAAAACTTCACACAGAGACTTACTGGCAAGTAAGAGGGAATGGAATAGCGGTGCTTGAAGTTCTGGTTGTTACACTGTACTGGTTTTACATGGGAAGCGTGGGAATTTAGATACACAAAACCTTGTAAGTTTAAATGTATATATTATTGATGGAGAAGATAGGTGTGTTTGGTTTATTGGGTTGCTTTTAAGCCTTCTTAATGCTCTGAGTTAGATGCTGTATGGCCTCTTGCAACCAATGCTGGCAAACACATTAAGGAATATTTTTTTAATTCTCTGCAGGCATGCAAAACGAAGCACCATCACTACAGAAGATGTGCAGCCTTTGGCTAGAAGGAGCAATTCTGTGGTGAGATTCACTGTATTTTGTCTCACAACATTCTTAAACCAATTGGTTAGTTCCTAAGAGCGTGTCAACAAAGGGTAGAAGTGATGAAGCAACTGTTAATTAAGCACTGGCTTACTGAAGATGGATGGGCATGATCCATTGATTGATTATTATTTTTTAAGATTTTAATCTTACTCCTATGCCTCACTTTAGGAACACAGATCCAACTGCAATTTGAGCAGCAATGCTCTGACTGCAATAGGGCTGCTGAGGCTCCACGTACAAAAGTAAAATGAAAAGACACATAACAGCATTATCAATTTTGGAAGTGAATCACTGCGTTTTCCTGATGGTGTATACTTTTGCTTTAGCCCAAGGCCAGCAATAGCTGGAGCCCACCTTGAGGTGCTGAGGCTCCTGATGTTAATAGAGGGATTATTCACGTTGTATCATCTTATGTGCTGATCTGTATGGCATTCAGTGGACTTAAGTTCAGTTACGTGTTCAAACACATCAGCAGATGCTTGTGTGAAGAAGAGTACTTCCAACCTCATTTTATGTATGTGAGGGCATTTTTTTTCTTCTGTGATTTGACAAATGCAACACGAACTTGCCCAAGGAGGCATAGCAAATGCTGGGACCTGGCTTTTGTGTCCCTAACTCTCAGTGCTGTTTATGTCAAGTGGGTGCAGAGGAATCTTGCAGTGTTTCTGTACTGGGATTGTATCTTGGCGAACTACAGCTCCGAGGAACTGCTAATGTTGCTGTCTTGGTTCTTGGGAGGGATATAACATACACTTATAAATACTAGTCTTGCCAGGACATTTCAGTATCTAAGGTTATCCAGTGAAGACTGAGGGCTTTGTGCAAGAATTAAACTGGTCAATATTTATTAGTCTTCTTGGAGCATTTGTTGTGGTTTTTGTAATAAGAATTTGCCCTGTTAATGTCTCCTAAACATTCCTCTCTCATTTCTCATGAATAAATCAAATTCCTCAGTAGGTAACTGATGAGTTTAATGTTCTCAGCTGAAGTATATCACCCAGAAGAGTGAAGAGATCACATCAAGTAACATGGAGCAAAAGGAGAGGAAGAAAAAGAAGTCCAGTGCAGCTAAGGGAGTGAGAACGGAGGAACATCCAGAAGCAGCTGTGACTGAAAGTGGGGATTCCAACATGGAATGATTTACCTGCCAAGTAATGTCTCTGGTCATTTTCTCTTACTCTGCTAGAGGAACCCAGGTTAGCCTATGAGAGGTACCTCTCACAGCCTAGCAACAGTGAGGGTTCTTGAAGGTTTTAGGCGAACGTGATCAGTTGGATTTTTTTTTGTCCAGCATGAAAGCTCTGTCAGAGTTCAGTGAAGCTTACAGCCAAAATGCCTTAATTGCTCACAAAAGGTATCTCGTTGTTATTAAAAAGAAAATCCTTTAACTAAAGAGTTTAAAGCAGAACATACTCCCTGATGGCAATTTTCAGTATGTGCAGTGCCCTTCATGCTGCTACTTAGCTTCTCCAGGAATGGTTTTACTTCCTCCTTGCTTCCGTTTTTGATACTTTAGCTTAGGTATTGTGGGTGTTTTATTTAAGTGTTGTAATACCCCATCTCTCTCTCGCTTGTTTTCTTGGCAATTAAAACATGTTTTGTGTCACTTTTCAGCTGTGCTGCTGCTGAGGTACAGTCTTTGTTTTTGGTGAAGACACTTTGTGTTCCATTTCCAGCTTCCCCACTGGACGGTGGCTGGAGCAGTCTGTAGAGCAGAAGTGTACCACCATTGCCCTCTGCTGGGCTGGTAGAGCTTACCAAGCGTTGCTGATGCGAAAGCATCAGATTTTTTAAAGACTTAAAGTATTAGAAAGGTACAGCCAAGTGAAATCAGAAGCTGCTTAAGCTACTGTATGGGGAAATTTTTATCAAGCCAGAATACGCTCACCAAGAGGAGTCTAAAACATGCAGCAAGAGAGGAGAGATTTGAAACCTGTTTCTCTTGCTCAGCCCTTGATTCATGAGACAAGCTGTTCCTTGAAGCCACTTGTTCCTTCCTGAAGGACGAAGCTTAGGGTAACAGAAGTTTAAGATCAGAAAAATTCTTATTTTAGTGAGACTCATACCTTAAACACTACCCTAAGTAATCTTGGTACCAGGTAATAGAGTATTTTTTTTTGTCCATGAGGCCTTCTAGGCGTTGCCTTGCTCCTTGTTTAAAACCCTTCACTTGAAAGAAAAGTGCACTTTCTGGAGTCACTCAGCTGTCTGTGACACACTTGACTCCATATGTGTGTACCCTTTTATTCTTGCTCTGTAAGCAGTAGTAGATTGGGGTGAAAAAGCATGCCTTTTTAAGGCTGTAACTATTCATGATCAAATAAAATCAAGTGCTACGGTGCAGAAGAAAATAGGAATGTCATGAACCCCTATCTGTCCTCTACAGGAAATTTTACTCAATAACACTTTACCTTCAGTATCCAAATTGTTCCACTTTCAGGGATGAGATCTCTTACAAAATAATTCTTCTACTGACCAGTGTAGACTTAGGTAGATTATAATAAACTAGTGATTCTATACACACTAGGAAATCTGTCCTCTTGGCATACCAGCACTTATATTAATCTGTTGGTTTATGTTTGGTTGGTTATCTTAAATGCCACTATGTGTTACTTGCTTCCTTGAAGTTCATGAAGCTTTATTTGCCTTATTGTGTCCTGGTCTTCAACCCAACTGCACAGGAGATACAGAAGGTTTTTCTAGGTGCTTTAAGGGAGAAATCATTAGTGCAGTGTTCAAGCCCATTCACTGTGGATACTCATTCATGGCAAATCTATTGCTGAAGAAGGGATCTGTTACTAGGTAGGTTTGTCTTCTTGAATGTATTAATGATAAACTTGTGGCTTTCACTTTCTGAAATTTTTACCCTGAAAAAAACAAGGTAGCAGCTGCCCTGGGTTTTTCTGGCTCTGTTTTAGCCCTTCTATACCATCTCTCTCCCTCTTCTTCAGTAAAATCTGTCATCACAAATTATAAGTCTCCCTGTTCGAATGGTGAAGGTTCTTAAATACCACAGGAACAAGATCACAGATTTTTTTTTTCCAGTTAAGAGTGTCCATGCAGCTTAAATAAGCTTAAGTGAATCAAATATGCTTCATGTCTACAAATTGTGGATCTAATTTAAGGTTAAATGAGATTACAGAGCTTGTGTTAGGTGGACAGTTCCTCCTCAGGCCAGGTATGTCTTTCAGTTATGGTTTGGGAGCTACTGATGGATGTTTAGCATGTTTTTATTGAATGCATGAGGAGACAGAAATGTCCATAGGGAACTATGAGGAGGGTTACCTGGAAAAGGAAAGCCCTGAACCGCACGGTCAGAAGGGCTGCTTGTGGGCTCCCTGGGGAGGTCACAGGCCAGGTATGTCTTTCAGTCTTGACTCCTTTGGTTTGGGAGCTGCTGCTGGACAGTTAGCCTGATTATTACTGAATGAGTTTAGGGCTGAGAAACGTCCGTAGAGACTTATGAGGAGGGTTCCCTGGAAAAGGAAAGCCCTGAGCCCCAGGGTCAGAGGGACAGCTTGTGGGTTACATGGGGAGGTTTCAGGCCAGGTATGTCTTTCGGTGTTCATGCTAAACATCCAGCAGTAGCTCCCAAACCAAAGGAGCCAGGACTGAAAGACATACTCTTGACCCAGAGGAGATTTATTTTCAATAAGGAAGAATATCTTTACTGAAAGGGTTGTCAAGTATTGGAATAGGCTGCCCAGGGAAGTGGTGGAGTCACCATCACTGGAGGTATTTAAAACACATTGTAGATCTTGTGCTTGAGAACATGGTCTAGAGGTGGACTAGGCAGTGTAAGGCTGTGGTTGGACTCAATGATCTTAAAGGTCTCTTCTATACTAAGGGATTCTATGATGCTATGGCACACTTCCTGGTAATTCCCATTCTGTTATGGTGGGAAAGCATTGCCACTTCAGACAAGTAATGTGCTTGTAAATTTTTTATCAATGTCAGAGGGGAAAAAGAGACCAGGACATACTGCATTAGGAATGGTGTGAACATGGACAGTGTTATTTTGCTTACACAAAATACAGGGGAAAAAATCCAACAACTGAAAAACCTGCTAAATACAGGCTGGCCATAAGCTGAGTTCCATGGCCAGTGATACGCAGAAGATGATCAGTTTATTGCTGCTTAGAAACATCCAGTCATCAGTTTCCACACAGCATGCTTGAGCTCCTGGTTCCTCATGCTGTAGATGAGGGGGTTCACTGCTGGGGGAAACGACGAGTAAAGAAATGCCAATATCAAGTCCAGAAATAAGAAGGAGACGGAGGGGGCTTCAGGCTGGCAAACACAGCAGTGCTGACAAAGACAGAGACCACGGCCAGGTGAGGGAGGCAGGTGGAAAAGGCTTTGTGCCGTCCCTGCTGTGAGGGGATCCTCAGCACAGCCCTGAAGATCTGCACATAGGACACCACGATGAACACAAAACAGCCAAAAGCTAAAGATGCATACATTAAACACAATGACTGCAATCTCCCTGAGGTAGGCATCTGAGCAGGAGAGCTTGAGGACCTGGGGGATTTCACAGAAGAACTGGTCAACAGCATTGCCATGGCAGAGGGGCAGTGAAAATGTATTGGCTGTGTGCAGCACAGCATTGAGAAACCCACTGGCCCAGGCAGCTGCTGCCATGTGGACACAAGCTCTGCTGCCCAGGAGGGTCCCGTAGTGCAGGGGGTGGCAGATGGCAACGTAGCGGTCGTAGGACATGACTGTGAGAACAAAGTAGTCAGTGGAGAGCAAAAACACAAAAAAAAAGAGTTGAGCCACACATCCTGTGTAGGAAATGGCCCTGGTGTCCCACAGGGAATTGGCCATGGATTTGGGAACAGTGGTGGAGATGTAGGCAAGGTCAGTAACAGAGAGGTTGAGGAGGAAGAAGTACATGGGGGTGTGGAGGCGGTGGTCACAGGCTATGGTGATGATGATGAGGCCATTGCCCAGCAGAGCAGCCAGGTAGATGCCCAGGAAGAGGCAGAAGTGCAGGAGCTGCAGCTCCCGTGTGTCTGCAAAGGCCAGGAGGAGGAACTGGCTGATGGAGCTGCTGCTGTTGGACATCTGCTGGTCTGGTCAAGTGTGGAGAGGTTTAAGGTGGAAAAAACACAGTGAGAAGTTAGGGAACTCTTCTTTGAGGAAAACCTCTTCCAATTCTTAGGGAATGCCCTCAATTTGACTCTCTGGATTCAGGAAGAATTTTGGCAGGTCCCTTTGGGGAGGTCTGCTTTGTGCTGGCTTGAGCGTGCCACTGCTGGGAGCAGGGTCAGCTGTGGCTCTCCAGAACTCAGTCCTGCCTGGCAGCAGTCAGTCAGTAGAAGGATGGTGTGATCTCAGACTAAATCCCCTGTGGAGAGGAATGAGCTTTCCAGCACTGTCACTCCAGTTTCACCCCAGGGCAGAGCAGAGCTTTGGAGCTTTGCTTTTCTCCTGCCTGAACTGAGGAGTGTTTCTCCTGTCAGAACTGCCTGACATTGCTGCTGCAGTGCCAGGGAAACCTTCCCCTGAGTGCAGAGTGGGGAGAGCTGCTCTGTCCATCAGCCCTGCTCTCAGCTGCCCTGTGCTGGATGCTCTGTGCTCACACACCCCCTCATGTTCCCCATAGAAGAAACTGGACCCCACAGAGAGCTGAGGAATCCAGTGTCCCAGGGCAGAGCTCCAAACCCTTCCTGCTGTCTCATCCTACCCAAGGAGGATCTCAGCTCCCTGCTCCCAGCCCAGCAAGAGCCCCTGAGAAGTCCTCAATCCCACAGATGAGGGTCCCTGATGTTAGGGTCAGCTCAGTGCCAGCCCCACCAAAGTACATGCCCAGAGCCTCAGGTAATGGTGGGACTAAGGCAGCAAGAACAGGAGGGGAAACAGAGAGAAATGTTCCAGCCAGGGCTGGAAGGACAGGGACAGACAGACAGGCACTCAGGGGTTTCTCCTCAATGGCATTGGGCTGCGAAGGAGAGGACACAGACTGAAACCCTAGAACTCTGGTTGCAGAATCTGTGCTGGGTGGCAGAAACCAGGGTGTCACTGTAGGAAAGTGTCAGCACTGTGGGGATGTCAGGGAGGTACCACAACCCCACTGCCAGGGCATTGCTGGGAGCAGCTCCTTCTCCCTCCCTGACAATGTCTCTGCTGCCTGGAACTCTCCCTGGAGCTGATGCTCTTTGCCCATGTCACCTCCTGCTCTGTGCTCACAGATCTCATCCCACCTGTCCTCTGCTCAGCTCTGCTCTGCAGACCCCTCCTGGCATCAGGGCACTGCCCAGGGAACCTCTGTGTGTGCAGGGCTCAGGAGATGCTCTGACATCCTAATGAGAATGGAGTTTTCTTTGGATATTCCTGAGGGGAGAAATAAGTTCTCATCATCCACAGTCAGCACAAACCACAGGAGAGGAAAAGTCAAAGCAAAGACTCTGCCTGGCAGGAAAATGCTTCCTTGATGCTGTTTTCCAAAATCCTTTTGGAATTTCTCAATGATCAGCTGGAGCTTGGAGCAAAGCTGACTCAGGCAGCACTTGCTGGTCCTAGAGAGAACCTGTCCTCCTGACAGCCCCCACACACTGCCCCATGGCCCAGCTTCAGGAGATCCCTCCAGGAACAGAACCTGCATTGCCCTGCACCCACAGACATACCAGGGAGAGGCTGTGGAGATTTCTCCTGCAGTGAGCTCTCAGCATCCCTCAGCTCTCTCAGCCTCACAGGTCTCCCCTCGGTGCCTCCAGGCAGTGTCCCCAGCCCTGTGTGCTTGGCAGAGGAGCTGCTCCTGGGCACAGCTGTCTCTCTGCAGAGCTGGCTGCAATGTTCCATGAGCTCCCACTGTCCCAGGAGCCCAGCTCAGTGGAGGAGCAGATGAATATGTCATGTACTCCATCCCCTCTGGGCTCCTTCAAGGTGTCTCTCTGCTCCTGCAAGGTGTCCCTGGAGCTCCAAAAACTAACTTGGAAAGAGAATGAAGTCCTCTCTGACGTTCCCTCCCTGGGCTGGGGAGAAATCAGCAGAACCCTTTCTCCTGATCAAACCAGAGCTGGGCAGGACAATCACCTGTCCTTGTCTCCCCATGAGACAGGACCCCCAGGCAGGGACAGGCAGGGGGCTCTTTCCCCCTGTGAAAGGAAGGGGTTCAGGTGAGCATTTGGTATTTCACAAGAACAAAATCAGGAAAAACAAATCTACAAAGCCCTGCTCTGCAGCTGGGGGAAGGGGGAACCACCATCCAGACAAGATCCTATAGATCAGAAAAGAGAGACCTTCTGCTGCACGGACAGACTGACCCCTGGAGAGCTCCCATCAGAGCCCCTGACAGCCAGGGGCACCCTCAGCCAGCAGGACATGCACCTCCCAAAAAGCACCTTTCCATGTCTAACAGAACAGGGAGAGGCAGTCCTTGGGTCTCCAGTGAGAACATTTTGCTCAGGGAAGAGTGCCCCAAGGTCTCTCTGCCTTGTTCTCCTTGCAGAGAGCTTCCTGCCAAGAGGCAGAGAATGTCCCATGGCAGCTTCATTCCCCACTTCCCCCTCCTGCCCTTGGCAGACCCAGGGGAGCTGCAGCGGGTTTCTCAGTGCTGTGCTGCACACAGCCAATACATGTTCCCAGCCCCTCTGCAAGGGCAATGCTGCTGGCCAGTTCTTCTCTGCAGTCCTCTAGAGCCTCTGCCTTGCATGCTCAGATGCCTACCACAGGGAGTTTGGTCTTCTTGTATTCAGTACCTGTTTAGTTCTGGGGTGTTTTGGGGGATACCTGGGAAGGTTTAAGGCCAGGAACATCTTTTGTCCGTTGCACCTTTTGTTTGGGGGCTATTGCTGGGCATTTAGCAGTTTCCTAGATGAACACCTGTTGAGCCCAAAAATGACATCAGGCAATGTTAGGACTGTTCCCTGGGCTAGGAAAGCCCTGAGCCCCAAGGTTACTGGTGCTTCTCATCTGATCCCTGTCGAGGTTTCATGCCAGGAACATCTTTTGGCCCTCACTCCTTTTGTTTTGGAGCCATTGCTGGACATTTAGGAGTTTCCTAGATGGACATTTTTTGAGCTTGAAAATGAAATCAGACAATGTTAGCACCATTCCCTTTGAACTGCAATCCTTGAGCCCCAGGATTATTGGGGCTTGTAGTGGGCTACCTGTTTAAATTTCAGGTCAGGAACATCTTTCAATCCTTCTCCCTGTTTTTGGGGGGATACTGCTGGATGATGAGCGTGTTCAAAGGTGGATGCTGGTAGAGCTGGAACATGACTTCAGGTGCAGTTGGCACCATTCCCTTGGAATAGACGGTCTTGAGCTCCAGGGTTACTGGGCTACCTGGGGAGGTTTCAGGCCAGGAATATCATTAGGCCCTTGCACCTTTTGTTTGGCAGCTATTCCTGTATGTTCAGCAGGGTTGAAGGTGAACACAGGTAGAGGCAGAAAATGATGTCAGGCACTGTTAAGACCACTCACTTAAAAGGAATGCCCTACGTTCAGCAGTTTTGAAGGTGGAAGCTGGTAGACCCCAAAATGAAGTCAGGCACTTTTAGGACCAACCCGTTGGCAAGGTAAGCCCTGAGCCCCAAGGTTAGTGGTCCTGTTTGTCGTCTACTTGGGGAGGTTTCAGGCCAGGAATATATTTCATCCCTTGCACCTTTTGTTTTGCAGCTATTGGTGCAGTTTAACAGCTTCAAAGGTGGAGGACTATAGAGCTGTGCAATGATGTCAGGCACTGTTAGGGTCGTTCCCTTGGCTAGGAATGTTCTGAGCCTTAAGGTTACTTGTGCTGCTGGTGGGTTACTAGGGAGTTTTCAGGCTAGGATCATCTTTGGACCCCTCCTGTTTTTTGGGGGGAGCTATTTCTGAATGTATAGATCTTTCAAAGTTGGACACTGGGAGAGCCTGGAAATGACATCAGGCACTGTTAGTACCTTCCCTTGGTATGGAGAGACCTGAGCCCCAAGATTTCTGGGGCTGCTCTAGGGCTAACCAGGGAGATTTCAAGCCAGGAACATCTTTCAGCCCCTTTTCCTTAGGAGCTATTGCTGGACATTTTGAAGTTTTAACTGTGGATGGTGGTGGAGCCTGAAAACAACCTCAGGCAATCTTAGGACTGCTCCCTTGGCTAGGAATGTCCAGATCCTGAAGGTTACTGGGCTGACTGTCCACTCCCTGAAGAGGCTTCAGGGCAATAACATCTTTAAGCTCTTGCACCTTTTGTTTGGGAGCTGCTACTGGATGGTTTGAAAGTTCAAAGGTGGACACTGGTGGAGCCTGAAAATGACATCAGGCAATGTTAGGATGGTTCCCCTGGCAAGGAGCTCATCCCTCCCTCCTTTTGTTGTGGTGCTATTGGTGGACACTTAGCATATTTGAAGGTGGGAGCTGGTGTAGACTGGGAATGAGATCAGACGCTGTTAGGACGGTATCCTTGAGTGTGAAAGCTCTGAGCTCCAGTGTTAATGAGAGCTGCTTGTGTCCTACCTGGGTAGGTTTCAGGCCAGGAACATTTTTCTGCCCTCGCACGTTTGCTTTAGAGCTGTTACTGAATGTTTACCAGTTTCAAAGTTGGTCACTTTCAGATCTGGAAAATTCTCTCTGGTGCAGTTAGGACCGTTTCCTTGGAAGAAATGCCCTGAGCCCGAAGGTATACAGGGGCTGCTGGTGGGATACCTGGGGAGGTTTAAGGCCAGGAATATCTTCAAGCCCTCGCTCCTTTTGTTTCAGGTCTATTGCTGGAGGTTTAGCAGTTTAGATGGGGATTGCTGGTAGATTGAAAAATGACATCAGGCAGAGCCCTGCCCTGCCTAGGGCTGCCCTGAGCCTCAAGGTTTGCTGTACTGCTACTCTGCTACCTGGGGAGGCTTCAGGCCACAAACCTTTCCAGCCCTCACACCAGTTTGTTTGGGAGCTATTGCTGGACGTTTCTCAGTTTCAAAGGTGGACACTTGTAGAGCTCGAAAATGAAGTCGGGCAATCTTAGGACTGCTAGGAAATCCCTGAGCCCCAAGGTTGCTGGTTCTGCTTGCAGGCTATCTGGGGAGGTTTCATGCCAGGAACATCTTTCAGCCCACGCACATTTTGGCTGGGAGCTGTTACTGGGTGTTTAGCATTTTCAAAGTTGGATTCTGGTAGAGCCTGAAAATGACGTTGGGGACCCTTAGGACCATTCCCTCAGCCATAAAAGCTCTGAGCCCCAAAGTTACTGGGGCTGATTTTGGGCTACTCAGGGAGCTTTCAGGTTCCCAAGATACTTCAGCTCTCAAACCTTTGGTTTGGGAGCCATTGCTGGATGTTTAGCATTTCTGAATGTGGATGTTGGTAGAGCCTGAAAATGACATTTGGTATTATAGGACCATTCCCTTGGCTAGGAATGCCCTTCTCCCCAAGGTTACCAGGGCTGCGAGTGGGCTGCCTGGGGAGGTTTCAGGCCAGGAACATCATTCAGCCTTCATAGATTTTTTTGGGGAGCTATTGTTGTATGTTTAGCATTTTTGAAGGGGGACACTAGTAGAGCCACAAAATGATGGACATCGGGGACTCTTAGGACCGTTCTCTTGGCTAGGAAAGCCCTGAGCCCCAAGGGTACTGGGGCTGATAGTGGGCTACTTAGGAGGGTTTCTGGCTAGGAAAGTTTCTCTGCTCTTGCAGATTTTTTTGTGACCTACAATAAAGGTGGTAGATTCTCCCTGTCCCTCCTTTTAGTAATAATTCTATAAATACATTAATAACAAAATGTTACTACTATTAATAATACTTCTGTAAATATTAAGTGAAGTTAACAATAATGTTAATATTCAATGTTATTGATAATCATATAAATATATTAATGACAGAAGGAGGGACAGGGAGAATCTCCCCCCTTTATTCGATCCAGGGGAACCAATGTGACAGAGGGTGAAGAAAAGGCTGAGGTACTTAATGCCTTTTTTGCCTCAGTCTTTAGCAGTAAGACCAGTTGTCCCCTGATACCCAGACCCCTGAGTGGAAAAATGGAGATGTGAAAGGGACCGATGCCCCCATAATCCTAATGGGATTGGATAGTGACCTGCTCAGCTGCTTTGATCTGCACAGTTCAATGGCTCAGGATGGGATACAGCCAAGGGCACTAGCAGAAGTGCTCACCAAAACACTTTCCCTTATTCACCGGCTGTCCTGGCTGACTGGGGTGGCTCCACCTGACTGGAAGCTGCACATGTGACACCCATCTGCAAGAAGGGACAGAAGGAGGACCCAGGGAACTACAGGCCTGTCAGCCTGCCCTGGGTGCTGGGGAAGGGGATGGAACAACTCATCTTGAGTCCCATCATGTAACGCATGCAGGACACTCAGGGGATCAGGCCCAGTCAGCATGGGCCTAGGGAAGGCAGATGGTGCTGGACCAACCTGATCTCCTTCTATGACAAGGTGACCTGCTGCTCAGTGGATGAGGGGAAGGCTGTGGATGTGGTCTGTCTGGACTTCAGTGATCCCTTCATCATTGTCTCCCACAGCATCCTGTGGAGAAACTAGCTGCTCATGGATTAGGTGGGTATACTCTGTGCTGGGTTAGAAACTGGCTGGACAGACAGACCCAAAGGGTTGTGGTGAACGGAGTTAAATCCAACTGGCAGCAGGTCACAAGTGGTGTTCCCCAGGGCTCAATGCTGGGGCCAGTTCTCTTTAACATCTTTATTAATGATCGATCTTTATTAATGATCAAGGGGATCGATTGGACCCTCTGTAAATTTGCAGGTGACACCAAAGTGTGTGAGTGCTGACCTGCTGGAAGGCAGGAAGGTTCTACAGAGCGACCTGGACAGGCTGAAAAAAGGTCCTCCATTGGGAAATTGCTTTGAAATCTTCATCACTAAGGACATAAATAATATACAAGTAGTTGTAGGCCTCTTGAGTTTTTTCATTAAAATCATTTGGAGAGCCATGCTTGTAAGGGCTTTCTGGATGTTAATGAGCCCCATGGTGTCTTTTCTTCTGAGTCCTCAGACCTCAGATACCAGGAGGAGAGTGAAGAAACCTCTCCAGAAGTTAAGTCAGGAGTAATGCCCAAAGCACCTTGAAGCAGTAACAGGCCCCACTGGGAGCCACTCCTGACAAAGCCTCCCCAGGGGCTCGTTAGAGCAGACAACTGGAGGCCATGAGCACACCCACAGGCAAAGCACAGGCAGCTCTGATGCTGAGGACACCCTGGCTGGGTCTGAGGAAGCAGCAATGCCAAGCACTGACCCCCAGCCCCTGGGCAGGGAGATCCTGACCCCCACCTGTGTCTCAGGGCTCTTCCATGGGATGTGGGGAGTGTGACACCAAGGGAAGGACAGGGGTATGACACATGGTGTCCTCTCCTGGGGTGGGTGCTCCATGGCTGTGAGGACAGTGTATCTCCTCTGAGGCCTCTGTGTCTCTCAGCCATAGCCAAGGGGGCAAAGACCTCCTTTCTATCAGGCCCTTTGAGCCTGGCTGACACCCTTGGCCATCTGCACCATAGCCCATCCATCCCACACTGCCCCACGTCTGTGCCTGTTTCCCTGCAGACAACCAAGCCCCTTCCCCACCTTGTTCTCAGCCCATGATGTCCCTGCCTGTACTGCTGTCTCTCCCTCCTTGACAGCTGTTTCCACAAACACAAAGCTACCAGCTTGTCCACACTAATGACTTTTAGCACCACAGCACTGCCCTCAGAACGACATTTCTTTATCCTCAAGTCTCTTCTGACTTTCAAATCTGCATTTTTGGTGGGCTTCCTTTCTTATGTTGTTTCCACACAGCACAAAGAGGGCTTCCCTCAGCCTCCCCTTCCCCAGGCTAAAGAAGCCCAGGTCTCTCAGCCTATCCATATAAGACCCCTAACTGTATCTTGGCAGACTTTCTCTGCCCACATGACAGTTCATCCCCATTCCAACAGACTGGGGACACCCACACTGGGACTGACTGACGGCTCCAGAGGTGGCCTGACCAATGCTGCATCCAGATGGACCAGAGGGCCCTTGTCTGTGTGGCCTCGCTCCTCCCAGTGCAGCCCAATGTGCTCAGGGCCAGATCCCAGTTCAGCACCTCTGACTGCTATGGCATCTCCCGGAATGCCCAAATTCTTCTCCTTGAGGCTGGTTCTCCACCCATCATGTCTGAGCTGCCTTGATGTGGGGTGTTGTGCTGAACCCTTTCTGCCAGGTGCTCAGTCTACACAAAAGCACCACACAGACCAGCTGGCCCTGCACCCCATCCTGCTGAATCTCATAACCATCTGATGCTGGGGAATCCATCACTTCCCACAGGAGATTATCCCAACCCTTGTTCTCAGGGTAAAAGATTTTCCCTGTGTCCTGTGGGAATCTCCCCAGGAGGAACTTGCACCCGTAAGTCCTCAGCTCTTCCATGTGACTCCTCCTGAAAACAGGAGCCTCTCCCTTCTTTGTAGACAGCCTTTCAGTACTGGGACCTGTTGATGAGGTCTCCCATAAGCCTTTTTGTTCTAAAGGCTGAACAACACCAGCTCCCTTGGCCTTTCCTCATACGGCAGGCTTCCCAGGCCTTGGGCCATCCTTCTGGCTCCTCTCTGGACCTTCTCCAGCCTGGACATAACTTTTTTTAGAGAAACGACCAAAACTGCAGCCAGTATTCCAGGCGTGGCCTGACAAGTGCTGAGCAGAGTGGGATAGTGACTTCTTTATGTCCGCTGGTGCTACCCATGCTGTTTGCTACAGCAGCACTCTGTTTCTTCATAGTGACCTGCTTGTTCACAAGAACCCCCAGGTCCCTTCCCACAGTCTGGTGGATCCCAGTCAGTGCTGGGCTCCTGGATTATACTTTCCCAGCTCCTAGACACACCACACTTAACCTTGCTCACTCATCCAGCCTGTCCATGTCTTCCCACCAGGTGGCAATCCCTTCCCAAGTGTCTACTTTCCCACTGAGTTCTGCATAACCCACAAACTTCATCAGGGTTAACATCATTTGGGTCAAACTTCACTAAGCTTCTTCCAGCTCCACAGTGCACGACATCAGGGCAGGATTGTGACTGCCTCAGGGCTCATTTGTATAGGTGGAGTTGTTCTTGGCACTACTACTTGTGGCTAGAAGTTTAATGAGATTGAATGAGTGTAGGGTCTGGCATCTGGAGAAGAACAACCTAGGTACCAGTATGGGTTGGGGATTGGCCTGTTGGAAAGCAGCATTGGTGAGAGGGATCCTGGGGGAAAGCAGGGTGATCATGAGCCAGTGATGTGCCCTCCTGGCTAAGAGGGCCAATGGCATCCTGGGGTGTATGAGAAGGGGTGTTGTTACTAGGTCAAGAGAGGTCCTTCTCCCCCTCTTCTCTGCCCTGGTGAGACCGCACCTGGAATATTTGGTCCAGTTCTGGGCTCCTCAGTTCAAGAAGGACACAGAACCCCTTGAAAGAGTCCAGAGTAGGGCTACCAAGCTGGTTAAGTGTGTGGAACACCTTCCTTATGAGGAAAATCTGAGGGAGCTAGACCTCTTTTGGAGGAAACTGAGGGGTGACCTTATTAATGTTTATAAATACTTGAATGGAAAGAGGCACGAGGACAGAGCTGGGATCTTCTCAGCGATGGCCAGCAATAGGACAAGGGGCAATGGGTACAAGCTGGAGCAGAGGAAGTTCCATGTGAATTTAAGGAGGAACTTTTTCCCTGTGAGGGTGACAGAGCACTGGGACAGGCTGCCCAGAGAGGTCGTGGAGTCTCCTTCTCTGGATGAATTCCTGTGTGATTTAATCTGGGTGATCCTGCTCTGGCAGGGTGGTTGGACTAGATGATCTTTCAAGGTCCCATCCAACATCTAGTGCTCTGTGATTCTGTGGCACTACTTCCTTCACCTATTGCAAAGTCTCCATTATCTTCAGAAGTGCTATTCCCATTTCCTTGCTTTATTGGGGGTGGGGCTGGTGTTGGGCTATTTACAGTGATGGACAAAAAGCATTTTCTCCTAATGCCCTTTCCTGTGTGTGGCTGCTATTCCAAACACACCAGCTTTATTTCTACCCATGCCAGTCCTTTCACTGCAGATGAACAGGCTCAGGACCAACAGCTCATTCCCAGGAGCAAAACAAGTCAGCAGAAGAAGGACAAGGCAAAGCAAGATGGCTGATATCATAGAATCATAGAATTGTAGGGGTTGGAAGGGACCTCGAGAGATCATCGGGTCCAACCCCCTGCCAAAGCAGCTCCCTAGGACATTTCACTCAGATAGGCATCCAGACGGGGCTGGAATCTCTCCAGAGATGGAGACTCCACACCCCCTGGGCAGCCTGGCCCAGGGCTCCCTCACCCTCACTGGGGAAAAGTTCTGCCCCAGCTTGGGGGGGAACTTCCTCTGCTCCAACTTGCAGCCATTGCCCCTTGTCCTGTCCCCACAGACACTGCAAAGGGGCTGGCTGATTCCCCCTGCATCCCCTGCTTAAGATAATTATAAACATTAATTAGGTCCCCCCTTAGTCTTCTCTTCTCAAGACTGAACAGTCCCAATTTTCTCAGCCTTTCCTCACAGCGGAGATGCTCCAGGCCCTTAATCATCTTTGTAGCCCTTCTTTGGACTCTCTCCAGGAGATCCCTGTCCTTTTTATCCCAGGGAGCCCAGCACTGGACACAACACTCCAGGTGGGGCCTGAGCAGGGCAGAGCAGAGGGGGAGGATCCCCTCCTGTGACCTGCTGCCCACACTCCTCCGGATGCACCCCAGGATCCCATTGGCTCTCTCAGCCCCCAGGGCACACTGCTGGCTCATGGCCATATGAGATCAGACATGCCTGGTCTCAGCACTGGCATAAAAGAGGCCTTTGTCCTGCCAAGCACTTACTTGCATACCCCCTCAGCACCATATTAAGCACCCCATGTTGCAGTTGTGCGTAGCTGGGTGTTGAGGAAGAGACCAGGGGCTGCAGAAAATGGCTGTGGTAGTGGGAGAATCCATTGGTTTTGGAGGGTGGGAGTGGAGGGATTTGAGGAGATTTAGGGGTGAAAAGCAGGTGTTGGGGGTTAATGGGGGTGCTGGAGGGCACCAGGGTTGCTGAGAGGGTGTGGGGGGATGTTGTAAGGGGCAGCTGGGGGTTTATATGCAGGGATTTGAGGGGGAAAGAAGAGGTTTAGAGGAGTAATTAGCGGCTAAGGGAGGTGGGGAGCAGAGGAGAACGAGGGAGACCTTATCACCTATCACTACCTGCCAGGAGGGTGCAGAAAGGTGGGCGCTGGTCTCTTCAGACAGGGGACAGGAGCTGGGACAAGGGGCAATGGGCTCAAGCTGTGCCAGGGCAGGGTCAGCTCAGCTGGGAGGGCAAAGTTCTTCCCTGGCAGAGTTGTGGGGCTGTGGCACAGGCTGCCCAGGGAGTCCCCACCCCTGGGTGTGTTTCAGAAGAGGGGAGATGAGGTACTTAGGGATATGGTTTAGCACAGGATGGGAATGGTTGGACTTGATGATCTTTTCCAACCTTGTGATTCTGTGAGTGTGTCTAATATGGTGCTCTACTTTCCAGCTATACCAGCATCCACCTTTCAACCTGCTAAACATACAGGTGGGGAAGGGCGTTGGGTGCCTGCAGCCTGAAAAGAAACAGGCACAGGCATGAGAAGTTAGGCACAACCCTAACTTCTCACTGCCTTTTCCTCCTTGCACAGGTCTCCACACATGACAGCAGCAGATGTCCAACAGCAGCAGCTCCATCAGCCAGTTCCTCCTCCTGGCCTTTGCAGACACACGGGAGCTGCAGCTCCTGCACTTCTGCCTCTTCCTGGGCACCTACCTGGCTGCTCTGCTGGGCAACAGTTTAATGATCATCATTGTAGCCTACAACTCCACATGCCCATGTACTTCTTCCTCTTCAACCTCTTGTTGAATGCGTAGTGGTGGGCTGACCCAGGTGCTCACCAGAGCTGCTCTATCACTCCCCTTCTCAGCTGCAGAGGGAAGAAAAGATGTAACAAAAGGTCAGCATAAGGACAGGGAGAGATGATGCAGTGGTCACTCTCATGGACAAAAAGACTTGACAATAGCAATAAACCCATCTAATTTATTACCCAGTCCAAAGAGAGTAGAGAAATGATAAAAAACCAAAAGAAAACAAATTTTAAAAAGCCTACCCACAGCGTCTGCAGGTAGAATCACTGTTCCACATCATCCAGCGTGGGCTGTGGGGGACCAGTATCATTCACCATTTTCTCACTCCTTTCTCTGACACTAAAAAGAAGCTGCTAATTTGTATTTGCCTTCATAAAAATATTATCAGAGTTGCCATTCCCAATGCTGTGCTGCACACATCCAATAATTTTTCACTGCCCCTCTGCAAAGGCAATGCTGCTGACCAGGTCTTCTGAGAAACCCCACAGATCCTCAAGCTCTCTTACTCATGGTCCTACCTCAGTGAAAATGTAGTCAGAGCTTGTTTAGCTTTTGGCTGTTTTGTGTTCATTGTGCTGTCCTATGTGCAGATCTTCAGGGCTGTGCTGAGGATCCCCTCAGAGGAGTGATGTCCAGGAGGAGGAACTGGCTGATGGAGTTCCATCCCAGCAGCAGGGACGGCACAAAGCCTTTTCCATGTGCCTCCCTCACCTGGCCATGGTCTCCCTCTTTGTCAGCACTGGCTTGTTTGCCAACCTGAAGTCCCCCTCCATCTCATCCCACATTCTGGTCGTGGTAGTCACATTTCTTTACTCAGTGTTTCCTCCAGCAGTGAACCCCCTCATCTACAGCATGAGGAACCGGGAGCTCAAGGATGCTGTGTGGAAACTGATGACTGGATATTTCTAAGCAGCAAGAAACTGCTCATCTTCTACATCCCAGTGTCCACGTACCCATGGCACCAGAAGAAATGCTCACCTTCCCCTGTACCTGCATTACTGCCAGTCTGTCTCTTTCAGCTCCCTCATCATCCAGGTGTTTCCACATCTCCTGATTACATGGCCATGACTAAGGACATCTTTTCAGCAGACCAGCTCGACACATGCACTCCCCTTTGCTCACAGGTTTCCACCTCCACCTGCTCTTTGGTCATTCAGCTGCTGCTCAGCTTGCCTGAATTCCTCTTTGAGCCTCAGAGAGTTGGAAAACGTCCCATCTTTCTGCAGTCTAATGAGCTGCTCTGCCAGAAGGTCAGTGTGGTGATAAGTGACCTTTCTCTGTATCTGATTCAAACTGTTCTGGGAGAGAATCTCCTCTGGAAGCTGACCCCCTTCACACGCTGCTTGGCCGTAGCAGGCAGCTGAGGAGAGAGATGTCATGGGTATTAAACTGTGTCATGTGGAACTGCTGTTTGTTGTCAGAGAAACCTGTCCCTGCCTGTGAGCACAGGTGATGCCAGGAAAAGTGTTGGGAGTCCCAGGAGGCCAGTGAGGGAACTGCTGGGCTTGGGGAAGAGCAAGGTTCTCCATGCAGGGTTGGATCTCCAGAGACTGCTTCTCCTGCCTGTCCAGGTCTCCTTAGCAGACCGATATCCATGGCAGGATGCTGCTGTCACTGCTCCTATCAACTGAGCCAGGACAGAAAATACCCATGACTGAAGAATATCCTCCATTGTAATATTCCATTGAAATGTTTGTCATTAAATACCTCACTTGAATCCAATTAGTTGTAGAAGTCTGGATTTTTTTAATGAAAAAGACTTGAAGAGACATGCTTATTAGGGCTTTCTGTATTTTCTTGAGTCCCGTGGTATATTTGCTTCTGAATTCACAGACCTCAGATTCTAGAGGAGAGTGAAGAAACCTCTCAAAATGTCAAAGTCAGACCTAAAGCCCAAAGTCCCTTGAAGCATTCATGGGCCCCACTGGGAGCCATTCCTGACAAAGCCTCCCCATGGGCTCCTTAGAGCAGACAACTGGAGGCCATGAGGAGAAACACTCTGCTGGTTGCCACAGCAGTGCTGACTCAGATTGACAGTAAGTGCTTTTGCCTGGGTGGCCGTTCTCCTCCCAGTGCTGCCAGATTCCAGTGTAGCAACCCTGGCTGCTGTGGCATCCCTCAGAATGCCCAAAGATTCCTCCTTGACACTTGCTGCTCCACCCATCATGTCTGAATTCCCCTGGTGTTGAGGTTCAACCCTGCTCACTGACAATGTCATCACGTATGAAAGATTCTCTGGGGCCATTGGTGTGAGCTGCCCTGGCAGTCCTCCCTCACAACAACCAGTGCTCCCTGAGCTTACTTTCAGGTGGAGCAGCATGTGAATCAAAAGGGGCCTTGATGCTGTGCAAGCACTGGCCAGCAATGAATAAATTATCATTGTGTCACCAACACTGGATTGGTCACAAAAGAGGATGATGTGGGGGTTCTCCCCCTTGTCGTGGTTTAGCCCCTGTTGCAGACCAGCACAAGCTCAGAAGGAGCAGATCAGCTCTGGCTGGAAAAGTTCTTGAGGCTGGAGATCTCATCAGTTCTTTTGGAAGTGTACTAAAAGCTTTCTGGGCCTCTTTTGTCCACAGAAGTTGGGTGGGATTATTTTTCAAGAGTTCCTAAAGCGACTTTGCTGTTAGTCCATAATGGTAGATCCACAACCAACAGCAGCCCGTCATTCCCAAAAAGGATCTGAGATCTCTTACTGTTGGAGGAGGGGGAGGGTGTCTTAGAGATGGCTTCTTTTCTCTCAGTATGCAATTCTCATTGTTCTCCAGAAATTTCATATCCCAGGTGGGTTACTGGTTGTACCACTTCAGCTTTCTGTTGAGAGACTCAATATCCACCGAGTCCCCAAAAATTTCAACAACCTTGTCCACTGAATGCAGTCAGGTTTTATTTCAGTTACTGTTAATAGGTCATTCACATACTGCAGGAGGGTTCCATCTCTGGAGGGAGGGTCCCATGTTTCAAGTTCTTGTGCTAATTGATTCCCAAAGATTGCTGGACTGTTCCTAAAACCTTGAGGTAACACTGTCCAGGTAAGCTGGGTTTTCCTACCAGTGGTAGGACCTTCCCATTCAAATGCAAATAACTTTTGATTTTCTTTGGCTAAAGGCAGGCAGAAGAAAGCATCTCTCAAACCCAGTACTGTAACCCACACTTGGTTATTTCTCACTTTAGTCAGTAAGGTACAGGATTGGCCAGCACAGGGTGCAAATCTTGAACGATAGTTATTGCTCTGAGGTCTTGTACTACTCAGTATGTTCCATCAGGCTTTTTAATTTGTAAAATAGGAGCATTATAGTCTGATTCACATGCCACTAACAAGCCATATTGTATAAGCTTTTATCTATACCTGCACCTTAGTCCAGGTGGCTTGCAATATTAACAGCTTTTCAGTCTGACATTTCACTTCACATTAACTCGACAACCTTCCAGTCTGCATCTGAATTCTTAACAATCAATTCCAACCTTTTTGCCACCTTAGATGGGTCGTCCCTATATCCTTTAGCTATTTCCTTCTAATTGTCTAAATCACTAATTTTAAGGGGCATCTTTAAGTGTTTCCTCTGCTGGTCCCACGGTTTCTCATGAAGGGGCCAGTCATTGTGGGCTTTTATGAGTTTTAATTCTGGTTCAACTTCCAACAGGACCAGAGCTGGAGTGGTCGGATTCACTTTCCCTCTCACCAGCAAAGGGAGAGGATCTTACCTCATCCAGTTCTAGTATTTCACCCTCTCCTTTTCATGTACAACGCTCCCCTATACTGCGAGCAGAGCAGCATCTCTTCACTCATTTCTCTTTCTCTCTGCTTTTATCTTTTTCTCAAGCTAATACTAAGGGGCCCGGTGGTATTGTAAGCCCACACTCCCTCTGCCATTCCAGATGATCTCAGACGGTGAAAAACATATCAGCATGCCGTGGTTTCCCCCCGGCTGTGGGCTGAGATCCAGGCAGCTGCCTGCTCCTTAAAGTAAAAGAGCAGGGGAAGAGGGAAAAAGGGGGAAACAAGGGAAGGGAAAAGGAAGGGGCAAATAACTCCAAACCCAAGAAACTAAGAGGCCCGTGGGTTGGGATAAGGAGAGTTTACTGAGAGAACAGAGAGATCAAATATCCCAATGCTAACAGGACTTTGGAGCAAAAGAAGATGAAACTCTTGATCCCCAATGCAGTTTCTCCCCGACCCACACAACTCAGGTACCACCCAGAGCTGTCCCGCAACCCGACCGTCCCCCCAAGCAGCACGCGTCCCGCCACCGCCCCTCTTCTTCCTCCCCTCAGCCCCCCGTTCTCCTGGGCAGGACGTCATTGCCATGGAATACTCTCTTTGGCCCATCTGGGGCACCTGTCCTGGCTTCGCCCCTCCTTTCTCCTGAATAGAGAAATAGGAAGAAGCTGAGAAAGTCCTTGACTGTCTGACTGCAACTAAGAACATCAGGGTGTTCTCAGCACTGCTTTCATTGGAACTCCCAAACACAGCATCCCATCAGCTGCTACAAATGGAGTTAACTCTATCCTGACTGAAACCAGGACACAGCATAGCCAATCTCATCCCATTTCCCTTTCCTCCTTTTCTTAGGGATTTCACTACTTTGTTTCCCTCCCATCGTTAGTCAGATTTACCTCTCGATTCTTCTTGTTTATAACTCAACTCCCGTCTATCTCTCAACATTACTGACAAGAACAACACGGTTTCTTTAATACATTCTCAGTTCTACAAGATTACACCAAACAGGGAGAAACAAACCATACATTGCTCGTGGGCAGGTTTTTCTCTCTCACAGCTCAGTCGCTCACCACTCACACCAGAGTTGTCTCATTTCACTCACACAAACAGTTCGTCAAATTTAAATCAATTTTCAATACTCAGCTCCTTCTAACAATATCCAAAGTCAATACCAATAAATCAGTGCCACCAGAGTAGCAATTCCTCATTGGGGAATCAACCCCTGGTCTCCTGTGTGACAGGCAGCAGTTCTTCCACTGACCCACAGAGAAGGATGCTGTGACCAGCGTCCACAGCAGGACTCCATGCTCGCTGCCTGCTTACTTGAACATCTCAGTCAGACCTGCAGAAGACCTTTATAAGACAAATCCAAACCAGAGCAATACTCCATATAATTATTGAGATTTCCAATCAAGCATATGAATGCTACTAACCAAGTGTACACAATCAGGCACGTGTAACCTGGGATACGGCACTCGTGTGGGATGTCACCCTACGACCCTCAGTATCCCAAACAACCGATCTCCAAATACCAAGTCATGGTTTCTCACAGCATTCTGACTGAGAAACTGGCTGCCACTGGCCTGGACAGGTGGACCCTCTGCTGGGTTAAAAACTGGCTGGATGGCCTACCCAAAGGCTGGTGGTAAGGGGTGGTGGAAGGGGCCTCTTCCAGCCCTCTTGGATTCGTAACTTGTGATGGCCCAAGAGTGTTTATAAGAAATTTGCAGTGGTATCCCTGTGCTGATTTGACTTCTGGTGCCCATGGAGCTGAATCTCCTTTTAAAGATGAAGTCATTCACTGTGTAATCTCAAAGACAGGGTTGGCTGAGAATTAAAAATGCCAGACACACTACCCTCTCCTCCATTGTTTATCCCCTCTCCGCACTGAGGGCTGGCTGGGAAGGGACCTATGGTGGTCTTTAGCATGATGGTCTGCTCTGAGTGGGAAGAACATGAGAGTTAAATGAGACTGGCTGGTGTTTTCTCTTGAGCCAGCATGTATCCAGTGGAATCACTGCAGTAAACATCAGCAGGAGCCCTGACTGGCTGGGAGCAAGGGATATTTGTAAGGTCCCAGCAGTGTGGGAGCTCTCTGGAGCATGGTGTCTGCTGTACACATTCTCTCCCCTGTACAGATGCAGCCCCACAGCCCTGCACATGACCCCGTGGCCATGCTGTACACATCACCTGAGGCAGGCTGTGTTCAGTGGTGGAGAAAAGTCTTCTGGGCATCATTCCCCACAATAGCTCTCCATACCCCTGCACCCAGCAGCACTCCTGCTTTGGCAGCCTCCTGCAGCATCCTGCCCCCGCCCAGTCTCAGCTGCATCTCAGGCACTGATTTCCAGTCAGCCCTGCTCAGATCTTTGCAGGGCTCTGGGTGAGAACACAGTCTGGGCAGGACTGCTTCTCCTACCGGCACAGGCACTGAGCCCAGCAGGACATTGGTCAATGGCCAGGGCTGGGAATGTGCCATGAGGAGATGGGTCTGGAATGAGGCTCCTGGGGCCATTTCTTCTCTCACCCCAGGAAAAATCAAGCCAGGCTGTATCTTTAGACTCAGGGACTTTTCCAGAGGGTCCTCATGGGCATGACCTACATGTTCTCTGGTTCTCTGCTACACGCCACATTGATCTTTGGAGATCAGAAAGGCTGTAGAGGATGCAACAGAGGCTCTAGCATCTCTGTGATCACAGCTGGATGCCAGTCATCTAGCTCAGCCCCAGGTGAAGAGCTTTGTCTGGGAGTGACCTGTGAGGTCAGAGCTGGCAGGTGGGCCAGGAGAGCTTGTCTCAAGAACATGTTCTTGTGTGCTGGCATAACCCAGTGGGCAGCTCAGCCCCACACAGCCACTTGCTCACTTAATCCCTTCCCCCAGGATGGAGAAGAATCATATAAAAGCTAAAAGTGACTTAACTCCTGAGAAAAGATAAAGGTGGTTTAGCAGGTGAAGCCAAAGCTGCACACATGTGAAAAGCCAAGTAAGGAATTCATTCACTGCTTCCTAGGAGGAGGCAGGGGTTTAGCCACTGGCAGGAAAGCAGGGCTTCACCAGGAGTAAACAGTTGCTTGGGAAGACAGAAGCCATATTCCAAACATCCCTGACTTTCCTCTTTCTTCCCCGCTGCTTTTCTTGCTGAGCATGATGTCATGTCGTATGGAATATCCCTTTGGTCAGCTGGGGTCAGATGTCCCAGCTGTGTCCCCTCCAGGTGACTTTCCCACCCCAGCATCCTCGCTGGTGGAAGAGAGTCAGAAACAGAGAAGGCCTTGACGCTGTGTGAGCACCGCTCAGAGACAGCCATTACCTGGGTGTGTTACCAGCTCTGTTTTGGTCACAAATCAAAATCACAGCATCATGCAAGTTACAGTGAAGAAATTCATCCCAGCACCAACCAGTACAGGCAGGCAGGCAGGTAGTGTTATGTCATCAAGCATGTTACAAACCCCATTGTGAAACAAAGGACAGGTCAGTGTGGGAGATAAAGGTCAGAAACGCTGACTAAGTTGGGCTGTATTTTGTGAGGTCACCTCATTACAGCAAGGAGATTTGGCAGGAGCAGGCAGGCCGGCATCATGAGGTCATCAAGGACAACAGACATGAAAGCTGCAGGCAGACGACCAGGCCCCTGGCTAGGCCCTGCCCTGGGGTGAAGCCACCGTATGAACAGTATGGGAAATAGTGAGACAGGGCATGAGAATTGCCAGATGTGACAGAGAACAGTGTGAGAAGGGAACACGGGTACAAGCAGCACCATGTGTCCTGGCTGGGTGTCACAGTCGACTGAAGAGCAGAGGCAGGAGAAGTCACCAGGCCGCACAGATAACTGGAGGGGAGCACCAGGGATCTTCTTGTCAGTCAAGTCTACAGCACCTGGGGAGCCATCAGAGAGGCCATTGAAGGGCCAGGTGATGTAGGCAATGGTATATGAGATAACAAAGTTGAGTATGGGTACAGAAACCTTGGGATCCACGGAGGGAAGTAATTGGTGAGGGTTCTTAACTGGGGATGAGATCAGGGAAGAGAAATGGAGGGATCCAGTTTGACTCAAGGAAGAATGCTGTGGAAGGGGAGAGCAGAGGGATGCAAGGAGCTAGTGTGTGGTTTTTTGAGGGGGTGAATACATGTGAGTGCTTTGGTAGCCGGGTCAAGTGGGGCTGATTGGATGGGGAGGACACCAGGATCTGGAAAGACCCATGGCTGGGGAGGCCTGGTGAGTAATGGCTCCAACTCCATGCAGGGCACCTGAGCAGAGCCAAAGCCCAGGCCCACACTTGAGGGACTGTGGCTGTTCTGGTGGGCAAGTTCTGCAGGGATTGCACAGACTGCTGGTCACCTGCTCACCAGACCAGCCAGAGAGGGGACTGGGATGCACCCAGCTGGGGCAGTCGCTCCCCTTGGGGTGGGGCCAGTCACTGCTCCCTGCAGATACCTCCAGGCAGCTGCAGGTTCCCCTTGCAAGGGGATGTCCTTGGCACTGTCATATGTGGGATAGCCCTGGGTATGCACCGCAGTGACCACTCAGCATCTCCCCTCTCACCACACACCAATGCTTGAGTCCAAAATCCATCCCCTGGTCTCTAACAGCTACCAAAAGGATAGCGAGCTTTTCTCTCCAAAATGCAAAGAGAAATTGGTGCTTTGGGGGGAAATTCCTTGGGACTCAAGTTCACAGAATCACAGAAACACAAAGTTGGAAAAGACCTTTAAAATCATCAAGTCCAACCAGTCCTGTCCTATGCTAAACCATATCCCTAGGTATCTGATCTACCCTTTTTTAAACACATCCAGGGATGGTGGCTCAACCCCCTCCCTGGGCAGCCTGTTAATGTTGACATGAGCTTTGGAAGAACAGCTCAATCTTAGGAACTGTCTTGAGGAAATGCCACTTTATTACAGAGGTGCTGTGACAGTTTCCTCTGACCCAGGGTTAGGCACCCCTTGTGTACAGCTGGGACAGAGCAAGTTCATTCCTTGGAATAGGTCAGATGAAACTAAGCATTTATTTAGGAACATAACAGACACAATTAGAAGAAGCCTAGATAATAGTGATGATAATAAAGAAAGAGAGAAAAGAAAAGCTTCCTATCAGATACCCTGGCAGTCACTTGCGAAGAAAGACAGGAGGATAAAATTGACTGGGAAACATCCATGAAATTACTTTCCGAATGGCCTCCTTGAGCTCCTGGTTCCTCAAGCTGTAGATGAGGGGGTTCACTGCTGGAGGCACCACTGAGTACAGGAACGCCACCGCTAGATCCAGGGATGGTGAGAAGATTGAGGGGGGCTTTAGGTGAGCAAACATGCCAGTGCTGATAAATAAGGATACAACACCCAGGTGAGGGAGGCAGGTGGAAAAGGCTTTGTGCCGTCCCTGCTGCGAGGGGATCCTCAGCACAGCCCTGAAGATCTGCACATAGGACACCACAATGAACACAAAACAGCCAAATCCTACTAAGAGACTAACTACAAGAAGTCCAGTCTCCCTGAGGTAGGCATCTGAGCAGGAGAGCTTGAGAATCTGGGGAACTTCGCAGAAGAACTGGTCCAGTTCATTACCCTTACAGAATTGTAGGGAAAATGTACTGGCCGTGTGCAGCACAGCATAGAGAAACCCACTGGCCCAGGCAGCTGCTGCCATGTGGACACAAGCTCTGCTGCCCAGGAGGGTCCCGTAGTGCAGGGGGTGGCAGATGGCAACATAGCGGTCGTAGGACATGATGGTGAGAAGGCAAAACTCTGCTGACATCAGAAAGAAAAAGAAAAAGACCTGAGAAGCACAGCCTTTGTAAGAGATGGCCCTGGTGTCCCAGAGCACATTGTCCATGGCTTTAGGCACTGTGGTAGAGATGCAGCCAAGGTCAGTAAGAGAGAGGTTGAGGAGGAAGAAGTACATGGGGGTGTGGAGGCGGTGGTCCCAGGCTATGGTGAGGATGATGAGGCTGTTGCCCAGCAGAGCAGCCAGGTAGATGCCCAGGAAGAGCCAGAAGTGCAGGAGCTGCAGCTCCCACGTGTCTTTGAAGTTGAGGAGGAGGAACACAGTGATGGAGCTTCTGTTTGACATTTTCTGTGTCTTGACATGGGGAAATTGTCCTAAGGAGGAAAAGATACAGGAAAGGACTAGACAGAAAACGCTGAGCAAAGCCCCTCTGTTTGTCACAGACAGCCCACTCCCTCCCCCCAAAGTTCCAACGCATTTGCTTTATGGGCTTTGTGCTGACTGAGTGTGGTTTGAGGAGCAGGACCTCTGCCTACACGCTGCCAAAGTGTCAGCTCTGCCCTGCTGCAGGGGGAGCTGGCTCTTACATTTCTGCTGGTCAGAAGGGATGTCAGGTTCACCCGTAGTGGGAATGCAATCACTACAAGCACTCAGGACTCTGAAGAGTGTGGGCTGCAGAAGTCAGGCTTAGCATGACTTTATGATGACTTTCCCTGCATTTGTTATTCTTCCCCCATCACACCTGCTGGGTATTAATTTTAGGGGTAGAAATCATCCAGTTTTGAGTCTCAGGACAAGACAATCCAAAGGGCTCAGGTCTGTGGGGCTAAGTCAGGAGAGCTGCAGTCTTGTTCCCAGCTCCCCTGTGCTTTTGCTTCTGCTACCTCAAGGATGAATGGACATGCAAATTGCTCTCTAAGTGAAACCAACAGGGCTCTGATCAAAGCAGGGGAGATTTTTGTCAACGGCAGATCTGCAAACCCTTCTTTTTCCAGCAGAGAGGTGGGGTTGTGATGGAGAGGGCAGGACACAGCGCCTCTCAGACAGAAGCAAGGGCATCTCAAAGGCGACTGGCAACCCACAAGGGATGGCTCAGCCTGAATGTAAGCCCTCATAGTCTGTGCTTTACGTTTTCTCCACTCCCTGCCCTTCTCTCTGCTGCTTGGAGCTGTATTTGCCAGAACTCTTTCTCCCTCAACAGACCTTCTCCTAGCCCATGCTCACATGTTAATCTGTGTTAAACCTCCTGGCAGGAAGCTGCTGCCATGGGGAATCTCCACGCTGGCAAGTCTTAAAGGTCTCTGTCTCTTCTGCAGACCTGAAAACTCCATTGCCATTTCCAGCATCCATCCCAGCTGGCAAGTGAAAGCAAAGACCCTGGAAAGCACATTTACTGCCAGGTTGACTGTCTCTTGAAATGCTTCTTAAAAAGTGCCCTGTGAAAAGCCCCAGAGGTTATTTGGAGCTGTGAGAAGCCTGGGCATAGGTAGCACTCTCTTGACAGCAGAACAACGCTGCCTTGTCAGGGCAGGTGTTGCTCCTCCCACCCACAGCTTCTTCCTTCAGCACCATGGGGAGCCCTTTGGGCAGACTAAGCACTGACCTTTGAAGGCAGAAGAGTCCCTTCCCCAGCATACAGCCCCCTGGAGTGAAGGGACCCAGCTGTGACTTACAGCCCTGGGCACCTCCAGCTGCACACTGGGGCTTCACAAGTATTCAAAAACTGCATTAAAAATCCCCCTCCTCACAGACCCCTTGAGCTGTGGGCTGTGCCAGCTTTAGGAGGCGCCTCCATGAACTACAGCTGCATCACCCTGCACCCAGAGACTTACCATGTCAAAAACTGCAAAGCTTTGTCTTCTTTTGAGCTCTCTCTCATCCTCCCAGTCCTGGCCACCTCTAAACTCTTAATCTGCCTTGCTAATTTCCATCAGATATTCTAGGAGTGCTCTTCAGCCCTGCTGTGCTTTGAAGAGGTGCTTCTCCTGGGCAGAGCTGTCTCTTCAGCTCAGCCTACTTGCCATGCACTCCCTCCATCCCAAGGAGCCTAGAGCAGCTCAGCAGCAGAGGACCAGCACAAGGCATGTTAATGACCCCTCTGTTGGGTTTGATGCTGAATACATGAACCTCAGCCCCTGAGAGGAAGCTGATGAAACCTCTCAAGAAGACAAAGTCAGATGAAAACTCTGAAGTTTCTTGGGGCATTAACGCTTTCCCCTGAGGGCCATAACTGCCAAAGCCTCCTTGGGACCTTGTTAGAGCAGAAAATCAAGGCAGTGATGACAGGCAGGCAAAGGCAATGTCATGGAAGTTCATCGTGCTGAGCAAACCTGGGTGAGCTTTATCAAGCCAAAGGGACAAGTCTTGCTCCCAAGCCCTGGGAAGCTGGGCTTCCCAGTGCAATGTTGTGTGGGGATGTGCAATGCCAAGTTTAGGATTGTGGTGTGACACCTCCCAGGCCCTTGGCTGGAGACAGGGACACCAGGAGGCCCTCCTGCTGTCAGGATCAGGTGTCTCTAAGGTGTCTGCACTTGGAGTTGTGTTTCCTGTAACTCAAAGTGTCATGAAATCCTCATGGCCAATCTCAACTTCTAAAGCTTCTCTTTGTGCAATTCTTTCTTTCTCACGTTATTTCCCAATGCTGGAGAAAAACTCCTGCATCTCTGAGACCACACTTCAACCAGCCTCAAGACCCAAGGGGGCCATTGCTCATCCTAATGCAGACCTGTATGCTGGTGGTCTTATCTGTGGTGAGCATAAGGAGTTGCAAAGCTCTACAGACCCATGTGTGAATCACCATGACCACAATCTCTGACCTGCCACTGGCCAAGGCTGAGCTAATCATAAATGGTGATAGCATCTCTGTGATAGCAGATTTAAAACTGGGGAAAAAATCAAAACCAAACCAAAAAGCAGGATCAACTGGAGTCAGAGGAGCATGTAGATGTGAGAGGAACAGTTCTGCAGACACCAAGGTAGGTGAAGGAGGGGGTGAGGTGCTCCAGGCACCGGAGCAGCTTATGGAGCAGACCATGGTAAAGCAGGCTCTCCCCCTGCAGCCCACAGAGGTTCATGGTGGAGCAGACACCCACCTGCAGCATTTGGAGGAGCCTTCAAGATGGACCTGAGGGGAGCACTGCAACAGAGCAAGCTCCAGGCAGGATCTGTTCCCTGTGGAAAGAGGAGCCCAAACTGGAGCAGGATTTCTGGCAGAACTTGTGACTCATGCTGGAGAAGTCTCTTCTGAAGGGCTGCACCCCATGGAAGCCATGCTGGGGCAGTTCTGGAAGAATTCTTGCCCATGGGAAGGACCTATGTGGGGGAACGCCATGGAGGACTGTCTGCCATGCTGGAGCAGAGGAAGAATGTGAGGAATCCTGCCATGAGGAGGAAGGAGCACAGGAGACATTGTTTAGTTAACTGCACGTGAGGGTGGGAAGGCAGAGCAAGCATGGAAGTTTAATTGCTGTGAATCCAAGTGGGCAGCCAAGGGTGTCCAGGACTGCCACAGAATCATAGAATCAGGACTATCCTGAGTTGGAAGGGACCCATAAGGATCATCAAGTCCAACTGCTGGCTCCACACAGGGCCAGCCAGTTCGGAGCATGGGACTGACGGCATCGTCCAGGTGCTTCTTGAACTCAGTCAAGCTGGGTTCTGTGACCCCTTCCCTGGGGACCCTGTTCCAGTGCCCAACCCCCCTCTCAGTAAAGAACCTCTTCCCAATATCCAACCTAAACCTCCCCTGTCACAGCTTCATGCTGCTCCCTCAGGTTCAATCCCTGATCCCCAAAGAGAGGAGATCAGTGCCTGCCCCTTTGCTGCCCCTTGTCTGGAAGCCACAGACCATGATGATTCTCCCCTCAGCCTCCTCTTCTCCAGGCTGAACAAACCCAGGGACTTCAGCCTCTCCTCATAAGGCTTCCCCTCCAGACCCTTCCCCATCCTTGTTGCCCTCCTCTGGACACTCCCCACGAGCTTCCTGTCCCTCTTGTCCTGTGGTGCCCAAACCTGCGCCTCGTCTTTCTGACCCCACAGCTCCTCTAGGAACTGGTTGCTTGAATCCCACAAGCTCCCAGATCTGCGGTTTCTGAGCCCAAACCCTTGCTCAGCTGCTGGTCTTGAGCCCAAACGGTCCCTCCGTGTGTCCCTCAAGCTGCCAACGTGGCTGAACCCCGACATCCGCGTGAAACAAACCCCACAGCTGCCCAGAGCCTGAAAGCGGCCGCGGCTCCAGCCCCCCTGGGCCAGAGCGGGACCGACAGCGCGGTCCCAGCCCTGTCAGCACACACAGAGCCCTGGCCCTGCTGGGGGTTCTCCACGCCGCCTGCCTGAGCCTGCAGGCACTTCAGGGAGGCCCCGGCTCTGCTGCCTTCCTGGGCAGAGCAAGAGAGCCTCCTCTGGCGGGCATCCTGTGTGCTGCTACGTGCAGGGCTGGGGCTGCAGGGTTTGTGCTCTGGGGTGTGGACTTTCTTCCCCCTGCCCCTGCGTCTAATCCCTTCCCATCACCCATCACCAGGCACAGGCCAGTCGGCCCAGACGGGAACAGCTCCAGAGCTCTTTATTTTGGAGTCACCGCTGGATCTCGGCAGCTGAGAAGCCTCCCAGCCCCTTTGTATCGGCCACTGCTGCAGCCACCGCTCCGGCACCTGCCCCTCTGCTGCGGTTCCAGCATCTAGTGCTAGGGAGGAAGAAAGGAAAGGGCATGATTGCGTGGACAGAGAGAAGGCGGGGAAAGCCTGCCGACGTAGCTCAGGCCACCCGTGAGGGGCTCTGCTTGCCATGAAGCTTCAAGGTGCCCGTGAAGGGGGAGAAGCCCCTGATGCCCAAGGCCATGAGAAGGTGCCAGGTGCAGCTGGTCAGCCCGGGCCTGAGTCAAGAGGCACCAAGGCCTCTGGTGTCCCGTACAGGTGTCTCCCCTGGGGGCAAGGTGCCTCTTGGGGCAGGACTCTGCAAGGGAAGGACACGCTCTCTGTTTGCAAAGGGGACAGCCAGCCATCCGAGGGATCCCTCTGGCCTCAGCCAGGCCGTCTGCATCCCCCATGTGCAAAGCACATTCTGGGTGGCCAGGCAGTCCCCCTTGGGTGTCAGGGAGGTCCAGCCCAAATCCAGCCTCCAAACCCTGCTTGTTTCTCATGGCCGGTTGCAGAGAGATGAGATATTTGCGCCCCCCCCAAGCCCTTTGCTGCCCTCCCTGGAGGGATGGGCCCTGCAGCCGGAGGAGGCACCATGCCTCTCTGCAGGTAGTTACCAGGGGAGCTGCTTCTGCTGCTCCAGCTGCCGCCTGTGGCTCTCGGTGACGTATCTGAACGCCGTCCTCCGTGCTCGGTGCGGCTCCAGCCTTTGGAGGACCTGGGCAGCTCGTGGGGAAACGTGGCTGCAACAAGAGGGAAACGGCATCTCTCAGCCTCTGCCTCTCCCCTGTCCAGCCCCTGCACCCACCCTGTCCTCCGTGTCCCCACCCTTCCACCCTGTGGGGAGTTTTGGGCCTTGGTTGGGTCATACCCATGTCAAGAGGCATCAGAGGGTGTCGTACGCAGCCCCAAAACGTAGGGACAGGGGACCTGGACCTGTCTGCGGGGTCATGGCTGCTCGGCTCCCTCAGGCTGTGTCCCGAGCCAGCGCACACTTACTGAGGCTGGAGTCTCTCCAGCTGGGCTGCTGGTGCCAGCTCCTCTGCTGGCAGAGGGCTGTCATCCTTCCTCCACGTCTCACTCAACCCCCTTCTCCGGGGCTCGGCTGGAGGGTGGGGAGCCAAACTGCCTCTCGTGCCCAGTGCCTGCCAAGGAGGAGATGCTCTCAGCAAAGCAGAGGTGCCCTTTCCCAGAGGACCTGGTGAAAGGCACCCGCAGCAGGACCTGGGAGCCGGGAGACTAAGCACCACGTGCCCGTTGTCAGGGCTGGTGGCTGCTTTTGCCCCTGGCATCCTGCTGCCCAGCTCTCCCTCACGGGGATGGGCAGGCAAAGCCCTGCCCTGCGGCTGGGTGTCAGTCCTGCTCCAACCCCCTGGAGAGCTGCGGCCCGTGGTGCCCCGACTCAGAGGGCGGTTGCTGCTCTCCTTGGTGGCAAGCCCTGCCTGTACCTGGGGCAGCCTTCAGTTCTGCCCTGCAGACCAGGCTTCCCACGCTGCCCGTTCTGCCTTCTCCCGCCGTAGCTGCTCTTGCCACCGGGTCTTCACTTGCTCCCACTCTGCAGAGAGCTGGCAGACCTCCTGGAGGGACAGAAACGCAGCCGCCCCCAGGATTAGTCCCAGCTCCCCAGGGGCTTCCTTCAGGGCTGAGCCCTGTTGGTGCCCCCTTGGCTCCTCCAGTGCGTCGGTCGGTTGGCAGCGCTTTGCCCCCACCGGATCAGGGGCCGGGGCGTCAGCCCAGGCTGCTCAACGCAGGGCAAACCAGCTGAGTGACCAAAGACCAGCCCTGCCCACCGCCTAGGAAGGACCTGTACATTGCCCCTAGCCCCCGGACAGAGTCAGGTGTTTTGGGACAAGCCACAGGGCAGGAAGGGTGTGTAGCACCTTCCCTGCGGTGAAGAAGATCTGAAGGGGGTGACAGACACGTCCCAATGACTGCACACCAAGGGATGCTTTCCGGGTGGCTCTCTGCACAAGGAGGCTTTTGCCGAGTCTCCAGCGGCAGGGTACTTGCAGCAGGGCACAGCACGTACCTTCAGCGCCCTCTTGCAGCCTTCCGAGGATGGGAGCGCAGCGCTGGGCTCCTGCGTGCCCGCCTCCTTCGTCCGCGGGGAGCTGCCTGGACACGGTGGGAGCACCCTGCAAAGAGACACCGGGAGGGGTGGGAACGAGCAGGGGCTGTTGGCTCAAGAAGAACTCCAGCGGCTAATTAAGGACTGGCGCAGTTCAGTGAGGCAACAGCGTGCAGGTGCTTTTGCCGTGCCGGTGAGACAGGAACATAAACCCACGTGAGACTCCAGCTACAGCACCACAAACTGCTCGAGTAACACAGCAAGAGAGAAGCCGAGTCCCTAGAGCCAGAGTGCCCAAAGACACGCCGTGGGTCTCTCTGCCATGGGTGCAGGGATCCCTTTCACCTCTTCCCGCAAGGCTCTCACCTAGCAGAAGCCTTCCTCTCCGTGTCCTGCTGAGCGGGCCCCGGCTCCTGCTTTGGCAGGACGGGGAGGGATAACGTCACCCGCCTCTGCAGCAGCTTGTCCGCACAGCCCACTGAGCCTGGGAAAGGAGGAAGCTCTTCAGAGCAGCCCCGTGGCGTGTGGGTTTTAAGCGGGTGGTGGTCGCCCGCTGTGGGGCAGGGCAGGGAAGGGCAGAGAGGGGCAGGGCAGGGAGGGGCAGGGAAGGGAAGGGCAGGGCAGGGATGGGCAGGGATGGGCAGGGCCCGCCCTGGACGGCAGGACCTCTTCCTGTACCTCTGCTGACCCTGTGCTTCTGTGCAGCCTTCTCGTGCCAGGTGGAGAAAGCCTCGGCCACGGCTCTGCGCATCACAAGGAACCGAAACCTGGAAAGCAAATGCCGACAGAGGCGTGAAGAAGGGTGACCCCCACGCTCTGCAGCTCCCCAGCACCAATCTTCCTGAGTGCCCTGCGAGGCACGGCATCCCTGCTCCCGTGTTGCCATGCACAGGTTTTGTTGGTAACCTGCCCCCGAGAGCCGAAAATGGAGCTGAAGGGCTTCCCCACGTGCAGTTGTTGGCTCTCTCTTCTGGCAGGGATGGCAGGCTGGGCGTGAGAAACACGATTGCCACGCCCGGTCGCTCCAGCAGAACACGCGCTTAGCCCCCAGTCAGTACTGGGACCCAGGGAGCAGTCACTGCAGGATCGCTCCCTGACTCGGTGCCGAGTGTCAAGCCCCGAGAAGACACGCTCCTGAGCAGGAGCTGGCGAGCCCCCCGCTCGCTTGGTCAAGGGCTGCAGAGGAAAGGCACTCACCTTGGGAACGCTTGGGCAGGTGCAGCCAGCATCTGCCGAGCGCTGCTGTCTCGAGGGGAGACCACTCCTCCCGGCATCCACAGCCTCTGCCAAGAGACACAGAGCTGTCAGGAGGTTTCCAAGGCAGTTTTCTTTTGACTCTGCCAAGGGAAGCAGGCCCACCTCCCACTCCCCAAGCCAGCCGCTTTCCCAGCTGTTCCCAGAGCACCTCCAGAGGTGACTTCCACAAGCCAATCTTCCCCATCCTCCCCCATGAGCAGCAGCCCTTGCTCTGCGCTGCCGAAGCTGCGTGGCCGTCACGGAGACGGCGCAGTAACGCTGCCAGGCTTTGTGCAGAGCAAGGACGCGGCAGCTCCCAAGAAAGCACCTTTGCTGCCTTGGCTAATCAAGACGAAGCCAGCGGGGCTGAGCACGGGGAAAGGGGTTGGACCGGCCTGCCGTGGCCAGGCTGGCCCAGAGCGGTTGCGTTGCCCTCCCTTCAGGAAGCTCCCGCAGACACGACGCAGCCCTGCCAGCCCTGAGCAACTCACCGTGCGCAGCAGCGCGATGTGGCCGGCCTTGCTCTCCAGCCCTGTGACACAGTGGCGATAAAACCGCATGCACAGGACGTCGTCTTTGCAGGACAGAACGCCAATGTCCTTGAAGACGAAGGAGAGGAGCTGCCTGTTCTTCAGGTGGGAAGAGTACAAGAGGATGGTCTCTCGCACACACTCCTCCACCACGCGCCGCGGCAAGAAGGTGGCTCGCGACAGCCACTTGTAGTTCAGCGGCTTGATCCTGGCATTGCCTGCGAGGAGGAGGAGGAGGAGCATCGTCAGTGCCCCAGCAAGCCACGATTGCCACTTAACCAAAAGCCAAAGGAACGGTCGTTTCCAGGAGCAGCAGTTAGGGAGTGGTTCGTTCGGGGGAGCTCGAGGTGTCCCCTGACTTTTGGAGCCCATTCCCCACTTCTCCCGGCCCTTTGCAAAGAGCAGAGCGCACACATCCTCCCCCAGGCAGGGAGGGGGAAGGGAGAGGGTGGCCACAGCCTTCTCACCAGGGATAACCACTCTTGGGTAATAAAGCTCCTGCAGATATAACGCATCCATGTCGATCTGGAACACTGGTCTTCGCACCACATACACCTCTTCTTTGATCTGGATCTCCTCTTGGACCATGGCGAAGGTGCCGAGTCCGGGGAGCAGGACACCCTGCTCAGGAAAAGGGCAAAAAGGCTGATCAGCAAGTACTTCTCAGGGGGGAAAGTGACAACTTTGGCCAAGGCCCGTGTTCTCCGTTGGGTTTCCTCCCCTCTGGACAAGACTTGCTGACCTCCCCTGGCTAGAGAAAATCCCAGGCATTTCCAGCACAGGGAACAGACCTGGGACTGATGCCCAGCGCTTGGCCTTGGCATGGAGCCAGCACAGTTGCCTGTCTCTCTGCTTGGTCTCTCCCCTCTGACCACAGGCAAGAGCCAAGCCCTGTCACACACTGAATGCTTTCTCAGACTAGGTCTGCACTTGACTTCTCTCCTGGTTGGCCAAGAAGCAGCTGGCGTTTTCTTGGCCTGCTGCCATGATGCTCAGGGAGGGATCGCTCCCCAGCTCCCGGGCTTTGCGGGAAAAAGGGAGACCGAGAGGCCAGCCTACCTTGTCCTGCTTCATCTGTCCCAGGATGTAGGCAGACACGGCATCCCAGATAGCCACAACCTCTGGAAAGCAAGGGAAAGAGGTGTCAGGCTCCAGGCCAGCCAGCTGGCTGGGTCTCGGCAAGCTCCTGGCCCAAGGAGTGACAGCTCAGGCAAACACCACCGGGGATGGCTGTGGGGCTGCGCTGCGGCCCGATTTCAGACTGCCCGCCTTCCTCTGCTCCCCGGGCAGGGCTGGAGCACAGCACACATGGGCACGTGGGCTCAGGACCAGGGCTGTGGCCAGCTAGCCCCCAGAAAGGGATGGCAGCCCAGGGCCCAGGATGGCATCTGCCAGCCTGGCAGCACAAGAGGATCCTGTGGGGAGGAGCAGAGGTTCTCCCACAGGAGACTAGGTCAAGGGGCTGATGTAGAGCAGTAATGTTTGTAGCTGGCTCATGAGCGGCCTGTGAGAGTGGCAGGACACCCAGGCCCTCAGGATGCAGGGCCTCTTTTCATCTCAGAGGCACAAGCCCAAGAGGGACCAGCTCCCAGGGAAGCTGGCCCTGGATGGCCACTCTGGCCAGGAGACCAAGCCGTGCCCGTGGGAGCCTGCAGGCCCAGGGCAGCTGGGACTTGCGGTTGCCACATTTTCCCCCAAGCCTGGCAGGGTTCTTGTGGCAGCCACCCAGCCCTGTCCAGCCACCCCCACAGCCCAGCAGCTGCAGCTTTGGACAGTGGACAGCCCTGGGGAAGGAGGGAGGAAGGGAGGGAGGGACGAAGGAGCTCCCCAAACACTCACCCTTGGTGGAGAGGCGCAGGAGTGTGGGGAACAAGCTGCTCTGTGGCAAGCTGACAGCCACAGTGTAGTAGCCCTCCATCGCACTCCCTGCTCGCCCTCAGCTCAGGGAGAGGAATGCTCTGCACAGCTCCTCTCCCCAAACTCCTCTCTGACGTGTCCCTGCTCTGCCTGTCGGAAAGGCTCCGGCCTGGCGCTGAGGTTCCCCCAGCACAGTCCTACTGCCTCCTGACGCCACCCACGCCCGTCTGTGGGACGCAGTGGAGAGCCCCTGAGCAGTGCCCAGCAGTGCCCAGGCGTTGCCAGGAAGTGCCAGCACGGCCGTGTTGCCAGGGAGACTTCCCTGTGACGTGGAGCACACCTCGGTGACATCAGCCCGCATCACGAGAGCGGGCATTGTGACGCCAGGAGGGAGACAGCACAGCCGGGCAGAGAGGAGGCACACTTCCTCTCTTGTGCTGGGAAAGCTTCATCCCTTTTCTCCCCAGTCCTGCTCCAAAAAGGCCCTCTGTCCCCTGCACCAGCAGGTCTCTGCTACAGGCCGACAGTCTCCCGAACCCGCTGCTTCTGGGCCCAGGGCCTGCCTACAACCAGTGTTCCAGGCTGCAGAGGCCCTTTCAGTGGCACTTGGGCAGCCCCGCAGCTCCCGGAGGGGCTGTTTCTCCGGCCTTTCCCCAAACGTGGGTCTGTCCGTGCTCCAGCCACAGCCCTGAGCAGGAGGAGCTGCGTGACAGGAGCCGCTGGCATAGGCCAGGCCGGCAGCTGGCAGGAGGCAGGCCTCTGCCCCACTGTGGTGGTTGGACCCTGGCTGTGGGTCAGACGCCCACCAAAGCTGCTCCTTCGCTGCCCTTTTCAGCTGGACAGGGGGGAAAATAGATAGTGAGAGGCTGAGGAGTGGAGATAAGGACAGGGAGAGATCATTCTGCAATTAGTGTCAGGGCCAAAACAGACTCAACACAGAACAAAGGACAGAAAACTCTCTCATTGATGACACTGCCCTGCACCCCCAGTGACACCAGAGTCGGGTGAGGAGCTGACCTGCAGGCCCAGTCTGCTCCAGCCTGGTGCCCCACAGACAGGAGTCGCTGGCATAGGCCAGGATTCGTAGTGCCCCTGGGAATCACATATTAGAGAATAGAACTGCAGGCTGGCACACTTTGCCACCGGAATGGAGAGTGGGAAGATGTGACCAGCTGCAGCGATAGCCAAGGCCAGGCCCAAAGGAGGTGGGGGTAGGAATGTGGAAAGAAAATTTTCCCTGCAGCCCATGGAGAAGACCATGGTGAAGCGGGTTGTCCCCTCACAGCCCATGGATGAGGACAGGGAACAGAGACATCTACACCCTGTGCAGAGATTGATCCATGCCTCAGCAGGTTTGCCGGGGAACTTTGCGGGGAGCCAGGCCGGGGGAGCCCGGGCCCAAATGTCAGCACCCATGGAAGGGAGGCCTGCTGAGAGGCCTGTGGTGAGGAGATGACTCCCCAATGGAAGGGAGTCCTGCTGAGAGGCCTGTGGTGAGGAGATGACTCCCTGATGGAGAGGACTCACGCTGCAGGAGTTCATGGGGGTGGGACCCCACAGCACCGCAGGGGAAGAGTGAGTGTGTGAGTGAGTGAGTGAGTGAGTGAGTGTGTGAGTGTGTGTGTGTGTGTGTGTGTGTGTGTGTGATGCCCCCCCCCAGCTGAGACAGAAGACAGCTCGGGCAGAACAGACTGACCGCCCCCACTCCCCATTCCCTGCCCCTCCTGGGGCTGTGACAGGAGGGAAGAAGGGAGCGAATTGATGATTAAAGCTCAGGGTGTGAAGAGGGGAGGGGTGGGGGGAAGGAGAAGTGTTGAGATCTGGGGAAGGAAAGCAGCTGGTACCGCTGGAACCTCACTGCCCATTGCCTGCCCCTCCCTGTGCCATGTTGGGGGGAAGAAGGGAGTAAAATCGTGATGAGGTTTGAGTTTGCTAAGAAGGGGAGGGGTGGGGGAGGCGCTTTAAGACCTGGCTGCTTCTCACTCTCATCCCGTCCCCGTTCCCTGGGTGTATCAGTCGTAGTTGAATAAATCACTTTTCTTCCCTTCATTCTGTGCCCAGTCTGTTTTGCCCATTGCACTAACTGCAGAGTGATCCCTCTGGCCTTAGCTCAGGGCCTGAGCCCCCAAAAACATCTCTTCTCCCCTTTTCGGCTGAAGGGGGAGTGAGCGAGCGGCTTGGTGGGCATTTGGCCTCTGGCCAGGGCCAAAACCACCACAGGTGTATTACTTGGTTTTGAACCCAGGATCTGCCTAAATGTCTGCTTCTGAGGACAGATAGCATCCATCCCCGTGTCCCCACCATACCTAACCTGCTGATGACTACTCCCAACCTCCCAAGCTCATCCCCACCACCCCTGGTCCCTCACAGCCAGTCCATCCCTATGTTCCTACCACCCCAGACCACCCATGGCCATGGTGATGGGGAAACCCAACCACCCAGACCCTCTCCCACCACCCCCATCCTATGCTCCCCACCAGTGGTGGAGCCCACGATAGCAGTGTTGTGATCAACAGCCTACAGGAGCTGCCCAGTCACCAAGGAGATGCTCTAGATCCTCTTCATTTCCTCCTGACGAGGAGGAGGAGGATGGCTACCCCCAACCTTCCAAGCCTGGATGTGGAGGAACTCCTTCAGGTTCTTGTCCTTGGCCTAGGTGTCCTCCTGCAGCTCGGAGAGCTCCAGTTCCTGCTGCAGCTTCTACTGGGACAACTGAAGGTTGGGTAAGGTCCGTCTGGCTCCCCCCAAACCCTCCTGCCTGGATCTTCTGCCTGGACCCACCGTGTGGCAGCTGCAGAGACCCTCCAGGTCCTGGGGTTCTGGTACCGGAAAGGACAGAGCAGCAGCAGAAGGGGCAGGGAGCGGCCAGAGCAGGAAGCTCATCCTGGTGCACAGAGACTGGGATGGACCCACGGCTGGGGGGTCACCCCGGGGGGAGGCAACAGGTGGACAGGAGTCAGGGGGTTCCAAGAGATTGAGAGGGTGCATCTGTGCAAATGGGGGGTGACCAGGGATGGGGGGGCACTCAGGGGTAGGGGGGCACCCAGACATTGTGGGGGCACCCAGGCAAGGGGGCACCCGAGGATGGGGATGCACCCATGGGTGGGGAAGGACAAGGTTGGGGCGCGGAGAAATTGGGGGGGGGGGGGGTGTGGCAGAGACATGAGGGGGCACCCAGGTGTGCAGGGGGCCACCCGGAGATGGGGGGTACCCAGGGGTGGGGAAGGAGATCAGGCAAGAGCCGGAGAGCACCCTGGCAGGAGGGGGACACCCAGAGCTCGGAGCGATGGCAGACAGGGCGGGGGGGGGGGTGAAGCACCCGGAAACGGGGAGGAACCCGGAAGCGGGGATCCCCCAGCGATGGGGAGGACACCCCCGGCCGGGGAGGTGTCCCGCGGGATTCCCCAGCCATAACCTGCCCCCCCACCCCGGTGTGTCCCCCCCAAACCGGCGTCTTCTCCCCCAGCTCCGCCATGGCGGCGGCGCCGGGACTGGTGGGAAGAGCGGAAGGCGCCGCTCCTCGGCCGCGGAGCATGATGGGACATGTAGTCCCGGCCCAGCCCGGCTCCCCCCGCTGCTCTCGGGGACGCGCCCCCGGCCCCGCGCTCCTCCCGCCGCCCCGCCCATGGCTCCGCCCCCACCGCCGAGCGCGGGAGCCGCGCGCCCCGGCGCGCATGCGCGGTCGGGCCAACGGGGGAAGGCGCCGCCGTGCTCGGAGCCCGGTGGGCGGTTCCGCCCGGTGCGTGAGGGGCGGGGGAGGGGGGAGGGTCGCGGGGGAGTTACCGGGTGGGGGAGAGTGTCTGCGAGAAAGGGGCGTGAGGGCGAGGGGCCTGTGCAGGGAGGGGGAAGCTGCGAGGGGGGAGAGAGGCCGGGAAGCGGGGCGGGAGCGCGGGGCGAGGGGGCGGGGCCTGTGCTGCCAGGGAAGGCGGGTGAGTGGGGCGGGGCCCGGGCAAGGGGCGGGACCAGAGCCCGGGCAAGGGGCGGGGCCAGAGCCCGGGCAGGGGGCGGGGGGGCGGGGCGGGGCCAGAGCCCAGGCAGGGGGCGGGGCCAGAGCCCGGGCAAGAGGCGGGGCCAGAGCCCGGGCAGGGGGCGGGGGGCGGGGCGGGGCCAGAGCCCAGGGAGGGGGCGGGGCCAGAGCCCGGGCAGGGGGCGGGGGCGCGGGGCGGGGCTGGGCAGGGGCGTGAGAGAAGGGGCTGGGGGGCCGGGGCTGGGGAGCAGCCCGGAAGCTCCCAACCCCGGTGTTTCCGAGCTCAAAACCTCCCTGAACGGGTGTTTCTTACACCCGGAGCGCTCCAGCCCCGAGTTCCTGAGCCCCAGCGCTCCCCACAGCCCAGTTCGGGGCCCCAATGTCCCTGCGTTCCGGGGTTTCAGCCCCAAAGCTCCCGAAGTGGGTTTCTTTGAGCCCTGAAGTGCTGCTCTGAAGCCCAAAAAGCTCCCGACGTGGTTGTTTCTGAGGCCCGGAGTTCCCCAGCCTGGGGCGCCTGAACCAAAATGCTCCATCTATTTGTCTCTCTAGGCCCCAAACCTCCCTGGAGCCCCATTTCTGAGCCCCAAACTCTCCAAAGGGCAATTTCTCAACCCCAAATCTCTCCAAATTGCTGTTCCTGAGCCCAAACCTCCACAGATCCCCTGTACTGACCCCAAACCTCCAGCAGTGGCCGCGTCCAGCTGCCCAGCCATACCCCAAGGGGTCGTGTCCCACCACCCCAACTCCAGCTCGCACCCGTCCTCCTCCTGTCTCCAGGAGACCCCGAGGAGACCATCTCCTTCTCCTCCCCCATCCCGGGGGGTTGGTGAGGAGTTGGCGTCTTCTCCAGCTGGAGGTGGGCAGAAGGTTTCTCACTTTGCTGCAGGAGGAAGCAGGGTGTTGGATCTCAGCTCACAGGGAGAACCTGTCCACCTCCAGGAGACGAGGAAAACCGGTCAGGGCTTTCCACCTCAACCAACCCCTTCTGCTGCCTTCTGCTCCCTGGAAGCACGAGGTGTCCGCTGCCCTGGAGGCTGCAGGCAAAGTGGAGTCATGGCGGGTTTTGTGCTCCATACCATGTCCCAGGGCTGGGAAGGGCCATGGGACTGGGGTGCAGAAGCATCTCCAGGTTCCTGGGGCCTCCAGGATTCAGCAGGAAGAGCAAAGAACTTGGTGGGTGGGTTGGTTGGTTGGCCAGCACCAAGGATCTTCTGAGCTGGTGCCTCTCGGCTTCTTGTCTGGTCCAGGCACGTCTATCATGGCCACATGTGGATCCAGTGGTCCCACAGGGAACACCTGGGAGGTCCCAGAGAAGATGTCCTACGAGGTCCCACAGCTGGCAGGTCCCAGAGAAGATGTCCTACGAGGTCCCACAGCTGGGAGGTCCCAGAGAAGATGTTCTATGAGGTTCCACAGGAGACACCTGGGAGGTCTCAAGGAGTTCCAGGCTGGCATTGTCAGCCTGGGTGACAGTCCAGGAGAAGACCCACACCCCCAGGCAGAGCTTTCCCCAGGGTGAGGAGGACCAGCTGGAGGTTTGGGATGGGGTCAGGTATCCTCTGCCGCCACCAAGTCTGGCGGTGACACTGGGGGCTGGGAGTCATCTGCATCCTGCCATGGCCACTGGGTCAGGAGCCGGAAGGTCCTTCAGCCCTGACGCAAAGTCCCTGGAGGTGACACTGCACTGAGACCCAGAGCTGAGGCCACCCGGCAGGAGCAGCCTCAGGTGTCACCTCCAGGGACCTGGACAGCCAGGGCCAGGGGGTGGCCACCACCCAGCACGGGGGGACATCTCCAGTGGCTGGAGGGACACGGGCTGGGGACACTGCAGGGGACAGCGGTGACACCGAGGGGGAACAGTGGTGGCACCAGGCGGCTGCTGGGGGGACCCGACTGTGGGTCTTGAGACAGACATGGGCACCCCGTGCTCCCAGTCCAGCCCCCAGTGCTGCCAGTCCACCTCCCAGTTCCCCAAGTACACCTCCCAGTGCCCCAAGTACATCTCCCAGTGCCCCAAGTACATCTCCCAGTGCTGCCAGCCCACCACCCAGTTCCCCAAGTACACCTCCCAGTGCCCCAAGTACATCTCCCAGTGCTCCCAGTCCACCTCCCAGTTCCCCAAGTACACCTCCCAGTTCCCAAGTTCACCTCCCAGTGCTGCCAGTCCACCTCCCAGTTCCCAAGTTCACCTTCCAGGGCACACCTGTGCTCCTGCTACAAATCCCAGTACAGCTCCCAGTGTCTACCAGAATTGACACACCAGTGCTCACCTATTGCTCCCAGTACAGCTGCCAGTGCCACACCAGTACAGCCCTGCAAGTGCTCTCAATACAGCTTTCCACGCCACTTAAGGGCTCCCAGTGCCTCCCCAGTGCTCCCAGCAGTGCCCCAGTTCTCCCAGTACAGTTCCCAGTGCCTCCCCAGTGCTCCCACTCCTATCCCCTGTACTAACAGTATCTATTATTTTAACCCCATATTTTCCTTTTTCTGCCCTATTATACTGGTTTTATCACACAAACCCCTTTGGTTTGGGTCTTTTTCCCCATTTTAGACCCTTTTCCCCACCCCATGGTGGAGCAGGGACTCCGTGATTGTTCCCCAGTTAAACCAGGTCCCAGTTAAACCAGCACCCTTCTCCCTTTGCGGTGATGCTCTGCACTTGGGTTTCCTCCTCCACCCACTGCGGAAACAACTGGCCACACCCAGCCTGTCTCAGGCCTTTGGCTCTGGAATTTCAAGGAAGTTCCCAGAAACAGGGGAAGAACTCCAAAGAAATAAGGCTCTGTGTGGTGGCTGGAGGCCAGACACCCCCCAAAGCTGCTCCCTCCCTGCCCTGCGCAGCTGGACAAGGGAGAAATAGATGTTGAGAAGCTGAGGAGTGGAGATAAGGCCAGGGAGAGATCATTGCACAGTCAGTGTCACAGGCAGAACAGACTCAGCACAGAATAAAGGAAAGAGAACTCTCTAACTGATGGCCAATTGGGCAGTGTCGGGGCTGGCCCGGAGCTGAGCCGGCTGCTGTTGGCTCTGCTAGACACGGGGAAGGAAGCTTCTAGCAGCTTCTTGTGGAAGCCATTGCTGCAGCCCCCCTCCCCCACCAGAACCCAGGCACGCAACCCCCGCGGGGCCAGACACAGGCTGCAGGCTGGAGCACAGGCTGCAGGCCAGACACAGGCTGCAGGCCGGAGCACAGGCTGCAGGCCAGACACAGGCTGCAGGCCGCACACAGGCTGCAGGCCGCACACAGGCTGCAGGCCGGAGCACAGGCTGCAGGCCGCACACAGGCTGCAGGCCGCACACAGGCTGCAGGCTGGAGCACAGGCTGCAGGCCGCACACAGGCTGCAGGCCTGACACAGGCTGCAGGCCGGACATTGGCTGCAGGCCGGAGCACAGGCCCCAGTGAGCAAGAGCACGGTGAGGAAGGCTGTGATAGGCACCCGGGCCTGTGCACGCATCGGCATATGCAGCTGCTTGGTTCCAGCCTTCCCCATGGTGAGTCCCAGTAACACACCAGTGCTCCCAGTGGTTCACCAGTACAGCTCTCAGATAACACCAGGACAGCTCCTAGTGCAGATCCCGAGCTCCTCCCAGTTCTCTCAGCACTGCACCAGTAGAACTCACAGTGACACACCAGGGCTCCCAGTACCAGCCCACTGCTCCCAGTCCTACTCTCTGGCTCCTCCAAGTGCTCCCAGTTCTGCCCGTTTTCCCAGTGTCTCCCTGCATGTACTGGGCATCTCCTTTCCCCTTCCCAGGTTCCCCAGTGCCACCCTAGTCCTTCAGTGCAGCTCCTCGTCTCACCATAGTGCTCCCAGTTCCACCTCAGTTCCCCCAGTGGTGCTTCTTGTCTGTCCTGGGTCCTCCCAGTTGCCCTCAGTGCTCCCAGTGATGCTTCCAGGCTCCTCCTAGTGGTCCCAGTGCCTCACCAGTGCTCCCAGTGGAACATCTTGTATCCTCGGTGCTCCCAGTACAACTCCCAGTGCTGCACCCATGCTCCCAGTCTTTCCTCAGTGTTCCTAGTACAGCTCCCAGTTCTCCCAGTACACCTCCTGGTGACACACCAGTGCTCCCAGTGCACACCAGTACAGCTTCTAGTGCTCCCAGTGCACATCAGTACATCTTCCAGTACAGCTCCCAGGGCCACACCAGTCATTGCTCCCAGTGTAGCTCCCAGTTCTTTCAGTACAGCTTCCAGTTCAGCTCCCAGTGCTCCCTGTACATTTCCCCTGTGCACCCAGTACAGCTCCCAGTGCTTCCAGTGCTCCCAGTACACATCAGTACAGCTCTGGTGGCACCCCAGTGCTGGCCCATTTCTTCCAGCACAGCTCCCAGTGCAACACCAGCACAGCTCCCAGTGACAGACCAGTACTCCAAACGCTACATCATTACTCCTAGTACAGCTCCCAGTGTCCCCAGTATTCTCAGTACAACTCCCAATTCTCCCAGTGCACACCAGTACATCTCCCAGTGCTCCCAGTACAGCTACCAGTGCACCTAGTGCCTCCCAGTGCTCCCAGTACAACTCTGTGCCACTCCAGGGCTCCCAGTACCACTCCAGTGTTCCCGATATCTCTCCCAGTGCCTCCCCTGTGCTCCCTGTTCCATTCCAGTTCTTGCAGTGCTGTCCCAGTTCTCCCAGTATACCTCCCAGTGCTTCCCCAGTGCTCCCAGTGCCACTCCAGTGCTCGCAGTACCACTCTCAGTGCCTACCCAGATCTCCCAGTTCTACTCCCTATCCCCTGTACTAACAATATCTGTTATTTTAACCCCATATTTTCCCTTTTCTGCCCTGTTATCCTGGGTTTATCTCACAAACTCTTTTGGTTTGTGTTTTTTTTCCCCATTTTGGACCCTTTTCCCCACCCCACAGTAAGGGAGGGAGGGAGGGAGCTCTGTGATTGTTTCTGCTGCCCTCCCAGTTAAACCAGCACCCTTCTCCCTTTGTGATGATGCTCTGCACTCGGTTTCCTCCTCCACCCACTGCAGAAAAAATTGGCCTTTTAGTTTCACTTTTCAAGGAAGTTTCCAGAAACTGGAAAAAACCCAGAGAAAGAAGGTTCTGCCTGCGGGACAGGACACAGAGGACAGACCCCAGTGAAGAAGACCCCAGTGAAGAAGACCCCAGTGAGGAAGGCCACCACAAGCCTCCCGACGCCGGGGCTCAGCGAGGGCATCATCACACAGCCACTTGGCTCCAGCCTTCCCTGCGGTAAGTCAGGCGTGTCGCTCCCTCCACCCCCCACATTTCTCTGCCTGATCCCTAAATCACTCTTTCTGACCCCAAATTCTCCCTAAATTTCTGTGGCTGAGCCCAAACCCCCAAAATCCTTATTTCTGGGCCAAAAAGGTCCCTGAATTCCCTGGGCCTTTTTGAACCTCAAAGCCCCCTAAATTGGGGATTTCTGAGCTCAAATCTCCCTGCATCACTGTTTCTGAACCAAATACTCCCTAAATTGCTGTTTCTGAGGTCCAAATTTCTCTAAATTGCTATTTCTGATCCAGAAACCTTCCTAAACTGGTCTTTGTGAGACCAGAAGGTCCCTGAATGTGTGTTCCTGAGCCCCAAATTCTCAAAATTGCTGGTTTGAGCATCAATCCCTCCCCAAATCTCTTTTCTGAGCCTAAAAGTTCCCTGAATTACTTTTTCAGATGGTCAAAGCTCCCTAAGTGGGTGTATCCAAGACCAAAACACCCTACATTGCAGATGAGAAGCCTCAAATCTCACAAAATTGCTGTTTCTGTGCCCAAAAAGCTCCTTACATCATATTTTCTGAGGACAAAATCTTAAATGGGTCTTTCTCAGCCTAAAATCCCCTTATATCAGTACTTTAGATTGCAAAATCTCTCTAAACAGATGTTTCTCACTCCAAAGCTCTCTAAACTGCTGTTTCTGAGCCCATAAGTTCCCTAGAAGGGTGTTTTGGAGCCCTGAAGCTCCCTAAAGGAGGTCTTTGTGAGCACTGAATCTCCCAAAATTGCTGCTTAACATCTCTGAAACCCCCAAACCTGGTGGGTTTGAACCCTAAATCCCCCTAAATTGATGTTTCTGATCCCCAAAGCTCTCAAAAGGGGTTTTCTGATACTAAAAATCTCCCTATGTCAGTTTTTTTGAGCAGCATATCTTCCTAAGTCAGTGCTTCTGAGACTTCAGCCCCTCTAACTGGGCATTTTGGAGACCCAAAGCTCCCTAAATGGGTTTGTTTTTTCCTCATTTCCAAAGTTCTCTAAACTGAGATTCCCACTATGTTTGCCATCTCACTGGAAATTTTTGGGAATTAAATATCTTCCCACTGTCCCTGCAGGTTCAGACCTCCGTGATGGAGGTGTCTGAAGACAGTGAAGGGGAGGGGATACATCTCCAAACTTGGTCTACCCAGGATTATGAGTGTAGACCCTGTGTAGGGGGTGAAGGTCACGACAACCCTGGAATGCATCCACCAGCATCCAAGAGCCAAAAGCCCAGTCCTGAGGGATGCAAAGACATTCCTTCATCCCCGGAGCAGGTGACAGGGGACCATGCATCTGATGCTGATGACAAGTCCTGGGAGATTCTCCCTAATGAGCCAGGTAGTGCCGGAGTGGGAACAGATCCCATTGGGATCGGGGCAGGGGAAAACAGGGGTTGAGAGTGAATCCTCATCTACATCCTACCTGAGATGCTTCATTTTTAGACCCACTGATGGAAGATGAAGAGAGATGCCATGGGCAGGATCTGACCCGCAGATCCTTTGACGGACGCGAGGTGGGCAGCTGGGATTCCTCGGTAGGTTGAAATGAGGGAAGAGTAAACTTTTAGGGTCTGAGCAAGTTGTTGGCAAAATGCCCCCTGGCTGACTGCTGCCTTTAACCCTGCTCTGGGTCTTGGCAGAATTCATTAACCATGGTGATACTTATGCAATAGGAAAGGGAAAGTAAAAGCAACTTTAGGGCAATTTAAAAAAAATGCGTAGAAAGTGAAGGAGAAGTAAGAGGAACGAGAACAAAATGACGCTGCAGAAATCACTTGCCACCTCCCATGGACCCCAGTTAAAGAAAAAAAAAAAACCAAGCCAAAAAACTAAACCTAAAAACCTCTAGAATTACCCATTTTTTAATTTATCATGGAAAATGATGTTAGGTGGAGCAGATGTTTTTTCCATCGGGGTCCTCACCTCGTTGTTCCCCCTCCCAACCTCTTCAGCTTTGTTAAAGTGGTGGGAAATTGAGATGCTAGGAGTCTCAGGGATGTGCTCTTCAGCAAAAACCCAGAACAACCATTCCTGATGCTTTGGCTGTTTTATCCCCAAACCAACAACATTATTATTAGTCCAGACATATGCATACAGGCTATGCATTGGTGGAGAAGGAGAATTACCAAGATTCCAGCATTCATCCAAGGGGAAAACCCACAACACAAGGTCAGAGGTGTCTCAGGGGTCCAGTGGTGAGTCGACTCCAGCTTTTGGAGCTCATGGCCAAAGCTCTTGGAGGACAGCAGTTGAGGTTTCCATGCCAGTGCAGTGTTTCTAGCCTTGATTTTGGAGCTCAATGCTCTACAAGTGGTAGGGGCAGAAGAAGACTCTGCCCAGCCCTGAGTCTCACCAGTCCTTTGAGAATCTTTGAAATTCTTTTTTTCCCTTCAATTCTACATTTTTCTTTTCTCCAGGGGAAGGTCCCAGGTCATGTTAAGAGAGCAGAGATGACAAGTCCACGGAACCTCAGCCATGCAGGTACCGGTGAGGGTGTTTCCTCACTCACATTGTCTCCTCTGATGCTAAACCAAGTCCTGCTGTGTCAGGAGTGGCCCTGGGTGTGAAGAGCAGGTTGGAAGTTGAGGACTGTTGGTAACAGTGCACCCAAAAGCCTCCTGGACTTACCCCAGGACTGTGGCTGTGCCAACAGCTGCCCTCACCCTGCTGGTGTCGCTTCCCATCCCTGTCAGCAGCAGGAATGTGCCTGAGCACTGGCAGAGCTTGGGAGGACAGTGAAGTCCTCACTTCTAGAGTGGGCTGGTGTTCTTCTTCCAAGAAAATTGTTCCCAAGCTCCAAGGAGCCCTCCTTCTCCCCAGCACCCCCCAGTTTCGACCTTTTTTTGGCTTGCCACTTTCTTTGGAGGCATTAACTGATACTTTCTCCTTGGTTACAGATGACCAGATCAGAGAAAGCCCAGGACCTTCCAGCAGGTTCGTTGCATGGAGGGATGTCATCACTGAAAGGTTTGAGGTTGGAGCTGGAGGGCTTGAGGCCCAGCAGCTCCCCAGGGAAAGGGGCTATGATGGAAGGACATGCAGTTTAGGCTTCCTTAGGTCTTTTCTCTCCTCAAATGCCCCTTCCTCTTGGCAAAGAGAGATCCCCAAGATGTCTTGCCACATCTTTCTGCACCCAAGCAGTGGGGACATGCTCAGAAGCATATGGGTCTTTCCAAAACACCTCAGAGTAATTGAGGGGTCTTCAACAGGGCAGGAGGCGATGACGCAAGGGATGCACAACCTCTGGGAACATCAGCCATGAGACAGCTGAAGTGGATGTGAGTGGTGGAGCAGGTGAAGGTGGGGATGGGAGATGGTGGCAGTGGGATGCAGTGGGGACCTACTAACTCTTTTCCAACAGCTGTCATCCCAGCCCATATCTGTTTGGAAAACAGCACCCACCACAGGACAAGATGACTCTGGAGTTTGTTGCTGTGCTGTCAGAACATTATCAACTTGATGAAAGATCCAAGATCTGCGTTGTCTTCTACAAACGGCACGGCCACTGTGAAGAATTCGCCAATATGGAGAGAAGGTTAAAAAAAATTAAAAAGTGATTGAATTCACACTGAGGTGTCTCCGCTGCGGTTCTCCTTCAGGAGATCCAGCTCTTGGCTGAAGGACCTCACTGCAGGTTCCCACAGAGGTTGGAGGTTAACCCTCAAATGGAGAAATCCAGGTGGAGTTGCAGCACTTGGTGGTGGTTCCTCCAATCATCTCCATATCGCTCATGGAGCTGCCATTTAGGCTGGGGCCAGGATCTTTCAGCCTTGTGCAAGGATCTGTGCCATGCTGGTTGATTTAATTAGTCCCCTGGCTAATGAACCAAACTTTGGATTTCTCCCTGTCACTTTGAAGGCCAGTGCCTCATTGGGTGAGCCAAAACTTGACTGTCGGCTTGAGGTTGACCTTGATGGTCAACTCCAAGCCAAGAAACTCTTTCTCTTCCAGAGACAGACTGATCACAGGCAGCGCCAGGATCCCCCTTTCTCACCTGCAAGGAGGACTCATCTTTTATAAATACGCCTTTGTTACCTACAGCCAAGAGAGAGAGTGTGAATTAGAGCAGATTTCTTTAGGAAACTGCCCGGAGACCCCGAAGCCCCGAAATGCTCAATTCTATCGTGTGGTGAAGATACCCAAAGCGGAGATCAAAGTAGATGGTAAGCACTGTTATTCACCCCAGAGTCAGGACTGGATGCAACGGTGATGATTGTACACTGGCCTATGTTTCACTTTGGTCTATTTCAAGCTCCAAGTTTATGAGCTCCATGTACAAATAAGCATTTTTTTTAAAAAAAAAATTTCCTTGTAATAAACCCTAGCCATAGCACTCCAATCCTGTCCAGGAATTGGGTGGCATCTCTTGGGCTGGAGAAATGCTCAGATGGTTTCATGCTTTCAGGCTTCTGCTGAGCTTGGTGCCTCCATTATATTCCCAAACTCTTACTTTTTTTTTTTTTTTTTTTGGGGGCCCCCAGGAACGTGGACCATTTTTGAACAGATTGAGTGCAGTTTCCCCAGCAGAAGTGTCTCTAGGAAGAAAGCCTCGTCCCAAAAAGGTTCCAGGTGCAAGATCCAGATGGACTACCTGGAGCATGATCTCTTTTCTCGCGTCACCTCCTGGAATTCCCTTGAGGATATAGAGAGGAAACTGGAGCGGTACAAGGAGAGCACCAAAGCCTGCCTTGGGGATGCTGAGAAAAAGAAAGCTTTGAGAACATCTGCAAATCAGATATGGAAGAGGTAAGCATCCACCAAAACCTATGGGGAGCTGGCAAATCAACATCCCTCATTTTGGGGGGTGGCTTAGACATCAGAGGGGTGAAGCTAAAAGCCTTGTCCTGCCCAGTGTGTTCAGCATGTTGGACCTTCCTGGATTGATGAGTGGCACCAGAAATAAATAACTTCTCCCCAGGGAGGTGCCATGCAAGGTGACCCTGAGCAGCAGCATCTGATACCTCTCATCTTCCTTCCCAGACAAGGCTGTTCTTGGAGGAAAAGCATCTCATCCAGTCTGATGAAATGTCTTCTCCTTATTCTTCTTGTCCAGGTGGCAAATAATATTGGAGCCTTCATACAAGTGGTTGTCAAACACCTGAAGGACAAGGAACATAAACTTCCCATGCTCCTGTTTGCTTTTCATACCCAGTTTCGCTATCGCATCCCTCTCACCCCAAAGTTCATTACCAAGACTGAAAAATGTCTCCAGGCCATCAAGTTTTCCCAAGAAGAATACAAAAAACTGAGAGGAAAAAGGTAATTTAGATTTGTGAACCTATTTTTTTGGAGCAATGATGCCATAAGAGGTCCAGGTTTCAACTGAGTTATCCCTGCGTGCCAACTTTGGATGCCATGTGCTATCCCAGGGGGTCTTTGAGGGTGCATAAACCTGGCTTGGTGGCTTCCAGCTTGATAGGTCTATCTTGGGTGCCTTAGGAACTTCAAAGAACACTAGATTTTTCTGATAGTGGTAGTCCTCTGGAGGTGTCTCAATCTGAGCTCTTTCCAGGCAGCTGTGTGCAGGGGGGAGGATTCCTATTATGGGTGTCATGGTTTATCCCAGCCAACAATTAAGCACCACTCAGCTGCTCTGACCTTCTGTCCTGGGAGGACAAGGGAGAGAATCAGAAAAATGAAAGTGAGAGAACTTGTGGGTTGAGATAAAAACAGTTCAAGAGGACACACAGGAAAGGAAGATAATAATAGTAAATATTAAAGATATTTACACAAAACAAGCAATGAACAGCACAATTTCCCTCCACCCAAAGTCAGTGTTGCACGAGACCCCCAGCTGTGGTGCAAGACCCCTCACACTGCCTATCAGCCTACACACCCAAGCAAAGCAAAACAAGGAATTCACCATTTCCTATCAGCAGGCAGGTGTTCAGCCATCACCTGAAAGCTGATGCTGTGTAGATCCCCAGCTACCACACCAGGTCCCCAGCTGCCCCCAGATGCCACGCAGCCCCTCAGTCCACCCCCAGTTATAAACAGGACATGACATCATATGGTATGGAATATCTCTGTAGCCAGTTTCAGTCTGCTGTCCAGGCTGTGTCCCCTCCCAGCTTCCTGGGTTCCCCTACCTCATTATCAGGGTCGTGTGAGACAATGAAAAGTCCTTGGGTTTTTTGGCAACAACTAAAAACATCGGTGTGTTATCAACATGATTCTCATCCTAAATCCAAACCACAGCACTAGTCCAGCTGCTAGGAAGAAAAACAAGCTCTATCCTAGACAAAACCAGGATAATGGGTTGTGGGAAAAGACTCTGTCCCATGTTGGCACACATGGGCATCCCAGAAGGATTTTTTATGGGAAATTTCACTTGTTTAGATTTTTTTTTTCCCTCAGCAAATACTTTCCAGCTCTGAAGGAAATGTGTCTCAGCACCACTGACAGCACCTTGTGGATCTGGTTGGTGCCGCTGCTGTACGCAATCAAAGAGACAGCAGCAGAGGAGCCCCTTCGCCCATCAGAACCTCCTTTTCAAGCCTTCAGACAGCTGAGGGGGGACGAAGAGAAGCAAAGGTGGGTCTGAAAGGCTGAGGTATGATCAAGATAATGAACGTCCAGCTCTTCACAGTGCTTTCTTTCCTTCTGCTTGGTGGCTTCTCAAAGAGCTTTTTGTTCTCCTTGGCATGCTGTGTACCCTGCCTTTGGGGCTGTTGAAGGAGCGTTGTTGGACCTCAAGGGGAGGATGGAGCTGGGTGCCATGCGGTCTCATCCATACAGCTGGATAAGAGCCCTCCTGAGGAGAAAATGTGTTGCAAGGGACCTTCAGATATCATCTAGTCCAATCTCTTTGCCACACACAGGGACACCTTCCACTAGATTAGGTTGCCAAAAGCCCTGTCCAACCTGACCTTTAGCACTGCCAATGATGGGGAAGATGTCCCTGTCCACAGCAGAGATTATTCTTCAAGGTCTCTTGCAACCCAAACCAAACCGAACCCATTCTATGATCTTCCATTAGATCAGGTTCCTCAAAGCCCCATCCAACCAGACCTCGAATACTTCCAATGATGAGGCACCCAGTGTCTTGAGGCAATTCTTTCCAGTGTCTCACCACCTTCATCACTGAACATTTCTTCCTTAAGTTGAATCTAAATCCACCCTCTTTATGTTTAAAGCCATTGTCCCGGCTCAGGTGCAGGTGCACTTGGCCTTGTTGAAGTCCCTGAGGTTTGAACTGACTCACTCCTCCAGTCTGTCAAAGCCAACTTGAATGATCAGTTTCATTCTAATGACTCTAAAGTCATTCCAAAAATTCCTGCTTTGTCACATAGAACTGCTAACCATCAAACCCCAGCTTCTCCATCCAGCTTCCAGCCACCCTGGCTGCAGGTCACCACTGTGTCTCTCAGTCACATTCCCATCTCAAATGCCATCCACGTGACTGCTGGTTCCCCCAAACCTATTTGATGTTCTTGACCTGCTTTCCTAGGAAAGTACTGGAGATGATAAACACTCACAAGACCTTAATCAGAAGGTGCATTCCACTGGCAAAGAAGGTGGTGGAGATGGTGGCTATGAAGCACTTCAACACAGACCCTTTGCCTGACATTCAGATTCCACTCCAGTTCCTCTTGGACACTTTGTGTGATCGCATCTTGAATGCCAGTAAAGACTCGTCCCCAGTGGCTGTAAGGACAACAGACTGTTTTGAGACCTTTTTTTTTTCCTCTGGTTTGTTTAAATGTGGACCAGAATGGGTCCTTGATTCCTACAAAGATTTTCAGCAGGTGTGAAGAACTAAATTTTAGAAAACGAGGGTTAAAGCGAATCCTGGGATCAGGAGGGAAAACCATTAATCTTGTTAGAAAATGTCACACTTCAGTGTTTACATATGGGAAGTCCTCAGCTGCAGGAGAAGAAACCCCTCTCATGTTTGGTCTCAATGTCTTTCTGTCCTTCTTTCAGGAAGGTGATTTGAATGTGGCTTTGGAAACCATCTCCACCAGGATGGACTCCTGGTTCAAGGACATGTGAGTAGGGGCTTCTTGAGAGGAGAGGTGATGTGAGACAGAGGGAGGAAAGGACAGAGGGAGTCCTGGATAAGCAGAAGAAGTGTTGTTGCTGTGGCTTGCCTATTATATTTTTGATGTCTTTAAACCTCACCATGTCTGGAGAATATTGATATCCAAAAACGTCATGTCCTATGAACCTGCCTGTGTTTCCCAGCTGCAGATGGTTGATGTGGTCATTTAACAACTGTGCAACCAGCTGCAAGAGGTCCTTTCCTGTGTTAACAGATACCCTTCAGGGTCTTCAGAGGAACCACTGAAACCCATGAATGAGGATGAGGTCTTGCAGTGTGTGAATTTGGTGTACATCTTGTTTAAGCTTTCTTTAGAGGAGCAGAGGAAATCAGTGTCGCTCAGGTCCATGCTGATAATGCTGCAGATACTTGAGAAGTTTGCCAGCAAAGCAGGTTGGCTAGAAGCAAACAAGGTGAGATCAAGGTCTGTGCTTTTGACACAAAAGTTTAGCCTCCAAGGAGGGCCCGAAGCTTCTCACTCACTCTTCTCTGATTTCTCAAGGAATTCCAGCAGTTAACTTCAACAGAAAGGTTTCAAGAGTTTTCACGTTTGACCATGCTACGTCTTGAGATCTACTTTCACAAGACACCCACAGATAAGAAATCCTTCCTGAAGGACTTTGAGGTGAGTGAAAAGACACAGAGAGCAATGCAAGCCATAACCCTTGGCAGATCTGGGTATTCTACAAGATCAGCTGATGGGTTTGGCTCTTCCTCTGTAGACATGGGAGCAGCTGCTTTCAGTGAAGATCCTCTGCACTGAGTGGACTGAGAAGTGGCAGGGCTTTATCCATGACATATTTGAGAAGTGGCTGAAGAAGGTGAGTCATGGAGACCGTCCAGCTGGTGGGGTGGGGGATGATGCTGCTCGGTTTTGCCTAAGTCACCATTTTGGTGGTGGAACTTGAGCAGGCTAGTAAGGACCCAGAAAGCAGCTTCCTCAAGCGTTTCCATGCCATAGGTTAATGAAAAATACCTGCTGAACTTCTGCTCAGCTTACCTGCAGATAGAGAAGCCCTACAGTACAAAGTTGGAGAGCTGCTTTATGAATCACGTCATCCAGTGGATCGCAGCCCTTGACAAAAGCAAGGTAGGAGAGCTGCCACTCCACCTGGGGCTGCTGGAGGCCTCTACAACTCTTTTTTTTTGCCAACTCTTTTACTTATCTGTGCTGGGTTGAGTGAGTGGGGACAGGTCTTTCTGAAATAGCCAAGAGTCCACAAAGCTCCTAAAGAGGAGAAACTTCTGATCGTTGCAGGAATCCATACTAAAATCTATGATACCTGAGATCGCTAAGACAAAAAAACCATCTGCTGGGATGGTGCTTTCTGCTCTCATGGAGAAAATATGTTCAGAGATGAGAAGGCTGGGAAGCATCAACAGTTTTGATGAGAGCACTGGACTAATTCTTGAAAATCTGCTCAACACTCCTGGGGTCTGCGATCTCATTTCTGCTGTCCGTGAGTATCCCCCGAGCAGTTTTCTTGAGAGAACTTCTTGTTTTTCAAATGAGTGAGACAGGAAGACCAGGTTTTGTTGACAACACAAAATGAAAAAGGGTAAAACCCCCTAATATTCCATGCTAGAAAAATGAAGTTTCATATCAGGAGTGGAGAAACATCTTGATTTCTTTATCTTGTTCTCTCAACTGGAGTGAGGCTTGTTCTTGAGAGGAAGGACATGCACTGTTGATCCTTCTTTGACCAGGAGATGGAGGAGAGGAAAACTCATGCCTGTTGTTCCCTTCCACAGCTCCTGATGCAGTCAAAAAGCTTTTGGGCATGTTTTCTCCATAGCTCCCTTCCTGTAGTAGCTGTTAGGTGCAGTGTGATTGTCCCTTCACCTCCTCTTGTCCAGAACAAAGTCCCCTAGCATCTTCTTTGTGCCCCAGTCCCTCTTGGAAGCCCTCCACATGCACTAGATCTTGCTGACCAACCATTTGTGCATTCTCCTGGGGCATCCCCGTGGTTTGTTTCAGGCAGGAGTTTCCCAATGGAAATTTTGGATTTTCCCAAGAAAACAGCCAACCATCTGTCCTCCACACCAATAGGGTGACAGACCATTGGCAACTAGAAGTTGCTGTCCCTTTCCAGGGATCTGGCTGCAAAAGAAATGCAGGAGAGAAATTGTTCCCTGTCTTTCACCAAACTGAAATTTATTTTACAGAAGAATTTGAGCACAAGTTTCTGGCTCAGCTCACCAACGATGCGAAAATCATCCTTTCCCGGGTGCGTGCACTCTCCAGCTTTGTGAGTCATCACATTCTCTTGGGAGACATTCCCTGCAGTATCCTCTCCACTATCTTAAAGCACCAGGAGGCGTTTAAGAAGATAGTGTGCATCTGTGGTAAGTTCAGAGTTTCCAACTTGGGTGTGTTTTCATAGTTAGGTGGCACACAGGAGGTCTATGTGCTGGATAATTTATCAAAAATGCAGAGAAAACTTAAAATTATCTGCAGTGGGATCTCAAAAACCAGAAGTACAAATGAAATAGTTGGTCACAAAGGCATTTTAAAGCACTTTGTGAGGCAGAAAAGAGTGAAAACTCCGCAGGAGATGTGTGGGGGGTATGCAGTTAAAGTTTTTGGGTGCTTGTGGAATTTATTTCAGGGACTGTGGTCGTATAGCTTCCTGGTTACATGCCTTGCCTTCAGGCCCATCACAAACTTCATCTCTATTTGATTAAAACCCAGAGGAAAGGGGACAGTCCTCCGAGTTCTGCTCTGAGACTAAACTTTTATCAATAGTTTTGGTGCTGCTTTGGAAAGGAGCTTCAGGCCTTCTGCAAAGTGAAATACTTATCTTTTTTTTTTTTTTTTTTTGGCAGGGGTTATATTCCCTGCAGGTCTTCTCTTTCCAAGAAGTTCACCTTCATGCCTGGGTCTTTTTTTCCCCAGATTCCTCTTTCTCCAAGTGTATAGCAGAAGTACTGAAGGTCAGGAAGCAGGAGCTTGAGGAATTGGAAGAGCAAAAGAAGCAAAGACACTCCTTTCTCTGCTTGTGCCGTGCCATAAAGGACGTGATAGAAGGTACCGGTTGGGTCAAAAGAGTTTCTTCTGTGTTTTTTTGAATGGGGAGATGTCTTCTAAAGTATAGTGTCTCACAGTGGGTGGGAGGGAAATGCTATGAGGGAGTCCACTGGCACCATGGCTCATCTTTGTTGGTGGTGAGATACGTGATGTAAGTTCCTTCTTGTTGTTTCCACCTGGTTTAGTGGATAGAAGTACTGTGGAGAAAAGCATCATGGACAACAAAACCTTGAAGGATCAGATGTCGATGAAGAAGTTCTCTATTGATGGCAAGAGTAAGATGGAACGGCATGTCCTTGACAATTATAGCAACATGATGCAAAAACTTCACATTGTACAGAAAAGCCAGTGTTTCCATAGGCTGTGGAAGATGACAGCAAAGCAGGCCAAAACCATGGTACCTGGAGATCATGTTTTCTCTATAGAGGACGTTCAAGAAAAAATTTACAAGCCAGCCATTGCTCACTTTCAGAAAACCTACCTGTCCCTCAAAGACTTTTCCATCACGCTCGGGGCCGTGCAGAGCCTGTTTGAGAAGCTGCTGGGAAAGAAGGATCAGCTCCTGAAGGAGTTGGAAATCATGGAGGACAGTGAAGGGCCAAGGGTTGGAAAAGCTCGCTGGATTGCTGGTGCAGTGGAGAGGATTGAAAACTACCTGACCCTCTCAGAAGTGGTGGAGGCTGCCAAGATGATCGATACTCTGAGACAGAAGCTTCAGCTGGAGGGCGATTTCCAGATTCTCAGCGACCTGACAAAATATGTATGTAGAAGATGTGTGTGCATCTGTGTTAGTTGCTCTTGGGAAAATCCACATGGATAGGTGTCGTGGTTTCCCCCCGGCTGTGGGCTGAGATCCACGCAGCTGCCTGCTTCTTAAAGTAAAAGAGCAGGGGAAGAGGGAAAAGGGGGGAAACAAGGGAAGGGAAAAGGAAGGGGCAAATAACTCCAAACCCAAGAAACTAAGAGGCCCGTGGGTTGGGATAAGGAGAGTTTACTGAGAGAACAGAAAGAACAAATATCCCAATGCTGACAGGACTTTAGAGCAAAAGAATATGAAACTCTTGATCCCCAATGCAGTTTCTCCCCGACCCACACAACTCAGGTACCACCCAGAGCTGTCCCGGAACCCGACCGTCCCCCCAAGCAGCACGCGTCCCGCCACCGCCCCTCTTCTTCCTCCCCTCAGCCCCCCGTTCTCCTGGGCAGGACGTCATTGCCATGGAATACTCTCTTTGGCCCATCTGGGGCACCTGTCCTGGCTTCGCCCCTCCTTTCTCCTGAATAGAGAAATAGGAAGAAGCTGAGAAAGTCCTTGACTGTCTGACTGCAACTAAGAACATCAGGGTGTTCTCAGCACTGCTTTCATTGTAACTCCCAAACACAGCATCCCATCAGCTGCTATAAATGAAGTTAACTCTATCCTGACTGAAACCAGGACAATAGGTCCATGTGGTAGCTTGGCATTGAATCGTATCAGGTGTGATTCCTTCCTTTTCAATTAAACTTGCGTAATAGGCTGAAGGAATTACTTCCAGATGCCTCTTCTTGTTTACCATGGAGGCCTCTGAATTCAAGAGCAGACTTGGGTTTGAGACCAAAATCTCATTTAGGGAAGAGGAGGTAGAACTGAACTTCTTTCCTTCTTGTCCCAATAGACCCATATTTGGTTTTTGTTTTGGCTTTGGTTTATTTTTTCCCAGGGAGAGGAGGAATTCAGGAATAAACGACTTGATTTTATGACTGAAGACTTAATGAATGTGAAGAAATGTTTGAGTGACATTCCCCAGGGAGTCATGGAATTTTTGAGGGAACTTCTGGAATGTGCAAAGAAAGGTTTTACCTCCTGGATCAAGACTGTAATAAAAGGTGGGCTTGCACTCATCAGCTACAGCAACTCGGAGTCCACTTAGTCTTAGTCTATCTCTGCATCCAGTGCAGTGTTAGAGGAATCAGAACAGAGAAATTCCTCAACTGCCTCTCTTACTTTTCCTTTTTCTTAATTTTTTTTCCCCAGACAAGACAGAAATCCCTGTATTTGTGGAGCTGGCATCAATTTCTGCAGGTGAAAATGACATGGATATCGACAGAGTGAGTTTCTTCCGTGATGCCGTGTCTGCTTCTGCCCCCATCATTTTAGACCTGAGTCCCACAGATGGGTTTGACCACTTCTATGAAGCTCTGTCTTTCATCAGAGAAGCCATCACAAAAGACAGTAAACTTCCCAAGAAGCTGGTGAGTCTTCAATTCCCCTGTCCAAAAGTAAATAGGACGGTTACTGTGAGTTCGAGTTGCTCACGTGTAGGTGTTTGATGCCATTTAAGATGGTTTTCCTGGGACATAAATGTGGGCCTGACACCACCTGGATAAAGTCTGTTGCCTTTTTGGAGTGGAAGCCTGGTAGAACATATCAGATGACCTTAGCTGGTGGAGCCCCAGTAGATGTTATGAATAGGAAGAAATGAATTCTGGAGTCTACAGTGTAGGATCACAGAACAGTTGAGGGTGGAAGAGACCTAGATCTGGAGATCATCTGATCTAAATCATCATCTTAAATTGCTGTAAGGTAGGGCAGGTATCTCATGGCCATATCCAACTCGGTTTTGAGCATCTCCAAGGCTGGAAGACTCCAGAACCTGTTTCAGAATTCGATAGAAAAGATTCTGTTTTACACAATCCCTTGCATTTGTGCCCTGGGCTCTCTCTGAGTCTCATGCTCTGCTCCCCAACAAAACCAGAGCAGAGAACAAGAACTTCACCACATGCAAACTCTGGGGTGTTCTCATAGGTCTAACTCTGGGACTGTGTCTCCTCAGAAGCCATGGGAAACCCCATCCTTAGAAGCAATAGTCACAGAAACCTTACCTGCAGCAAATTTGGTGTGGGATACTGTTGCTCTCTGTCCTTCCAGCTGGTTAGTGGGTTTCCCTTTGCCTCTTTTTTTCACAGAAAGATTCCTGTGACAACAGAGAGTGGATAAAGATGGTTCATGACTCTCATGGCTCTGTGGAACGTTCTTCGATCTCTCAAGCCAGAAGCATCAGCAGAAATGGAATTTTTACCATCTCAGCACCTTCAAAATTCAAGGTAAAGGGTCCTCAAGATGGCATCTTGCATTTTTAGTGTTAGTGGAAGAAAGGATCTTTCTTCAAATACTTTCCTATCAGCAGCAGATCTGCAGTTGCAACTAGTATGATCTCATACCACTCATTTTCTGTTAAACCTTGGCTGTTTTCATTGTAAAGCAGGCTTTTATTTTCTCCAAGGGGAGTGGTAAAGGACATGAAGAGTCCTGATATGCATTCAAAGCCATGTAAAAGGCCAGTCAGTGATGTTGGATGCCTTCTCTTCTTTCCAGGCTACGCTTGAAGACTGTGTCTCATTGCAAGTGCTGAATGACAGTGAGCAGAGCGCATCTTCAACAGACCAGAAGGACCAGAAATACAGTTTGTCTCAGCTTATGGAGCTCCAGAACAAGCTTATGTTGATGTCCACCAAGATTGAGCAAGGCAGAGAGGATGCAAACCGTTTCCTGGAGGTCAGTCACCTTACATGCCAACATCTACCTAAAAGTGGTGTCTGCTGGGCTTGTGGTTTTGTTGGAATTATTTCTGGAAAACTCACCATGACCTGCAGCTCTGGCCTTTCATGAACAGCAGCGTTGCTCTAGGATGATGCCCATTTCCCAGGCTACAGGAGTGGGATTTGCTTCCCTCAGCATTGTTCCTCACTAGTGGTACCTAGCAGCCCATTCAAGACCTTTCATACCAAACTATGGAGCAACTCATAAAATAGGTTGGATTGGAAAGGGCCTTTGAAGACCATGTAGTCCACCACCCCTTCAATGGGCAGGGACACCTTTCACTAGATCAGGTTGCTCAGAGCCCCATTCAGTGTAACCTTGAACACTTCTGATGATGGGGCATCCATAACTTGCAGAAGAACTTTTCCCCAGTGAGGGTGAGGGAGCCCTGGGACAGGCTGCCCAGGGAGGTGTGGAGTCTCCATCTCTGGAGAGATTCCAGCACCGTCTGGACACCGACCTGTGCAATATGAGCTGGGGAGCTGCTTTGGCAGGGGGTTGGACCTGATGATCTTTGGAGGTCCCTTCCAACCCCTATGATTCTGTGATTCTATGATTCTGTAATTCTGTGATTCTATGATTCTATGAGCAGTGCTCTAGTGTCTAGTGTTTGTCATACAAAGTCTCTTCCTTATATCTGATCTAAATCTACCCTCTTTCAGTTTAAAATCACCGTCTCTTGTCCTGTCAGTACTAGGTCTCTCTCCACCTTTCTAATAAGCTGTCCTTGTTTATTGAGCTGCCACAAGAACATCTCCCCAGAGCCTCTCCAGTTGTACCACACCCAACTCAATCTTTCTTCACAGCAGAGATGTTCCAGCCCTCTGACCATTCTTGTGCCCCTCTGGACACAGAACTCCAGATGTGGCCTTGCCAGGGCAGAATAGAGGGGGAGGAGAACCTCTCTCAACCCGCTGGCCACGCTCTTCTTAATGTACCCCAGGATACCACTGACCTCCTTAGCCATGAGGGCACAGTGCTGGCTGCTGGAGAGGTTGTTGTCAAGCAGGACTCCCAGGTCCTTCTCTGCAGTGCTGCTTCCCAGCAGGTCAACCCCTACCCTATACTGCTGCCTGGGGTTATTCTTCTCTAGATGAATGGGGAACCTACAACTGTACAGATGTCTTGAGGAAAGTGTGACCTAAGAAGCATTCAAAAGCTGTTGAAAACATGCTGTAGTGTGAGATCCATTTCTCTGTCTTGTTTTTGTGTACAGATACTGGGAAAAGTTGAAACAGTTGGAAAATTGTACCTGGAGCTTCTCAGTGTCAGCAACATCCTCTTCATCGACTGGAAGGCTGACATCTACTGCAATCCTCAGAAAAAGGTGAAAGTCTACACAGAGTTTGGAATTGCTGGCATCCTTGTTCAGAGCACAGGACCCCTCCTTGAGGAGGTTGGCAACCTCTCTAAAGCAATGGAACTTTGCCTGACAGAGTGGAAGAAGTACCTACAGACTCAGAGGGACACCTACTATCATCTCAACTTCTTCAGTGCAAATCAGCTCTTCTTTTTATGCAGCCAGCTGGCCAGAGTCCAGAAAGGCATCGTAGAACCACAGGTGCTTACCATGCTTTCTGTCATCAAGCATGACATCACAGAAGAAGATATCAAAAAGGCGCTGGGGGATGCACTGATGACTCCTCTGGACTCTGTGAATACACCAGCAGGAGATGAGAAGTCAGTCACATGGCATGACTATGTAATTCGTTTCCCCCAGTTGATCAAAAGCTTGGCTGAGTCAGGCTATGACGAGTTAGTGGCTAAGGCAGCCTTGCAGAGCTGCCTGTCCAACTCACCCATCACAGAGCAGATGCTCATGGAATTTGCCTTCGAGCAGGGTGACAACAAGGAGTTGGTCAAAGAGCTCAGCAATCTGTATGAGGAGACAAGAGAAACCTTCCTGCAGGAGAGACGGAAATTTAAGACCAGAAACACAGACGTCGACCAGGTTTCCTTCAGCACCCTGGCCAGCGATGAGCTGGCCACTGCCTTTGAGAGTTTGCCCTCTATTTATGACAAGGTGAATCTGCTCTGGGATGCCTACTCAAAGAAATTCGCTGGCCTGGTATCCGATAAATACATAGGCTTGGACGTTTTTGGGGAGACACTGAAGCACTTGGCTGCTCTAGAAAGCACGCACATTGAGAGAAGTTTACCTGTGGGCTTTGAAGCAGGGAAACCACTTCTTGTCATGTGTAAGGAAGAGGAAATGTTACCCAACATGTTATTCATCTACCAACATGCTGTGACAGCACCTCTCCCATCATATGATGAGGTCCTGGTGTGTACACCTAACACGGAGGAGGAGGAGGTGGAGCTGCTTGTCAGGAGAGCTCTTTCTCCAGGTTCCCAAGACCAGAAGATCTACTGCTTGCTGGGTGCTGATAAATTAGTTTATAAAGTTTCCAAACGGCTTGAGTCTCACTTCTTCCGCCTGGTGCAAACTTACAGCGTCCCCAACTACAGGTTCATCATCTTCTGCAATGCCAAAGCCCACAAATCCTATGTTATCACAGCCTTTGATGCCTACAAGGTAACTTTCCCCTGCTACTCCAAGACCGAAATTCAGACCTATCTGAAGATGCACCTCACAGTGCCACGTGGAACAGCCCCTGTATCTCAAGCTTTTCAAGAGCCCTATCAGCAAAATGTGAAGTTTGTCTTTTCAGAGAAAGCAGGAATGGGTAAGTTTCTGGGGAGACATATTCTGTGTTGGTTCTCAAACCGAGGGGGCAAGGTGGCATACCATACTTTTGGGGAGAGATTTACTTCTTTTGGCTCACATGCAAGTGTGGAAGGGTAGATGATTGATGACCATCTTTCCCACTCCTTAGGGAAATCTCTCTTTGTGGACAATACCATTGGAAAGGTCTGTGCCCAGCTGGGTAGTACAGTGCTGCTTCACAAAACCATCAGGCTGATGGAGTCAGACATCGATTTCCAGTTTGTCGTGGAGGAGCTTTTATCCATCAAGGAATCCATGACTGAAAATCAGCCCAGCATCTTCCACATAGATGTTTCTCCTGTGGTGAGTACCTAGCTCTAACGGCAAACAACCAGAGGTATAGAAAGAGAGAAGACCCTATAAACAGGGAGGCAGAGAAGGGGGTGGAATTTGGAATCCAGCCCAATCAGAACAGCAAGTGTATTTTGGCAGACTTCTGCATTAATTTTGTCTGGGTTTTTTTGTCCTGCATAGGTATCAAAGGGTCTCTACCAGCTGCTGATTCATCTGTGCATCCTGCGGCACATCCAGAGTCCTGATGGCTTGGTCTGGAAGTGCAAACCCTCTCACCTTTACTTGATTGAGTACCTGGCAAAAGGGAAAGGTGTTAACAGTACGAGGAAGCAAGAGGTATTTGGGGGTCTGCACTTGGATGAAGGAACTGTTCAGGCTGAACATGATTAAATCTGAACTCCCTTGTCTCCATCAGAGTGATTCAGAGTTTAAGGTCTTTCTCTCGAGTGGGTTGATGTCTCCCCTACATAGAAGCAACCAGGCCAAACATGTCAGGCCCTTCACTCTGTGAAATGTGATTTTTCATCCCAATTTTTCAGTCACTTGAATCTCACACGTTTTTAAAGCCTGTTAGCAGCTGGGCCTTGCTTTAGAGTTACTGAAGGTGTGAAATGCAGCCCAGATTCAATAATGGTTGATCATGCATCTGTGGTTCCTCACCATATCTTGAATCTCAGATGTGTTCAGATTCCTCTATCTCCAGAAGGATTTGGTGGAACAAGAGAATCTTCAGAAGGAGGCAGAAAGATTACCCAACCCAGGACAGAATGCTGGGCAAGACAGACTTTAATGGTTATAGGGAATCCACTTGAAGGCTTGGAGAAATCTGGGCCTTTCTACATTTTTCCCAGCATGCTGGGAACCAATTTTGACCAAGGGAAAATAACACACACACACACATATAAAAAGGCAAGTTGATGATGTAGGCAAATGTAGGATGGTGTAGGATGGGGAGCAATCTTCATGGTGATTTGTGTCCTCTTGCTTTTAGATGTCCATTGAAATGGAAGAAAAAATTCTGGATCTTCTTCCCACTGTGGAGTGTGTATCACCGCTGCGTGTGCTCAGCTTGCTGGGAGACCCCAGCTCTGCTCCTCCTGTGGAACTGAGGGTGGAACAATTTGACTGGGACAAGCTAAAAAGCGAAGCTTTCCAAAGGTCCTACCAATACCTCAGCAGATACAAACAGAAGGAAAACCTTGACAGTTTCACTTTTTCCCCTGAAAGAATTGAAGGGACAGAGAAAGAATGCCTCGAGTGCTTGATGGAGTTCTGTGGGAGCACCAACCCCTCCTGGATGGAGCTCAGCAACTTCACACGCTTTTTGAACTGGCAGCTAAGAAAATGTGAGAAATCAGTCTTCTGTAGTCCAGTGGTTGGAAAGCAGTTCTGTGGCTTCAAAACATTCGTCATCAAGTTCATGGTCACCATGTCGAAGGACTTTGCCACACCTTCCCTCAACATCTCTGATGAAAGTGTACCAAACGAGGAGTCAAACGAGATGGACAGCGTTTTGATACAGTACCAGCTGAGACACAGATGGGAGCAGGAGTCTCACCCTTATATAGTCTTCCATGCTGAGGATGATTCCATGGAGTTTTTGGGTTTTCATATCAACAGGGACTTTGACGCCATTGATGCTTATTCCCAGGCCGTTTTGGAGAAGGCTGTTATGAGCAAGAATTTGTACAAGACCTTGGAACATCAGAATGTTCCTTTCAATAAGAAATTTGAAAGCTTATCCAGAATGGAGCAGCTGGAGGCCCTCTGCAGAGTCTTTGGTGTGAAATGCCAGGAAGATCCAGATCCTTTGTACCAGCTGACACTGGACAACACCATGAAGATGTTGGCTATTCACCTGCGGTTCCAGTGTGGGATCCCTGTGATAATCATGGGTGAAACTGGTTGTGGGAAGACAAAGCTGGTGGAGTTCATGTGCAACCTGCAAAGGGCAGGCAGGGAAGTTCAGAATATGATGGTGGTGCGTGTTCATGGGGGCACTACCTCCCAGAACATACAGCAGAAGGTAAGGCGGGCCATCAAGCTAGCACACACCAATGAAAAAGAACACAATGTAGACACGGTGCTCTTTTTTGATGAAGCAAACACCTCAGAGGCCATCTACGTGATCAAAGAAGTGCTGTGTGACCGCAGCATCAATGGGGAGCGGATTTCCACTGACCGCTTAAAAGTTGTGGCTGCTTGCAACCCTTACAAAAGGCACACTGAGGACACCATAGAGAAACTGGAGAAAGCTGGCTTGGGATACCGAGTCCGGAGTGAAGACACCCCAGAGAAGCTGGGTTACATTCCTTTGCGGCAGTTGGTGTATCGGGTGCAGCCCCTTCCTCCCAGTTTATTACCTCTGGTCTGGGATTTTGGAGAACTGAATGAGAAGACACAGAGCCTGTACATCAGGGAGATTGTGAAGTCTGCCGTGGAGACCAGGATCCTCACAGGAAACCTGGATGTCTTCACCAATGTCATTTCAGCCTCACAGAAGTTCCTGAGAGAGAGGAAGGACGAATGCAGAATTGCCAGCCTCCGGGATATAGACCGCTGCATGAAAATAGTCCTTTGGTTTTATCAGTTAAGAGACCTGCTTTTCCATGAGATCGATAAGAAAAGGCAGCACAAGGAGGAAATGGAACCAACCTTAAATGATGCACAGAGGGCTTTGGCCCTTTCGATAGGGGTCAGCTATTACACATCTCTGGAAAGGCGACAAGAGTACCTGGAAGAGGTTGCAAAATGCTTCTCAGTCCCTGCAGCCTGGCTACAGCAAGAGATTGAGTTGTGCCAAGAGGTATTTCTCGATAACCTCTCCATTAATAAAGCAACAGCTTGTAACAAAGCTCTGAGGGAGAACATCTTCATGATGGTTGTGTGCATGGACCTCCGAGTGCCACTCTTTCTGGTTGGGAAGCCAGGAAGCTCCAAATCTCTATCCAAAACCATCGCTGTCAATGCCATGAAGGGCACCATGTCTGGAAGCCCACTGTTCAGAAGATGCAAAGAAGTCCAGCTGCTTTCCTTCCAGTGCAGCCCCCATTCAAAACCAGAAGGCATCATCTCCACTTTCCGACAATGTGCTCAGTTCCAGAAGGGCAAGAACCTGCAGGAGTTTGCATCTGTGGTTCTCCTGGACGAAATTGGTCTTGCAGAAGACTCTCCTGATATGCCATTGAAGACACTGCATCCTCTTCTGGAAGATGGATGTGTTGATGATGAGAATCCAGAACCTTACAAGAAAGTTGGATTTGTGGGCATCTCCAATTGGGCCTTGGACCCTGCAAAAATGAACAGGGGCCTCCTTGTCTTTCGGACTGAACCTAGCAAGGAAGAGCTTGTGAGGACCGCCAAAGGCATCTGTGCCGACCAACCTAACCTTGAAAGAATTGAGCATTTGTTCCCCATTCTGGCAAACTTCTACTGCAACGTGCTGAAAACACAGAAAACTGAGTTCTTTGGGCTTCGTGATTTCTACAGCTTAATCAAAATGATTGTGTCCTACACGCAGGACATGAAGCATAGTTCTCAAGAGGAACTCCTTGTAAGGGCCATCCAGAGAAATTTTGGAGGCTCCAAAGATATCCATCCTCTGGATATCTTCCGTGACTGTACCAGCGAGATATGCCTTACCCATGTGGCGAAACCAAGCTGCATTCGTCTGCTGGAGGAAAACATAGAAAAACAGCAAGTGGGATTCCTGTCTCGTTACCTCCTGTTGCTGACAACCAACAATGCTGCCTTCCAGATCATCCAGATGACACGGCTTATAGATGCTGACAACTGTGACATTATATTTGGTTCTGGTTTCCCACGGGACCAGGATTATTCCCAGGTGTGCCGCTCTGTGAACAGGGTGAAAATTTGCATGGAGATGGGCAGGCCTGTTGTCCTCCTCAACATACAGAACCTTTATGAGAGCCTTTATGATACTCTCAATCAATGCTTTGTCAGCCTGGGGGACAACTACTATGTTGACCTGGGCCTTGGCACTCACAGGGTTAAGAGCCGTGTGAAGGAGGAATTCCGGCTGATTGTTATAGAGGAGAAGAACGTGGTCTACACGCAGTTCCCCACCCCTCTGCTGAGCCGTCTGGAGAAGCATTGCTTGGACATGAACACCATCCTCAGCTGGGAACAGCAAGACCTAAAGCAGGACCTGGATAAATGGACCAGACAGTTTGTTGACATCAAGAACCCCGATTTGTTCAGGGAGTGGTCCCACACCCTCAGTCCCAAGGAACATGATGTCTTTGTCGGCTTCAGCGATGATACATCTGCCACCATTGTGCTGGAAAGCTCTCAGCATGTTCACTGCAGAGGCTATGAACACAACAGAAAGCTGGTCTTCTCCACTGCCAAAAGCACACTGGTGGAGTGTGCCACTCCTGACTCAATCTTTCGCCTTAAGTACTCTGCCCTGGAGGATGCTAAGGAGATCCAGGACCTGTATTTCTTTAAGCAGAAGCACAACAGCCTGGCCAGCCTCTTGAGTGAGACAGTGAACCAACAGAAGAAAGATAGCACCACTGGGCTTTGTCTGCAGGTACTTGTGCTTGGCTTTTACTCCTTCATGGTCATCTACATACAGGGTAGACTCTGCCCTTCTTTGGGAGGCTGGTGGGATCTGCTCAGCTCTGGCTCAGGCTGAGATACTCAAGGTGCCAATGGAGATCCCACTTGCTGAGGCACCAGGACAAGTTTTGATTTCCCTTTCTCACCACAGGTTTCTACCCATGCCAGGCTGTTGAACCAGAAAGATTTAGAAGTGTTGGGGAAGATGCTCAATCTCCAAGATACAATTCACTGCCTCTTCTTAAGCCAGTTTGATACCGAACACGCTTTCCGCCAGGACCTCAGGTGGGCTCTACGATTTCTTTTCTTTAACCTGGCAGGTCATTTCCACTTCTCACAGTGCTTTGGGGTGGGGTGAGACCTTTCTAGAAGAAAGCAGTAAAAGGGCTGTTTCATTGTAGGAACTTCTTCAGAGAGCCACAAGAAGTGAGACTGCTCCTCGTTCAGTTTCATTTTGATGAGCCACAGAGCAGCAAAAGACTCCTGGCCTGTGCCAAGTGAGCAGCCCTTCATCATCCTTTCTTCCTTCTTCCTCTATCCTCATTCATCCTTCACTCTAATGTTTGCTTCCTTCCTTCCTTTGTGCCCCCTTCCCTTCCCTTCCCTTCCCTCCTTCCCTTCCCTTCCCTTCCCTTCCCTTCCCTTCCCTTCCCTTCCCTTCCCTTCCCTTCCCTTCCCTTCCCTTCCCTTCCCTTCCCTTCCCTTCCCTTCCCTTCCCTTCCCTTCCCTTCCCTTCCCTTCCCTTCCCTTCCCTTCCCTTCCCTTCCCTTCCCTTCCCTTCCCTTCCCTTCCCTTCCCTTCCCTTCCCTTCCCTCCCCTTCCCCTTCCCCTTCCCCTTCCCCTTCCCCTTCCCCTCCCCTCCCCTGGCACAACACGCTTCTCACAAAACTGGAAGAATGTCTTCTTGGGGTGGCATCAACCCAAGAAAGGAGTTTCAGATGGCTGCAGTGTTTGGTGGAGAGAGAGATTAACTCTTGAAAGGGCTCATGGAGGGAGGAGATTCAGTTGTTGCCTGGGGAGATCAGGCAAAAGAGTCTGGAATTAATCAGGTCTGACATTCTGATGGTGCTTCCAGGTACTGCATCACAGACGAGAGAAGGAAGGCAGTCAGCCCCCATCTGTTGCATGTCGTGCTGATCACTAAAGTCCCACGGGTCCTGGGAGGGTGCAACTACCTGGCTTTTGACAGTGGTAAGGTTGTGCTCACTACTTTCGGTCAGGGACACAGTGTTGGGGGGAAGATGAAAACATGCAGAAAAGATCTCCCACCTCTTGCTGTCTTCCTGACCTGCTTGTCTGGTAAATCCAAGTAGCCAAGCTCACTGTTGTTCCAAATGGCTGATGCACAAAAAGAAGGAAGATGAACTGATCCATCCTCTTGCCCCTCCAGGTGAGTGGAAGTCCATCCACTTGGATGACCTGATGCCCCCAAAGCACTTTAAGGCCAATCTTGGCCAGCTCTCCAAAATGACCATCGCGGAGATTTTCAGCAGCAGCTCTCTGCAGCATCTCCCAACAGGTAAGAAGTCTCTCACCATAAACCCACTGTCTCCTCACTGCTGTCCCTTCCAGAAACCCACTGGCCCATCTTCTAATGTCGCTCCCCATGGATAGGAATGCATGGATAGGATCAAGCAGGCCCCAAGCTGTGGGTCCCAGGAGCACCTTCTGCTTTTGAGGTCTTCATAGCAATGCAGCCTTTTCTTCCTGATGGGCAAATTGGGATGGTGGAGCAGCAGTTACTGATGGGAAAATAGCTGTGCAGCTGCAGACTTCTGTAGGGAGTTAACATGCCCTTGTTGACCCCCATTTTTTTTGACAAGATGACTGGGCAAACAGGGCCAAAAGGTTTGAGCCATCATTGCAAGCCAACTCTGGGTGGTTCTTGCTTAGAGGTTGCCAGACAATTGCTCCCCAGCCTGAGGGTTGCCTGAAATCGATAAGCTGACACCAGGCAGTTGGGTGGCTTCCACCCCAGTGCTAATTTATTTCTCCCCATTGACTGTCAAGGCCCTCCCAAAACCTCCTGTGTATGGAAGTATCTCATGTTGGGGTTAGAAGAGCTGAGTCATGTGGCTGATTGTGGTTTCAGGTTCTCCAGAGGATCCTGCGGTGCTGGGATGCCTTGCTGAGTCTGGTCTTTACCCAAAGGAAAATGTATGTTTGGGGGTTTTTTTAATCTTTTTTTCCCTCCTCATTTTAGTTGCATGTCATTGTGCAAGAGTTGACTTGGGTATCAACAGGCATTTGGGGATCTGCTTTGAGATCTCCTTGCTTGGGCTGGTACCTTGCCATAGAAAAGAATAGCTGCAGGTCTTCCTGGGTCACATTGTGAGGGTGAAGTTGTGGTCCCCACTGAGCTAAGACCAGGAACCTGTTGTCACCATCAACAAAGAAGTGTCCCTCTATGCCCTGGGAACTGACTTAACCAACATTTTTGGGGATGGTAAGATGGGTGAGGACCTTGTAGTCCTCTGTGCTAAGTCCTGGAGAAGATGAATCAATATCCCAGGGCAAGTGTCCCAGGCAAATGAGACCAAAGTAGCACTGAGCATCCAACTGACCTCCAGTCTTTTCCAGCCCCAATTCCTCAACATGGACACAATGATCAAACACAGCATCCAGAAGGCTCTGATCCAGCTGGAGGACAAAAAGGACAATAGCCAGCGTCCAATGGAGAGAATCAAGATTCTTCACAACTTGCTTTCCCACACTCAGAGTAGCGGTACGTGTGAGTACAGAGAGCTAGAAGTGTCTCCTTTTTGCATGTTGCAAGTCATATGGCAAGAAGACAATGACGTGCAGGTTAAGAGCCATTTCTGGTGTCCCTCAAAGTCAAGGTGGGTGGAGAAGCACACAAGGGAAAAATGATGAGTTTTACATGGGGCCTCCTTCATCTTTTGGAACAGTCACTTATGTTTATGATCAGAAGATGTACTAAACCTTAAAGCTTTATTTCATCCTGGACATATGTCACTTGCTGATGGAAGTTGATTTCTGTGTAAGACTAATTTAAAAAAAATAAGGTGGTATGACTTCTGAGTGGAAAACTGTGGTAACCCAAATCCCTTGCAGGCTTTTTACTGAGTCTCCTACTCAGATATGAGCACCAGGAGGATTTTAACCAGCGCTGTTTTATGATTAGTTTCTAGGCGCTTTATAACCATCCTGAAGAAGAGAATTTGTTGCCTCCTACAAGAACGAGAAAAACCCATCCAAGAGCCAAGGGGGTGGATTTTCCGCAGAGCACTCTCTACTGAATTCATCCTGGAAGACACATCTTTCAGGTAGAGCTGGCTGTGAGACACCTCCCAAGTAATCAAGTCGTTCTGCTCCTGAAACTGCCCTGTATGAAGTGTGCAGCACCTTGCTTAATGACCCAGACACGACAACAAAGAAGTGTCTAAATATGTGGGGTTTTTAGCAGCCTAGAGCAAGGATGGGGATTGCTGAAAAATCATCATCAGTCTCAAAAGGGAAAAAAAATCATGAAGAGCACTCTTGATTTTGAGGAAGATTCTTTTGGAAGGGCTTCTGTGCAAGCAAAGAGCATTGGTTGACTGTGAGATAGAATGGCTAGTGTGAAGGTTGGACATCCACATTTAGCCTCTTCAAAAGTGGTTGCGTTGTTTTAGTTGACTTACAGGTCTTCAAGACCAATGCTGTCCCATGAGCAGGGGAGGGTTTCTTGGTGGGAAGCAGGGAAGCAATCTAATGAGTCATGTCATCTTTTTTTTCAGGCAGGCACTCTGGATGCACCTGGAAGACATCTTGGTGAATGCCTTTGCCCAAATTCTTGCAGTGGTGGATGCCAACAACAACCTGGATCACCTGTCTCAAGGCTCTCCTCTCACAGAACTGTGGCTCCAGATTTTTGAAAAAGAAACATTCCTAAAAATTAAATTCACCAAGAAGTAAGCAGTGGGGTGTAAATGAGGTGGTTGTGCTTGAGGTGAGGTAGTTTTCCTTAGGAGAGTAAAAGCTGGTGTTCATAGTGAAACTGTACTTCATGCTTGAGGTGCAGAGGTTTGCAACCTAGCCATGGTAGGTCTTGGGTGTGAAGGCACTGGTGCCAGAATTCTCTCCAGTTTTATGAATCCTTTTAAAGAGAGGACACATCAGAGGAAGTCGGGAACTTCTCTGAGGTGGTCCATCTCTGGACATCTATGGTCTTTGGCACAATTTATTGCTTCTTTCTCTGTTGTTTGAATTCCAGGGCATCAGATGCTAAGATTTCTGTGTTATCAATGACTGAAGACCCCAACACCTCCCTCTTCTGCCAGTTCCCATTCAGCTGGGTTTTGAAAAGCTACCTGGATGACATATGGGAGAAAGTCTATTCTATGAAAGGTAACATCAGACTTTCCAGGGGAAGCTTTAACCTAGCAAAGCTGACAAAAATCTACATCCTTAGCAGGAGTGTGGTGGTTCAGCCCCAACCAGTGGCTGAGTACCACACGCTGCTCACTCACTCCTGAAGGAGAAACAGACAGAGTCTCCATGCATTGGAATAAGGACAGTTTACTGACAAAATCACCATGAAAGAACAGTAACAGCCCACAGTAAATTTCACTTACACCCAGTGATAAGAGGGTACCTTATTGACCTGACGATAACAGAGTACTGCACGACACTGACCTGACACACCAGCCGCCTTTGGACTGCCCTGGAGGCACCAAGGAGTGCCCCCATCCCCCTCTCCTTGATGGGAAAGTGATGTCAAGTGGTGTGGAAAACAGCCTGGGCTAACTCAGCTCACCTGGGCTGACTGCTTGGGGACTCAGTTCTGACCTGGCCAGAACCATGAGGCCTGTGCTCCGCACTCACAGGACCCAGAACTATGTTGTACACCCTTTCTGCATTATATCTCCCCTTGCACTGTGCCCCTTCACCTGTGGCCTGACATTCAGCTGCATGTCCACCTCAGCCTTATCAAGGACCTCCCATTTTCCATTATGTGGCCATAACTCTCTTCGCTGTCCTTTCTAGATCAACCCAAGAAGCCAACAGAGGAAGTGGCCAGATTCTACCAAGGCTTTATCAAGAACGTGGTGGTACCGGATGGCAGCAATCTAGACGTGCTACGCTATTACACCAATGACTTTCTCAGGATGGCTTTTCCTGGGCAAGATGTCTCCATCTATGAAGTGAGTAGGGTTGAGCAGAGCATTGTCTTCAGCTGGTATTGGCTTTTGCCCTAGTCCTGGATAACTCTGATGTTCTTAAGCCTTTCCTTGTGCTGCTTCTGGCTGCTCCTAAGCTGTTACAAACATTTGTCCTTAATTCCACTTCAAGAACTATTTTTGAAGGGAAGCTTCATATGGGATGCCACAGCAATGCCAAGCATCCCACCTGGCTGGTTGCTCTGAGCAGAAGTAACACTCTTTACTTTACATGCAGATTCTATCAAAAGTTTTCCTAGCCAGCGCAAAACAACTCTGCTGCTCTGTGGGCAGAGGGGAAATGGGCTTTACTCCAATTTGGCTTCACATGGAATATTTCTACCTCCGAGACGATTATCACCTCTTCATTGACATAGCAAAAAGCAACAACACTGTCATAAGTGAGCTGCTGGCAATGTATGAGACGAACCCCCAAGAAATGGTGAGCAACAAGCTGTCTTTGCAGTCTACCCCTTCTCTTATGTATGGCATTTGAACATGATGGTCTTCAAAACCTCCATCGTGTCATTACCTACACTGTATATAAGGCACCCTTTTGTTTGTATCGCTCTAAGTATCACGTTGATGTCCCCATAGCCACTTTAACCCTAGAACTTGGTGGGATTAATTGTGTCACTTTTCAGTGGTGGGCCCCAGCTCCTTAGCTTGCCATGTCAATGTGGAGATGTCCACATCCCTCCTAAGATACATATTGCTTGAACCACCAAGCCAAGGCTTTAGAGAACTCCCTGTTGTGACTCCAAGATCCTTCTTTCTTCAAGGTGCAGTTAGGCTCACCAAAGTTCTTCCTCATTTACAGATGCCATAACTTCACCCATAAGCATCCATTTCTTTCTAACTTAGCCTTGTTAACTATTCCAAAAGGTAGAAGAGCATCTAGTGACAGAATATTCATTCCCTCTGTGCCACTGACCAGCACAGTCAGTTCTTTAACTAGACTCCTGCTTTGTGTTTGCAAATGTAATTTCAGTTTGTCACTCTTGATGCCTTAAACATTCTCCTGAAGAAAGTGGAACCCTCTGAAAACAGACTTTTGCCCTTTGATGCCTGTGTAGCGTGGCTCAAAAACATCAAATCCATTAAGCCCTGGGTGGAGTGGATCAGTCTGGACAACTACCAGCTTCAGTTCTACCAGAAGAAGAAGCAGCTCCTAGCGAGTGTGCTGTAAGTTAAGTCCCTCTCTATTGACAGTAGCACAATCAATCTTTTTGGCCTCTGAAGGTCAGGAGAGCTGAAGCCACCATCCTCTTGTGGAGCATGAGTCACAAGCCCTCCAACTGTCCAAGGCTTCCTTGTCCTTCCTCGTTATCACTATGTCAAAGTGGCTTCAAATGTAGCTGGTGAAGGTTTCACCATGATCAAATTGTTTGATTCTGGTGGAACTTCTCCTTGGATCCTTCATGGTGCCAAAATGCTTTCTGGAGTGAGACAAGTAGGTCTTTCCAGAGACAAGACACAGAAATTGGCTGGCAATTTCAGATTGTCCCAGGGTCCATTGAAACAAGCAGAATAGACAGAACCATGCCATATCTTTCTTTCTTTAATGCTCTCTCAGAAGGTCTGTGTCCTTAAGTGACCATACACTACCTGGGACGAGACACAGAAATACCAGCAGGAAAGGACCTTGGGAGGTCTCTAGTCCAACCTAACTGTCATTCCTTGTGTGCTTTGCAGACATCGCTGGACCTGCACAAACATTGTCTATATGTTGATTGACCACCTGTTGCACAACGAGACACAAATAGAGGAGAGACTCCTGAAGCTTGTGGTGAAGCAGTTCATCTTCCTCTGGAATGTAGGTGTTTTCTGGACCAGCTCATAGCTGTGAAATTTGGGAGGGATCTTCTCTCCGGGAAACCTCTAGTCCCAATTGTAGGTAGGGCTGAAAACACCATCAAAGAAACAAACACAGTTTGTATTCAGAATTGAAAATGAGGATTTAAAATCAAGGAAGGATTCCTTGGAAATTTGAAAGAGTTGACCCAGGCTGATCAACCTCAGAGGTCTACAGAGAGACGTCCAGACATGGACCTACTTAAATCTGTAATCCAGACCTTTGCTCTTGCAGCACTAACATCCCATAATGCTTGTTCTCCATGTACCAGAGAGTCATTTCTGCTGAACTTGCACCATGTGTTTGCTTTTTGCAGCGCCTCTATGCAGCCCCAGGATTTGAGCCAGAGAAGACTTTTGATTTAGTGACGAAAGTGCTGAAGAAATGCAATGAAAATGCTGACGTCGTCTATCTGGTGTAAGTCCGACATGATACAGTTGACTTTGGGGTACTTCTCCATCAATACCATCTTTGGAAAGGGTGGGGGAAATACATCTGTACTAGGGGCAAACCTCTTTGGGCCAAAGGTAGCCACATTGATGAAGCCAAGGGGTAAGAGCCTGTCTTGGAAGTGACGAATCATCTCTGGACGAACTTTTCTTAGGTGTGCTGCCAAAACCCCAGTTCTCCTTACCACCCAAGTCCTCCATCCCCTTCACCCATCTTTCCTCACCACAGAGTTCTCTGAAATGGGGTAGTCCTTATGCAGCTCAGAATCTGCCAGGTCTTGAAGCAGTGGTAGGACACCCTGGTTATCTACTCACCGTTGAGGCTAGGTAGAAGTGCCTGTCCAGCTGCATCCCCATCCCATGATGAAGGTTAGGCAGAAGCAAGACTTTTGACACCATAGCATCCTTGTAAAGCAAACTTGGAAGCGTGGATTGGATTGGTGGACAGTGAAGTGGGTGTGGAACTGACTGAATGGGAGGGTTGTGATAAGTGGTGCAGAATCTAGTTGGAGGCCTGTAGCCAGTGATGTGCACCAAGGGTCAGTGCTTTGTCTGGTCTTATTCAGAATATACACCAGTGACTGGAATGAGGGGATAGTGTCTCCTGATGAGACTAAACTGGGAGGAGTGGGTGATGCAACAGAAGGCTGTGCTGCCTTTCAGCGAGCCATGGACAGGTTGGAGAGTTGGGCAGAGAAGAGCCAAATGAAATTCAGTAAGTGCAAGTGTAGGGTCCTGCATCTAGAGAAGAATAACCCCAGGCAGCAGTACAGGGTAGGGGTTGACCTGCTGGGAAGCAGCACTGCAGAGAAGGACCTGGGAGTTCTGCTTGACAACAACCCCTCCAGCAGCCAGCACTATGCCCTCGTGGCTAAGGAGGTCAGTGGTATCCTGGGGTGCATTAAGAAGAGTGTGGCCAGCAGGTTGAGAGAGGTTCTCCTCCCCCTCTATTCTGCCCTGGCAAGGCCACATCTGGAGTTCTGTGTCCAATTCTGGGCTCCCCAGTTCAAGAAAGAGAGGGAACTACAGGAGAGAATACAGAAAATCATGACAAAGATGATGAGGGGACAGGAGCATTTCTCATATGAGGAAAGGCTGAGAGAGCTGGATCTGTTTAGCTTGGAGAAGACTGAGAGGGGATCTGACCAATACTTATCAATATGTAAAGCATGCACTGTCAAGAGGATGGGGTCAGTCCCTTTTCTGTGGGGTCCAGTGACATGACAAAGGGCACTGGGCACAAACTGGAAAGCAGGAAGTTCCAACTGAATATGAGTAAAATCTTTGTTATTTTGAGGGTATCACAGCACTGGAACAGGCTGTCCAGAGAGATGGTGGAGTCTCCTTCTCTGGAGATCTTCAAAAACCTCCTGGACACAATCCTGTGCAACCTTCTCTAGGTGATCCTGCTTTAGCAGCTAGATTAGACCAGATGATCTCCAGTGGTCTCTTCCAGCCCCTACCATTTTGTGAATCTGTGAATCTGAGCCTCTTCTTCTGATGGTGTCCCTCAGGAAGGGTGTGAAGGAATGCAAGAGCTGCCTCCGGGAGATCACTGACCCAGCAGAGCTTCCCTGCAGCCACATCTTCTGCACTCACTGCATCTTGGAGTGGACAAACAAGCGATGTAAGATCTGCAAAGTGGAGTTCCCAGAGAATTACACACCCATGGCTTCGGAGGCCACAAGGTATCCTGTTAATGACAAAATCCTATCTGTCTCAAATGTCTCCTGCTTAATGTTCTATGTTGGTGTAAATGCTGGTGCCTGAAGAAAGGACCATCTTGTCTCCCTCTCGTGAGTGCTGTGCTTTGCAGAGAGAAGGCCGTTGTTTCTTTCCTGGGTTAGAGGTTTATCAGCAGTCTTGCTTTTCTTCTTTCATTCCAGGGAAGCTGTTGCCTGCCACAACAAATTCAGGAGGAAATGCAATTCCTTCTTCATTGAGTTCATCACCATGTACTTTTTGGGAAAGAGAGAGGCCCCGTCTGCTGAAATCATTCAGCGACTGATACAGTTTGTGGCCTGCAAACCCAACCCTGAGCATCAGGCAGGGAAAAGGGGTAAAAGAGCTTTCCTTCTAGCTAGATCTGACTTCATGCTTTTGGAAGTCAAGTAACAAGGAAGTAACAAGATGTCATCCTTCCTTCCTAGTGTACAAGCCAAGAAGTGAGTTGTCACCTTTTGAAGAGTGCATGGACACCAGTCCTACCATCCAGTCCTCCCTCTTGAAGCTGCTTCTGCGATGCGGGTCAGCCCTAAGGTTGCTTCAAAACCCTGTTGCTGAACTCTGTGGCTATGTGGATGCTGATGCTCTGTGTCCCTTCCTGCCCTAGGTTCAACAATGTTAAAGTTCACTTGGAAGAATATCTGTCCCAGATGGAGGAGAAGATAATATCCAATGAAAGTAACATGGACCATTTCTACTTTATGGTGGTGCACTGTCTGGAGGTAAGTACTTGTTGGTATGCACTGGGAATCCCAAAGAACGTGAAAACTGGGAGCCAGCACCCCAACTAAAACCTATTAATCACTTTAATGACTCATCCCTCTGCATCTTTTTATTGATGAGGAAGCAAAGGAGATGCTTACCCTAAAGACAAGAAGGCACAAGGAAGGAGGAGGATCTTCTTAGTGATAACCCACCTCCAGACTCTTAAAAATTGTCTCTCTTGAGCAGGATTTTATGTATCCTTCTTCTGAAGAAGAAGTCAGCCAGCTTGCTGAAAGCTGCCTCTCCACCACAGACCTGTCTACTCTCTGCAAGCCCGAGGTCTCCAGAATTAACGCTCTCCAGTTCATTGCCCAACTCCGGCTCTCTATCAGCCATGTGGCCACTGTGCTTGGCCAACTGATACTTTCTGGTGAGTCCTTTTTCTTAGTGGAGCATAAGAATTGTGCCTATCCCTTAGCCTGTCTAGGACAAGCCAAATTAATATCTACCCTTGGAGTTTTTTGCTGGAAAATTACTTTTTTAATTGAAATTGGAGTTGCTTTGGAAAAACTCTCCAGCTTTTCACTCCCCTGGCTTGCTGGGTTCTCCAGGATTTCCCTACATATTAAGGGATCCTCTGTACATTGGCTTGATGCCCTGTCTCAGCTCCTGGTGGGAAGATCCTATTGCAACCTAGATGCTACTGCAACCTAAACAGCTGTAGGGACTGTGTTGGTGAAGGACACGTGATGTGTCACCACTGGGGACTGGGCATAATAAGAAACCTCCTTGCCAGCTGCAGATCCTAAAGCACCTGCTGCTGAGGGGAATGAGAAAGAGCACGGCCTGGTAAATGCAATGAAGAAACTGGTGGAAAAGGCTCCAACTCCATGGCCTCAGGTGTTCCTCATCAGAAGTCTCTATCACATCTACGGGTTCACTTTTATGTGGAAGATCCTCCAAGTAGAGAAGTGGATTCTACCCCAAGAAATAGAAATTTCTCAGGTGGGTTATTTACTCAGAGCCTTATGCCAAACCAGAGCTGACTGGGATGGGATTGACCAAGCTTGAGATCACTAAAATTGACTTGTGAGGCTCCCTTCCAGTAGAGGAGTGCAACAAACCCCTGTAGAGTGCAGTCAACCTCCTTTTTGTGACCTTCCATGTGCACCTGTGTTTTACAGGATAGAAGTGTCTGCCTGAATTCAACACTGATCCTTTCGGTGCTGGACCAAGCACAAAACCAGCTAAAAAGCAAGGATTACACAGAAAACCAGAGCTTGACTGTGAGTATCCATCATGTCTCTGGCAGGGGTCTCCATGGTTTTTGGTCTAGAACCATTGTTTGATCTGGAAATGGTGTTTTATCTGGAACCACTGGATAATCTGGAACCTCCTGGAAACAGGAGGATTCCATTTCTGTTTATATGGAGAGCTATGGCTAGGGTCCCTGCTGTCAGGGAACACAAAGGGGACTTTGCATGGACACTGAACGTCATCGGTGAAGCCAGAGGACCCCTCACCAGGAGGTGCCATACCTCTTGCCTTTGCTTATGTCTGTTTTGTTCAACTTTCACAGTATGTGATGAGACAAATGGAGAACATCCTGCGGTTGCCATCCATCCCAGATGAACTGTTGGAAGACAAACTGAAGAAGATCATGGATGCTTTGGGTGACAGTGAAGATCCATGCCTCCTGGAGGTGGTCTTCCACACGTCACTCACTCTGGCCTTATTCCCCAGCCGCATCACTCACCTCCTCAAGAACATCTGCTTCAAGCCCAACCTCGTGAAGGTGAGTACCAAAGCCGAGGTTTACAGCTCTCTCCATCCCACTGTCTGGGCTCAACCTGTCTTGGAACAGGTTTTGTCTTGGTCTGCTAGATGCTTTGTAGATAAGTATTCCTTTTCTTTCTTGTGCCTTGGGGCTGAGAAGTAACTGTGACCATCCATCTGGATCTACTCAAATGTGGATGAGATGTCTGGTCTGCCTTACTCCTTCACTTGGTCCCCATTCCCTCAGGTTCAGCTAGGATAGCGTTAATTTTCTTTCTAGTAGCTGGTGCAGTGCTGAGTGTGGGAGTTGGGATGAGATCAACGTTAATAACACACTGATGGTTTAGTGGTTGCCAAGCAGTCAAGGACTTTTCAGCTTTTCACACTGCCCTGCTAACAAGAAGGCGGGGGGCACCCAGGAAGCTGGGAGGGGGCACAGCCAGTACAGGTAGCCCAAACTAACCAAAGGAGGTTTTTCATACCATGATGTCACGCTCAGCATTAAAGGAGGACTGGTGGGGGAGGGATGTGCAGCTCCACGATGCATGGCTCAGAGACAGTCCAGCTTGAAAACGTCTCTGAGGTGCATTGTCCAAGTTGTGCAGTTTGGTGAGAAACTGTGTTCTGCATCTCCAATTTATATATTTTGCTATAAAGTCCTATTATTGTTATTTCTCTCTCCCTTTGCTGTCCCAGTAAACTGCCCTTATCCCAACCCAGGAGATTTGCCTTTGTCTTTTTTCCTCTTCTTTTCCTTTCTTTTGCCTTTAACTTCTTTCCTCCCTTCTCTTCCATGGGCAGGAAAAATGAGCGAGTGGGCGGCTGTGTGGTGCCCAGCTGCCAGCTGGGGCTAAACCATCACACCTCACCAGACATTTCTCCCTGTTGACAGTGGCCATGCTGACACTTGCTCTGCACTGCTTGCCTTATTGTTCCTCAGATGGGTGGTAAAGGAGCTAGGAAGATGGGTACCTCACACCTCACTTTCTATCACATTTCCTTTCCAAGGGGTCCTACCTTCCCACTATGCCTGGAGACCTGCTTTTTGATGAGGAGAACTGGAAAACTGGTCCCTCAGATAAGATTTGGAGTAAGTATTGGGGGAATTGTCTGAATCTTGCTACTCCTGTGCATGTAGAGGAGCCTCCAAGAACCGACTGGGATTAGTCTGGGAAAAGAGGGAAGGGATTGCAGACTCACGAAGGCCACCTCTGTCCTTCTATTGAGTCTTTCATGATTACCTGGGTGGAGCAATTTTGGGTGGCTTTTTGACAAGCTCTATTAGAGGCATGTGGCTGGAGGCCAGAAGGATGTTGTGGGAGACAGGCCACTAACCATATCCTCTTTCACACGTAGCTTGTCGGTGTGGCTTACCCTGGACCGTCACTGAAGTAAGTGTCTCCTTCTGGCTGTTAGTCTTTGCAGCTCTGTCTTCTTGTGGTTCTCATTGCATCTCTGTTATCTCCATGGGAAAAAAGCCAGGCTGGGGGTAGGCTTCTCAGGTCTCCTGTCTCTCAGAGGTGGTCATGCCCCTTGCACTATCTTGAAACACACCTTGGGCTCTTGTTCTGGCTGTTTATACTGGGTGGTCACTACCGATGCTCTTCCTACAGTCTCATTTCCATCCTACTGTAGACTCCAATGTCACCACCATGTCAAGTGGTCCTTCAGCTGCAAGAGCAGCAGCAAGGCTCAGAAGCCAGACGAGCTCTTTTCACAGCAAGGCACTAAGCTAACTGGAGCTGGGATTGGTATCTCCCCATGAGAGCAATGAGGCAAAGTGGGTGCTTCCAGATCTTGGTCACTCTCTTCCCCAAATCAATGTTTAGTCCTGTTCTGTTGACTGTAGGGCGAACCTGGCTGTCCTGGAGATGTTTGCTCATAGGCCCACATCTCCCCTGCCACCTCATTAGCTGTGGAAATGACCTCATGTAGAAAGCTGGGTGGAGGACATGGAAACCCACTGGGTACCCCCAGTTTTGCTAGATGCCTTTGGTGCCCATCTGGACTTCTTCTCTCACTACACCCTCCTGTGTCCAAATGCAGTGTGGGTTTCCCATGGAAGTGAAGAAATGCAGGTGTGGTGCTGCTGTTGGGGGAACTAACCACAAACCTAAGACAGGCTTCGTGCAGAAGGAAATGTAAGTCAACCCTCCTGTCTTTGCAGCCCCAGAGGGCTTCACCCACCCAGCCACAGGCATAGGGAAAATGCCACGTCTGGCCAAGTGTCTGTGTCTCATGGTCCCATTGTAGGACATTGTGGCTAATTGCTCTTTCTGAATCCAGCACCAAGGATAAAACAGAGAAAGGGTACATCTTGGAGGGCCCTCTCTCACGGAGAAATGAGCTGGAGAGGTGCCTGTCACCTGCCTGTGTCGGTCTGGCAAGAGCTCTGCTCCATTCATCTCTCCTGCTGGGGATCTACACTGACAAACAGGTAAGTGACTACCGTATTGTGAGGGGAGTTCAGCCTTGCTTGGGAGGAGACCTTCTTGAGCACCTAAAGAGGAACTTGCCCAATCTTCCAGGCAGTTTTAGACCTGATGAAGAAGAAACCGATGGATGTGGAAGAGTTCTTTTGGGGCCAACTTCAGAAAGATATTGCCTGCCTGGCAGAAGCCCTCAGCCGGAACACGGAGGATGCTGTGTTGACTGTCCATCTGTTTCTACAGCACCTGAGACAGTACAGCTCAGCAGGTAGAGATGTTGTGAATCTGGTAGGAAGCTCATAGTGGCTGGACTTTAACTGGGACCAGTGCTACCAATTCCTTGTGTTCCTGGGGCAGTTGCCATGCCAGGAAAACAAGGAGAAGATGAGGAGGGTGGTGAACTCATCCAAAGCACTCAGGCCAGACCAGCTTGAGGGCACAGAGCAGATTGCGAGATAGTTTCTTCCAAGCAGGAATCTGTGTCCTCCCTTCTGCTCTTGGTTCCTCTTATTTCTATGTCATCATACTTCCTGCTGTCAAGGAAGCCAACAGAGCTTTTGGCAGGCCCCAGTATTTACAGGATAAAAGCCCACATGTTGCTTTGTGTCCTCTACAGATAATATTGTAGCCTTGAGCACCCTGCATGAGAAAAAGCACCGAGAAGAATGGGAAACCTCCTTCAAAGCCCTGGCCCAGCCCTTCTTCCAGGTATGCCTGTGCACAGCTGCTGCTCACAGTATCACACACCCAAAGCACTGCTTTGCTGGTGGTAGTGCCCATGTCCAGACACATCTGCTGAGCTCAGGGTGTTCCCTTGTGAAAAAAAAAGAGATTTGTATGCTCATTTTTAAATGAGGAGCTCATCCTGAGGTGATGGAGATCTCCTGGATGGTGAAGTCTCCTGCTCTGCTCCCGCAGAGAGCTGGCTTCCTGGGTGCTTTGTAAATGCCAACTCAGATCCCACTTGGAAACCAGTTGGCTTTCTTCTGTTGGAGAAAAGAATTTGTGGGTTTCTCCCTGAGCAATTCTGTTCTTGTCCCTTTGGTGGCATGTTCTTACCATACCCACCCCCCACCCCCCACACTACTCCAGAGCCCTCATTGCTTTTCTTTGCACTAAGACCCCATGAATCCCCTTGGGCAGCTGGGGTGATGAGGGGTGGCTCCTAACCACCCTTGGGTTCTTGCAGGAATTGGAGCAAAGCCTTAATTCTGCCAAGGAGCAGAGGATGAATGAAGGTCCCCATGCCTCCAGCCTTCTCCTGAAAATAGTGTACGGCCAGACTCCACCTTTCCAAGACCTGCCACAGCAGGGGTTGATCAACCAGCCTTGCATGTGGAGATTTGAACCAAAAATGACCGTCCAGACCTTGATGCATTTCCTACAGCAGGAAGATAAAGGCACTGGAAACCCATACCCCATTCTGCTGGAGCTCCTGTCAAAGGTTTGCTGTGGGAACATCTCCTCTCTTCCAAAACACATCCAGTCACCAAGTAGATTCAATCTGGTGTCTGTAGGGCACTGGGATAACTTTTTTCTCCCCAAGTTTCTTTGGAGCATCCAAGCAGGGCAAGGTCCTCCTTATTGTTACCCAGTGGTACCAGATGGGATCCCTGTCCCTTGAATCACACTGAATTTTCTCTTCCAGCTTGAGAACATCCAACATGTCCAGCACCTGCCTGACATTTTCCGTCTGCAGAATGCCCTGATCCACTTCTTCCAAAACAGCCACAAAGGGGAAGACTACACAGTCCAACAGTTCCTGGACCAGCCGGAACATTCAGGTGGGATATGGATTTCCACCATGCCTGGGATGTGGGTGTTAAGACACCCCTCAGGACCCAGATGCTGCTGCATCTGTTTGGTGTGGTGGAGCCAGCACAAGGAGGACAGCACAGCTCATGAGCACAGCTCATGGAGGCTGGTGGTGCCTCTGTGGGAACAGTTTGGGGAAAAATTCAGGAGAGGGTGAAGATGTCTGAGGCATTGAGATGGATCCAGGGCTGATCCTTCCTTTCTCCTGGGGAATATGGTGCTTGGTGTGATTCTTCTGCTGTGAGCAAGCAAGACAGGTGAGATGAGCTTTTCAGCTCCTAAGTCATGCTGCCTGGTTGACTGATGTCACACATGGACTCACACAGGCTCAAAGCCCAGTTTGAGCCAACACACAGCATCGTTTGCTATGATGCATATACTGATGTATCTGTTTAAGATATCCTTAACCTGGGATGTCTCCTGGGAGGATGCCTTGACAGGGCTATTTTCTCTTCTTCCTGTGCCTACAGAGGACCAGCGTTTGGCTTTCAGAAGAGCTATAGAGACGATCGGGAAAGTTTGGAGCAATATTAAAATCAACCCATCCCGCTCAGGTACCTACTCTTCTGGGAAGAAAGAAAGATGCAACCTCCCTCTTGTCTTTGGCTGCTTCTTCTGAGGATGCTTCAAAGTTGAGCTGCTTTCTGCAACTGTCTGTCCCTTCCCCCTCCCAGCAAAACTGCTGAGCTTGCTTTGCACTTGTAAAAATTATTAACACCCCCCTCCAAAAATAATAAACTTTATAAAACCCCCTTCCAAGAAGACCTCAGTGAAAGGGAGAATTTCCCCCAGGACCTGTACAATGGGTAGAAAACCTGTCCACCTTTTTACAGGCATCACCGTCCTGCCAAACCCCTTGACAGATGACATCAAGACCGACACTGCTGTCCTGCACCTCCTCCCCACCGAATCATCCATCAGCCACCTGGTGACCAGGTTCCTCATACAGTTACAAAACAGCTGTGTTGACACAGCTGCACAGGTCACCAGGGAGAGGCAAAGGTAGGTCTCGAGCCGCTCACCCTAAGGCTTATCTGTCTCCTCCATACTCCATAAAGGCTCCAGGAGAGGCTCTCAGGGCTTGCGTGGGACTTGCAGGGGAGTCTTGGCAGCCATAAGATGTCATTGGGAGGTCCTGGTGGCTTGGTGTTCAGCACAGCAAGTTCTTGATGGCAGAGTAGGACAAGGCAAGAGGCCTTCTAACCACACAGGGCAACCTTTTCTATCCCAGATCCATCTCCGCAGAAGAGGTGAAGCCCTCCTCTGTTCTGGCTGTAACCAAAAGTGATCTGGTGACCATGGCACTTGCCAACTTCCAGTATGAGATAGATGAAGATGGCACCAAGACAACCTACTTCGACTTCCAGATGCTGCAGCGGCAAGTGGTTCATCGCTTCATCAGTGGGAAACCCATCATCAAGGCTCAGGTGAGCTCAGCACATGCCAAGTTGGGTGGTCCCAGGCCAGCAGTGGGGGTGGGGTCTGTTTCCAGCCTCTTCTACATGCCTTGATGGAGTTAGAAGACTCCAAAGCTGAAGGCATTGGCAAATTCCTGCTGTGCAGACCCTGTCTCTTTCCACGGGTTTTGAAGGGCTGCCATGGCCAGAAACTACTCCTTTGGTCATGAAATGGTGGCCTGAAAGATATCACGAGGACCTCTAGCCCTGCCCTTTGTGAAAGTAAAGCCACCCTGGTTTATTGAGAACAAGGGATGAGTTGGTAGCTGTTGAGAAAATGTCAAGAGGCATCTTCCAGGGCTCAATCTGGTCCAAAGTGGGACTCTGAATCATCTTGGAGAAGCCCATCCCTGGCTGGGGCTGTTGGGTTCCAATCTGTGAAAATGAAGCCTGAAGCTAGTGGGAAAAAGGACTTGAGGACACTACAAGCAGGCTGTCTTGCAGCAAGTGTGGTGTGCATGCTCTACTAAAAGCAGAGATCAGTTCCTTCTGGCTGTTCCTGGGACACTTTTGGTCCTTGGAAATGGCTTCCAAGAGGACTTTCTCCATCACCTTGGTGGGGATGAAGGTGAGGTGGTGAGCTCCCCAGATCCTCTGTCATGGAGACACCCTCCTCCAGCCATCAGGAACCTCCCCTGATCTCCATAACACCACAGTGGCCTCAGAAGGCCAGTGACCACCTCCTGCAACACCTCTGGGGACAAACGACAGGCTCAGATTTCCCCAGCTGAACTTGCCTGCTGGTCCCTCTTAAGTGGCACCAGGTTCATAACCATCTGTCCCAAATCCTTTCCAGACGGCTCCATCCATTGCGCTCAACAATGTGAGGACCCTCCAGGCCACCAAGATGAAAGTCAGGGACCAGCTGCCCCAGGTAGGAAACAAGTCACTGGCTTTGTCCTCCACCCAACCCTGAGGTCTCCCCTCACATCCCATGACACAACGGTTACCAGGCAGACATGTGGTAAGACCCAAAGCCATCTCCAGTAGTGGGATGGAGACCTGGCAGGGCCCAGTTATCCTGCACCAGGGGGATGAGCAGGCTGGGAGGGAATCATGCTGTGGTGGTCCCAGGCCTTGCTAGGTCATTCCCTACCATTCTTATTTCCAGGAGCTGCTCAGTGTCAACCAGCAGAAGCGCATCATGGAAGAAGCCCGCTCTATTAATGCCCTCTCTGAGGCCTTGGCCACCTTGAAAGTGGCAGCTGAGTTCCTGGCTGTGACAGGGGGTGACCCAGAGTGTTCACTGCCAGAGTATGTACAGCAGGAGCTGAGGATGAATGCCAGTGCAAAGCAGTTCCAGGATGTGCCGGTGGGTGAGAGGATCAGGGTGGGTGGGAAATAAGACTCTTGTGTTCTCTTCCTGATGGCCACCCCTGCCACGATGGGCAGGCCTTCATGTCCCCTATGGCTCCCACCTCCTTCACATGCTCCAGGGTCCCCAGATCTAGTGTCTGTGAAGGACTGGGAGTCGCCTTCTCAGAACAAAGAGGCCCTGAGCACATGGGAGAGTTGAAAAGGTTGGCTGGATGGTGCAGGGTCTTCATTCCCTGTCTACCAACACTTTGGGAAAACCTTAGTCATTGCGGATGACCTGGAGCACCTCCACCTCTGAGATGTTGGAGCCAGGGGTCTGTAGATGCACCCACTTGGGTGCTTGATCTGGGCAGTTGAGGTGCAGCCACTGGGGCATGTTGGTGGCCCAATGTGTCCTCCTCCAGGGATCTTTCCAATGACTTGAATGTCTCACTCTGTCCCCTTTCTTCAGGTGGTGCCCAACACCCAGCTAAAGCACATTCTGTCGCTGTGGAAGGTCCTGGCAGCTCGCAGGTCCATGCTGTTAGTACAGATGAACCAGGTGAGGGAGATGAGGTGGGTGGAGGAGATAGGTTTGCTTTTCCAGGAGGAGAAAGGAAACCTGTGTTGCTAGAGGCAGGCAGCACTTTTGACATCCCTGTCTCTTCCCTTGCCTGGGTAAAAACAAGGTCTCTGTCCCATTCTGAAGATAACCCACTTCCCTGAGTAGTTTCAAGACTGACTTGTGTCTTGGAAGCTCTCTGCTGGCCCTGATGCAGGGTTCAAGGACATAAGAGGGTTGTGGTGGTCTTTGCAGGATCCATTCTGCCTGGTACCCACGCAGTTTCAAGGGAAGCTGGATCCAAGCAAGGCAAAACCATTGACCTCTGCACTGTCCAACACCAACCTTGACCTCTTCCTCATTGAGCTTCATGAGATGATCACAGTGGAACTGTCTAGATTTGAGCCTGAACATAAGTAAGTGCAGGTCATGTCCTGGGACAGCCAGAGTGGTGGCACAAATTACAGCTTCCTGGGAGGGTTTGGTTGGCGAGAGACCTCTGAAGGTCTCGGGTCCACATTCTGCCCCAAAGAGGATATTCAAGGCCTTCTCTGGTTATGTGATGATGGATCTTCATCTTTGGAGATGTGCTGATCACCCCTGATAGAAAGAGGTTTTCTTATGCACAGCTCCCTGCTGACTCACTGTCTCCTTATGCCACTGGAGATACTCCAGAGTGGCCTCTTGCATGAGGCGCTGGCCATTGCTGACCAGCAGTTTAGGCCACTATTGAGGCCCACCACTGACCAGCAACCTTGGCCAAGACAGTGTTTATTGTATACATCAAATGCTGGCCATGGCTGGTTTCTGGGGGTAGTGAGACATCCATCCCACCCTCACCCACGCAACTCCCTTCTCTACCTCGCCCACAGGCTGCAGCATGCCTTTAAGTTCTTCCTGGAAGACAACCAAGTCCCTGACGCCTCAGTGGCCTCCCTCACAGATGCCCTGGACCCAGAAATTCCTGTCAAGAATATCCTGTCTGTCTGGAGGACAGCTGTGAAGATCAGCCAGATCAACGTCCCTGCCTACTGCCAAGAGAGGCCGGGCCAAGGCAGCCACTAACCCTCTTATCACAGTGACCCCCGCTGGTGGCTTGTGTTGGGAATCAGTTACAAGAACAAGGGCACGGGTCTAGGGAACCATTGTTCAGTGTTTCACCAGCCTAACAGGCCAAGTGCTACGTGCAGTATGGCAAGGCTACAGAGCCCTGGGAACAGGTGTCTCCCAATAACTGGAAACACAGCAAGGTATGAAACATGCTGAGGTCTGAGGAACTTGGCTACAGCTGTAACCACAAGTAGAAGAAACATTTGAATGGAACCTTTAGTTAGCAGCTAATAGAAAAGAAACAAATGTGTGTGATACAGATGTGCATGTTGAGCTCACAGGCTATATAAACCAGAATGTATCCACAATAAATCAAAGCTTGCTTATCAATCATAGTGGTTGTTGCTTGTCTTCCCTCACCGTCTTTCAGCAGGCTTGTATGGCACAGAGGGGACATTTACCCCCAATCCCAGCTCTGGAGACACGAGCTGCACATGAGGTTCTTGGAGTACATGGAGTCTCTGAACCCCCAAACTCCCTTTCCCCCATTTGCCTGAACCTGGGTGAGAACCAGGCCCACCACTGTCCTCAGAAGGGCCCCATGTCTTCCCGTCCCTCAAACCCTGCCAAGCCACAGCAGGACCCAAGAGAACATTCCCACAGCCACATCTCCAACGCTGCTACTGATGCCTCTGAAAGCCAGAATCAAACCTCACTGGCCTTGGTGACCCTGAAGCAGGATCCAGCGCTGGGCACTCAGGGGATCCATCGCTCCTCCCAGTGTGTGCACCCACTAAAGCCAAATTTCTCCCATTGATACAGATGGACTCTATGTATTCATTATCATTGCTAAGAAAGGGCAGGGTTATCAAATTATCTCCAGGAAGTCATTTCCATTGACTACTCCCAGCTAGAGCATGCTCAGGGACACTCAGGGGGTCTTCCAGTGGTCTTCAGGGATGAAGGCTGGATGTCTTCCTCTCTCTCAGCACATGCTCTTTACAGTTTTCTCCATAGGGAACAAAACACATTCCTGAGCTCAAAAACACATTCCTGCACAAACTAGTTAGGAAGCCCTTTTAACTGAAAACAAGATACACTCTGTCTCTTAATTGGTCATTGGTCTCATTATTGATGACTCCCCATCTTCACTTTCTTTAGTTTCAAGGCTGTTGCACTGTTCCAGCTCAGTTTTGGAGCCGCTTTCACAAAACAGCTCACACTGTTGCTGTCACATTTTCCTAAAATCCACACCAAATATATTCTTAAAATACACAAATTAAAGTTATATTAATTGTCTCAAGCTACATCCACATCAGCATTATTCCATTTCACTGAATCGCTACCCCGTCCTCTGTTTGCCAGCCGTGCTTCCCCCAGCAGCCCCAGTGGTAGGGCTGAGATGCTCTACCACCCCAGTAATGGCCAAGGATTGCTTCTGCATGTTCCCATGCTCCTTGCTGGTGGCCTTTGAAATGCCCTGTCCTTCCTGTCCCTTCCCATATCATTAAATACTCAAGGACCCATCTTGGTTTTGTGTTCTTCCTATGACAGTAGTGGAGGGGACCTGGCTGCTGTCATGGGTGCAACCACCCCTTGTAGCGGGGACATTGTGGGGCTCAAGAGGCCTCCAGGAGCTTTTGCACACTAACTTCTACTGGTGGCCAGGGCCAACAAAGGCCTTGTCCACCCTGCTTGGTGCTGCCCCCAGTGCTCCTAGTACACCTCAGTGCACCCAAGGGTTTGACCTGCACAGTGAGCTGCCTGCCTGCTTTCTGGGCAAGGAGGTCCACACCCAAACCTATCCACTCCACACCCTTCCTGCAGTTATTTATAGGCATTGATAAGACCCTCCCTTGTTCCTGCTCCAGACTGGACCATGCAAGCTCTCTCAACCTGTCCTTCCAGAAGAGCTGCTCCAGTCACTTCATCATCTTGGTGGCCCTTGGTGGTCTAGTTTAAAGCTCTACATAGACATAAGGCCAGTGCGTTGGCTGAGACCCACTTGGTCTGGTGAATCCCATCAGTTAGAATCCTAAAATCATAGAACAGTTTGGGTTGGAAGGGACCCCAAGGGTCCCAGAGCTCCAACCCCCTGCCACAGGCAGGGACACCAACCTCCAGGCCTGGAGCTACACAAGGTTGCCCAGGGCCCCAGCCAACCTGGCCTTGGACACCCCCAGGGACAGGGCATCCACCCCCTCTCTGGGCAGCCCCTGCCAGCCCCTCACCACTCTCTCTGCAAAGAACTTCCCCCCAATCTCTCCTCTCCCCCTTCCCTCCTCCAGCTTCACTCCAGCCCCCTTGTCCTGCCAGGCTCTGCCCTTGAACAAGCTGATTCCCCTCCTGTTCCTCTGCTCCCTTCAGGGACGGGCAGGCTGCAGTGAGGTCCCCCCACAGCCTTCTCTTCTCCAGGCTGACCCAGCCCAGCTCCCCCAGCCTCTCTCCAGAGGGGAGCTGCTCCAGCCCTCTGACCATCTCCGTGGCTCCTCTGACCCCTCTCCAACAGCCCCACATCTCTCTTGTCCTGGGGCCCCAGCTCTGGACACAGGACTCCAGCTGAGGCCTCACAAGAGCAGAGTGGAAAGGGACAATCCCCTCCCTGTCCCTGCTGCCACCCCTCTGCTGATGGAGCCCAGGAGCAACAGACCAGCTTCTCAAAGGCAGACCCAGGATCAGAGAAGCCCAAACCATGAGTATGGCACCAGCCATGCAAACAATTGCTCCAGACCCTTCGCCACCTTCCCTGGCTTCCTTCCAGTATATCCATGTCATACTGGGAAGCCCAGCAGTGGACTCTGCCTTCCAGGTGTGGCTTTACCAGCACAGCAGTGGGCCACAAAAGATGATGAGGGGTCTCGAGCATCTCTTGTATGAGGAAAGGCTGAGAGAGCTGGGTCTGTTTAGCCTGGAGAAGACTGAGAGGGAATCTGATCAATGCTTATAAATATCTAAAGGGTGCATGTCAAGAGGATGGGGCCAGACTCTTTGCTGCCCAGTGACAGGACAAGGGGCACTGGACACACACCGGAATGCAGGAAGTACCATCTGAACATGAGGAAGAACTTCAAATAGAGCACTAGAACAGGCTGTCCAGGGAGATGGTGGGGTCTCCTTCTCCAGAGACATTCAGAACGTGGTGTGGAGAAGGCGTGGGTGATGCTGTGGTCAGTTTTGATCATGCTCCTGCTCTTTTAAAGAGCCTCAGGGAGAGCAGTGACCTTGTTGCAGCACATCAGGTACACGAAGGCATCAGCCAGCTGCAGGAACTGAAGCTCTCCCAGCTCCACAGGTGAGTGCTGTGGTCATCACCCTCTTGGAAGAAGCTTAACTCTGCTTACTGCCCAGCAGAAGCTCATCCTCTCAGCCTCAGCCAGAATGGATGTGGGAACTCAGACAGAGCTCCCACAAAGCATCAGCATGTCCAGGTCATGTGCTACCCAAGCCTTTTAACCATGAGACCTGCTGTGTTCACTGTGATCAGCTGGACCATGTGCTCTGCATGGTGGTAGAGGCAGGCTCTGTCTTCTTTGAAAGAGAAATGGGAACCCCTGTCAAAAAAGGACCAGAATCAGGGGGCCCCTATATCCTCCCACAGTCAGGCAGAGGGCAGGATCCTAAATGAAAAGAGTGAGGGAAGGCAAGTTCATGGTCAGGGTAGCAGGAAAACCCCCTCCTTGCCCATCTCACCTCTCCCAGTAGACTTGCTTTCCTCAACTAGAGTTTCTAGTTGAGGAAAGCAAGTCAAATGAGGATGAGGATGTGGATGATGGGCAACCTACCTCAGAGGTTTCTCCGAGGTCAGGAAAGCATTCTGCTTGCATCAGGACCCCACCCACAAGGAAAAACAGAAGGGTCATAGTTGTTGGTGGCTCCCTTCTGAAGGGAACAGAGGGTCCAATATGTTGGGCAGAACCTCCTCATTGTGAAGTCTGCGGTCTTTCCTGGGGCCAGGATTAAGGGCATCACCAGGAAAATTCCTGGCTTGGTAAGGTCCTCTGGCTGTTATCCATTATTGATCTTCCATGTAGGTGGAGAGGAAGCTATGATATGTAGCCCAAGAACAATTAAAAGGGACTTCAGGACCTTAGGGGAGTTGGTGAGGAAATCAGGGGCACGGGCTTTTTCCTCTCTCCTTCCCGTTGCAGGCAGTGACCTTGGATGGAACAGGCAGATCTGATCTGTTAATACTTGGCTCAGTGGCTGGTGTCAGCACCGAAATGTTGGTTCCTTTGATGATGGGATGGCTTACATGGCACCAGGCTTGCTGGTGTCAAATGGCAAACATCTTTCTCTAAGAGGGAAGAGGGTCTTTGCCCAAGAAATTGTGGGGCTGATTGACAAGGCTTTAAACGAGATGTGAAGGGGGATAATAATGCCAGGCTTGTCTGTGACAAGCTACGGGACAACGTATCAGGGTTAAAGCCTTTATCGTGTTGCCCTGGGGCATGCTTGGGACACTGCAGCACAGCCAAACTCCTAACGGAGGTGAGCCAGGGGCTCTTGAGGTGGTTGGAGTCAACAGAGACCCACACCTCTAGGGATTTTCCTCTAGGAAGGTGACGTGACCCACAGCTGAACTGAAGTGCCTCCTCATGAACACACACAGCATGAGCAGCAAACAGGAGCTGGAAACTGCCACGCACCCACGTTGGCAGCTTGAAGGACACACGGAGGGACCGTTTGGGCTCAAGACCAGCAGTTGAGCAAGGGTTTGGGCTCAGAAACCACAGATCTGGGAGCCACTGAAAGGGACTCTGCAGCCTGGAACACTGGTTGTAGGCAGGCCCTGGGCCCAGAAGCAGTGGGTTCGGGAGATTGTCGGCCTGCAGCAGAGACCTGCTGGTGCAGGGGACAGACGGCCTTTTTGGAGCAGGACTGGGGAGAAAAGGGATGAAGCTTTCCCAGCACAAGAGAGGAAGTGTGCCTCCTCTCTGCCCGGCTGTGCTGTCTCCCTCCTGGCGTCACAATGCCCGCTCTCGTGATGCGGGCTGATGTCACCGGGGCGTGCTCCACGTCACAGGGAAGTCTCCCTGGCAACACGGCCGTGCTGGCACTTCCTGGCAACGCCTGGGCACTGCTGGGCACTGCTCAGGGGCTCTCCACTGCATCCCACAGATGGGCGTGGGTGGCGTCAGGAGGCAGTAGGACTGTGCTGGGGGAACCTCAGCGCCAGGCCGGAGCCTTTCCGACAGGCAGAGCAGGGACACGTCAGAGAGGAGTTTGGGGAGAGGAGCTGTGCAGAGCATTCCTCTCCCTGAGCTGAGGGCGAGCAGGGAGTGCGATGGAGGGCTACTACACTGTGGCTGTCAGCTTGCCACAGAGCAGCTTGTTCCCCACACTCCTGCGCCTCTCCACCAAGGGTGAGTGTTTGTTTGGGGAGCTCCTTCCTTCGTCCCTCCCTCCCTCCCTTCCTCCCTCCTTCCCCAGGGCTGTCCACTGTCCAAAGCTGCAGCTGCTGGGCTGTGGGGGTGGCTGGACAGGGCTGGGTGGCTGCCACAAGAACCCTGCCAGGCTTGGGGGAAAATGTGGCAACCGCAAGTCCCAGCTGCCCTGGGCCTGCAGGCTCCCACGGGCACGGCTTGGTCTCCTGGCCAGAGTGGCCATCCAGGGCCAGCTTCCCTGGGAGCTGGTCCCTCTTGGGCTTGTGCCTCTGAGATGAAAAGAGGCCCTGCATCCTGAGGGCCTGGGTGTCCTGCCACTCTCACAGGCCGCTCATGAGCCAGCTACAAACATTACTGCTCTACATCAGCCCCTTGACCTAGTCTCCTGTGGGAGAACCTCTGCTCCTCCCCACAGGATCCTCTTGTGCTGCCAGGCTGGCAGATGCCATCCTGGGCCCTGGGCTGCCATCCCTTTCTGGGGGCTAGCTGGCCACAGCCCTGGTCCTGAGCCCACGTGCCCATGTGTGCTGTGCTCCAGCCCTGCCCGGGGAGCAGAGGAAGGCGGGCAGTCTGAAATCGGGCCGCAGCGCAGCCCCACAGCCATCCCCGGTGGTGTTTGCCTGAGCTGTCACTCCTTGGGCCAGGAGCTTGCCGAGACCCAGCCAGCTGGCTGGCCTGGAGCCTGACACCTCTTTCCCTTGCTTTCCAGAGGTTGTGGCTATCTGGGATGCCGTGTCTGCCTACATCCTGGGACAGATGAAGCAGGACAAGGTAGGCTGGCCTCTCGGTCTCCCTTTTTCCCGCAAAGCCCGGGAGCTGGGGAGCGATCCCTCCCTGAGCATCATGGCAGCAGGCCAAGAAAACGCCAGCTGCTTCTTGGCCAACCAGGAGAGAAGTCAAGTGCAGACCTAGTCTGAGAAAGCATTCAGTGTGTGACAGGGCTTGGCTCTTGCCTGTGGTCAGAGGGGAGAGACCAAGCAGAGAGACAGGCAACTGTGCTGGCTCCATGCCAAGGCCAAGCGCTGGGCATCAGTCCCAGGTCTGTTCCCTGTGCTGGAAATGCCTGGGATTTTCTCTAGCCAGGGGAGGTCAGCAAGTCTTGTCCAGAGGGGAGGAAACCCAACGAAGAACACGGGCCTTGGCCAAAGTTGTCACTTTCCCCCCTGAGAAGTACTTGCTGATCAGCCTTTTTGCCCTTTTCCTGAGCAGGGTGTCCTGCTCCCCGGACTCGGCACCTTCGCCATGGTCCAAGAGGAGATCCAGATCAAAGAAGAGGTGTATGTGGTGCGAAGACCAGTGTTCCAGATCGACATGGATGCGTTATATCTGCAGGAGCTTTATTACCCAAGAGTGGTTATCCCTGGTGAGAAGGCTGTGGCCACCCTCTCCCTTCCCCCTCCCTGCCTGGGGGAGGATGTGTGCGCTCTGCTCTTTGCAAAGGGCCGGGAGAAGTGGGGAATGGGCTCCAAAAGTCAGGGGACACCTCGAGCTCCCCCGAACGAACCACTCCCTAACTGCTGCTCCTGGAAACGACCGTTCCTTTGGCTTTTGGTTAAGTGGCAATCGTGGCTTGCTGGGGCACTGACGATGCTCCTCCTCCTCCTCCTCGCAGGCAATGCCAGGATCAAGCCGCTGAACTACAAGTGGCTGTCGCGAGCCACCTTCTTGCCGCGGCGCGTGGTGGAGGAGTGTGTGCGAGAGACCATCCTCTTGTACTCTTCCCACCTGAAGAACAGGCAGCTCCTCTCCTTCGTCTTCAAGGACATTGGCGTTCTGTCCTGCAAAGACGACGTCCTGTGCATGCGGTTTTATCGCCACTGTGTCACAGGGCTGGAGAGCAAGGCCGGCCACATCGCGCTGCTGCGCACGGTGAGTTGCTCAGGGCTGGCAGGGCTGCGTCGTGTCTGCGGGAGCTTCCTGAAGGGAGGGCAACGCAACCGCTCTGGGCCAGCCCAGCCACGGCAGGCCGGTCCAACCCCTTTCCCCGTGCTCAGCCCCGCTGGCTTCGTCTTGATTAGCCAAGGCAGCAAAGGTGCTTTCTTGGGAGCTGCCGCGTCCTTGCTCTGCACAAAGCCTGGCAGCGTTACTGCGCCGTCTCCGTGACGGCCACGCAGCTTCGGCAGCGCAGAGCAAGGGCTGCTGCTCATGGGGGAGGATGGGGAAGATTGGCTTGTGGAAGTCACCTCTGGAGGTGCTCTGGGAACAGCTGGGAAAGCGGCTGGCTTGGGGAGTGGGAGGTGGGCCTGCTTCCCTTGGCAGAGTCAAAAGAAAACTGCCTTGGAAACCTCCTGACAGCTCTGTGTCTCTTGGCAGAGGCTGTGGATGCCGGGAGGAGTGGTCTCCCCTAGAGACAGCAGCGCTCGGCAGATGCTGGCTGCACCTGCCCAAGCGTTCCCAAGGTGAGTGCCTTTCCTCTGCAGCCCTTGACCAAGCGAGCGGGGGGCTCGCCAGCTCCTGCTCAGGAGCGTGTCTTCTCGGGGCTTGACACTCGGCACCGAGTCAGGGAGCGATCCTGCAGTGACTGCTCCCTGGGTCCCAGTACTGACTGGGGGCTAAGCGCGTGTTCTGCTGGAGCGACCGGGCGTGGCAATCGTGTTTCTCACGCCCAGCCTGCCATCCCTGCCAGAAGAGAGAGCCAACAACTGCACGTGGGGAAGCCCTTCAGCTCCATTTTCGGCTCTCGGGGGCAGGTTACCAACAAAACCTGTGCATGGCAACACGGGAGCAGGGATGCCGTGCCTCGCAGGGCACTCAGGAAGATTGGTGCTGGGGAGCTGCAGAGCGTGGGGGTCACCCTTCTTCACGCCTCTGTCGGCATTTGCTTTCCAGGTTTCGGTTCCTTGTGATGCGCAGAGCCGTGGCCGAGGCTTTCTCCACCTGGCACGAGAAGGCTGCACAGAAGCACAGGGTCAGCAGAGGTACAGGAAGAGGTCCTGCCGTCCAGGGCGGGCCCTGCCCATCCCTGCCCTGACCCTCCCTTCCCTTCCCTACCCCTCTCTGCCCTGCCCCTCCCTGCCCTGCCCCACAGCGGGCGACCACCACCCGCTTAAAACCCACACGCCACGGGGCTGCTCTGAAGAGCTTCCTCCTTTCCCAGGCTCAGTGGGCTGTGCGGACAAGCTGCTGCAGAGGCGGGTGACGTTACCCCTCCCCGTCCTGCCAAAGCAGGAGCCGGGGCCCGCTCAGCAGGACACGGAGAGGAAGGCTTCTGCTAGGTGAGAGCCTTGCGGGAAGAGGTGAAAGGGATCCCTGCACCCATGGCAGAGAGACCCACGGCGTGTCTTTGGGCACTCTGGCTCTAGGGACTCGGCTTCTCTCTTGCTGTGTTACTCGAGCAGTTTGTGGTGCTGTAGCTGGAGTCTCACGTGGGTTTATGTTCCTGTCTCACCGGCAGTGCAAAAGCACCTGCACGCTGTTGCCTCACTGAACTGCGCCAGTCCTTAATTAGCCGCTGGAGTTCTTCTTGAGCCAACAGCCCCTGCTCGTTCCCACCCCTCCCGGTGTCTCTTTGCAGGGTGCTCCCACCGTGTCCAGGCAGCTCCCCGCGGACGAAGGAGGCGGGCACGCAGGAGCCCAGCGCTGCGCTCCCATCCTCGGAAGGCTGCAAGAGGGCGCTGAAGGTACGTGCTGTGCCCTGCTGCAAGTACCCTGCCGCTGGAGACTCGGCAAAAGCCTCCTTGTGCAGAGAGCCACCCGGAAAGCATCCCTTGGTGTGCGGTCATTGGGACGTGTCTGTCACCCCCTTCAGATCTTCTTCACCGCAGGGAAGGTGCTACACACCCTTCCTGCCCTGTGGCTTGTCCCAAAACACCTGACTCTGTCCGGGGGCTAGGGGCAATGTACAGGTCCTTCCTAGGCGGTGGGCAGGGCTGGTCTTGGGTCACTCAGCTGGTTTGCCCTGCGTTGAGCAGCCTGGGCTGACGCCCCGGCCCCTGATCCGGTGGGGGCAAAGCGCTGCCAACCGACCGACGCACTGGAGGAAGCAAGGGGGCACCAAGAGGGCTCAGCCCTGAAGGAAGCCCCTGGGGAGCTGGGACTAATCCTGGGGGCGGCTGCGTTTCTGTCCCTCCAGGAGGTCTGTCAGCTCTCTGCAGAGTGGGAGCAAGTGAAGACCCGGTGGCAAGAGCAGCTACGGCGGGAGAAGGCAGAACGGGCAGCGTGGGAAGCCTGGTCTGCAGGGCAGAACCGAAGGCTGCCCCAGGTACAGGCAGGGCTTGCCACCAAGGAGAGCAGCAACCGCCCTCTGAGTCGGGGCACCACGGGCCGCAGCTCTCCAGGGGGTTGGAGCAGGACTGACACCCAGCTGCAGGGCAGGGCTTTGCCTGCCCATCCCCGTGAGGGAGAGCTGGGCAGCAGGATGCCAGGGGCAAAAGCAGCCACCAGCCCTGACAACGGGCACGTGGTGCTTAGTCTCCCGGCTCCCAGGTCCTGCCGCGGGTGCCTTTCACCAGGTCCTCTGGGAAAGGGCACCTCTGCTTTGCTGAGAGCATCTCCTCCTTGGCAGGCACTGGGCACGAGAGGCAGTTTGGCTCCCCACCCTCCAGCCGAGCCCCGGAGAAGGGGGTTGAGTGAGACGTGGAGGAAGGATGACAGCCCTCTGCCAGCAGAGGAGCTGGCACCAGCAGCCCAGCTGGAGAGACTCCAGCCTCAGTAAGTGTGCGCTGGCTCGGGACACAGCCTGAGGGAGCCGAGCAGCCATGACCCCGCAGACAGGTCCAGGTCCCCTGTCCCTATGTTTTGGGGCTGCGTACGACACCCTCTGATGCCTCTTGACATGGGTATGACCCAACCAAGGCCCAAAACTCCCCACAGGGTGGAAGGGTGGGGACACGGAGGACAGGGTGGGTGCAGGGGCTGGACAGGGGAGAGGCAGAGGCTGAGAGATGCCGTTTCCCTCTTGTTGCAGCCACGTTTCCCCACGAGCTGCCCAGGTCCTCCAAAGGCTGGAGCCGCACCGAGCACGGAGGACGGCGTTCAGATATGTCACCGAGAGCCACAGGCGGCAGCTGGAGCAGCAGAAGCAGCTCCCCTGGTAACTACCTGCAGAGAGGCATGGTGCCTCCTCCGGCTGCAGGGCCCATCCCTCCAGGGAGGGCAGCAAAGGGCTTGGGGGGGGCGCAAATATCTCATCTCTCTGCAACCGGCCATGAGAAACAAGCAGGGTTTGGAGGCTGGATTTGGGCTGGACCTCCCTGACACCCAAGGGGGACTGCCTGGCCACCCAGAATGTGCTTTGCACATGGGGGATGCAGACGGCCTGGCTGAGGCCAGAGGGATCCCTCGGATGGCTGGCTGTCCCCTTTGCAAACAGAGAGCGTGTCCTTCCCTTGCAGAGTCCTGCCCCAAGAGGCACCTTGCCCCCAGGGGAGACACCTGTACGGGACACCAGAGGCCTTGGTGCCTCTTGACTCAGGCCCGGGCTGACCAGCTGCACCTGGCACCTTCTCATGGCCTTGGGCATCAGGGGCTTCTCCCCCTTCACGGGCACCTTGAAGCTTCATGGCAAGCAGAGCCCCTCACGGGTGGCCTGAGCTACGTCGGCAGGCTTTCCCCGCCTTCTCTCTGTCCACGCAATCATGCCCTTTCCTTTCTTCCTCCCTAGCACTAGATGCTGGAACCGCAGCAGAGGGGCAGGTGCCGGAGCGGTGGCTGCAGCAGTGGCCGATACAAAGGGGCTGGGAGGCTTCTCAGCTGCCGAGATCCAGCGGTGACTCCAAAATAAAGAGCTCTGGAGCTGTTCCCGTCTGGGCCGACTGGCCTGTGCCTGGTGATGGGTGATGGGAAGGGATTAGACGCAGGGGCAGGGGGAAGAAAGTCCACACCCCAGAGCACAAACCCTGCAGCCCCAGCCCTGCACGTAGCAGCACACAGGATGCCCGCCAGAGGAGGCTCTCTTGCTCTGCCCAGGAAGGCAGCAGAGCCGGGGCCTCCCTGAAGTGCCTGCAGGCTCAGGCAGGCGGCGTGGAGAACCCCCAGCAGGGCCAGGGCTCTGTGTGTGCTGACAGGGCTGGGACCGCGCTGTCGGTCCCGCTCTGGCCCAGGGGGCTGGAGCCGCGGCCGCTTCCAGGCTCTGGGCAGCTGTGGGCTTTGTTTCACGCGGATGTCGGGGTTCAGCCACGTTGGCAGCTTGAGGGACACACGGAGGGACCGTTTGGGCTCAAGACCAGCAGCTAGGCAAGGGATTGGGCTCAGAAACCGCAGATCTGGGAGCTTGTGGGATTCAAGCAACCAGTTCCTAGAGGAGCTGTGGGGTCAGACAGACCCATTTACAGAGATCCTGGGATCACACCCGGCTTCTGTGGGAGGCTCTGACACGCCCACGTAGGGAGCTTTCACGCTGCAAAGCCAAAACTGAAGTAACTTGTGGGCTGAGAAACAGCCACTTGGTGAGGTTTTCTGAGGAGAAGCAGCCACGCAGGGACCTGCAGGGCTGACAAGCTGCCCCTTGAAGCACTTCTGCAGCCTGAAACCCGGAGTTAGGTAGCTCCTGGGCTCAGGAACAGCAATTGTGGGAGCTCTTGGGATCCAAAAGCAGCGCCTAGGTGGCTCTGGGCTCACAGATACCCCGTAGGGAGCTTTGGAGCTTAAAACCAAGACTCGAGGGATTGGGGCGGGGCGATGGCAAGGCCTCAGACACACAACTGTTGTGGGACATTGCACGGAGCCAAAGCTTTGTGGACTCAACTGGGACCAATGGGATCGATGCTGAGCTCATTTACTGAAACACACACACAGCTTGTAGAGGTTTCTAGATCAGTACACGAGTTACATTCCATTGCTATTGTGGTTCCATGCTCTGCTCACCCGCCTTACATGCCTCTCACTATTGCTAATAATTGGGTGAGGCTCCACAGTCACATTTTCCTTTTTAAGGCAGTTGTTAACATTCTTGCAGTTTTTATCTCCTGGATTTTCTTGCAACCTGCAGTTCTCACAGACATCTGCTCTCCTGTTGCTGCATCCCAACATGTCTCTGCTAGCTTCCCCAGGCCTGATGACATGGGGGTCAGAAATAAATCTGGATGGGCCATGAAACCCACTCCTCTCAAAATGCATTGCTACAGGGCATTTCCAGCAAACACCCCCATTTATGAGGTTTGTGGCTGAGAAGGACACGCTGAGGGAGATTGGGAGCTCTGAGAATCCAAGGTGAGGAGCTGTTGGTCTAAGAGAAATCCAACTGAGGAGCTTCTGGGTGTCTAAACAGTACCTGAGGGATCTGTGAAGCTCAAGACAAGGAATTCAGGGAGCCTTGGAGCTCTGAAAGAAGTGGCTTTGGAAGCTTTGGGGGCTCTGCAACAATGACTTAGGGAGCAAGCAGCACTCACTTAAGGAGCTTTATTTAGACTCCAAAAGCCTAACTTTGGGCGATTTGGGGTTGAGGACTAACCATTTAGGGAGACGTGGCACTCCAAGGCACTTTATGTTTGGAGGGCTGGGGCTCCAAATGCTCTCATTGTCCTCAGAAGCAGACATTTAGGCAGATCCTGGGCTCAAAACCAAGTAAGGCACCAATTCTTTGTTCTCAGAAAGAGCCAAGGGCCAGAACTGTGTGCAGGCTGAAAGAGAGGGTACATGGCGGTACCTGGGAGGCCTGGGGACGGGTTGAATGGACAGTCAGCAGGCTCTGTGGGAGAGCCACAGGCCTGTCCTTCCTGAGGTGAACATCGGCC